>JAQQZY010000005.1:29147114-29160977 GCA_030068375.1 Ostorhinchus rueppellii
GAGAGAGAGAGAGAGAGAGAGAGAGAGAGAGAGAGAGAGAGAGAGAGAGAGAGAGAGAGAGAGAGAGAGAGAGATGCGGGACTGAGTGTTAGGGGTGGGGACACGGTGGGATGCGGGGTGCAGCCTCATCTCAGGGGCTTTTAGAGACGTGAGCGGCACGTATCTGACAGCCGGAACCCCAACTGCCCCCACCCCTCTCTCTCTCTCTCTTTCCCTCCCAGTCCTCTCTCTGCCCAGGTGGCAGAGCACACTTCGGCCGTGGGATGCAGCCTCTGATCTGCAGCACATGGACAGCGGAGCTTGGAGCAGCCGCAGCGCGCCACTAACTGAACACACCATCGCTCAGTGGCGGATAAAAGAGACGATACTCCTGCGTTGAACCTCCTGGTCTTCAGATATAAAGGATATATTTACTCACAGCCCATCCTCTTTACCCTTCTTCATCTTTTCAAACAGCAGGAGAGCAGAACAAGTTGTGTTCAATGCGCAACCATGCTCATCATCTCATCTCGCAGTGCGCTGCTTTCCGTCTACTACCCGCAGATCTTCCTCATCCTCACCAGCGGTAGCTACCTGTAGGTTTCTTATATCTTACTCAATTTCATCATTAGAGCTCCAGTTTAAGGCCACCAAACGCCCAGGTGGTTGCGCGCACATTACGCACCAGGTTCACAGGTCGCCGAAGTGGATAGTAAGGATAGATGGCAGGTGCAGGTGTGGAAAGGACACGTTTCAGTGGAATTTAACATTTTTTAAAAAGCTGGTTTTAAAGTTCCTGAATGAACAACATCTTTTTAAACAATACGGTCTAGATGGCAATTCAATGACTGTGGAAATGGAAAAAAAAAAAAAAGACTTGGACCATCCACTTAATGAGTTTTAGGAAAGTGGTTAGGAAATGCGTGACTTCTGTCATTTAATCATTTTTATTTTATTCCACAATGGAATCACGGGCTGCAACGGAACATGTGCTGCGGCTTTTTCCCACCATTTGGACTGTTATGCCTTTCTTGGTTAAAAATGGTCATAAATCGACTGGTTATAAAACGTGAATTTAGAGACGTGAGTGAATGAGGCCAAGATTTAATCTACCTGATTTTTACTAGTTCTAATATGTGCGCAACTGATGAGATAACCTGCTCTGATGGATTTACACATTACACCAGAACCACTTTGTCATCGGAGCACCTCGTCAAACAAGAGCTGTAATGTGAAAGCAGCATATGGAAAAGAGTAATATTGCACTACTTTGTGCGCTGCCTGTAGGCGCAAGCCAGTGTAATGAGTTCTTTCTCATGACATTAAAAGACCCAGGCCCTCACAAAGTGAATGATTACTGCTCCATTCATGCTTTTCATTCATAACAAGGGCAGGTCCTGAAAACTAAAATAGACGTGGCGATTCATTTTTTTCCCCCCCAGCAACACAGAAACACAGACAGAATGTACTGATTTAGACCCGTTTCTATAAATAACTTTTTGTTCTGTTTCTTTATGAAGGTCTCAGTATTACATCTGATGTAATCTGGAGTCTGGATAAGTGGTACAGAGTTTGCTCAAACTTCCCATTAATATAGTTGCTGCGTTACAGAATTATCTGGAAAACTACTGATAATTTTAGTAAAAACTTCTTGTCCTGTTCATTAAAACAAAAAAAACAAACAAACTAACACACACACACACACACACACACACAGAAATGGACAAATGTTTGACTAAATTATATCTGAAAGTAACCAATTTAAGACAAACTCGATAGAATAGTCTGCTTTCCATGGCTGTAGATGTTTTGTCACTACCTCTCTTGGGCTAATGTCTTACTAATACCTGTGTGACTTCTTTTAGGGCACTGTCCTCTGTGGTAGCTCTGGGTGCAAACATCATCTGCAACAAGATACCAGGACTGGCCCCTCGTCAGCGGGCCCTCTGTCAGAGTCGGCCTGATGCCATCATTGTCATTGGTGAAGGCGCCCAGCTGGGCATCAACGAGTGTCAGTACCAGTTCCGTTACGGCCGGTGGAACTGCTCAGCTCTGGGGGAGAGGACTGTCTTTGGACAAGAGTTGAGAGTAGGTCAGTCTGTTTGCATCTGATTATCCTGTGTTCTCAAAACAGAGCTTCTCTATCTTCTACAAGTCATTTGAACTGTTTTCAATCTTAGAATAGACAGAGGAAAGAGGCACAACAGAGTAAGGAGTAGAACGGAAGGAAGGGCGAGCTAGTGTTGTGCATGTTCTACAGGACACAAGGTTGTGTTTGAAGCAGGGATTGTGATGGTGCACAATCATTTTTTAAGGTAAAGAAAAACTATCGGACTACATACAGATGGTTCACAGCAGTCGGTCAGGTCCAACTTCATTTGATGGAACAAATTCAACTTGTGTGTGGCTCATGTATGATCAGAGCTGCAGAAATCTATACAACTGAAATGATGCATGTGGTCTAATTTGTTTAAAGAGAAGTTCTATGTGCATGGATGAACAAGCACAAATCAGACGCTATATTCAGCCCGATGCTTTGACAGCCTGCTTTTGGCAGATGATGGTCAGTGCAAAGGCAAAGAGCTGCAACAGTAGGTTGACTCAATAAAGGGACTGACTTTGAAATAGGTGTCAAAACATTTACTGAAAAGAGGCAACCACTATGAAGTCTGCCACATTTATACTCTTAAGAAAAGCTGAATCCTGAATCATGGTGCTAGTGTGAAACCACACTTCCAAATCACTTTGTCACGACAGAACAACCATCAAGTGAGTGTGAAGCATGATCTAAGACTTATCTGGGTGTGCCGTCTTCTCAGAGCATTCATACCAAATCTATAAAATCTGTAAACACACAAACTTATACATATTTCTGGATGTAGCCAACATTCTTCCCAGTTTCATTTCTCACAGAAGCCTGTTTGCTTCTAATGTGAACCTCTTATATAAATTGTATTTCAGTCCGAGATGTTTTGTTGCGGTCTTGCTGTGGGTTTGGATCCATGTTTAATCTAGCAGCTCTGGGAGCAATCACTTTCTTCTACATGGGAGAAAGGCAGACAGATGTCTGGATCCCTTTATTTCTTTTGTCAGAGGAAATGTCTCTATTCTCTTGTGGTGTGTAAACGAGCTACAAGAGACAATTTGGACCCTGTTTTGTTCCCTGTTCTCCCAGTGAGGACAGTTGTAGCAGTAAGAATTTTCTGGAAGAATAAGTGTCATTATTTAGGTATAAAAAATAATTAGGTTTGCAACTATGGTGTGGAAAACATTTAGCCTCTCAGATCATATTTAATCTTTGTTGGGAGTCTGTCAGATATTTGTCATTTGTCCATTTTTGACATTTTTTAAAAATGGAAATGGGAGCCAGGGTTATACCCCCTCTCATGTGGCAAATGTACCACCCATACCACTTCATTTGATTGACCTGCCGGGTCTGTCAACTAATTAGGCAATGAGAAAGACCAGAGAGATTCATGCTAACCACTAATTGAAGTCAGCTACAGCAACTGGATGGCAACAATGGAACGCTGCATGCACTGCTGTACAATCAAAACAAATCACAGTGCAAGGAGATGGCTGTTTGGCTATTGCACATGCCTGATGCCTTGAAATGCTCACCATACAATATATCTGAAGGGTCATGGATTTCGCCTGATGAGAGAAGACTTCAGAGTTTGTTATGAGTTATGGACCAGGGCAACCGCAGGCCCAATGGTTTCTCCGAGTGAGTTTGTCAGGTTGGAAGGGAGCCATTAGAATCGCCTCTCCCAGAGACGCCATGCATTAATACTCTGGGCTGTTGAGAAGAATGAAGGCCCAGCATTATCCTGATTGGAGAGGGAGGATATCCTATTACACAGGCCGACTGTAGTGCCAATAAATTCATTTCTTCTCCACGCCATAAATATAAATGTGTTTATTCTGAAGTTCAAATGGTGACACACAAAAGCTTGGAAATGGGCACATCTCAGTCAAGCCTGGCCACAGATTATTTTAACATGCAATGCAACAGTATCATTTGCTATAATAATGTGGACCGCCTAAGACGGACACAAAATGACACTTAAGCTGTGTGAGAAATTCCATTGATGTAAAACAATAAGGTCGAGCAACTCCATGGGTCTATAAAAAGCTCCTCTCGTCTGCCAGTAGATGTCACTTATGCTTCCTGAATTTCTAATTAATCTTTTAACAGTGACAAACTTCTGAGGAACATCAGGTGGAGAAACACTCAACTACAACATTCTAGAATGTACAGATGCTCTTCATTGTCAGTATAGTCACTGAAGCATTATGTTTAAAATAAATCAGTAGTGAGAGAAACATGTCAACAATTTAATGAATAGGGGAGTCACTAGTACTGTAGTGATGAAGAAAGAGCTACAGCATAAAACAATAATGAATGGAATCATTTCAATACCAATTTCAAATTCAATGATTAATTGGTGGCTGTCTTAGCCTCATAAGAAAGACTTCTTACAGAGTGGTAAGGATGAGATTTAAAGCTTTTATCTACCTATAATTAATATCAAGACCAGTATTTAATTCATGCATGTTTATAATAGTGTGATTACACGTAAGAGGGGAAAAAAAATAACTGTTAGATTCATGCATCTACTCTTCCTTTTACTTCAAACAACTAATTTAGATTGTTCTTTATTCTTTTTAGGCAGCAGGGAGGCAGCCTTCACATATGCCATCACTGCAGCTGGAGTTGCCCACGCAGTCACGGCAGCTTGTAGTCAAGGCAACCTGAGCCAGTGTGGCTGTGACCGCGAAAAACAGGGCTACCATGACCAAGAGGAGGGTTGGAAGTGGGGAGGCTGCTCAGCTGATGTTAAGTACGGTGTGGAGTTCTCTCGGCGTTTTGTAGACGCACGCGAGATCAAGAAAAATGCCCGCCGGCTGATGAACCTGCACAATAATGAGGCAGGGCGAAAGGTAACTAGAGCAAAATCCATCAACATATTACAGATCTGGTGTAATCTGATAAAGAAGAAGAAATGTCTGAACTTGAGTCTCCTTAAAAGCATTACTCATGGCCCAGCTCTTACTAGTACAAGTGCATAACTTGACAAAGCTCTCCAACACCAGAGCACTTGGATGCAAGTGTAACTATGTGAACGGCTGGTATGTGACAGAATAGAAGGACTGGGCACATACAGTTGCCAGATGGAATTGGGCCATAGCTGTACAATCTATTCAGTGAATTAAAAAGCATTAGGTCTGGATAAAGGATATTATTGCAAGTCTCTCTCTCTTCCTTTCTCAGCAGATCTACTTCTGCACCAGCGCACACACTGAACTAACCACAGTCAAAAGTAAACTGCTCTCAAATGTGTTGATTCGCTGCCATGTAGGGATGGACAAAATTGCAGATTAATGCGCTGAATAAATAAGTTACAAGATGCTCTAAATATGAGCAGAGTCACTCAACCATTAGGGTTACAATCAAAGGCTCTCAATTATTGATATCAAGCCAAGTCACAAAAAAAGTCAGTCAAGAGGGGCAAACGTCACCTGTCAACTTAGCCATCTGAAAATATTTGTATGACATTATAATATAAATGGGGCTCAAACCACATTGTAATTCTATATATGTATGGTTGCACAAAAGCCCTGGTCAGTTTTCTCCGGCTGTCACGCCATTATGTGGTCTGAAGAAAGGTAAAGTTAATTAGAGACTACAGTTTTGGGCTTTGAGTTATTTTCCCCAGGTTTTTGACACAAATTTGGCATACTGGTCAGAGTGCTGAAAGTTGAAGTGTCCGCAGAAAGCCCAGCTCACCAAGAAACACTTGAAGGCTTTGCAATTTCTGTTAACTTTTTCAGAATTAAGCAAAGAATGTACAATTTTACACTGATCATTTCTGTGCTGTTATTGTATGAATTTACACAGACCTAATCTTTGTTCTCTATGTGATCAGATCCTAGAAGAGAGGATGAAGCTGGAGTGCAAGTGTCACGGTGTGTCTGGCTCCTGTACGACTAAGACCTGCTGGATCACACTGCCAAAGTTCAGAGAGATAGGTTACCTGTTGAAGGAACGCTACAGTGAAGCGGTTCAAGTAGAGCCAGTGCGGGCCTCGCGGCTCCGCCAACCCTCCTTCCTGCGGCTCAAATTGGCTCGGGGCTACCAAAAGCCCACGGATACAGACCTGGTCTTCCTTGAGCGCTCGCCTAACTACTGTGAAGAGGACACATCCACAGGAAGCACAGGGACACGAGGCAGGCTGTGCAACGGCACCTCAACCTACACAGATGGCTGCAACGTGATGTGCTGTGGCCGAGGATACAACACACACCACTACACACGTGTCTGGCAGTGCAACTGCAAGTTTCACTGGTGTTGTTTTGTCAAGTGCAACACCTGCAGTGAGAAATCAGAAGTTTTCACATGCAAGTAGGAAATCGGCAAGTTGGAGATGAGGAAAGAAAGACGAGGGACAAAGGTAAGGGGATATGACAAAATTGGACATGGAGTTTAAAGTGAAGGACTTGGAAGTATTTATTCAACATTTTGCACATTTTGACATCCTTTTTGGAATCCTTACAAGAAATAGACAGAAAATAAGGAGGTAGAATCTGGGAAAAATGGACATGAACATTAAGTATATTGTATTCTACAAGCATGTCGCAGAGGAGAGGATTTGGCATTCAGCAAAGCAAAATGAGGACGATAAACATCTACACATCTTAAAGAGACGTAACTTAAAGCCTTCAGAAGAAGAGAAACTACCGTTGGATCTCGAGAAGGACTTTTTTTAAACAACCTAACTGGAAATGCTAGAAGAGCAACATTCTTCTGACTGCCATTGAAAAGGACAACAGCATCTTGAAGCTCTAGTGGATTCTGCTGAATATCAAATGATGGCAGTGGAACACGTTTAACTGTACGTTCACACTGTATTCTGTTTGAACACTGAAAATAAACAAACTTATTTATGTAAAATATCTTTCAAACCTAAGGTCTTATAGGACAGATAGCAAGACAATTGCTTCTTAAATTGTTTTCTCTTATGATCTTCAGTTACCACTGACACCCTTCAAGCTCTGAAGAGGCTATTTTTAGTAATGTGGAATTACATTCATGGCCACTGAGCAAAAATATTTAGCTCCTCCTCTGCTGATTTTTTAAAAAAAACTTTTTCTGACTATCAGTGGCTTATTGAGCTATAGATAAGTTATTTTTCTTTTGCACTTGCTTAGTCACATTCTTTCTCTATTTCATGGAACATCAGAAAGTTGGATGGTGGTGCAGTCCTGACAAATCTCTCATGGACATGTTCTCCCCCTGGGCCCAGAGCCTTTGTTACACCAAGAGCCACAGAGGCAGAAAATACTCTCATACTATTTTAAGCAACCAACTTGTCAGTTTGAACGGCGCTTTCCATCCCAACCATATTCATTGTTTGCTTTGCAGAGGGCCCTCAACTTTTAACAAAACCATGTAAGCCTCATTGGAACTCCATAGAGGTGCAATGAGGTTCAGATACATTGAACATTCCAATGAACAGCAGAGACATGGAATTTCACATCGTGGCCTCTGCTTACACAAGGCCTTCCAGCGCGGTTTAGGCCTGCTTCGGTGGATGGCATGTGCCCTAACCACACAGAAGGGGGTATGAGAGGATCAAAGGCCTTAAAGCTATTTTTGGACAACACCCTTAATGTATTCAGAAATGTTTATTTAGGCTTTATATAACGTACTAAACAAGTTGAAGAGTATATTTTTATATTTTGAGGAACGTGGCACTTTATGTCATTTATAGATGGAAAGACAGTCACTATTTACAGTTGTTTACTATTGTCATTGTATTCAGATTTGAGAGCTATAAATTATTTGGAATTTGTGTTTTTGATTAAAAAATTCCTAAATTGTAAATAATCCACATGTTTTTTTAACAAATTAGCCCAGATTGTCCATTTCAATAGGATCCTTCACAATTCAAAGTAGCCAATACAGTCATTTATCAAGTTATCGAGTGTTAGACAGTCCAGGGAAATTTGTGGAAACCATTCCCTACTGTACATGCATGGAAGTTGTGAGTACAATAGGGGTTCGAGTGACCCACTAAATGTGCAGCATTAGAGATTTCAGTGTTTCCAGTTGTTATTTTAGAACTTTCAAGCAACAAGGACCATCTCATTGCTTTCTAAAAGTTAGAAATACAGCTTAAGTTCCTTTATTTGTTATATGGCAAAAATTAGTTGGCATCAATTACAAACAATTTCAGTTTTTTTTTTACCAATAAAATTTGAGCATCCTTTTAATGCCTCTTGAGTTTTATGTCACATTTGACCTTTACTGATCTCATATGGATCATTACAAAAGCTGTTACTTATACATTATTTTACTGAAAAAGAGAAAATATTGATTGCCCAAAGCGTGATCTTAACTTCCTGAAGGTTTTGGTGGTGTGACTATTTAATCTGAAGGCACAAATACATTACAGAGTAGCGTATCAGCTTAACAGACACCGATATGGGAAACGCAAGAACTTACTGCCTGGACTGATGTGGTACAAATATGTCAGGAGGTGAGCAGATAGCCGTAGCCATGCCACCTCATTCAGCCCGCACAGCCTCTTTCCTGTGGGGCTGAAAAGCATTGCAGCCAGCCAGTCGAGCGCAAGTAACAGCTGTTTTGTTAGCTGTCTGAAATCCTGGGGACCGGAACCACATAAGCTCCCTTCACTATGCAGGCGGATTGAGGGAGAGTCCAGCCGATTGTTTCAATACATTTTGTCAT
Organism: Ostorhinchus rueppellii; assembly: GCA_030068375.1. NCBI lineage: Eukaryota > Metazoa > Chordata > Actinopteri > Kurtiformes > Apogonidae > Ostorhinchus > Ostorhinchus rueppellii. Next base: position 29,155,849 of record JAQQZY010000005.1, read on the forward strand.
TAAAAATCTGAGGCAGAGAAAACAGGGTGGAGCAGGGTGTGGGCAGGCCTGTAAAGCACAGCATTGTTAAGGTGTCAAGACCATTCAGCTTATCCAGCAGCGGGAGGAGCAGGGAGGGATGTCATTCTGCAAACTAATGCTTCTGGTCTGATTCACTCACTCGTTCCCTCATCGGACTCCTGTTTTCATCATCTCAGTACAATGTCTACTGATCTGAAATCAGCATCACTGATCAACAGTATGAGTACACTAGACATACAGCAAAATACTAAGTACTACCTGAAAAGTTGTGGAATTCTTATTGTTTACTATAGTTTGCTCAAAGGGAAGAGAAGTAGTGTCTGGCATCGAACATGAGCACAGCACTTTTAGCTTAAAGATGGGTAATAATCTATGCTGCGTGCCAGGAAGCATCCATGCACTATATATCTAGAGGGAGAATAGGGGTGTAGGATATTGATAAATATGTTTTATTACACTGAACAAAGCTAAGTATGAATCTCATTACTTTTATAGCATTATTGGAAGAAGATGTGTGAAAGCAGGAACAAATAGAACGTGGCAGGAGGCCCAATCTATACATTGTTGGGTCACATCCTACATTTTATTAGTAGTCAATACCTGCAAGTTATCAGAGTTAGTGTGAGGACTGAGAAAGAGCGGCGTTGCAATGTGTTTAATTTGGAATATTTACAATTTGATGGTTTGTTTGTTTTGATCAATAGTTATTCACAAAAAAACCTGAACTCCAAGAAGGTCTTATCTCCTACAAATACACCACCATTTAATTAGGTAAGGCAGGAGGGGGTTCTATCATGTTTTGATCATTCTCTGTTTTGTGGTTACTGCTGAAGTCACTATGGGCCTGGGATTAAAACCCAACCCCTGCTGGTAACATCAGTGTCTCTGAAAAGTGAAAAAAAAAAAAACAGACACTGTGGTGCCCTTTGTTTTTGGATTAAACCACAAAGCTGCAGCTTTGCCAAAAGGTACCAGCATGTGCTCGCCTCTCACAAACTCTTCATTTCTAAGACTCAGGTCAAGACAAAACAAGAACTCCTGAGGTCTTGACCTGTTCTTTTATACCAGGGTAGACCCCATGAGTCTTTTGTGTATCAAGAATACCTCAAGCACCATCTGAGGACCAGTGCCAACATTACTGTGAGAGGCAAGTTATATGTCCTTGGGGTAATATGTAGTTTAAAAGCGCTTTTTCTTATCTATTTTTTTAATATCTATTAGCAATTTGAATTAAATACAAAGCTTATGCCTTAAATAACATATTGGTGGTTCATCCGTAGATAAAGCTTGTGCATGTACAACATGTACACACAAGCATATTCATGAGCACATGTACTTTACTCCTTTCTGAAAAACCTGCTTCTGGACTTGAGGATCTCCTTCTCCTGGTTGTCCTCCTGAGGTTTTCATGAGTCCTTCATCACTGGTTTTAGCAGCAAATTGCCATCTCGCTCTTCCACCAGGAATCCCAGTTCCCTGAGTGCAGAGTAGTCAGCAGTGCCACGACGCTCCAGGGAGGCTACCAATTCCTGATTCTGTGCGTTGTGCTCTAGAAGGTTTCTGATTGCGAAGATGGCCCACTGACTGATAACTAGTACAATATGTTAAGGACAATGAGAACAACAGTAACAACAGAAAGAAAACATATTGCGATTTCTTCAACTACCAACTGATGAACAAAATTAACATGTCACAACTAGAGACCGTGTAATGATTGTAAGCAGTTACGACACAAGAAAGTGAAACAAAAAACAAATGAATAACAACAAACGTGTAAAGGCTGGACTCAATCAGAGGTGCACAGGATAGTACAACTGTTTTAAATGTCTAGCTCATAATGCCAAACTCATAAAGTGTATTTGCCTTATGTTGCTGAATATGCAGACGGTAAAACAAATGCGTTTTGCAGACAGGTTATGTTTTGGGATACAAAACATTTTTAACTCACCCCTCTCAGGTTTCCCGCATAAATCCATAAACAGTGTCTCATTCTCAACAATCTCTCTCTGTGCAGAAACAAATGCTGACACCTCCATGAAAAAAAGATGGAAGGAGTACTGTATGTGGACAAAGGCTCAAACTATTGACCTGAGCAAGGAAAAAAAACAACCATGATGCCCTTGTTTCAGCAGGCTAATACTGACTTTCAGTGTCATACTCAAACATTCAGAGAAGAGCATGGGTCCAGCCATGTACTCCAAATGAAACACAGTTGAGATGTTGCATTGTGATTAAACCCAATCTCCCCTAGTCCCTCTATTTGATGGTTTGCTGGTAGTGTCCACACCAGTTGAAAAAGTCAGTGAGCGCAGATCATCTGCTTTTAACAGAGTTGGCAGTTTTTGGGTGCACCAGTACAATTTAATGCAACCTAATACAAAAGTCATTTAATGAATGCCGGTTTGTAAAGCCTTACCCTGTTTTTGTTGATAGTGTGTCAATGTCGATTTAACTTTGTGGTGGCTGTGGCATTTAGAGGTGGTGTTTAAAACATCCTATCGCACTCATGTATGTAAATCGACACTGACAAAACAGTAGAAACATCCACAAGCACCAACATGGCCTAAAAAGCTTACCTTAGATTGACTTGATCCTCTCTGACAATGTCAACTAAAACTGAACATTACAGGCTTCGCAAACATTAATATCAATGACGAGGTCCGAACTTACTTCAAAACACAAACTAGCTTTAACTAACAACTCTACAGACTTCATTAATTCAATCAGCTGATACTGTTAACCAACTGCATGAAGAAAAAAAAAAAAAAAAAAAAAGTCTTGTGATATTGCGTGAAAACGTCAGCAGCTCTGATAGATCACTGGCAGATACAGAAGCAATCAGGCTTGACTGAAGCAGCAAGTCCTTGTGGTTGCAAACTAAAAGGCTTATCCATGCAAAACCACCAAATTAAAATGTGCCAGATACACGCAGATTGACTAGAATGGCTTTTAGGTTGAATTAGTAAACAACAATACAGATAATTGTGAAGCTTATGAACAGCAGTATGCACATATCTTGTTATTGCATCGATCACTAAATCCTGTTAAGAAAGGATACAAGGGTTGTTGCTGTCTATGTTGCAGTTGTCCAAGATCAGAGTAATGCCTCCCAGTTCTCTCACCTGAGAAAAGAAATTCAGCAAGATGTTAAAAACTGAATGAATAATGTGTTTCACTCATTTGGGGTTTATGTTGTGGAATTTTCTCCATGAAAATTCAGCACTCTTTGTGGAACAGTCATTAAGTTGACAAATTTCAAACTGACAAAGAGGAAATCAGAAAACCTCTATTTATAAAACAAGGTTTTTGACAGATTATGATCTGAAATTATTATTTGTGCCACTAGGTATTGCTTTTCAACACACTAGTTTGGCTATATCCGCTTTGGCCTGAAAAAAACATACATACCAAGAGCCCAGACTATCCATTTTGTGTGAAGTCAGCAAACAAAGCCCAGGTTCTGAATTGGAAAAGTTACAGGAAATGTACCATATGTTTATGAAGTCCCTAGTCCCATTTTAAAAAATAAAAACCATTGTATAGACTGTGGCTGAAAATGTGATTATTTAGGTACAGTATCATGCAGCATTCAAAACTCAAGAAACAACAATCAATGCAGCATGAGAGGGTCAACACAAAACGACGAGTGGAGCATGTCTTTAGCAGAGCCTCACATCCATGAAAAAGCAGCAGTGTGGTCACAATGGGGTGATCTGCTCTGTGTCATGTGTCTGATTCTATAGGCTTAATTATTCTCATTTCTTGCTGTTGCCCTCCCAGTGCCATTGTGGTTACTTACTAGTAGAAGCACCAGAGAAGACAGTGCTGAGTTTCAGAAAGTGCAAATGCCATTGAAACTGTCAAACAAAACAAAGTCGCTGACTCGTACAAGCACTCGTGTCTGCATTTTCCACTTTCAAAATTATCGTCTGAAGTTGCTTACATTATGTCCAAACCCATAAAGAGATGAATAACAAGCGACTGGACCCTGACTTCAGCCCAGTATATGCAGTTCAGCGCTTTACATGCACATCTTAAATTACAATCTCTCCCAAAGGTGAACACAATGACATTTGGTTTACTGGAAGAGATCTTAGTGAAAACAGATATGGGGTGATTTCTGACCACTGACAGACCACAGATCAGCATCCATAAATATTACAGAGAGGCCAGCTGAGGGTGGCCATCCCACAAGCATTCCACCAATCTGTTTCTATTAAGTAGGACCGAGACGATATTGAGCCACAGATAGAGTCGAACTCCTCACGGTCCCGTTTATTATCTATCTGTGCTTTTCTTAATAATGAGATGCTGACAGATGGCGATGGAGAGAAACTGATAACATCAGGAGACAGAGCAAGAAAGGAGGGAGTGTTTCACATTTCAGAAACCAAGTTGTTGTGTTGAAAGAACATGGAAGCTTGCATAAAACACACAAACTTCTGCTCCTTTACATGTAACATTCATTTGCACTCTTTGTGGAGATCATGCATTGTAACGCATGCATGGCAACGAATAACTAGGGCTTGTGATGCGCTGTAATAATGCTGATGTGGTGAGGAAATAAGTCTATCAAAGCAAGGCCTGGGGCCCCCAAAGCTCTCACCCTTTTCTTGACTTTTTGCCCCCATTGTGTTAGACAGACAAAGCATACTCAGTAAATCCAAAGAAATCGGAGGGTTAGAAAAAAAGATACAAATCTAATGAATAACAAAAACAAACAACACTGGTTGTCTTTTTGTAAAAACGGGTTCAGGGTTAGATTTACTCATCTGTAAGAGCTGAAAAATTATCAAATTGCAATCACATCATCAGCCTGTGCAATTATATCAGCAGAAAAAGCTACAGTTTAAAAGGTCCACAGTGTGTAAGGTAGAGGTAGGATTTGGTGACACTGAGCAGGAAAGTACAATGTAAAAAATGCTAAATTCAATTGGTTATATTTATTATTGTTTTGGAAATACAATCTAGTTTAGGTCTGCATGTTTACCTTAGAAAATAACTAGATTATTTTGGAATAGTATCATTAACATTATTACCTCCGCCAAGGAGGTTATGTTTTACTGTGCGTTTGTTTGTTTGTTACTTTGTTTGTTAGCAACATAACT
>JAQQZY010000005.1:29161670-29177711 GCA_030068375.1 Ostorhinchus rueppellii
GCCATTTCCAACAGTTCCCGAAAATTTCATGACAATCCACCCACAACTTTTTGAGTTATGTTGCTAACAAACAAAGTCGGACGGATGGTAACAAACGCACAATAAAACATAACCTCCTTGGCGGAGGTAATAATTTGTAAATACTGCAGTTAATGTTTAGTATATACAACCTTAGAAAACAAGTTTGTTACAGATGGTAAAAAAAAAAACAAAAACAACATAAATACCAAAATGTGTCACTTACAACACATTTCAACCACTTTAAGTCATATGCCCAGTGTGCTGGGCTTTCATTTGAGTTTTTACTTCACAATTACACCTTAGTTCTTTTCTTGACTTGATCAATCTGTAGGCAATTAAGATGTTAACTCATCATAACTGTTTGCCATTCATGCTTCCGTCAGTTCATCTATCTGTCCACATATCCATTCTGTACCTTGTTTTGGTTGTTGGTATTGTTATGACACAGGTTTCCAATCAGCCTGATGAGGTGAGCCTTGAAGCTGATGACAGGAGAGAAAGAGGAAGAGTCTCCATCTCCACTGAAGTTCTGAGCAGCACTGAAAATATTCTTACTGGCTTTTCCTATGGCATGCACCTGTTCCAGGAGTTCTGCAGAGAAAATGTAAGGGTTAAATGTGTGAAAGCAAACAGAATAAGACACCATGGAAAAGAAACAAAGTTTATAAAATCTCTGATTTCACCTAGATATAATTACTTAGACAAGTTGTCTAACAAATTAAGTAAATATCTTCTAAACATGTTTGCATTTGTATTCTTTTATTTTGTGTCAACATTAGTCAGACCTGTGTATAGGAATGTCCATTTGTTTCCCATGGGTGGTTTAATGGGGATCTAGAGTTTACTCAGCGCTGTTTCAGCAAGTGTCTAAAATGTTAAAGCTGACATATTTACCATAGGAAGGCCAAATCAGACCCACAGACTCCACAGTTGTGAGCCTGGTCAAAAAGATTGTATAAGCGTGTGTTTTCATTTACCAACAGTGTTCACTAGAAGGTCAGGATGATCCTGTAAAAACATGAACTGCTTGCGGTCTGAAGTCATCTCACAAAGACCATCCAACAAGCTAATCACTGTCAGTGCCTCCTGCAGGACCTACAAGGGATTGCAATCAACAGGTGGCGGCCACATGAAACAAGGTCTGTCGTATGCGAGTTCATGTTACAGAAAGAAACATGTCCAACAAAGTGTTGTGTTTGATCCATTTTCTGTTTTACAACTGCAATAACATTTAAACACACTGAATATAACACATGGGTCAGTAAGAACAACTTAGTAAAAACATTCCTTTAATTTTATAGGCCTTTGGAGACAAACACATGAAGATCATTATTTTTACCGTATCACTGGATGCAGAGCCAGTGGCTAGTGTCAACACAGCTCCACAAGCTTCCTGGAAAGAAGAGGCCAGGAAACAAGCAACACCAGAATGGACACCACACTCCTCTGAGTCCTCATCTCTTAGCTGAGCTAAGAGCAGCTCTAGCAGAGTCACTCTGAAAAACACACACATCCACATTACACCAATAATGATAATTCATGTCATGTTATGGACATCAGTATTCACTGTCTTGCCTTCTGTAATGTTCACGCTTTATTTTTTCAGCAATAGTAATTGTTCTGCTATGATATAATAAATAATAAAGAACTCCAGAATAAATGAGGGTCTATGTGTACAATACATCATAAAATATATTGCAATATGCATTATTTGTCCTTGTGGGCCTGTTTGTCATAATCATGAATAATGAAATACCTGTCATGATGAGACATCCCAGAGTACATGCTCTCCACCAGAGCTGAAGACTGAAGGAAGTGCTGGGTTGCAATGAGCACCCTGTAAATTAATAAAGTATTTTAAAGCACTGCACACAAGCACCTAAAAGATGGCTATACTTGAAATTACATGTTGTTTTGTGAATTCATCTATCAAAGACACACACACTTACGTCCAGTCCAGGTCAGGGTGGGTTCTACAGAGTTCCATCACCTTGAGCGCAAGCTGGATGTTTTGTGGCTCTGCCAGTTTTTCTACTTTGGCTTCATCCAGGCATGTGTGAAGGACCATAGAGGTGTAGTTCACTGCCTTCTCATTGGCAACACATAGCAGCTGCCTGTTCATTAGATTTAATTGAGTTAGTAGTCGGACAAATGTGATACATGATGATAAATTATTGCCATAAATACAGTCATAATTTGTGTGGTGGTTTTTTTTGTCTTTTTCTCTGCACTTGCTTGTTGTATGTTGCTGCTGTTAACTGTGAAATTTCCCCACAGTGGGATAAATAAAGTTATATCTTTTCTTAAAACTGCGAGTATGTTTCTAATATAACTTTAAGAATGAAAGCTTTAAGAGCTTTAATTCTACACACTCATGTTAGCCTGCATCACTTTAAACTTAGCCTTTTTTGAAGTATGAATAATAGTGACTTTAAAGTTCATACTGCTAAAAATAGATGCTATAATGCCTATACTGTGACAAAAAACTTACAGAAGAAGATGTGGGAAGGTCAGCTGCCAAATGTCATCTTTACACATCTGGTTTCCCACAGCCAAGTTACCAAGGAACTGGATTCCACAACAAAGTGCTAAAGCACAGATGATTTTAAAAACATTAGTGCTCATTGAAGAATTATGCAGTCAGTTCAACTACTATACTGACATTTAAAGATCTACATTAGGACTCACGTTCAAAGATGCCATCACTGCTCTCCAAGTGTTTGATCTGAAGGATGTTTAGGACTTTAACTGATACATCAATGAAACCAAGATCCCTAGAGAAAGACAGAATTAATTCTCCAATAATTTTATGTGTCATTGTGTCTATGCATAATTTCACTAATTACTGTAGACAAAGAATAACAAAAACACTTTATTATACCGCAATTGAGAAAGCCAGCAACATTTAGCTGGCATTAGTATATGTGGTGAATGTACCAACAAGGTGATACTTCAGCTGTATATTAATTAAGGTGAAATGTAAAATTTGTCAAATTTGAATCCACTTTAAATGTGTTCAATCATTTCCCTTTGTGGCTGTATTACCTGAGCAAGCACTGGTTGCGAGTGCTCTGGACACAGGAGTTTCTCTGAGCCCTGAAGCACTCAGCAGTCAGCTGAAGTTGCATAGTTACAGACTTGTCCCTGCCAGCAGTGTGCAGCTCATCATACAGCTGGGTTAAAACCTGAAGGAGACTGGAGAACTCGGCTTCTGTCACTGTGTCTCTGAGGACAAGACGTTAGATCGATTTTAACAGTCTTCTTGCATTTTAGTTTCGAGTGCAATAATTAGTTTCCAAGGGTGTCAAACCTACAGCCCGTGGGTCAAAAGGGTAGTTCAGGGGCCACGTTCAACCCAATTTAATGTCAAGTGGGTTAGATCAGTAACTTAATATAATAATAACCGATGAATAATGATAATTACAAAATACTCTCATTGTTTTAGTGTAAAGAACTAAAATTACATGAAAATGTTAAACTATCCCACAACCTCCGACAGTGACCGAGTGGAAACAGAAGTTAAAGGAGGTGTATGGAATGGAGGCTTTAACTGCTCAATTATAATTAAAAGCTGATGTCTTTGTGAGGAGGTGGTTATCTATAGCAAGATACCCGTCTGACTGAGGGGAAACTCCACACTGTGTCACAGTACATTAACTGTCCATCCATTTGTCTATTTATTTTATTTATTTATTTTCATTCATTGATGTTACTGGATTGTCTGGACCCCAATATGGTTTTATTTATTTACTTATTTTTCTTTTCTATGCTCTGGGTTTTGTTTTTGTTTTTTTTTGCACTGTCATACATATTCTGTAATGCTATCAAGTGATGGTTTGTGTTGTACCGTGTTGTTTGTTAAATAAAAATATTGTTTTTTTGTTTTTTTTTTTTTAAAAAAGGAAAATTTTAAACTATCCTTTTACAAAAAACATGGATAACATGAACAAATATCAACAAACTGAAATGTCTCAAGAGAAGTGGAATTTTAACAATTTTCAGCCTGTTATCAAACGTCTGTGATCTTTACGTTGTAATCCACATGTGTAAATGATGATGATGTGACATATTGTTGACATTGCACTTATTTTTCTTAAGAAATTTCAAGTCATTTATGGTTATTTGTTAAAGGATGGTTTGTTGATGTAAATGTGTTAAAGTTCATAATGTAACTGATTTTTTACTCTTAAACATAGAGAAAAGTTTGGAGTTGACGTTAATTATAGGTTATTATGTTATGTTACTATTTTACTGGTCTGACCCACTTCAGATCATATTGGGCAATATGTGGCCCCTGAATTTGACATCCTTGAGATAATCCATTCATTTCATCAGCTGTGCCAGAGGCATTTCTGCAATGACTCTGCAAAGAGTCAAACAACTGAGTAAGACTAAAAAGAAAGGTCCTATAGGAACGGTGATATGTAAATTTACATAGAGTAAAGTTCAGAAGAATAGTTCATGATCTTGTTGAGAAAAATGGATTAAATTAAATTTAAGTTAGTAGTGGTTAAATTAGCGTTTGTTGACAGCTGGACTCGAGGCAAATTAGCCGGTAAGCTAATATCCTCACAAACAATTTACAAAGTCAGAAAATAGCTCCACAGTACCTGCATTCTTTTTCTCGTAGAGATTCCGAAAATGTTTTCAAAATCTGCAAGTGTCCAGAGCAGTGTTTTTCTTTCAAAATGCCAGAGATAGAAGCCGACATGTTAGCGACACTACTGGTGGAAGCTGCCATGTTTCCTTGCTTCTTGCGCATAGGCGGGACTTCCGGTTAAAGTTTATCATCCTATTGGTCAAACATAGGGTGAAGGCGGAGTCTGAGCATGTGCCGCTTTGTTTTCAACGCTTGTGTCATAAAGTAGTAGGAAAGGTTGAGACCGAATTTCTTAATGTTTTCAGGGTTTAAATCTATTGTGAATTATTAATGTATGGGGGAAAAAATAGTCAACACACCAAATTAAAGTGTAGAGCCGCATATGTCATTGTCTTTTGACTGAGTAATCTTTTTTTATTGCTCATACAGCCAGGTAAAATATAAAATTCACACTGGTTTTGATGATTTTCAAAGTAATAAACAAAACCATCATGTAGGGAACTCTGCTTGAACATACTGAGGGCAGAAATAAAAATGTAATTTGTACGTGTAAACAGAAAAACTGAAATAGCATTATCAGGTCAGTCTTACTGTAAGCAGTTCACGCTGTGTATAAACATTTCAATGCACTTCATATTTTCAGGCTGATAAAATTCTGCAACATATTTCTAAGGTTTTGAAGAGCACATGACAATATGCAGCGCAGTTGGCTCCAGGTCAACACATATCTCCACCAGAAGGGACTGCTATTAAATTTCAGTCTACAACATTTGTCCAAGGCTGTTTCTCAGTTAAGGCTGTGGGAATATGGAATTATTTGCTATGTAGTATCAGACAATGTAGCTCTGCTAACCATTTTAAATGTAGTTTGAAAAAAAGGCATGTAGTCACTGATCATGGTCAGCAGTAGTACTGTGTTTCTGGCAAATAGGTTTTATTGATTAAATGTTTGATTTTATCAATTGCTAACAATTCCCTTTAGGGGAACTAGTGTTAATTTGTGTTGCTGGTACTGGGATAGGAATTGTTGTTTTACATCATAGTGTTTTGTGTAATAGTTTTGTTTGTAGGATTGCATTTATCTTAAAATGTTAGGGTTTGATATACGACATACGTATTGTGTACTGTCCCTGCTAAATAAACAATAAATGAACTAATTAATTTGACCTGGTTGTAATACACCTTATATGTGTAGACTAAAGCTACATTCACACTGCAGACAGAAGTGGTCCAAATCTGAGTTTTTTGGCCTATATGAGTCATATCTAATTTTTTAATGATAGTCTGAAAGACACAAATAATAATTATTATTTTTTAAATCAGACCCAGACCACTTAAATCAGTTTTAAATCAGATATATATCTGATGTTTTGAAATGCAAATTCAGTTTGAATGGTCATGTCACATATCATGTGACATTTACACCACTGAAATGCAATTCTGCACTGGATGAAACATGAGCTAGCAAGATCCATGTTTGCTTCCGTAAAAACAGTGTGCTACGTGTGACATCATGTCTTCTGCAGGTGCTTGTCACTTCAGAGGCGCAGACTGTTCACACAGGACTGTGATGGCAGTTGCATTGACACTATAATGTGAACAACTTTTTTCAGCAAAAATGAACCTTAAGGCCTGTAGCATGAACTGCACTAAACAAAGAATGATTTTTGTGCAAATGAAGAGCTTGGACCCATATTTAGAAATACTCCTCAGTATGACGTAGAGATGCTCTACACAGACTGTAGGTTGCGGCTACACTAATATTCACAAGCAGTACACCTAAAGCAAAAAAGGAATCAGATCAATTCACTCAAATCAAAGAAGTTGTGGGACAATTGTTGCAGCTGCAACAACAAAGCCACCGGAGAAGCTTTAGGGATTTCCCTGTAGAGTGCTGAATCTCAGATCACAGGATTTTCCTCTGTATGGTTGTCCCCTGTGTTTTCACTGGCCAGGCAGAGCACAGTGGTGGTGAAAGGCAGATCGATGTGGAGGAGAGTTGATTATGGATGGTAAGAAGTATTCACCTCAAGCAATTTGTCAGTTTTAAGATGAGGCATTCAAGAGGCAAACATTCCCAGTATAGGATTCCTATTATTCCTTGTTTGAGTGGAATAACTAGAAATATCTTCACAAACTGGAAGTGGTATGTTATAATGGGGAATCTGAAGAGTTGAATTACAGGAAAAACAGGACATTCTATCAGATTTTAGTAATTCAGGAAACCTCAGTTATGCTAACTTGAAGAAGCCTGGTTTAATCTGCAGTAGTACAAAATCACAACACAATTAAACACAGTCTCAATTATTCACAGATGTTCATATAGTCTGATGGTACAAAACCTAATCAGTGGTGTTGACATTATGCTTTTTATTATCTGATGGAGTATGTTGTATCAGGTTACTCAGAACAGATGAAATGGGAAAACACAATAAACATTGTCTTAAAAGTGCATCATAGAGGAACAAATCAAAGTAATCAAACATGAACAGATATCAAAACTCCCCTTCTCTTTGATGGCTACAAACTTTCAATACATCTTTTTTTTTTTAAAACAGACATCTGACTTGTTGAAATTGTATTTGTTTCATTCAAGCAAAATTACAAAAACTAATCACATGGATGACTTGCAAACTGCACCTTTAGGTCATTTTGTTCAGCTTCATTTATGTTAAAAAAACAAACAAAAACAACAAAACACAAAAAAACCAAGACAAAACAAACAAAAAAAACCCCAGAAGTTTGTGCTTTTGATTTTATAAAAATGAAACCACATTCGGTAAGATAAAATGTGCCCAGGTAAAGTCTATCTATGATCATTTTGGATTTTCTATCTCCTCTCATCTGCCAGGCCAGCTCAAAACCAGAACTCAGAGATGAAGATGTGCATAATGATAATATTGCGATGGAAAATTGCCCCTGCCTTGCTATAGTTCATAGCCACTTCCAGTATAATGTTCCTTGGTCCAGGAATAGGTCGTAGCTGCCGGACAACACCTGAGAAATTAGACATTTTGGGATTAGCAGCTGAACTATACCTCTGAGAATGACAGATGCATAAATGTGAAGTGTAGTGAATATAACAGTTATGGTAAAGAGTGTACTGACTGGTTTCTTACCAATAATCATGTGCGCGTGGAACCGCTTCTCCACATCAAAAAAGAGCTGGTCATTTGAAGATATGATGTCAAATGACATATCAGCTGTTCGTAAATTATATGGTAGTGTTGACATATGTACCTGCAGGAAAACAATTTCTGCAGGAAGAATTAATTTTTATGTTTTTTTATAAGTTTGAAAGATGCAAACAGCAAAGTACATCTGGTTCTTAAAATCATATATTTATATTCAAATTAAACAATTGTCCTGTGGGTTGAAAGAAGTAATTGAAAGTTATGTGCTGTGGCAGGTCCGTGGGTGGAAAGTTTTATTTCAACGAGGCAGCAAATTTGAAAATCTGCTATTACAACTTATTGAGTGAAATAATATGATATAGAATACGACCATGTATCCGTGATGGCTTTATAATCACACACTCACATACACAAATCACGCACAATATTGAATGTAATTGACTGAGGGAAAACAAAACCAACAGAAAACTTCTTATGAATGAATTTTTTCTTACCTTCTGGTCTGTGTAAGTCTCTGAATGTTGGCAGTGAGAGAGCATTGTGGGTAACAAGGTGGACAGGATCACGAAGGCAGTTGAAGTCTTGAGGTTGGCAGGCCTTAACACAACGCAAACTGCCTGAGACATCATTTCTAGAGGAGAGTGGTAGAAAAGAGGTAGTATTAAAAGAGAAAAAAGGACTGAAATGGGAAGTTATGATAACACACGGGTACAAAACAGATGGCGCCGTGACAGATTTGTGTAAAGAAAGGTTAAAAACACTTCATACATTTGAGCTGAGACCCTGGCAACACCTGAATAGCCCTATAGACATTCCATGCTTAAGTGTTCTTCAGAGAAGCCAAAGCTTAATTTCAAGCCCTGAAATCATATTTGTGAGTGTTCCCCAAAGTGAACACAGTGGAACTTTCAAACATAACCTCAAAGACAGTACAAGGAGCTGAGCCCTGTAATTAGAAGCACACAGGTGAGTCCAAGTAGTTAAGTAATGGAAGCCAAAGCCACAGGGAGGATGGTGTGGTATTCCTCAGCAGCAAAATGTCCCCAGAGGAAAGTGTACAGTAGAAAACCACAAAAATGGTATGTAAGAATTAATCAATTAATTAAGCAGGAGAATCAGTTTGGTTGTTCGATTGGTTGATAGCATCAATGCAAACAACTGCATGGCCTTTTTGTTCCCATATAAGCAGAAGTATCATGACACATTTCATTTTGCAATTTTTATTTTTTTTTTACAGCTTATGTCTATCCTTAATTTGAGATAACGTTAGAAATTTCTGTGTTAGATAACCTAGTAATTTAAAAACAAGAAAATTATTTCCAGACATATAGACATTTTCAATCTGCTCTATATGTACTATAGTCCAGAAATCTGCAGGAAGAAGGTGAAAAAGTGGAAAATTTGTCTGGTTGCATTTATCCAGCTGACCAACACAGCTACCGGTCTTTTTGGTATCATTTACAGCAAATTAACAGATAACCACCCAATACCAACACTAAAAGCACCATCCATCATATGAGCTGTAATGCTGCTGCACCACTAATTGAGCCCCATGCTGGCTGGACCCCAGGTGCCCATAAATAAGTGCCATGGTTATTTTTCTTACTCTCTTCTAAGGCGAGGCTTGTTTGATCCTATGGTGATCCCGCTTGGATCTGATCATTGGAAAAATTAGTTTCAACATTAAATACAACCGCAGCAGAGGAAGCTGGAGAGTAGTGGCAAAAACCATTTCTGGTGAGTGTGTTTACTTGGGTATCATGAAGTAAAAAGCCATTTTTATCTGTCTTTTATTAATTCCAAACACACAGAAAGCACACATAAAATGATGCTGCTATACAGACATGAGGTAGTGTGAGGTGCCATCCATACAGATTAGTTTAACAATCCTGTCATAGTGTTACAGTGATCTTCAAAGGCCAATCAGCCCCACCTAGTGGTACAAAAACATCTATATTCCTACTATTATTGCAAAATCCTAAAAGTAGATATAATGGAAGCTATTAACGAACCTCAACACCACAGTTCATATACAAAAGTTACTTAGAAAATTTTGGTAGCTGTTCTAGTAGCAAATTATATCCTCTAGGACAGTGTTTCCCAACCTGTTTTGAGCCTCGATACATATTTGACATTAGAAACATCACAAGGCACACCACAAGGGGGGCAGGGACATCGGGGGTGCACAGGTGACATTGTTGCGGGGCATTTGGAACAAGAAAGCTCAGATGGATGCACCAGCGATCCCTCAGATGGACCCCCCCAGATAGAGGTCTGTTGTATAGTAGTATGGGAGGCAAATCCCTCCCACCCCAACCCGATACCCGGGGTTCATGGGTAACCTGCTGATCCATGCATCAGTACTGAGGGGGCTTTATCAACAGAACGCACCACATCAGGGCCAGGTCACTTTTATTTTTATTTTGCAAACAGAAGCTGGAGACTGTTGTTGTAGAGTGGATCATTGGTGTGTGCAGCCGTATGGATCTATTGCTGGTTTACGGTACCAATTAGGTGAAATCTTCCATGGCACTCCTGATAACTTTTCACGGCACCCTACTGTGCCACGGCACACAGGTTGGGAAACATTGCTCGAGGAGAGTATGCGTGCACGTTTTTATTTTCATAAAAATTCATTCTTTTCCTCATATGGCACAGGATTTGCTCACTGTTTCAAAAGCAATTATTATTCAGTCCAAACATGTAATCTGGCAAACTGGTTGAGCTGGAATAAAATAATACTTTATTGCATTGAAGGAGTTGTAGATTTTGTTCCTTATCATTAGCACTGATGAATCCAAACTTTATTGTAACTCAAGCCTAAGGGAAAGAATGAATAAAAATGAAATAATGCACTCGTGGTGAGTAAATAAGGCAGACTATAAGCTTCTTTTAATAAGGTAATGTTGTCAGTGGCCGAAAGAGCTGCTCATGTGTGACAAACACAGCAATCTCAGCCATGTATAAATGTGCCGTTCCATAGCGAACTAGCCTCATCTCCACTGTCAGAAAGAAGTCCCGGGGCTGTGACAGGGTTCGATGCAGAGAGATCACTCCTCCGTGGGCCTGCTGCTGCACAATGAAGTACCCCTCCTCATCTCCTGAGACTATGCTGAGCAGCATTTGGTCTCCTGGCACCGAATTAGAGGGGCCCATCCGGAAAACATCGGCAGGGACAGGGGTGTTGGTAGGAAAAGTGATGTTGTAGAAGGAGATTCTCAGAGGCAGTAAGAAACACGACGCAGGGTTACGACTGAACTCACAAGATACACGCTCGCAACGGCTGAAAGGGAAAAATGAAAGCAAGGGCTCACTGAGTGAAAGGCAAATAATCTACAACATGGGCTGGAAGGGATGCTAAAAGGAGAAAGACAGAGGAAGCCAGAGGTTTATCACTACTGGAAAACGTCACTGACAAAAATTGGAAACAAATGATAACACGAGTTAAAGCAGGAACAGACTAAGTGTAAAACAAGAGGTCAGTTTAGAAAACACAGAGTGCTCTACTACACATAATCAGTCTTTCCATTTCAACAGTTACTCATTATCAAGTAAGAACTCACTCTGGTGTTGCTTTCCGGAAGTTTGGCGGACATTCAAAGGACAGACAACGAAAGCCTCCATGGATATTAAAGCAGCTCTGAGAGACAGAGCAGGTATGGGTCCCTGAAGCACATTCATCTGTGTCTGAAACCCCCCACCCCAAAAAACAAAACAAAACAAAACAGGGGAAAGTATTACAAGGGCTGTAAAAGACTGAGGATTAAACCATAAAGACCCAGTGTTACTTTTCCAGCAGTTCCCAAATGAATTTTTCCTCTGTATTTAACATTTATTAAGCAATTTATCACCATTTATTATAGCATTATCCTCTGTATTTTGTGTTTCTTCTATACCAATCAGGTTTTTTCCCATATTTAATTCACTGATCATGTAGATCAGGGGTGCCGAACTCATTTTAGTTCAGTGGCCACATACAGCCTAATATGGTATAAAGTGGGCCGGACCAGTGAAATAATATAAATAATTAGCAGCAAGATATTAACATTTGAGTGAAAAAACATAAAATTTTGTAATGAAAATGTTTACACCTACATTGTACTTGAACAACCTGAAAATTCGTAAATAAAATAGTGCAATGTTAACAATATCACACCTTGGTTTATCATTTATACATGTGAATCACTACTTAGAGATCACAGTGGATCTACAAATACACAAAACATTCAATAACAGGCTGAAAATTATTAAAGTTCCACATACTTCTCTAAAGAGATTTCAGGTTATTCACATTTTTTGGCAAAAGGCTAGTCTGTAAATGTAAACATTTTTGTGTAATTTTACTTTTTTACACAAAACAAAGCGAAAAATCAGAAGGTTTCATTATTTATAGGTTATTATGACAGTATTGTACTGGTCTGTCCCACTTTAGATTAAATTGATCTAAAATTATTTTAACATCCTTGATTGTTCATATCTTCAGTGTAATTTTTGCACCTTACAAATTCATCCCAGGGGCCAGATTAGACCCTTTGGCGAGCCAGATTTGGCCCCCGGGCTGTATGTTTGACACCTGTGATGTAGATGTTCATAAAATTTCAGATTAAAGTGAATTGTCATAATATTAGACACAGAGAAAAATGAAGAAAATGTGACATTTTCAACAAAATCTATCATTAACTGAACATAAACCCAGTGTGTTCATTCACTATCATTGATCCAACTCTATGGATTTTACTGGTGAATCAATGTTATAGAAGATGATGGTGTTTCCACGGTAACTACAGAGCCTCTAAACGTCCAAATGAGCCATATTTGATGACCATGAACAGATGACAAACTGTATATTATATCAATTATTATGTATATGGATTGATAGGTTTAATGGATCAGAAGTTATTAAACATTTAATATTTTAGATGGTCTTGGTCACCAGTTGTTTGGGTCTTTCTGGGTTCATCACAAACACTCTTATTTTATTCTCTACACAGTCTGAAAACCACAGACTAAGACTGGTCTCCAAACCTTGGCAAGTGCGTCCATTGGGAGCAAGTGTGTATCCTGTGGGAGGGCAGGTGCAGTAGAAACTTCCTTGAACATTGGTGCAGTGGTAGGAGCACACTTGACCTCCAGCAAGCAGAGCACACTCGTTGATATCTGAGAGCAGAGGATAACAAAGACAGATATGAAATAAATAAGATCTGCTGCAATAGATAACACATACGTATCAATTTGACCTCATTATTCCATGAGCTAAATAGTACCTTCACATGTTATCCCATCGATATCACTCAGCTGGTAACCACGGCGACAGTAACACTGGTAGGAACCGTAGACATTGGCACATTCCTGGCTGCAAGGGTTGGCCTCACATTCATTGATATCTGCCAGTAAGCAGGTCAAACACAAAAAATATGACAAAATGTTTTTTTTTATAAATGAAAATGAAGGAAAATTTAAAAGAAATGACAAAAAAATACCTTGATATTTAATATATGTAATTCAAGACATTTCAGTTGCTATACAAGATTATATGCCAAATGTTGATAATAACTAATATAACTCCAGTTTTAGGGTAGTTGCTGATTTTATGAACCTATATTTTATCACAATAGAATAAAAAAATATCAATTGACTTAAAAAAACACATTTTAAGAGAAATATATTGTAATATTGTAATTTTGAAGTTTGATGGCAGCAATATGGCCCCAGAAAGTTGTGATAAGGTTATGTTTACCACCATGTAGCACATCGCTGGAGTTTCGGGAAAGGAATGTTGTCCCATTTCTGTTTGCTGTTGGATTCCATCTGCTTAATGGTCCTGGGTTTCTTTGATTCTACTTCATGTTGTAGATGATGGGATGATTAAAAGGACATTATTTTGATATGGTTCCACAATTTATAGATGTAGTTTTTTGGTGAACATCTGCCCATCTTCACTTCACTTTTGAGAGACTCTGCTGGTTGTTTTTATAGTCAGTCATATCGCTGAGCTGTTAGCAGTCAACAAAATGAGTTCCAAAACTTTTCTTCAACCAGTTTTTTGGGGTTTTTTTTAGTACCACTTACTTTTCCACCCTTTTGTTGCACCATCGCAATTTTTTTGTCAAATATGTTACTGCCATAAAATTCCAGATTATCATATTCTTTTCTTAAAATGGTACATTTTCTCAGTTTATACATTTGAGATGATTTATTGTGAAGAAAATATGGTTTTCTGACATTTACAAATCATTGCATTCTGGTTTTATTTACATTTCACACAATATCCCAACTTTTCTGGAATTGGGATTGTACATCTTCAGATATGGGTTCACAAAGATCTGACACTTATCGCCCTAATGTCTCTTAAAGAGAGGCTATACTATAGATCGAGTTACCATCACAGTTTCTGCCATCCTGGGACAGTTTGAAGCCCATGCTGCAGCTGCATTGGAAGGATCCCTCCGTGTTCTCACACTTATGGGCGCAGATTTTTCCAGGATAATGTCTGCATTCATTAATATCTGTAACAGAACAGATTGTATACCACAAATGAGTTTACAAGAGATACAAATTCACTCAGTTTGGTTTAAAACGGAGACATCCTTAGCATAAAAAGCCTAATAATGACACAATCATAATAATGCTATATCAGATAAATGCTTCTTCAAAATCACTATACATTACCTTCACATTTTTTGGTGATAGCGTTAAACATGAATCCAGCTTTGCACTCACAGCGATATGACCCCAGTAGGTTGACACAGCCATGGATACCACACACATTATCTCTACGACACTCATTTACGTCTGTATGAGGGACAAGGCAACCAAGAAAAATACTTCTTTCAAACAGAAAGTCGGATACAGGGATTTTTTTCCACAATTTTAGAAACTTTACAAAAGAAAATCAGGTTATCTGGACAATATCTACCTTCACAATCCATCCCATTCTCAGAGACAATATACCCTCGTCCACAGGTGACTGTGTTCCTACGACAGAAGTAGGAGCCCATGGTGTTTACACAAATCTGTCCAGATGGACATGGACTATCACGGACCAGACACTCATTTATGTCTAATAAGAATTAAGAAAGAAAAGGTTACTCCAATCACCTTTCATTTCTGTCGTACTTGGACAGAAGATAGACTCACCAATACAGCTGCCAGCGGCATCTTGAAAGTAACCATCTACACATTTCTCCTTCGGGTGGCAGCGGAATGAACCTGGTATGTTTCTGCAAAGAAAAGTCGGTTCACAGTTATGGGTCCCTGTAGTGCACTCATCAATATCTGTAACAGAGGGAGGAGAAATAATGTCCACATCAGCAATATTCCCAAAACAAAAAACTTCTATCTCTGCAGAAACATTTTTGATAAGCTCTGTGTTACCTACAGATCTCCACAGCAGGGGTGTCCAATCTTAGTCCTTGAGGGCAGGTATCCTGCATGTTTAGATGCATCCCTTTTCCAACATACCTCATTCACATGATAAGCCATATTCATATCATCAACCTCTGCAGAAGCCTGATAATGAAAATCAGGTGTGCTGGAAGAGGGAAACATCTAAAACATGCAGGATACTGGCCCTCAAGGACCAGGATTGGACACTCCTGATCTATAGTGACTTGTTACCTTCACATGTATTGCTGCTTGTGAGCTGATATCCAGTTCCACATGCTATTTCCCTTTGACAGCGAAAGGAGCCCTCTGTATTAATACAAACTTGGCCAAACAGGCAGTTGTGTAGGCCAAACATGCATTCATTAACATCTGAGGAGACAAAAATCCACCCATAAAGGAACAGCCTCTTCTTGTTGTGTATAAGTGATGACACCTTTATTTATGATGCTTTTATTTGCACTACTTACCATCACAGTTCACACCATCTTCTGAGAGCTCATAACCATGATAACAGGCACAAATGCCATTCTCTATACACCGCTGGGAGCAAATGGAATCTGAAAGCAGAGACAAATAATAAGCAGCCCAAGAGATAGATTTATGCAACCACACACCAAAAACACACATTTCAGACAAGAATACAAGTCATTATATAATATCACAGCAGTCATAGAGAGACTAGGGGTGTCAATATATATGGCCTGCAGGCTAAAACCAGCCTGCCAAAGGGTCTAAGGCATGAATTTGTGAAATGCAACAATTACATTGAAGATATTAATAGTTATGAAATGAAAAGAGAAATTTCTGATTTTACTTGGAACTGACACTCTATCTATCTATCTATCTATCTATCTATCTATCTATCTATCTATCTATCTATCTATCTATCTATCTATCTAT
>JAQQZY010000005.1:29197294-29209469 GCA_030068375.1 Ostorhinchus rueppellii
ATTTCTTTTATTGATTCTTGTTTTATTTCCACATTTCTTTTATTGATTCTCTTTTATTGATTCTGTTTTTATTTCCAGATTTCTTTTATTGATTCTCTTTTTATGTCCTTTTAATTTTGGCACTCCTGTGATTCCATATCAAGAGCCCTCCACCCGAGGATCGAAGGCTGCGTACTGGTTCATAGTCGATTATCAATTCAGTTATGTAATTAGGGGCCAGGCCCATTCTAGCTTTGAAAGTAATAAGTAAAATCTTAAAATCAATTCTAAAACACACAGGAGGCCAGTGGAGTGAAGCCAGGATAGGGGTGATGTGGTGTCGTCTGTTAAAACCAGTGAGAAGCCGAGCTGCTGCGTTCTGGACTAGTTGGAGGCGGTACAGGGCTTTTTGGCTGATGCCGGACAGAAGTGAGTTGCAATAGTACTTATACTTCATTTTTTATACTTACTTTACTGTATGACTATACTTGTTGGCAGTTCGTATTTTTCATTGGTCCAATAAAGAAAAACAGATTAGAGTGTTTAAAACTGGCTGTTCAGTTTCACAACAACAGCACATTGTTTTCATCGTGGGTTTATGATCGTTCTCTTTTTTTTTTTTCTTTTTTCTCTTCTTCTCCCTTGCATGTGCAGGAGGTTGTGCTTCGTAGGGAGGAGCCTTTGTATTGAGACAGAACTCTTGAACAAATGTTACTTGCTCAGCTGACTGGAAGTGTATCACCCTGAACCGTTGAACAGACATACTGCGTTACATTACTATAATACTTATCTCAGGATAATGAACTTGACAGCTGAGAGTCACTCTGTTCCTCTGAGTGATGGAAACAGTATTCCTCTGATAGGACTAGGAACCTATGGGGATCCGCGGCAGGTAGGACAACATATGGAGAACACTCCCTTTTAGCAAAAAAAACAATGTAGTATTGCTTCTGATACAAACCTGAACTGCATTACATGAAAACAAAGTGAAAAGTGTTCAAAGTTCATGTGTACTTTTTTTTCTCCTTATGTAGACACCTAAGGGGACTGCATATGAGTCAGTGAAAGTGGCCATTGAAGTGGGGTACAGACACATTGATGGGGCTTTGGTCTATTTTAATGAACATGAGGTGGGACAAGCTATAAGAGAGAAAATTTCAGATGGAACTGTGAAGAGAGAGGACATTTTCTACTGTGGAAAGGCATGCACAGACTTTTTTCTATGAATATATGTATGCAAATTAATACAATAATAATAATGACTGTAGTGTTTGTCTTTTGTTCTATCTTTATACACACATTTTTCTTTTACTTTCTGTTACTGCCTTGTCCAATGAATTTCGTCATTGTGGAATCCATAAAGTCCTGACTAATCTGTTCTGTTCTTTTCACTGAACTACTGAACGCCTGTGCACACGTGAAAATTGATCTTGGCCTGCTACCCCTTTTGCAGTTTGTCTACTTGTTAATAATTTATCTATCTTCTCTAAAGTATTCTGATTTGAATCTTTTCTGAATTACCAATACAGTTGTGGAATACCTTCCATCCTCCTGAGTTGGTACGGCCTGCTTTGGAGAGAACATTAAAGGCATTGCAGCTCGATTATGTTGATCTTTATATTGTGGAGATGCCCACAGCTTTCAAGGTGTGCATTTATAATGTCATTTAAAAACACTAGTTTGAAAAAGTGAACACAACAAACTGTGCTGTATTTGTGCAATGATATTCTTTTTGTATAATAGAAGTCAAACTCAACTATATTGAATTTTTTATCTTTTGAAGCCAGGAGACACGTTCTATCCAAAAGATGAGAATGGCAAGCACATTTATCACGACACAGACCTTTGTGCAACATGGGGGGTGAGAATTACTTACCTGCATTACAGCTTGTTCAAAAATGTAATGACACAACTAAAGTTAAACCATTTTCTATACTTTTTAGTCTTTTAGACTTGCATTCATAGAAAACTATTTAGTGTAGAAAAGGATAGTATATGCTAGCCTTTCCTAACATATGCCCAAGGTCAGAAATGTAACCTTTGTCATCATTAGGTGCTTGTAAAAGATTCACAATCTGTTCAAAGTCCCGTGATTTCTTTTTTTTTTTTTTGTTTTGTTTGCCAGCTGGCTCTAGCTACTTGTGCATTACATTTATCAAATTCTCCACTACAGGCATTGGAAGCTTGTAAAGATGCTGGTATGATAAAGTCACTTGGAGTGTCCAATTTCAACAAACGCCAACTGGAGTTAATCCTGAACAAACCTGGGCTTAAATACAAACCTGTGTCAAACCAGGTAAGACAAGTGAATGAAGGTGTTATCAAAATCTAGAAAAGACATGGAAACACATCAAAGCCAATAAACTGGCAACAGATTAATGAACATTAAGGTTTTGTCTTAGTTTTCTTTTTTTTTTTTTTTTTTCTTCCTCCTAGGTTGAATGCCATCCCTATTTCACCCAACCAAAGTTGTTGGACTACTGCCGCAAAAATGATATTGTTATTGTGGGATATAGCCCTTTGGGGACATCTAGGGATGCATCCTGGTATGAAAAATATGTACTCATCAAATTCAGATAATGTCAGATAAGTACAACACAACAGTGTAACCTTGTTCTGTATGCGTCTCACCTGTACTGTCTGACATTCTGCAATTCCATGCTGTTGCAAATATGTATATAGTCTGTATACTTTTTTCTTACTATTAGTATTACATTACATTGTTTTTTACACTATCTTTATGTATGCACACCTTTTCTTACACTTTATTACATTGCTGCCTTGACCATTGAATGTTCCTGTTGTGGGATCAATAAACTCTTCTGTAATCTAATCTTGTAACCATAAAAAGACAAAGAACTCTCCTAATTTTAACAGCTGATTTAAAAAAAAAAAAAAAAAAAAAGCATTTATTTGTTAAAAAAGAACATACAAGCAGTGACCAACCAACCATTTCTACAGGGTAAACCTTTCATGTCCTCCATTGCTGGAAGATGAGTTGCTGGTGTCAATTGCTAAAAAGTATAAAAAGAGTCCAGCGCAGGTGGTCCTGAGGTTCAATGTGCAGAGAGGAGTGGTGGTCATCCCCAAGAGCTTCAATCCTGTTCGCATAAGGGAGAACTTCCAGGTTTGTTCTAATACAGTATACTTTTGGTTGATAAATAATACCAAACACACATCTCAAAGTATTGTATTAAGAAATAAAAGGTGTTTATAATTCAAGTGTCAAGTTGCCTCTGATACTATTTCTCAAAATCTATTCTTAAAACTGCAGATCTTTGATTTCTCTCTCTCTGAGGCTGAGATGAAAGCAATTGAAGGACTGAACAAGAATATTCGCTTTGTGGAGCTGCTTATGTGAGTATAGTCCAGACTGACTGATGTTCTTCTGTTTAAAGAAGCAAAAATTAATATAATACTTACAACATTTAATCTTGCATATTTGATAACAGGTGGTCGGATCATCCAGAATATCCATTTCATGATGACTACTAGACTACACCGTTATGAAGATGCAACTCTTGCTTGACAAGAAACAAAATGTTTTTCATTTTTCCAGTTGTGCCTGAACTTGAAAATAATTGTATACACACATTTAAGTCTATAATAACTGTGAAAGAATATATGAAATTGTTACAAACAAGATTTATGCTACGTTTATACAAACAAGCAATGTTCTTACCAGGGGTTCCAGCTCCATAAAGTAAAACTCCTGCCATGTATTGGTTCTATCTGTTCACTTAACACAGGTGATTCCACTAATTATCCCATCTACCTGGATGAAGAGTTTTGCTCATCAAAATGGGCGGGTTCAGTGAATGGTTGGAACAAATACATGGCAGGAGTTTTACTTTCCGGAGCTGGGATTGCCACCTCTGGTTCTTTCCAAATGAAGTATGTCATGTAATTCTGATATTTAAAAAGCTTTTGTAATTCACGCCGATGTGTCAGCAACCGAATGTCTGCTGCACTTGGTTCATGCTACTTTTATACAGATAAGAGATGAGTTCGTCAAACAAAGAATGTCTACAACTTTTTTTGACTAATGTGATATGTATCAATTCCGCATTACAAGAAGGAAGTGGAGGATGGATGGTATATTGTTTAAAGGCGTTACAAATCACCAAAACTATGTAAAGTGCAGGGAAATGAGCACATTCATACTACATAAACTGTTAAACTACCTTACATTGTAGAAACTGTACTACGGTTTACAGTCGCAGAAGTCATGCTGCATTCAAGTGTTGTAAGAAATAAACTAGCTTCAACGTAGTTGAGTGTGTAGCTATGTGTGTATGGCACAGTTAACAATCTGCGATCTAAATGATCCATTTTGTCTCAAGGTCATTTTAGTAATCGACAGAAAATACTTGAGCGCTACACTTGCACGAATTAATACAAATTAAAGGTATCCATATCACTATATTTATTCAGGCCACTTTTAGATCTAATACCCAGCGAAATAGGAAGTGGCTAAATGTTTTCGTGGGTTCCTGAATGTATCACATCACCTCTCCAGTTTTGCTAGTAGCTAGCACTTCAGCTAATGCGGCTACAATCTACGGACGACGTTAAAATAAATGGAAAGTGACACTCAGTTTAGCAGAGCGGACGGATTGTTGCTTTTGTGAAATCTTAATCAATCCATATAAACCTTTGTTATCTGTCTTTCGACGTTCTCTGCTAACGTCAATGTTAGCTGCGTAATGGGAAGCCGTAGCTAAGCTAACAGTGGCTAACCAAATTAGCTGAACGCTAGTTTCACTGCTTCAATGAATGGGGTTGCTGCACTTACTGAGGACACCAATCAACAATGTACTGCTACTAGCCTCCTTGTTGTGTTCCTGTTTTGCTGGTAGTTAGACATCAGGTGCTTGAAGAATTGGATACAAAGAGAAGAGTTTATTCGTGAAAAGAGCTAACGTGATTACGCTAAATAACATGGACACCGTACGCTAACATTGGACTATTTTTTTTAGCCAACCCTGGATAACTTTGTTGATCATGCATCATCAGATCATACACTACCCAGGTACATAGATGAAGGAGTCGCTGTTAGCTTGTGTAACACAGAACTGCAGTCGATACTGCAAATAACTGTAAAAGTGTTTTTTACTTTGGTTTTACAAACTTCCATTAAGAATTTGCGTACATCACTGGCTCGGGTCTTCCCTGCAGAGTTGATTTTTGTAAAGCTGTTGCCTGTGAGAAGCAATGATGGCGTTTCGGACTAACCCTGCCCTCCGTCCCAGGTAGGGGAGTGGTGGTGAAGACTCCCCGGTCTGGCCTGGCCCGCTGTTGAAGATGATAGAAAATAATTGAGAAATCATTGATATATTGGCTGGTCTTTATTTATCTACTTTCAAAAGAGACAATGCAAGGCGACTGGAAGCCTTGTTTTTGAAGTGATTTGTTATTTGGGAGACTACAAGGCTCATGATGGACATGGAGGAAGTTCCCTCAGAAGAACATTATTTGAAATAATCCCGGACTGTTGATCTCAACTCTTTGCCTTTGTATGCTCCTCAGTATAATTTGAAGGACTATTTCACTGACAACACTCCAACATGTCTGTATTTTCTGAGTTCGTCCCCCCTCCTGAATGTCCGGTTTTTGAGCCGAGTTGGGAGGATTTCTCCGATCCTTTAGGATTTATCAACAAGATCCGACCCATTGCTGAGAAAACGGGCATCTGCAAGATCCGACCCCCGGAGGTAAACTCTTAATGCTTAAACAATACACGGTTTTAAATTGATACTGTGTTAGAATCTGCAACGCACTTGTCTTGTTATTGTACGTAGACAGTACTGGTTTACGTTGGGCCTGCGTGAATTTTGCGAAAAGCAGTGACATTAGTAGTTGCTATTAATGTAATAGAGGTCAAGTCCGGATGAAATTCTTTGCTCTAAACATTCCGTAGTTGTACTCGTGACATTGTTTCTCATGTGTTTTTCTTAAAAGTTTGCAAGAAACGAGATAAATCCAGCAACTTGGGCCACATTTCTTTATTTTTTTCTGTCCATTGCTAGCTAAGTCACAGTACAGTGATTGTCCACGTTAACTGCTTTAATACGACATTAACATAAAGGCATTTTTCACCCTGTAAAACCTACTCATACCATGCTATGTTGGGAATTACTTTTCTTGGGCCTTTTGATTGTGTGTCTAACTTTTAATTTCTATTAGTTGTCTGTGTAAATACTTCAACGCCAACAGAAGGTTCACATTTGTCAGTTGAAGCCTCCTTTCCTTCACTGTTGCTGTAGTATTAAGTGTATGCCTCTTTTTTTCTTCACTATCAGGAGTGGCAGCCTCCTTTTGCCTGTGATGTACGCAACTTTCGCTTCACTCCAAGAGTACAGAGGTTGAACGAACTTGAGGTAAGTTAATTTTGAGTTTGTCAAAGCCTGCATCACTCCATCAAAACAAAAATCCAGTGTGAATGAATATATTAAGGATGTTTCTAAATTATGCTAACGAGATTTCCTATTAAATGTATTTTGTTTGGTATCTGAGGTAATTGTTAGATTTTGCATGTAAAAGAATGGTGTTAAGAGGTTTTCACCTAAAACAATCTGTTTGGTCCTGCAAAAGTGTACAGTCATTCAAAAGTAATTTTGCCTTAAGTATTTAATGTGCAGAAAAGCAGTGAAAGTGGCTTCTGTATTTTGTATCGTCCTCTCCACTTCTTTGCATAGGCCCTCACTCGTGTTAAGCTCAACTTTCTGGATCAAATCGCAAAGTTCTGGGAGTTACAGGGATCCAAGATGCGATTCCCTCACGTGGAGAGAAAGATCCTGGACCTCTATCAGCTCAGCAAGGTGAAAAACAGTGCCTCGTGTTTTTGTGCTGCTTGTTTTTATTGTGAAAATTTGTTTTTGTAGGTAAAGGAATACTTTTTTATGTAAAAATTGCTTTATAGTCTTAAAACTGTGGAAATTTATTAGCATTATTTTCTTTTGAGTTGAAAACTTTAAAATATTTCTGTCTGCCATCCCAGTTTTTCCTTGACTGTCTATTTTGTGGCTTGTGAAAAATACTTCTGTTGTACAACTGTTTTACAGATTGTGTCATCCGAGGGTGGCTTTGAGACTGTGTGTAAAGAGAAGATATGGTCCAAGGTGGCCAGCCGAATGGGTTTCCCACCTGGAAAAGGCACTGGTTCACTGCTGCGCTCTCACTACGAGAGGATCCTTTACCCTTATGAGCTCTTCCAGTCTGGAGCCACATTAACTGTGAGTGGCTGATTAATTGTAGACACGCTGGTGAAAACTACATAAGTGTAGATTTCTCATGTCATGATACTTGATATGGGATTTTTTTTTTATTTACAGTAACACTTTCTTTTGTTTATTTCTAAAGTTTCTAGTAAATTGCTTTTGAGTGTATGGTAATATGGAAGGCTCTAAACTTGACAAAATGTCCTTTTTTAAAAATTTAAATCAGCCTAATATTCATCATTCTGTCTTATTTTTCCAATTAGGGCATCCAGCGGTTGTATGACGATGGAGATGAAGGTGAAGAGGTTGATGAGGGAGTTGGTGAAGAGGCTATGGAAGAAGAAGAGCAAGATGATGAAGAAGATAAGGAGAGGGATAAAGATGGGGAGGGTGATCCAATGCAAACCAAAGACAGACTCTTGCCCGAGAGACGATCCAGACGTCTAAAGTCTGAGGTAAAATAGAAAAACACCTAATGTGGTGTTACTGCATGAATCAGGAACTGTAGTCATACTATACAAAGTGTTGTTCTTTTCAAGTGTCAGACATGTAATAAGCTGTATTTATCTTATATTGTCCCATTAAAAACAGATATTGACTCGTATCTCTGAATGCCCCTGCTGACGTTTCCAGCTGTGGCAGGCATGCTCCTCTCGCTGTCTGAAGCCTTTAGCAGGGTCACTGTTTCACAGACTGTTTGACACTTAACTGCTTTTGTTGTGTTTTCATAGAGAGAAAACAAGGAGCCAAAAGGCCTCAAGATCTTTGGTACAAGTCCCAAGATGGTAGGCTTAGAGATTGTATCAGCTGGTAAGGCTCATTTTTGGTCGACCTGTATTTTTACCTGGGAAAGATTCTGAACACAAAACTTAACTGTGTTTTCTGAGATTTGTGGTAAGTAATCAGTAAAATTGTCCATTCTTATTTCTTCCTTTTCTGATTAGATGATGGATTCAACAAGAAGCAGCGTCACCTTAAAGCCCAAGCTTTTGCCATCAAAATGAGACCCCGGAAGGAGACCCTGGAGGTCAACTTTGTAAGTACTGGCAGATAACAGGGCAGACTCTTGAGAGCTGCTGATGCTCAAGGCATCTTGGGTTGCTTTGAACATGACCATCATGATATGTTTGTGTGCCAATGATCCCCCAGATTGACCTCTACCTCTGCCTGGTGTGTGGACGAGGAGATGAAGAGGACCGACTTCTGTTGTGCGATGGCTGTGATGACAGCTATCACACCTTCTGTCTGATCCCACCTCTGCAGGATGTGCCCAAGGGAGACTGGAGGTGTCCAAAGTGTGTTGCTGAGGTAAAGTTGCAATTCTGGTGCAATTAATAACATTTTGGAAACATTCATTGATGAAGGTTAGAATTTAGTATAACCCTTTCCAGTCAGAGGGTTTCACAGATTTCAATGGATAGAACACGCTCATTTGTTAACAGATCGCTTACAACAGAAATGTGTTTTTGGAAAATTCAGTACTGTTGCTCTAAGTTGAAAGTGGAATATAAACAATTTACTATTAATACACAAGAAGTAAATCCAATTGTGGCTATACAATGAAGTTATGATGGTTATTTTTTCATTCTTGTGATTGTCAGTGGTCTAGCCATTGACAGGTTTCGAGCTTAGATACTCTAACTCTGTTAACCATCTCCAGATTAGACCGTACAAGATTAGGAATTAATCCAAATTAAATGTCAGCCAGCTAAAACATGGATTTTGGGACAGTTCCTTCGAATGTGCTACTTTGCTGAACATTAGGCCTATTGCAACACTATTTCACGACTATTATCTGAACTTTCACTTCCTTTTTCAGGACAGTGAGCTTATAAGAGTGTACCAATGATTCAGCAAGCACTTGTAATTTCAGAGAACTGCATAAATTATTTGTACAGAAAGATGAATGCCAGCTTGTGTCAAAAGAGACTATCATTTAATGATATTATCAAAATTGCTTCAAAGAAATGAAAAGTGAATGCAGCAAGTTCTCCCAAATCACTTGACTGAACAATTTGATTTGTGGTACAAGTATTTCTTTCATGCGGCTTGTGTTGGCAGAATAACTCACGGACAGTGGTATGAATATTATGACATTTGAGGTGTACTGACTAAGGAGATATTCCATTCAGTCCATTCCGTGCATCTTGTTACTGAATTACTGATTTTCTTGATAAATCTAATGCTGCCTATTATAAGAGATGGGTCTTCAATCTACAACTAGGGTTTGCATCTCTGATGCATTTTAGTCATTTCTGGCGTTTCTGATATGTTCATGTAAGCATTACTTTAGTATTTCTTTCATAAAAGTAGTCATTGTACGACTAACTGTGTTCAAGTATGATTTCTGTTATTGTAAGTTGGCGGTTTATGCCCCTTCACAGGAGTGCAGTAAGCCCAGAGAGGCATTTGGCTTTGAGCAAGCTGTGAGGGAGTACACTCTCCAGAGCTTTGGAGAAATGGCAGACCACTTCAAGTCTGACTATTTCAACATGCCAGTTCATGTATGTAAAAACTGACACACATCTATGTACACTTTTCTGTTTGTTCATTTTTGGCTCATGCTTGCACTCTTTACTTTCATTTTTTACTTACATTTTTACTGCATATTTTTCAAATATGCTTTAACAGTTAAAGGTTAACTCTGCTGGACAGAGCCTAGATGAACCAGGGCATTTAATCTTTTTCACTATTTTTCAGATGGTCCCCACAGAGCTGGTGGAGAAGGAATTCTGGCGCCTGGTAAGCAGCATTGAGGAGGATGTCATTGTTGAGTATGGGGCTGACATCAGCTCTAAAGATGTGGGCAGTGGTTTTCCCATCAGGGATGGCAAGAGAAGGCTACTGGGAGATGAAGAGGTGAGAAAAAATGCATATGTGCAAACGCTCTGCAAGTACGGATAGTTGAAACCCTCCTATTGGAGGAAGAAGCTTTGTTGTTTTTCTCAACAGTGACTGAACTCTTCATTTTATTTTCAGGACTATGCCAACTCTGGCTGGAACCTCAACAATATGCCAGTCTTGGAGCAGTCGGTGCTCACCCACATCAATGTGGACATCTCGGGTATGAAGGTACCCTGGCTCTACGTGGGCATGTGTTTCTCCTCATTTTGCTGGCACATTGAAGACCACTGGAGTTACTCCATCAATTTCCTTCACTGGTGAGACATCACCGTGAAAAATATTTTTGCTTGTGTGCAACTATTACTACTACCACTGCTGATAATTGAAGAAAATAAAATCATTAACAAGGGCAGAAAGGCTGAACAGAACACTGTGGCTGTGGTATTTACACACATCAGGGATGTTGTCTGGCGTTATTCACTATTATTAAAGTAAAGCTACTGTGCTTTTAAAAAAAACTGACAGATAAGTATCTTAAATGTAAATGTATTCACTCCTACCATCTATCCCTCCCTGCTCTTTAGGGGTGAGCCAAAGACCTGGTATGGAGTGCCAGCCTCAGCGGCAGAACAACTGGAGGCAGTAATGAAAAAACTGGCCCCAGAACTGTTTGACTCTCAGCCTGACCTCCTCCATCAACTGGTCACTATCATGAATCCAAATATCCTCATGGAGCATGGCGTCCCTGTACGTAGCCTGAGAGCATTTTATTTATTTGAATTTTACTGTGTGGTGTGCTTGAATTCTACTCAGATATATTTGTTTATTTACCCCTCTCAGGTTTACAGGACCAATCAGTGTGCTGGTGAGTTTGTAGTGACCTTCCCCAGGGCATACCACAGTGGCTTCAACCAGGGTTACAACTTTGCTGAGGCTGTTAACTTCTGCACTGCTGACTGGGTAAGGAAAATTAAATTCCTCCTTCGGTGGCCTACAAAGACACCATTTTGGTAACAGTGACATTGTAATAATTTTAAATGAGCATGTTTTTAATTGTTTTGTCTTTCATTGTTTTAAATATTTTAGTTTCATTACAAACATGTACACTTATGTCCATCCATTCATCAGTGTGTAGTCCATACCATTTAACTATATGAATACATTTATGTTTTTTTATGTCTCTTCTTAGTTACCCATGGGTCGTCAATGTGTAGCCCATTACCGACGTCTCCACCGCTACTGCGTTTTCTCTCACGAGGAGCTTCTGTGCAAAATGGCAGCAGATCCAGAGAGCCTTGACGTCGAACTGGCTGCTGCTGTTTTCAAGGAAATGGGAGAGATGATGGAAGAGGAGACTCAACTTAGGCAGGCAGCCCAAGAAATGGTGAGAACAATCTCCTTTATGATGTTTTCATTGACATAGAAAGTTTCAGAGACAGAGTTTATTTTTCCTTGCGTACAGGGGGTGCTGTCTTCGGAGCAGGAGGTTTTTGAATTAGTTCCTGATGATGAGCGCCAATGCCACAAGTGTAAGACAACTTGTTTCCTGTCTGCACTGACATGTTCCTGCAGCCCAGATCGGTTGGTTTGTCTCCACCACACAGCAGATCTGTGTGACTGCCCAATGGGCAACAAGTGTGTCCGGTGAGATATCCTACCTTTTAAGACAGGACAGTAAACTTCCAACAACAAATAGGGTTCTGCATTTACATGATTTACATTCCTTTATTGAAATTTCAGGTATCGCTATGATCTGGAGGAGTTTCCATCCATGCTGTATGGAGTCAAAACACGGGCTCAGTCCTACGACACATGGGCTAAGAGGGTGACTGAGGCCTTGGCTGCCGACCAGAAGAATAAGAAAGGTGTTATTATTAATTACGACTGCAATATCAGGATTTCTGGGGTTTCCTCAAATGCCTTAAGAAGTGTAAAAGGAAATGTTAGTTTGAAACCTGTTAAAAATTAAAATTGCTTGAATCTCACTTTAGGGGCGACACGGTGGTGCAGTGGTTAGCACTCGTGCCTCACAGCAAGAAGGTCAATTGTTCAATTGTTGGGACCTTTCTGTGTGGAGTTTGCATGTTCTCCCCGTGTCTGCGTGGGTTTTCTCCGGGTACTCCGGTTTCCTC
>JAQQZY010000005.1:29209569-29221755 GCA_030068375.1 Ostorhinchus rueppellii
CATGCGACCCCCGTGACCCTAGTGAGGATAAAGCGGGTATAGAAGATGAATGAATGAATGAATGAATGAATGAATCTCACTTTACTTTATGCAAGAAATCACTCAAATCAGAAATTTTGCTTGAGGATTTTTAATAGTGGCTTTATATTTTGCGGGTTTCTTATTGAACTCTAATGCCTTTATACCCAAACAGGACAGGACAATTACTTGATATTATTCTATATTCACATTTGGAATATCACCAGAATCACTCCAGCATGATACATTTATTTTATAATGAGCTTTCTTGTGGTGGCTTTGTACTACTAGATGATGTTTAAGTTTAATGTGGTTCGTACTTTGTCTCTCTTTTGCTCTCATAGATCTTATTGAGCTCAAGGTTTTGCTGGAGGATGCAGAGGATAGGAAGTATCCTGAGAATGCTTTATTCCGTCGCTTGAGGGAGATGGTCAAAGAAGCTGAGACATGCTCCTCTGTAGCCCAGCTGCTACTCAGCCGAAAGCAGAGACACAGGTAAATGACCGTAATGGCAAAGTCAGATACACTTATCTATATGACAAATACACACACTTGAACAATTTTTCATTTTACAATCAGTACTCTAGCTGATGAAGTTGAATGATGGACTGAGGGGTTAGTATTTTTCTATGTGTGTCTATAGCAGTCGCCTGCGTTCTGAGACCAGCCGAAATCGTACAAAACTGACAGTGGATGAGCTGAAGGCATTTGTGGACCAGCTCTACAGGCTTCCCTGCATCATCAGCCAGGCCAGACAAGTCAAGGTGTGCCCACTCTACTCCTGTATGCTTATCCTGGCACCCAGCCATGGCTATTATTTTTATTGTATATCTCATCTCCTCCAACGTCGGTGTGCTTTGTTTCTCAAGGAGTTGCTAGAAAATGTGGAGGACTTCCATGAGCGAGCCCAGGTGGCGCTGGCAGATGAGATGCCCGATTCATCTAAGCTTCAGGCTCTACTGGACCTCGGCAGTGGCCTTGATGTTGAGCTTCCTGAACTCCCCCAACTTAAACAAGAGCTGCAACAGGCCCGCTGGCTTGATGAGGTAAGTGTCTGTGAAACCCACATCCTGTTTATGTGGTCTGAAAGAGCAGTTGTTATGCCTGCATCTGCATCATCTCACACCTCTTTCCTCATGACATTCCAGGTGCGTATCACCCTGGCTGAACCTCACAGAGTCACACTGGAGCTAATGAAGAGGTTGATAGACTCAGGGGTGGGTCTGGCCCCTCACCATGCTGTGGAGAAAGCCATGGCTGAACTGCAGGAGATCTTAACTGTTTCTGAGAGATGGGAGGAAAAAGCTCGCGCCTGTCTCCAGGCCAGGTAATGTGACGTGGACCCATTTGCACTACCGTAAAGCTGTGTGATATGATGAAATTATTTTTCAGTTGAGACTGCAGTGGAAACAAGTCTGTATCATAATTATGTAGAGTTTTATATTCCACATCAGACTTAATATTCAAACCATGTCCACGTGACTGAAGTTGTTCCTCTTTTACACACAAGCTCCTCCTTTTGTCTTGACAGGTCAGAGCCCTCCTGTTCACACTTATGTAGTTGGTCTGTGTCACATTCATGATCCTCCTTGTTCCGTTTTTTTCCAGTATGTAGGTTTCTGGCCTGGAACACATATCATATGAAAGACAAAGTGTTGTCCAAATGACTAAACATTGCCATTTAAAACATGTCATTTGTGACAATAAAATAAACTATAGAGCATAACATGAAATGATTGACACTTTTCTATAAATTACAGTATATTCTCCTATTACACTGTCCAAATGTGCAGAGACAGAATTACGTAGATGACACCAGAATATAAAGAGATTTGTACTGTATCAATTATACAGTGAACATTTTGAACTAACAATATAACTTCTATACATCTGTCTGTCCCATTGAAACTTCAGGCCACGGCATAGCATGGTCACTTTGGAGAGTATTGTGCTAGAAGCCAGAAACATCCCAGCATACTTGCCTAATATTCTGGCACTTCGAGAAGCCCTACAGAAAGCCAAGGAGTGGACTACCAAGGTGGAAGCCATTCAGGTACCAAAAAAATGCATCTTTGATCATTTCGAATACATTTTTCATATGAATGAATGAATGGTCTTTAGTTGAAAACCTCACTGAATTTGTATTTACTTTGTGCTGTAAGTAAAGGCTCCGAAACTTGTCACAAACTTCTCTCCTATGTCTCCAACCCTCAGAGTGGTAGTAGCTATGCTTACTTAGAACAACTGGAGAGTCTGCTGGCCAGAGGTCGCTCAATCCCTGTCCGGTTAGATCCTCTGGCCCAGGTGGAGTCACAGGTGGCTGCTGCCCGAGCCTGGAGGGAAAGAACTGCCCGCACCTTCCTCAAGAAGAACTCCACATACACACTTCTTCAGGTGGGGAAAATATTCAGTGATATATTTAACAATTCCACATCAGGAATCAAACTTATAATGCCTGGTATAAAAATGTTTGAAATAGTTTTGACAAAGAAATGCAGTATGAATATACATGTGACCCCAGGTAGAGAGCTAATCTGCCTTAAGTTACAGAATGTAAGGTAAGATGTACTCAGTCAAGTTCATTTGTCATAAGCTGACAGACACATGGGCTCAGGTAGAACATACAGTGCTTACAATACAGTAAATTAGATAAAAGGGTAGTAGACTGACTAAAAAAAATTGTTTTTTTGTCAATCAAAACTAAAACTATGTTGACTTCAGACATTAAAGCTATGCCATATGATGTGGCATTTTTATGTTTTTCTTTTGTAATCTTAAAATGCTCCTAATAAACGTGTCAAACTAAAATGTAAAAGAAATCCACCAGGTTTTGAGACTCAAAAGTATTTATTTCTCATAAATTTCAGTCTGACCAGTCATTTTATTCAGCCCAAATAAAACTAGAAGCACTCAGACAGTGCAGACCTCTGCCCCCTTGTGGCCGGCTGAAGTTGCTGCAGCGAACGAACGAACACACAAACATTGGTGATCACAATACCTCCTGGGCGGAGGTAATAATTGGCTCAGCCTCCTGTCGGTTACCTGTTTCCGGTGTCCCGCATCTGATACCAGACCCTCTGAATCTGACGTTTCACTTGCGCTGCTCCTCCTGTCACTGACCATGGTCTCCTGTCTAGGCTGTGAATGGATAGGTCTCACATGGTGTTAAAGGGAAAAACAGATGTATTAACAGAAACAACAACCAAATGGAACAATTAGAAAAACTGGGAGTTGGGTGTACTTGACTCCACAGACACGTCCACCCAAAGCTCAATTTTTACAGCCGCAGAACGTACATGGTGTCACAATGTAGGATGATAAATGTATGGACTATGAAACCTCAAATGTCCATGGAAAATTCGTGGAGTCTGCGCGGTCACATTACATGCACCCTTTCCCTGGGCAGCTCATCGCCCAGGCAATAAGGTACAGTGATGACAATGAACCAGCACTGCACAGACCAGACTCTTAAATATAGGGTGTCCTAATGATTAAGGAGCCGCAGCAGGTGCATGATGTGTCTGATTGCAGAGGGACAGGTCCGCAGCCACACTGAAGTGGAACATACCTCCACTTCCACTGTGTGTGCCAGGTGAGAGGAGGAGAGTGTCAGAGCTCAGGCAGGGGGAAGCGGACAGGGCTTTGGAGGGAGGTTGGTTGTTCATGTTCAGTTTTTTAATAAGTGCTGTGCAAAATGCCAGATCCGTAGGTATGGCTTTAAAGACAATAAAAGTGAAAAAGAAAATGAATTGAAATGAACAGAATGTTGGCCAACACCCTAAAACAAAGAAGTCAGAACAACACTCTACCTAAATACTCAGAATGCTTCCCACACATGCATACATGACACCAAAAAGTGGAAAAAGAAAGTAACTAACAAAACACTGCTAATACAACACTACACCCTACCCAGTAGTTTAACCCAAAGTCCCAGAGCCAACACAGACCTGACGGACAAAAGTAAAGTTACTACTATAAAGTCATCTGACACGGGGGGCATATGGGCCATAAAACCCTCTATACCTTGGGTGTCAAACTAATTTCTTTCAGGGGCCATATACAGCCCACTTGGACCTCAAAAGGCTGGAACCAGTAATATAATAGAATGACAACCCCAAATGTTTTTCTTTGCTTAGTGAAAAATAAAAATTCCAATGTGAAAATATTTACATTTACAAATTTTCCTTTCACAGAAAATATGAATAACCTGAGCAAACTATCAACAACCTAAAATTCTAAATTTTCATGTGTGTGTATGTGTATATATATATATATATATATATATATATATATAAAAATTTATAAGAAAAACAAGTGCAATTTTTTTAAACAATATTATGCTTCTAAAAAGTGACAAAGCATAGTAAAAGGCATCTGGAACTGTAAATCACAGCATTTAACTTTATGATCAACACAATCTGTCAAGACTCAGTGACATCCTTGACTGTCAGGGTCTTCTGGGTGCCAGATTGAACCCTTCATTGGGCTGGTTTTGGCCCACGGCCCCTTTGTTTTACATTCCTGCTCTAGACAATACAGAAGCGACCAATCAAAACACTAACAAACAAACAGCAGCAGACTGGGTTTTCCTTTAAAAAAAAAAAAAAAAAAGTTAAAACCCTGTAAATTGAAGAACATATGGATGATGTAAAACACAGTTGCTTTTCAAGTTATTTTCACCACTAATGACAGAGGGAGACACTCATTACAGTCAACTTTGGCTAAGTGCTCAAAACAATGGTCCTTTAAATCTCATCTGAAGGCAACATTAAACTCGAGTACAGATGTTGTGTTTGCATGATGAAAGGAGGGTGTGTCTGAAACCACAAACTATCTGTGGCATTTAAGCGGTTGTGGACGTCCTGTTTCACAAGTGTTAGCCTTATAAGGTTTGGTTGGTTGAAGCAGAAATGGGCCCAAAATGACATATACCAAAATATATAATAAATAAAAGATACTATGCTGTGCTTTGTCTGGTCTAGACCACCTCAAATTGTGAAATATCATGAAATAACTTGTCATGATTTGGTGCTGTATTAAAAAAATTACATTCTCTGGGACATGCATATTTATTATATAATGGTTAATTGATAAAATACTACATATAAACAATAACATGTACTGTAAGCAAAATTAATCCTAATTATTATCCATTACTCACATCAGTGCTGTGCGCCTCACTTTTTAGGTTCTGAGTCCTCGTGTGGACATCGGGGTCTATGGCAACAGCAAGAGCAAGCGGAAGCGTGTCAAGGAGCTCATGGAGAAGGAGAGAGGGGGCTTTGACCCTGATGCTCTGAGTGATCTGGAAGAAAGCTTAGAGGAGGTACGAGATCCCACCACTGTTGTAGCAGCCTTTAAAGCCAAAGAGCAAAAAGAAGTGGAGGCCATACACTCACTCCGTGCTGCCAATTTAGCCAAAATGGCCATGGCTGACCGCATCGAGGAAGTCAAGTTCTGCTTGTGCCGAAAGACTGCCAGTGGTTTCATGCTGCAATGTGAGCTTTGTAAGGACTGGTTTCATGGTGCGTGTGTACCTCTGCCAAAGACTGGATCACAGAAGAAACTAGGTGTGGGCTGGCAAAGTAATGGCAAAGACTCCAAATTTCTGTGCCCGCTCTGTCAGCGCTCAAGGAGGCCAAGGCTAGAGACCATCTTGTCACTGTTGGTGTTGCTACAGAAGTTGCCAGTACGTCTGCCAGAAGGAGAGGCCCTACAGTGTTTGACCGAGAGGGCAATGAGCTGGCAGGTAAACACAGAAATCCTATCACTGTGGAGTTATGGAAGGGAAGGAAGGGTTGGCATTGAAGGTCTGTTTAAACTCTACTGGTCTCACTGGTCTTATTTGTTTTGACAGGACCGTGCACGACAAGCTCTGGCCACTGAGGAGCTGTCCTCAGCCCTCGCAAAGCTGTCGGTGCTTAGCCAGCGGATGGTAGAGCAGGCTGCAAGGGAGAAAACTGAGAAGATCATCAATGCTGAGCTGCAGAAAGCTGCTGCCAACCCTGACTTGCAGGTAATGCAAGCTATCATTTTTGTTATCTCCCAGTGCAGTATTTCTTATTCTTTGGAAGAGCAGCTGAAAGCATTTAAGAGTCCAAATACAGTAAGATACTGTGTTTTAGTATTAGTACCACTTCCATTTCTCTTTACTTGTGCGCATCTCAGATGTACTGTGCAGAACTGACCCCGAACCATCAATAAGATCAATCCATATTGTCTAGCATGTACATGCTCTATAACAGATGACTTATTCCATGTGGCTCTAAAAACAATTTGGAGAAATGATGGAAAAAATGAAGTGGTTATTTTGACATTGAAACAAAGACACCACAAGAGGGCAGTAATCTGTACATGTGGATCAGATGATAATAACTTAACACTGTAAATATCCCTAACACAGCCTACGGGGTGTCTACAACTCATTAAAACAATTAAGGTATGAAATCTCAAACTTCAAACCTGCTGCACTTTGAACAAAAACAGTGTTCAGCCAGGAATTTCAGTTGTAAAGAAATAAAAGTTAAATGGTATGTCACAACAACATAAAAGTACAATTAAAAAAAAAGAAGCAACAGCCAACAAGCCCCTACAATCATCCAGTATTGTTCTGTTGACCTTTATGTTGATCTCCTGTCGTAAAATCAAAGACTTCATCTATTCATGTCTGTTTCGTCATCCTTTCAGGGCCACATTCAGACGTTTCAGCAGTCAGGTTTCAGCCGAGCAACATCACCACGCCCCTCTGTGGACTACGATGATGAGGAAACAGACTCAGATGAGGACATCAGGGAGACCTATGGATACGACATGAAAGTATGGGAGTCAGTAGTGGCCTGGTTTAGAATGATGATGAAAGTATGGATTTTTAATATATCTTTGTTATGTCTGTTTTGTCGTAGGACTCAGGGGAAGTGAAGCCCTACTTGTTCTGTGATGAAGAGATTCCTGTTAAGTCAGAGGAGGTGGTCAGTCATATGTGGCCAGCTGCAACACCATCTTTCTGTGCTGAACATGCCTACTCGTCAGCCTCCAAGTCCTGCGTCCAGAGTGAGGCTTCATTATTGTTTTTCATACAAATCTTTAGGACACCCGTTAATACCTCTTTATCATGTGCTCCAAACTCATTCAGAAATAAGGACAGTCTTAATGTTGTGCTCAAAATATTTATGTTTTAGACCTGGGCACACCCAGAAAGCAGCCACGGAAGACCCCTCTGGTACCTCGCAGTCTGGAGCCGCCAGTGCTCGAGTTGTCCCCTCAGGCTAAGGCCCAGCTGGAGGAGCTGATGATGCTGGGTGACCTGCTGGAGGTGTCCCTGGATGAGACCCAGCACATCTGGAGGATCCTGCAGGCCACACACCCCCCGTCTGAGGAAAGATTCCTTCAGGTCATGGAGGTAGGGAGGTCATCCATTGCATAACCTGACCACACAGCTGGATTCTATAGCAAATACTGTGCAGAGCCTGAGTGTAAAAGTTTGATTCTGATGAAAAGCTTTGAAAGAGTGTCCATAGAGGTGGCTTAAATGACAGCATGAAGTGCATTGTGCATCACAAAGACATTTCTCCTCCACTCTTCCAGATTTTTGCCAAATACAGTATATATGTTTGCAATTTTGGAAAATGCGGGAAAGTGGTTAAAAATTTCCCAAATCAGAGTGTACCTACATCATCGCACAATATTGCAATGTACTTAGTGCATTTTATAACTAAATATAGGTCTGATCCTTTACATGTTTTGTTGGCTTAGATTTTTAATTCCTTTTTTATATTTATTTCCTTTTCTACAGCCTGATGATTCTCTGATGGAAAAGCCTCTGAAAATCAAATTGAAGGATTCAGAGAAGAAAAGAAAACGGAAGTTGGAAAGAGCTGAACACCACCACATGTTGATGGCTGCTGCTGCTGCCAGTGGGACGTCCGGAATGGGGGACATGCGACCAGCCAAGTCAAAAGAACTTAAAAGGGTTGGTCTGGAGCTTGGACTGGGGGGCAAACCCAAGAAGAAGAAACTCAAACTCAACCTGGACAAGAACCGGGAAATGAAGCAGTTAGCAAAAAGGTTAGCCAAGGAGGAGAAGGAGAGGAAGAGGAAAGAGAAAGCAGCTGCCAAGGCAGAGGCCATTAGAGAGGGGCTGGAGAAGAGAAAAGAGAAGAAGATACTTGACATCCCCTCCAAGTATGACTGGTCTGGAGCCGAAGACTCCAATGACGAAAACGCTGTGTGTGCAGCCAAGAACTGCCAGAGGCCGTGTAAAGATAAGGTGAGGATTTAT
The DNA here is from genome assembly GCA_030068375.1 of Ostorhinchus rueppellii. Taxonomy (NCBI): domain Eukaryota; kingdom Metazoa; phylum Chordata; class Actinopteri; order Kurtiformes; family Apogonidae; genus Ostorhinchus; species Ostorhinchus rueppellii. Next base: position 29,217,866 of record JAQQZY010000005.1, read on the forward strand.
TTACCACTAAATACGAGTGAACATTCTTTTTGTGTTAAGACGTTATTCTGCAGTCAAACCGGCACAAGGGATAACTCATAGATGATTGATAGATTTGTTAGCAGTTACCAGAGGTCAAAGGTTACCACGTGACTCTGCCTCTTTTTTTAAAACTCAAAGGTCTTGTTTCATGTAGGCTATGTCCTCTTACATGGGTAATTTAGATTATGGCACTGAAAAAACACAATGATAGAAATTGTGTTTTTACTGGAGCTGTGTTGTTTTTAACAGGTAGTTGAATATTGCTCATTTAATCAGACATAATTCTGCAAATTATTCCAACCTTTACAAATTTTTGGTGCAACTTTTATTCATTATATCTGCAACATAGTAGTTACTTTCTAAGTTCCGATCCTCTCTTTTTAATAATAATCACAGTTTAAAATTTTCCTGTTCAACTTTGCCTAAGCTTGTTGGGCTTTGATCCACTGTAAAATCTCCATAGATGATGATGCCATTGTCTTATCATGTATGAACAAGGGGACAATGGACATTGTCCTATTCTGAGTGTAATCCAGTGATGGGAAAACAGAATCATCAGCAGTGGCCATCTAGGCATAATCAAACGCACTACCCTCTGTCCTGAAATACTCTCCTTGTTTTCCCTGTAATGCTTTCCCCTTGTTCAACACTTTACAAATTTCAATCCTGGTATTAATCTGAACCATATCCTCATCACAGATGAAATCCATGAGGTCTGGGCTGCCATCATCAATCATGAACTCTGTAGCAGTCTAACTTTTACACAGGGGAAGGCTTTGTTTCACTATGTCCTTCCTCATGCAAACTGTACAGAACAGCTTATGAAATGCAGGAGGATCTAGTTGATCATTTAAAACTCTGTATGTTTCACAGGAAGAGAATGACACAGGTTTTTTTTATTTACCAGGGACTGAGTTAATAACGAACACTTGTCAAAATGTAGATCTCGGAACTTTATTGAATATCAACAGTTGATAACAGCACTGGAACACCTTAAAGAGAGTTACACATCACGTATTAACAGCGCAGGTTGATGTGGTCCTTGTTTAGAGGAGTGGCCAAGTTAACCATCGGCCAGTTGGCCTTCCCTGTGTCCACACAGTAGCCAATCAAAACTATGGAATTGGTAGGTCTGCCACTCCGATTGATAAAGTTGTGATGATTAACAGTCGTGTTTTGGTTATATCTATTTCACAATGTACAATCCAATCTTTCAGACTGTAATGCATAATTAAAGTTCAAGTATTAAGACACAGGGAAGTGCCTTTAACTGGCCATTGTCTTGCTCCTCACTTACATGTCTGCGTTTGTGTCCCCAGGTGGATTGGGTGCAGTGCGATGGTGGCTGCGATGAGTGGTTCCACCAAGTTTGTGTTGGTCTTTCAAGCGAAATGGCAGAGAATGAGGATTACATTTGCATGGACTGTTCCCAGAAGGCCACTGGGATGAATTTGGCAAGCGGAGGAGGCGTGATGGTGGAGGAAGTGGCAGAAGAGAGTGTTGTAGTGTTGGCAACATCAATGTGCAGCGGCAGCATCCAAAGTGTGCCCTCATCATCAGTCGTTCCCTCGTGGGCTCATGCGTCCACTGCCTCCAATAAGTTAAACGTGACAACTTCACATCAGCAGCAACAGCAAGAACCCCAGCAAGGCAGTTAGCACTTAAAAGGTCCAGTTTTGGAAATAAACTGTACCTCACACAAAGAGCATAACACAAATCCCAGTATCCAGGCTAGCAACCTCAACCTGTTAGACTGTAAAGCATCCAACCACAGGAAAGAAGGAATCTGTGGGAATTGTTGAACTTCCTGGATTATAGAGCACAAGAGATAAGGCAAAGGTATTCAAAGGCCAGAGAGAATGAGCCTTCCAAGACTATAAATGAATTTTCACTACATAGCATCAGCTATTGAAAGGTCTCTCCTCTCCCTGTCAAACAACTGAGCGTGCACAGATGAGACTTAATCCTCCTTTGCCTGGGTTTTAGGTCAGTGATTTCCCAGTCATCCCTGAACAATAACAAGTCATAGATGCACTTACAGTCCAAAAAAAAGTACACCCACTTAACCCAGCTGTTGTATTCACTGCGAACAGGCAAATAAAGCAACATGGTTCTGGTTGTATTTTACTAGGTATCCTGATTCTCTCCAATCTGCCTGATCTTCCAGACAATAACATCTCAAATACGTAGGATTCGAGACTAGGAAAATGGTTGTTGTAGTGGAATTATTTATAATGTACATAGCTTTTAAGCAATGAAATAAATGGATTGTGGCTTTTTTGTTTTCTCACCTTTAATAAACTCTTCCTAGTCAAATGATTGAAGCATTGTTTTGTGTTTTTTTTAAATAATTAATTTAATGACATTTTACACACTGAGAAAGTAGGGGTAGAGAAAGTATCAGACAGTACTATTGTCAGTTCACTGTAGAGTCATTCACAGGGTTATGCAATGACATACAGCCGTGCTATGGAGAGGATGACTGATTTTAAGGTGTGTGTTAAGTTTGGTATTTGTCACTAGTTAGCTCCATTAAGGAGGAAATGTAGTGTAAAGAACTCTGGTATGACGGCTTGAATGTTGAATGTCAAGTTTTGTGTGTGTGTGTGTTTTGGTTTTTTTTCCACTTGACAAATGAATTAGGTTTGTTCACTTATTACACATTAAAGTGTTCAGTGTATGTCAGTGTTAATGTTTATTATTATTGTTAGTATAATGTTGCATAATGATCTTAATTGGGAACACTCTGTTACATAGTTAACTGCAACAGCTGTATTGTGTTTATTAATATAAGAATTCATTTCTATCAAAGAATTCTTGCCATTTTGAAAGTAAAGCAAGGAGAGTGTCATAAGGCCAGAGGGCTCTGAGATGTGAGCTCATGTCCAAATCTGACTGCGCCAAGTAAAATCCAGTATGAACTGACCTCAGCTGCTTTTGTCTCAGTCAAAGTGACTGTCAACGTACTGACTGGGGGAGGAGTAGAAATGAGGTCATTGGTGATTGCAAGGTAACAACAAAACAGATTTTCAGTTTCTAATGGTAGTTGATGTGTTACTTTAAAAATGTCTGACTTTGTTAGGACATTACGGTTAGATGTTTTATGGTGTTAATACCTGTCTGGCCTGATGCTTCATTAACATCCACCCATTTCAGGGTTTGGGTTATATTTGAGTCACGTTAAAACTGATGTCGTGCAAATTGTGTTTGAGTCATTCATCATATAGAAACTATAGCATTCCCTTCCAAATGACACCTAATAACATGCTAATAAATGCAGTTATACTGTTTAAGTTAGGATCCTAGAAAATTCCTAGTTTTGGATCCTAGAAAATGAGAGATGTTCAAGGGTTAATTTCATGATAACAACAGTTTGGAGTGTTAATCACCAGGCTGTCACTACTTCAACTTTGCTTTACTCTATTTTATGATTCTGTAAAACAAACTATACATGCCATGACTTTCTCTTCCTCCACCCATCAGCTACAGAGCAGATTATTAAATCACTGATAGAGGCAGGTAGTCCAGGCCTGACTCATTTTCAGTTTTGTAATTCCCCTGAGTGTCTGATTTTTCAGTCATTCTTCTGTCTTTAGTTTATACTGCATTACAAAAGCTCTATAAAATTATGACACTTACAGGGAGTTCAGTAAGGCAGTATCATCCTGTTTAGTGCCTTTAACTTACTTTTTATACTTTCATTATTCAAGCACTACACTTTTCATCAGATGTTCCTTTTTCTTATGCAAAAGACAGTGAGTTGCCTTTTACACCTGAAATGTGATACCTAGCTCTATCTATCTATCTATCTAGATAGATAGATAGATAGATAGATAGATAGATAGATAGATAGATAGATAGATAGATAG
>JAQQZY010000005.1:29221855-29232105 GCA_030068375.1 Ostorhinchus rueppellii
TAGATAGATAGATAGATAGATAGATAGATAGATAGATAGATAGATAGATAGATAGATAGATAGATAGATAACTATAACTATATATATAACTTGCCTTATTCTAACTATGGATCGACAGGAGGTGATGCACCTTGCTCTGAAGGGGCAGACCAAAGGAATGACATTGGAGGCTGGCCTAAGTTTAGCATGACTAACCCCCGCCCCCCTCACTGCGGTCATGTTAAATACTAAAACTTGAACATTTCAGGATAAATTCCCAGCGACAATTTGAGCATCAAGACTTGAGAGATACAAAGAATACTAAGTGACACTGCAATGAAAGGTAAGGCGAAAGAGATTTGTATTTAGACATTGTGGAAATCGTTTTTTATACATTTATATCAATATCAATATGCAATACATAACACAATATACCCATGTTAGTATGTAAGCTGATTAAATCTATTTTGATTAAATTATCATGTTGTCACCACTGTTAAGTATCTTATTTGTATGAAATTTAAACAAAATTGTGATTCCTTTGGTACCAGCCAGATAATATTCTTTCCTTTTGTATTGTCTATGTGTAATTTGGTATTTCCTCATGTATTTTCTTTCCTTACATGTTCTGTTTAAGCTGTTTTTAAATTTAAGGGAGAACTGTGTCCTGCAGGACAAGTAAATATCTCCTCTAACCTCATAGCTGCTGCATTCCTCTTCTTCTCTGTTTAATCTTTACAGGAGATACTGCCAAAATCAGCCTTGCTAATGGCACAGGCCATACCAAAGACCTGCTTTCCACCTCAGAAGAAAAGATGGAGGAACGAGGCCAGTGGAGCAACAAGGTGGAGTTTGTGCTTTCAGTTGCTGGTTCCATCATTGGACTGGGCAACATGTGGCGCTTCCCGTACCTCTGCTACAAGAACGGGGGAGGTGAGTTGGATTCCTCTTTCATTTTGATTGAATGCATACATAAACATCAGCAGAGAGAATCTCCAAAACAAGAAACGTTTTCCTCTTTTTGATACCAGAGATGGCCTTTTATAAGAACATGCTTGTGTAGCTGCTAAATTGGACATCCCACTTTCTCCCTCCATGGGGTAGCAGGGTCAGGGCTCAGTGCTGAGCAGGGTCAGACAGCTGTTGTTACTTCTTGCTCACAGCAGTTATGCCTTCAGAGAGGCGGAAATCTGAGTATGCAACATCCTTGGCCACCTGATGGGCTGTCGACATAAAACCTCAACGAGGGTGGCAGTGGATCAGATGAACATGTAACAAGTCTAATCTTGTAGTTTTGTTGTAATCATTCATGCAGTCAGGAATATGTACTGCACACAGATAATACAAGTAAATTTACACTAACTTACTCAAATGAATTCCTTGAATGTTACTACCATCGGAAGGAAGTTTCAGTTTGATGTACTTCTTTTTTCTCTCATTGGAGCAGGTTTGATAGTTACAGGCTTATACTTTGTATGCCTTTTTTATTTATATATTAGATCATGTGTACTTTAATTCAGCAGTTACTGTACTCCAAGACAATTTTCGCCTAGAAGAAACAATAAAGTAATGATATCTTTTCTCTAAGTCTCACATATAGACTCTACGGTCTTTCTAAACAGGTGCATTCCTCATCCCTTACCTGATATTCCTGTTCACCTGTGGTGTCCCTGTCTTCTTCCTGGAGACGGCCCTGGGTCAGTACACAAGTGAGGGAGGTATTACCTGCTGGAGAAAAATTAGTCCACTATTTGAAGGTAAGAAGAACAGGTATATCACCTTTAGTCATGATCACAGATGACTTGGATATCTGATGTACTTCATGTATAAAACTGTCGTCTCTGCAGGTCTTGGTTATGGCACGCAAGTAATAGTGACTCTGTTGAACTTCTACTACATCATTGTTTTGGCCTGGGGGATTTTCTATCTGTCTTTCTCCTTCTCCTGGGACCTGGCCTGGTCCTCCTGCAACAACACATGGAACACAGGTAATAAGTCCACATTCAGGTGCAATGGAGTATATGCAATAGCTTTAAGTATTTATATACTGTTCTTGGTTTCACCAGCAAACTGTATGGAGTTTCAGAGAAGAAACACCTCTGTCAACATAACAATCAATCCTAATGCAACTTCTCCTGTCATGGAGTTCTGGGAGTGAGTTCTCAGACAGCCATAATATGTCCTCATTATATTTCACTAATATTCTACAGATAATGACGCTCACTCCAGCAATTGTTTTCTGCCTCTGCAGGAGAAGAGCGCTGAGAATTTCCTCCGGCATTGACCACATGGGTACTCTGAACTGGGATCTGGCCTTGTGTCTGCTCATTGCCTGGATCATGTGCTACTTTTGCATCTGGAAGGGGGTGAAATCTACAGGGAAGGTGGGTGAGAGCTGATTCAGGGAGAGTGTAAATGACTCTTTTTAATCTATTTATTCATTTTATCAGACAGTTTGAGGGCACATTACTATGATATCTGGGATTTATTTGTTTACCTATGCATGCGCCTTTTTCCTATATTTAACCTCAGTGTATTTGTGTCAGCATAGGTGGTCTACTTCACTGCCACCTTCCCCTATCTGATGCTGATAGTGCTGTTAATTAGAGGTCTCACCCTGCCGGGAGCTGGAATAGGCATCCAGTTCTATCTTTATCCTGACCTAGGACGACTGGCAGACCCCCAGGTACCACGGTGTTACTATATCACACTAAAATTACAACACAGTGATGTAAATTCTGGTACGTAACAATGTTTTTCAAAAAAATACACACAACAGCCTCTCAGCCATTCATAAAAAAAAAAAAAAAAAAAAAAATGTAATTCCCATTGTGGGCTTTGTGGTGCTCTGCTCTTTGTGGGTGAGCACACCATGTGCAGGTATCCCATGGTTCTCTGCTGGGTTGCGTAGTTTCCACTGAGTCCACCTGCTCTCAGTGAAACAGGCAGAGGATGACCCAAAACAGGGATCAAATGCAGGGCCAGAACCCTGCTGGGACTGTAAACATGAGCTCTACCTCGACTGAGCTGCAAACAGACTGCTAACAGGCTTTTCTCTTAGAGTGGCGAGTTAGAAATAAAATGAAACTGAGTTATATATATATATATATATATATTTACTTTCTTCTCTTTATTTATGGGACGGCCCTGCTTTTAAAAATGACACAGTGTACACACATTTTTTCACACACACGTGCTGTGCATTACATTTGTACAGGTTCAGTGATTTGTGCTGTTTTACTATTTTGTCAGTGTGTAAGTCAATCATTAAGTACACTAAATCTTATGTCAGATCCTCTACATAATGTAAACACTGTCACGTGTTTGCATATATTGTGTGTGACTCATGTATTTTGATGGGTTGATGAGAGTCTTGTTTTGATCAATTCTACATGTAAAGTGTCATGAGATAACTTTTATTATGATTTGGTACTATGTAAATAAATTTGATTGATTGATTGACTGACTGACTGACTGACTGACTGACTGACTGACTGACTGACTGACTGACTGACTGACTGACTGATTGGTGACTGATCTATTAACTGAATGGCTTTAAATGTTTCTTCATTAGGTGTGGATGGATGCAGGCACCCAGATCTTCTTCTCCTATGCCATCTGTTTGGGGTCACTGACTGCTCTGGGCAGCTATAACAGATATAACAATAACTGCTACAAGTGAGTACTGTCATCATTATTTGAAAACATTTGAACAAATATTCCCATCAGCTGTGTTTCTGTAAATCTAAATGTGAAAAACAAACAAACAAAAAAAAAACTACTGCCTCTGCTGTTTTCTACTGTTGTTTTCATATTTAATTTATAACAACTTAAAAGCCTGTCCTCTGTTGCAGAGACTGCCTGGCATTGTGCTTTCTGAACAGTGGCACCAGTTTTATGGCAGGCTTTGCGATCTTCTCCATCCTGGGTTTCATGTCTTATGAACAGAATGTTCCTATCTCTGAAGTGGCTGAATCTGGTGAGTGTTTCAAGCTCAAAGAAAGTTGCAAAAGCATGAGATTATAAACAATAACCTTGCTGTTGAATTCTTAAATCAGTATTTCACCAGTGTGTGTTTCTACACAGGTCCTGGTCTGGCCTTCATAGCTTATCCCCGTGCTGTGTCAATGATGCCTTTCTCTCCCCTCTGGGCCGCCCTCTTCTTCATCATGATTGTTTTTCTGGGGTTGGACAGCCAGGTAGCCAAAAATCATTACATAAAGTTAATACATACTCCTGGTTACAGTGTGACTTAGCCTTTTTTTCTGTATTTTCCACCTGTTTTCCTCTCTTACTTTTCAGTTTGTTTGCGTAGAGAGTCTCGTGACAGCGATTGTTGACATGTACCCTGCTGTGTTCAGACGTAAAAACCGCAGGGAGCTCTTCCTGTTAGCTGTGGCATTTTCATCCTTCATTGTGGGTCTCATCATGTTGATGGAGGTAGGGGCCATAATCTGGTGCCACACATGTAGTTCATACACACAGGTAAACACTCACCATAAGCATAAAGTTGTTTTTTTTTAGTGCGTCTCACTGTTTTTTAGTGTGGCCATATGTTATACGTTCATTACCTTTATAATTTAATATTGTGTACCTCAAGTGTTATCTATTATGTTAAAATTTCATCCAAATATCATTCAAGAATTCCTATAAATTGTTCACATAAACTTAGAAAAATACAGCTTGATGACACACACATAAAATTAAAATCAGCTTTTACAGAGTGGTCACACCTGATGGATGTTTAGGTATGACCCATGACTCAGGATGCTTTGTTTTGCTGAAATAAACTCGTACAGAGTCCACATAGTTGACATGGTTTCACCTCTGCACAGCTGGAAACATGAATGCTCTGCAGAGGTGTCAACAAGTCCTCATTTTGTAAGTACAAGCAAGTCAAAGGTTTTGTGCAACATGTCCCAGGTAAGTCTCAAGCGTAGTTATACAACGCTTAAAATCTAAAGTCAAGTCTGAAGTCTTTTCAAGCCTGAAGTCATCTGTTCAAGTTAGTTAAAAATAAACAATATGTGCTATGATAACCATGAAGGAGTTATACAATTTTCATGAATTACACAACTACATCTTTTTCTTTGGTTTGAGTGTGGCTTAATGTTTTAATATGAGCAATATAAAATGACATAATTGTCTGACAGTGATTAAGTCATGGTAAATCTTATTTCATCAGAGTGAAATAGATAAATGACCCTTGCTTTGTACTCACTCAGTACTATCACTCTTTCCTCATAGGGTGGCATGTATGTCTTCCAACTCTTTGATTACTATGCAGCCAGTGGCATGTGTCTTCTCTTCATGTCCATCTTTGAGACTGTGTGCATTGCATGGGTCTATGGTAAGCTTGCTTTCCATTGATGCTGACTCTACAAATCAAATTTAGCTGTTGTTAATAAAAACAACTTTTAGTCATAGCAGTGTCAAAACAGTATTTTGTCTGTGTTTGTCCAGGTGCAGAACGGTTTTATGATAATATTGAGGACATGATTGGCTACCGCCCAGGACCTTATATCAAATACTGTTGGTTGTTCTTAACCCCAGCCACCTGCATTGTAAGTATCAACAAACTAACAAGGAAGAATCATGGATTTCCAAAACTGACAAATGGTCAGAGATCTTCTCTATCAAACCAAGACCTAGAACAAAAACTTTTTGATGTCTCTCATTAAAATACTTTGCTTTCAGGGTACTTTTGCCTTCTCCCTCATCAAATACACACCTCTGAAGTACAACAATGAGTATGTTTATCCATGGTGGGGCTATGCCATTGGCTGGCTGCTTGCTCTCTCTTCTATGGTCTGCATCCCTCTTTGGATGTTGTACAAGATCAGTACCACCCCGGGAACACTAAGAGAGGTAATACTAATTCTATTTATGGGTAATGACCCACTGACCTCTTTACTTAACTAAATATATGATAGCTGGGACACGAACCACCCATTTTTTGTTAAAGTTCCAATTAAACAGATAATGTTATAATGATCAACTTAAATTAACCAGACTTTTTTTTTTATGTTTTCACAGCGTATCAAGTTCCTCATCACACCATCTGATGACTTACCTAAAACCAAGAGGGAGCAGGAGAGGTTATTGGCCATCTTTGCTCCTGAAGCAGAAGTCAACATGGCTACCAATGGCTACCTCCCTGTGTCAGAGAGTGACTCCAGCATATAAGGCACCTGAGGTGATCTGTATGAGAAAGTACATGAAGTCCATTTACAATGCCATTGCCTCCATCTGGGTGATCATTGTGGCTAAGATCCAACAAACTGTTACATTACATAGTTCAATACAAAAACAAAGGCTAAAACCCACTCAGGAGATAGTAGACCTACAGTGTGTTGGGTTTGACAGTGCTTGTAGAGTAATGGCAGAAAAGAGGGATCAACACAATGAAAGTACAAAGTAGCTCATTCATTTCATTGTGTATATGTGTTACTTTTCAGGGACAAAAAGTCATGTCTTGATTAAAATTGAAACCTATTTGTTGATTTCTACAACAAATTGAGTCAAAGTTTCTCTAAAGTATAAGGTTTTACCATTTTCCAAATGGAATATTCTCAAAACTGTTGGTAATGATTACTGAAACATATATGCAGGGACTACCAAAATGTAAAAAATATAAATAGTGAGGATGAATTTATCTGCATTTAAAGACGATAAATTACCACATATGACTGCACAGTAATAGATGAGGCTGATCATTTCTCAGCAATGTAGAGACTGAAGTTGTCACGTGTATGTCACTATATGGCACCAAAGCCATCATTGTATCATACTCTGGTATTATCATAGGATGGTTGTATTTCATATTTACTGGAAATTATATATCTAATGCATATTCAGTACATGTACATGTAAAAAGACTAATGAAAGTTTAGACAGTGAGTGAAATTATCACAATGTTGCACTGCAATAGGTGTAAGACTAACGTGATATATCAACTTTTGTACTGTAACATAAAATGACTGTACAAATAACTGTAAATAAATATGAAAAACTGACCACTATGGAAGTGTAATTTCATTCTTCTCACCTCATGACTGTGACTGCATATGCTCATAATCTTGTGATCATCGTCATCATCATCATCATCATCATCATTGTGAATACATTTTGATAGGGCAGAGACTGTACTTTGCAGACCATGCAATTAAGTTTAAATACTACATATATTCAGCAGTTACTTATATGTGTATGACGTGTGCTATATAAATAAAGATTTAATTGGTTTGCTGAATAATAGAAAAAAATATTGGAAGAAAAATTAAAAATGAATGAATTAATTAAGTTTGATGGAGGAAAAAAACATCAAACCAAACCATGTCTATCTATCTATCTATCTATCTATCTATCTATCTATCTATCTATCTATCTATCTATCTATCTATCTATCTATCTACTTACTTATATACTTTTTAGGGGTCTGCAACTGGCATGTATAGTCGGAATGATTGAGCAGTTTTGGACCATTTTCTAGAAAATCGTTACCCCTGGATTCACGCCGGTCCTGTTCTGTCAGCGGTTGCAATTGGCTGAAAAAGTGACGTCACTGTCTCAACGTACCTCGGTGACGCCCCACACTTTCCCACCATGCAGCGGGTGATGTCTAAGGAAAGATGGCGGAAGGAGGAGCGGCTGATCTGGATACCCAGAGAGGAGAGGTCGCGGCACTGTTAAAAACACAGCTAAGAAAGGGAGACACCTGGTAAGACTCAAGCTGAAACACCTTCAGAGGTGCTGCGTATCCGTTGGCTGACTCTGCCGAAGTTGTCAATGCCATGAAGGATAAGAAAGGCGAGGTGACGGGCCGTGTTGACAGCTAGATCCGAACAAGCTAACGGGACCCACTCTGCTTCATGTGTTTCAGCCTGACGAGCTAACGGTGGATAAGCTAACGTTAGCTATACAGTACCAATGAAAAGCGAGGGATCTTTTATATCGAAGTGTTGCTCTAATTATATTTACTACTTCCAGCGTAGAAAATCAATATGTCATGATATGAAATGGGTTGCATTTCGTTACCCTGATCTAGCTAGCTTGCTAATAGCTAATTGGCTAGCATACCGAAGCTCCAAGTGGTTTGCCAGTCAGAGGGTTCATCCGTCGAATTCGTCAGGGCGGCGTCGGAAAAGAAGCACCTGTCAAAATCACAGAGCCAGCTGGCCAGGCGTGTAGCAACCTGAACTGAACTCGGTGTTAACCGTGCCGCTTTTACAACTATCAATTTGTGAAATCCCTTCAATTTAAAGCCACATTTTGTTATGACCAACGACGGCAATTTACCATCCACCTGCCTGCATTTGTCACCCTCCACTAAACAAGCATAGGATCTCTAGATTATGAAGTAAATTTCACAGGACAAACTCCACATGACGAATCATAAATCTCATCTGATTATGAGTGTCTCATTGTCTTTTATCGTTGCTGAAAAATGTTAATTGTTTTTTCTGCAGGTACTTGGTGGACAGTCACTGGTTCAAACAGTGGAAGAAATATGTGGGATTTGACAGCTGGGATAAATATCAGATGGGTGACCAGAATGTCTACCCAGGACCAGTTGATAACTCTGGTCTTCTCAGAGGTAAGCCAGTCAATATCTCATACCCTTAAATCTCAGAAATAATTGTAGAAACCATGTGGAATTTACCTTCACCTCAGGGATTCCAGGTCAGAATAGTTCCATCTTTCTAGAAGTAACATCAAAGTGTTCAGAGGAAAGGGAAACAAAACAACACTGCAGACTAATTCTATAGAGTAGCCTTTGGGCAGTTCATAGAAAGCTCTCCAGCATACCATTTTCTTTGTGTTTTTTGTGTCGTGTGAGACAGTCAGTGTAGGGTCACTAGTGTGTCCTGGTGAATTTGCTTTTCCCTACTATACCTCTGTTGCATGCCTCACACATGTACTCTTTCACTTACCTCTAGATGGGGATGTGCTGGCCATCAAAGAGCACCTCATCGATGAGCTTGACTACATCCTGGTCCCAACTGAGGGCTGGAATAAGCTTGTCAGCTGGTATGGATTGACAGAGGGACAGGAGCCAATAGCACGCAAAGTAAGCATTAACTATATTATGAATGGACTTGATATACAGAGTGTGTAATGTTTACTAAACTGATCATCAAAGTAAGTAGGGTACGACAATTCAGAGAGATAGTACTATCTCAAATAATACTACATTTGTGTTTAATCCTAAAGAAAACAAAAGTAGATTTAGTACAAAGTGTTAAAATATGTTATATGTCAAAGGTAGAAGTATGTTGTCATACATCTAATATACTGCATTTCCATGGTGCTTTTAAATCACTTTTTTCATTCATTCATTCATTCATTCATTCATTCTTTTTATGAACTTCATTTATGCACTGTTTTAATGCACTCATTTAATGGTGAGTTTTGCAAAGGTTTTTACAGTGTAAAATTAATGAATGGCTTTACACAAGGTTACTGTTGATTAGTCAGTACATAATGATGGAGGCTATGATTTTACAGCATGTACAGTATCAAATCCCAGCTTCAAATCTCACTAGTCATGGCATCATGGCTGCTGGGTAGGAGTCCCCCCCCCCCATCTCAGTCATTCTCTGCCTTGTTCCTTCTGCCCCTTTCTGTTGACCCTCCCATTTTGCCATGTATGTCATGGGACGTATCGGGTAGCCACAGGGTTTCTATTTTCAGGCAACGATCTGGATGACTGAAAAGCTACATGGAGCGATCTGCGAGACACAACATGCAGGAGGTTCATTATTAGTTTTCCTTTTTTAAGGTTTTGTTTGTTTTGTGAGGTTGTCATCCCGATGTGCAGGGGGAGCACAAGCGTTACAAAGGATTAATTAGGAAGACTAGCCACACATTTGGTGCTACAGTTCCTTCCCACTGTCCTCTTCTTGTTGATTGCCGGTGGAGTGTTCCTGCGTGTCCTTGTTTTTTGAAGTGGAGGAATGCCGGCTGAGGTCACACTAAGAGACGCAGTGTGAACGCTTCTGAGTGGAGTGCGATAGACAGAACCAGGATGGGAGGAGGGGGATGGGTGGAGTAAATGGTGTTGGCTCTACTCTGATTTGAGAAAATCTATCAAGAGTTTAGCAGTGAGTTTGGCTTTGCTACTAGCTTACAAACACATAGGTGTTGTGCACAGGGGTAGGATGAGCCCACCGGATCTAGGTTGAGGTAGAGGAGGGGCAGGTGGGGAGTGAATCTGAGCTGTGTGTGTGCATGACTTTTGCAGTTCTCAGAGACATTTGTGAAGTTGGTAC
>JAQQZY010000005.1:29312730-29323061 GCA_030068375.1 Ostorhinchus rueppellii
TTTCACTTAAGTATGATGTTTAAAGAACACTTCAACTTTTACTCAAGTCAGTTTTTTGATATAGCACTTGCACTTCTACTGCACTCCTCTACTCCTGTACTTTATACATCTCTGTCCAGCGATGAATATAGAAAATAATGAACAGATAATAAACAACCCAAAAACCAGCCACAAAAACCTAAAATCATATATGAAATAAACACGTTATAAAATGAGAATCTTGTTGGGGGGAAAACAATGTAGTAGAAGTGCAGCTGATGTTGGTGGTGTCATCATGATGTTCTGTTCTTTCTATTATTCTATTCATTTTTCTATTGTTCTAGTTATTATGCATCCAAACCCATCTGTTAAAAACTTTATTGATCATCACAGTTATAGTCCATCTCTGTGTTATTTATGAAGTCCTGCTCTGCTTGGACATATTTGATGTACGTTCACATACAACATTAAACTAGGGAAATCATGAACACCTAAAAAAAAAAAAGGAAGCTTTATCTCAGGACAAACTCACATCTTTTCCATCCTGCTTTGGTGTATATGCGTATGACCCACATGTTTTCTCTGTAAGGAAATGAGTTCAACTTCGTTTACTTACGCAAATGATAGCATTGAAACAGGACATGCTACCAGTAAGAGAACAGAGGCTTCTCTGTGCTGACACTTACGCAGTAGGCCCTGCTGGTGTACACATCTGCCAAGGTTATTTTTGTTTTTTACAAAAGGAACTTGTTAAAAGTCATAATGGCTCATTCTATGTCCAGGTTAGGTAGAAAATGTTTCCTTGTTAGATTATTTTTGATTGCATGGAAAGTAAGCATGTAAAGCATGTGGTGATACAAACATAAAGCAGTACAAGAAACGGCACTATTTAATTCACTATTTAGATTCACAGAGGAAGCAGGAAAGTGAAATGTACTTTTTTTTTTTTTCCCCCATAATTTTTTTTTTATTACTTTTTCCACTTTTACAAACAAAGAATAGATATATATCATCAGTAGGGTCCATTGAAACAAGAAGGGAGAAACAAGACAAGCAAACAACTACATAAAAACAAGCAAATTAAAAAAATAAAAAACAGAACATCAGCTCAGTTACACAAACATAATACATAATACAGCAGTCATGAGAATTCCTGCAGCATTATATTTGAGACATCAGGCTCTACATAATCCAAATACAGTTTCTAAACTTTATAAAATAGGACTGTTCTTGAATGTAATACACATGTCAGATACTCCAACGGTAAGTCCAAAACCCCTCTATTCAAACTTCTAACTGTTGGAGCCTTTTCTTTGATCCACTGCAATAAAATATTCTTCCTTGCTGCACAAGTCAGAATACTATATAATCTTTTACTATATTTAGCTGTTAAACATCAGCTCAGGAGGCCCTGTAGCACACTATAATGTAATCATTTCCCGAAAATATAATAACGCCTGGAAATGTAATAAAATTTGCACTAACTGAATCAAAATTGTAATAAAACCAAATCATGTAATAACTTCACCAATAATGTAATAAAATATCCTGATTGATATTGTAATAAAATTTTTACAGATAATGTAATGCCTTGTTACATAATTGGGGATTGATGACATTTTCATGTGGGTACATTATCTGTCAAGGTTGATATGATCAGTATTGAGGGGGGGGGGGGGGCACCTGAAAATGTTATAAATGCCCAATAATGTAATAAGGTATTACATTATCGGTAAAAATGTTATAACAAAATCAGTCAGGATATTTTATTACATTACTGGTGAAGTTGTTACATTATTGGGTTTTATTACATTTTTGATTAAGTTAAGTGCAAATTTTATTATATTTTATATTATAAAGTGTTACCCAATGTAAGAGACACAGGCTCCATCTCTAGTTTTAGACTCGGTACCTTTTGTATTTCAGATAACGCATTAGGCCCGTACATGAAAGGTGCTTTTAAGTTGTATTTTTTTTTTTTTTTTTTGCTTTTACCACATAACACAGACATAGAGAGCATAAATGGAGTACATAACAGAGCCATACATGTTCACATTAGTTTTGTGTTTTTTCCAAAACCTGCATCTTTTCCAAATGGTTCCTTATTCTGTGGACCGACTGAATCTCTCGCTCTCTTTCTCGCTATCTCTCTCTCTTTTTATTTCAATCATAAAACATGCCCGTTTGTTTAAATGATTCATAAAGTAGTCATGTGGAGGAAATAAGTTCTCTTGATAATCTGTGGACAATGCTAATTCCTCGTGACTAGGCAAAAAGTCTTTGTTGGTAATAAGAGGTGTTAAAACTGGTGTAAACTGGACATTTAACATGCACAACACCATATGTGACTACTGTAATTTAAAAAAAACAAACAAAAAGGACATTTTTGGATTATTTTTTGGAAGATTATTTGTAAAAAAGTATGAATAGTTTTAAAATAACCAACACAGACGTCTGTGGATTACTCAACAGTGACTGTGTTTCTCAACAGTACTGATAAAGAACTTCTGGGAATTATTATCTGATGTAAAATACTTTAACTCTTGCTAATATCCCCCATCCAGTGGGATTTTGTTTATTTAAAACATGTTGTGCATTAATTTTTCATCCCATTTAAACAGTAGTGTGTACACATATTATCACTGTGTCTTATTATAATGTGCATCGTCATGAACATAAGGAAGAAAAAAAAGCCTCACAGAGCATTTCCAAGAACTGTTAAGGAGCCGCAAATACTGATGACAGCAGCAGTCTGTAATCTAATCTAGTAAAGTGAAAATAATTTGGGTCAAAGGCCAGAAGCAGAGATGAGAAAAAAAAAAGAATAAATAAGTCATATGTCACACATTTGAACTTACAAGAATATATTATAATATAAAATTGTGAAATTGAATCCTTAAAGACCCAAATGTTATTTTTCCTTTCCTTTCCTTTCCTTTCCTTTCTCTTTTATGAATATCTACAGGATTAGTTGATTAAATGTTGAAAAATACTTGATTTTTACTGAAAGAAAAACCCAATAAACAGAAGACAACATTACAATAAATGGTGATAAAGCACTTAAGGATGATTAAATATGGAGAGACATTCATTTTGGAAGTGACACATATGTCCCAGTGGGTTCTTATGGGTGAAAGACAGGATTAGACTGAACACTGAGCAACAAAAATCCCCAAATTCCAAAAGAAATGAAAAGATGACATATTCATTAAAGTAGTATTTGTGGGAATTTCAGAGAGGAATTAATGAGTCAGTCAATTACTGAATCTGGTTCAGTGTGGAATCTGGGTAAAGGGTAACGTGTAAAGCTTTTTCATTACTCACCAATTGCTTCATATTACATGTAGTGTTACAATATGTAATATATTCTAGTTTCAAATGAAAACTAAATGAAAGTCTGATTAAACTGAAGACTTTTTTCTCTGTGAATGATCAATACAGAGCTCCTCTCCCGGGACCAATGATTTCACACAGATGTAACTGATGTAACTGTATCATAAATAGTATCATGACATTTTAACACCAAAAAAAAAAAAGCAATTTTGAAAAACAACATTCATCAATCTCCCTGAAACTCTCTCCAAATATTAGAAAATCTTTACAATACTTTGTTTGTGCTCCATTAACCCCAGAACACTTTCGCTATAAAAAGTAAAAAGTCAAATTAAAAAGTAGTTATCATAAAAATAGATCAAAATATGACAACACATGACAAATTAGAGTGGTTTTCTTCTATTTTCAACCTTGGAATGTCTAACAAAATGAAAAAAAAAAAAAAAGAAAATGGAAATGCTCCAAAATTAGTGAAACATTCAAGAATTCAAGAACAAAAAATTCCTTAAAAAAAAAAAAACAAACAAACTGTAAACTTGGTCTTTGCTCCACCCATTCCTGGGACATGTGAGACTTCCCTGGTGAAGGCGCAGACTCCTGGACACTCAGACAAACACAATATTTTGAAAATCATGTAAATACATTTGCTCGGGTTAAAATCAACCAGTGCTCTAGGGTTAAAATGAAATGAAATCTGCCAACGTTATGAGTGCATTTTTATTTGGAGAGGATGGAAAATGCTGTACTGCATATTGAGTTACCTTATACCTGATAAATAGTGCCACCTTCAGGCTAAAATAGAAGAATATGAAAAAAAAGTTATTTCAAAAATGATACTCGTGATATTATCAAAGTAATTTTAGCTCATCTCTTGAGTGGATTGGACTAGTAAAATAATAGCATAATAACGGACTAATAACAAAAACTCCAAATTTTTATTGGTTTTAGTGACAGAAGTAAAATGACACAAGAATAACCTGAATAACCATGAAAAACCTCAGAGTTCTTGCCCGTTTTGTGCCTGTACGGCTTCACTGTGATCTGTAAGTTATAATGTATTTGTGTGAATGATAAACCTGAGCAATGATAGTTTTAAAACTACACATTTACTTTTTGCAAGAAAACAAATTTAAAAACTTGGAGTTATTAGTTTAGGGTTATTATACTGTTATACTTGTTTTTGTTTTATGTTTGAGATCAAATTGGGCTCTAAACTAAAGTGAGTTTGACACTCCTGTGAAATGTTAAAATACAGGGTGTCACATAAAAATTGACACCATTTGAGGTATCCATATCAGAGTGACTACATGGTCAGGAGCAGAGCCGGCCCAAGGCATAAGCGAACTAGGCTTAAGGCCCCGCGGCAACTCGGGGGGCCGCAAGAGCATTCATTCATTCATTTTCTATACCCGCTTTATCTTCACTAGGGTCACGGGGGTCGCATAAGGCCTATCCCAGCTACTTAAGGGTGAAGGCGGGGTACACCCTGGACAAGTCACCAGTTCCTCACAGGGCTGACATAGGTTAATGGGCTAATCTAAATTGCCCATAGGTTTGAATGTGAGAGTGATTGTTCGTCTCTATATGTCAGCCGCAAGAGCAATTTAAAAAAAAAAAAAAGTTTTTGCATGCATAAGTGATGATTTATATTCAATCAAAATGACACTATTGTACAAAAACACACTTTTCTGTGGTGCTGTTGGTGTGGGCCTCGTGATTCTTCCTGCCTCGGTTTAAATGCGAAAACTCCGCTGCACCATAATGTGTGCCTCCTGCTGTGTAGTGCACACTAGGCATCTGACTCATGAGTACTTCCAATCAAAACAATGTCACAAAAAAGGATGCTGAAAAAAGAAAGGGGAGGAAGAGGAGAAAAAAAATACAAAAAAAAAGAAATAGAGGGCCCCAAATCCAATTGCTTCGGGCCCAGTGGAGGTTTGGGCCGGCTCTGGTCAGGAGAAATGATTCTTAACAGGATTTATTTTGGACAAAAAATGCTTTATTCTACACATTTCAAACAAACATTCTGTGGGATGGGCATTTTATAATGTTCCGGAGTTATTACAGATGTTCAGTGTGTGTGTGCTGTTTGGGACCCAAACCCTACCTCAGATGTTTTTTTTTTTCCAACACAGACAGCCTTTCTCTTCAAACTTCTTATGCCACGTCCAAATCTGCTTTCCTGTTGGTGCTTGATTAGGAAATTTTCTAACCAATACACATTGCACATTCACATTTGACTGAGTTTGGACGTGTTTCAATACACAGAACGCCGTTTCTGTTGTACTAAATGGCACGTCTAGTCCTGAAAACATAACAATAAAAACAATTGTGCTTTTATGTTAATTGTAAACAAATTATTAGTTGATAAAATGGTGTCACATTTTCTGGGGACACGTGTCCTGTGATTACCATTTCCACTCTAACTCTTTCATACCACCACCAGAGGGCAGTGTCCACCAAGGCTTGATGAGGCGCCTCTGTGCGTCAGTGAATATCAGTGGAAAATCTGACTGACTTGGAAAATTAGTCTGAATGACTGAGGAATTGTAGAGTGTATTCTGATGTACAGCTGGCTGTCAGTGGAGCTGCTACCAAACATTTACATATTATGCATGTGCACTTTACACCCTATATAAGAAACTTTAGATATTTAAGGTGAGGTACAGGTGAGCAGTGATGCAGATTATAAAATGTAGCCTATGCAATATTTGATTCTCAAGAGTTCTTTTGTTTTGGGATGATCTCTTCTGTGTCACTGACCTCCATCTAGTTTCGGTTCCTACATTTCCCACAATACACCTTGATACTTGTTAAACATCATGCTCTGCTGACAGTTTTATATGTTGGTGTGCAAAATAGTAGCACTATTGCCCAGAAAAGTGTCAAATTTGGCTTTTTCTGTGTGATGGAATTATATCTGATCCTTCTTGATGTTTTGGATCATTGAAATTAACCCTCAAATTAAACTCTATTCTAGTCATGCTGAAAATATCTCCGCATGATGTCATGTTGTCTAAGCTTTTGTTGGTTATCCACAGGGATATAAATGCCAGACACAGTGTCAACAGCTGTTTTTTTTTTTCTTTTGATGGAATCACCCTACAAAATGATTAGAAACAAAAAAAATCAAAATCACTGAAGTATTTTAAGACCATCAAGTGTCCACTGGATGATATTTAAGATGACCAACCGTGTCTCTTTCTATGTTTTTCTGTCTATATCTTTGTTTATCTGTCTGTCCATCTTTGGTACTAAGCCCATACAGTGAAAGAATGACAAACATGGAGGCCATAGACAACAGACAGGGATGAGCTAATCCTTGTTGTGTAGAATTCCAGACATTCCGATGGGGTGTTGTACCCGGGCGGGCTAATCGGTGAGTGCCGATGCAACGCTCGCGCCGGGGCTTTGCACTAAACAAACACAGCCTTTTAGAGCAACACAGAGTGGAAATTTCATGTCAAACAGCCGAGTTTACACACAAGCAGACGCACACAGAGGCACTTACACCCTCAGGTATGCATGGAAAGACACATATACAGAAACACAGATGCACACATGTGAGGAGAGCTGGGTAACTGGGACAAGGGTGAAAGGTTCATCAGTGGAAAAAAAGGGAAATAATGGGGGGAGGGGAGGATGAAGGATCTACTTTTGCCAAAAAAACTCATTAAGGGAAGAAATTTCCAGTCCTAATGTCTTGGAACTAAAAGATGAAAGAAAGTTTGGCTTTTTGCTAAATTCTTGAATGAATTTGAACAGGAAAAAGAAGTCTGCTCTGTCTGAAAAGTCTTTAGAAATGATAAATATGGATTGAATCAAGTGTTTTTTAGATCTATAAATGAAGTATAATTTACATGAGGATATGAGTAAAATGAGGGGATAAAAGTAAAGAGACACACAAAGCAAAAAAAGGGTGAAATGTGTTGTAGATGGAAGCGATGACAGATGACAAGGTAAAGAACCTCCTGTAGATGAATGATGAAAGAGGAGGGTTGTCAAGATGAGAGGATGAGCAGACAGGGAGCCTGCAGAAGAGACAGGCTTATTAAGGAAGTAGAGACAGGAGGGCTTTCGAAGAAAAGGATAGCACACGTCGGTAGGTCCTGTTGACTAGAATAGGAAAAGCTCTTGCATACAGAGGCCTCTTTGTTCCTTTGTGAGTCATTCTAGAAAGGGCACAGCTGAAAACAGTCCAGATCAGTCCATTAGGCCTCGAGGTGCCGGAGCTCCAGTGTTGACTGTGTATCCGGAAAGAAACGGCAAGCTTGAGTCATCAATAAACAGAACAGGCCGATGAGTGTGTGTGTGTGTGTGTGTGTGTGTGGAGGGTTAATAGGAGGCAGAGAGGAGAGAAGTGAAGGGTTTAGGGGGGATAATGGTGCAGAGTAGCACGGGGCAATGATCTCATGCCTCTCCCAGCTGGAAAACAAGGCCTTTTCCATGGGCTCCTATCTCTCTGTCACCCCTCCACTGTCTCTGCAAATCCCTCCCTTTCTCTGTCTCACCAGCTGGTTTTCCAACTCTTCCTCTTTCTCACTCTGCCTCTCACTCTCTCCCTCTCTCCTCTCTACATTACAGTCTAGATACTAACTCAGATGACCTGTTACAACTTAATTTAATACATGAATGCAACTTAAAAATGATAATTAATTGATTTAGATAAACTTTCTAAGTTGCAAACTTGATTTTTTTTTTTTTAAGTTGTGATGAAATATTAATGTTAGTGATTAAATCAACTTAACTTTGCATGTAATTTAAACTGGAATGTTATTGTTAATCGGTTTAAAACAAAATTCAAATTGTCGTAACTGAAGAAAGTTGGCTTGGTAACTTAATTTTTCTGTACACTGACTTCTGGATTTCAAGTTCCCCCTCCTTTTTAGAGTGTAGTGTTTACACTAAATAAAAGTATTTAGTTGCAATGATGTTTTTTTTTTTTTTTTTTAATTGTTTTTTTATTTGGTTTTCTGTCAATGCTTCAGTTTAAAGTAAGTGTATATGTGTGTGATATATAAAACAAACATAATCCAATATAACCTTTAAAATGTACTCCCTGCGCTTTAATTACTCCACTGGACACAACATGGGTCAGACCTTCATGGACTGCACCGTAAATGCCTGGTCACTGGGTGCACTGCAGTAAAAGGGGGTGAATAGCCAAAAAAAGGGATGGGTGAGTGACCTCAGTGGAGTCACTGGCCTTTATCAGCTTTGTTGACCTCTGACCTATCATGCCCTCAGCACACGCCAGTCCTGCTGCTGACTCTCACTCATCCTCGAGGCTGCGCTTATTGTCACGTTAGAGCCATGTGAGTACACACCGACAATCAGGCTTGACCAGTCCCCGGCACACACACACTCAGACTCCATCTGTTGGAAGAGAACCTGTGACCCTTGACATTTCGATAGCAGAGGTCAGGCCATGTGCCGGTCCACCAGCTGTGGAAACTACACGCTCATGTGTGTGTGTGAGGCACGGGCAGGTGGGCTGGATTATTGGTGTAGTGGTTTTAAGACAACAACGTAACACAATGGCAACAGCTGCTTGCTCAGCACAAACATGAATTCATAAAGACTCGCAATGTGGCCACCAAGAAACCTGCCCTCTTCTCATTGTTTTCATGATATATTTCTTACAACGTTACTTCCATCACATACAACAAAACAATAAAATCCCATTCTGATTTAACAACAACAATGCGATTTAACATGATTAAGGCACATTTCATGTTTTTTTAATTTCTTCTCTAAACATGGTGTCTTCATTTGGGTGAAAGCTCAGTCAAAATGCATCACTCCTGTTCTCACTGAGAGCTGGGATTGGCGGAAAACATTTGAATAACATGGAAACACAATACAGAAGCTGTTTTTATGCAGGACTGGATCGTGTGTGTGTGTGTGTGTGTGTGTGTGTGTGTGGACTGACCCCCCACTGTGTGCTAAGCAGAGGGTGGGGGTGGAGGTAAGAGGCCTGTGGGTGGATGAGTGCCAGGTCTTTCCTGCACTTCTATAAGCTCCCCACTTGTCGGGCTTTGCTTGATAATCACTTTGTGTGTGCATGTGTGTGTGTGCTTGGTACACAAACTGGCATGGCTTCAGAGGGATCTGCCAACCCCCCATGAACAATGGCATTTGTTGGTACAGGCCTGCTGCACTAGACCACAATCATGTTGTGTACAAGATACCAGGATCTCATCAAAGAAAGTGTGTGTCTAATACTAAGGAATGAAGAAACAGAGGGTGAGAAGTAAGATGTTTATAGAAAAGGGAATAAAGAACAAATCAGACCTCAGGAGAAACTGAAGTGGTATAAACTGAAAACGTACGACATATGGGTAGAAACATATCACATGAGAAATAAGAAAAACTGTGTTTAAGATCCCACATCCTACTATACATCACCATAAATCAAGGAATTAATGCTGACGTCCGCATATGGCACAGACTCTGACCAGCTATGCAAAGCTGCCTCCACTATCACACTGATGTACTGTTACTCTTAAAATGCATAGCAATGCCAAAGCTGTGCTAAAGCCTCCATATGGGAATTTTATGCACATTACACTGGGCTTGAGAAGAAGGTATAATTTAAATCCAAAACATTCACTTTTGAAATGACGAATTAGCTTTTTTGTATTTTTTTAGCCTTTCCAAACCCTGTATATTAATTACCCGTTAGGAACTTACATGTCAATAAGATGTGATAACTTACAGATCATACTTATACAAACACAAGAATTAACATTGAATTGTGATACTTTGCACAGTAGAATAAATGTGAGTGAGTTAACCTTTAAAAAGAGATCCTGCGCATTTTCAAAGCAATGTTTTAATGATGAAGTCGTATGACTTATTATTACGTTATTATTACTATTATATTATATACTGTTGCTGCTATATACTATTTTTTACTGCTACTATCAGTAACACTGCCATCATACCATCAGAAGCACACCATCATCTTGCCACTGCACCTTATCCACTTACTTAACTTGTGTTTTTCTAAACACCCT
>JAQQZY010000005.1:29427664-29447546 GCA_030068375.1 Ostorhinchus rueppellii
TAGACAGCCCGGTGATGCTTATTACTGATAGGAAACCGCTCAAAAGTCGATTTTTCATAATATGACCCCTTTAAGCTTATTCCATTCATAGTAAACAATATGGCTGCAATCATGTAAAAGGAATGCACATGAATTTGGATAAAACTACTGCAGATAATACTTAAGCAGCAGGGAGTCAGTCAAAGCATAGGCATTTACAAGAAACTAGATGATATACATGTGAACATGCGTTTTCAGTAAGTTCACCACTGTATATTAGGTTGTCATAATATAAACACTGCAGTCACATGTATGGCTCAAGTTCAGTAGTTCTGTGGAACAGTGTAGCTCGGGGCAGTCAGTCTGAGTCACTCTACATTCATGTCTCAAGCACTTGGTGATGTAGATCAGCCAGGCTTAAGAAAAACAGAACCCCTGCTGTGTCTGTTGCACCACTCATGCCTATACCAGCATCTGATGTTCGATAGGGCATGAGAGTCACACGTTCACTATAAATAAACCATCTGATTCACACATGACAAGGAATGGCAGCTGCAAGTGGATTTTTATAAATCGAGGCATGTGACTTTGTAATCTTAGACGGATTAGGAAAAGTACTGCACGTCTTATGTTTACGTGTCTAATCATTTTAAGATGTCATAGCATAAAGAAAAGTGTTTCTGTTATCTCTGCATCTGGCATTAAATATATATTATTAATCTGATAATGTTTGTGTCTGATTGGTGTGAAATGCATTTGAGTCTACATGGTTCATTTGCAAGTTTACATGGTAAATGTTTCCAATTTCCTTTGACAAATATACAAATTAGATGCATTTATTCCTGTAAGCAGAAAATAGTAGAAAACAGCAAAGCAATATACATTATAAATAAAATGTAAAGTAAAAGCTCTGACTATAATTTGTGTCATAGGATGGTGAGTTGGTTGTTGTCCTCTGCATGGTGGTGCGGTGAATAGCTGCACTGTTGCCTCACAGCAAGAAGGTCCTGGGTTCAATTCCAACACCAGTGACCTTTCTGTGTGGAGTTTGCATATTCTCCCTACGTTTCAGTGGGGTCTCTCTGGGTACTCACTGCAAATTATTTGGTTCTTACCAAGATATAAAAACTTAGAAATGTTAGATAATTTATCTTGTTTTAAGAGTTAATTTCTTATTTTAAGTGTTCATACATCCGTAGACATGCATATTTCTAGATTTAACTATCTTAATTCAAGAAATCTTGTCAGGTGAAATTATCTTGCTGCATGGACAGATTTCCTCAGATTTAGTGTTTTCATCTTGTTTTTAGACACCCCTTTTTTGCAGTGCTCCCACCATCCAAAGAATGCTTAAGCTAAACTTGCCCATAGGTGTGAATGTGAGAGGGATTAGTTGTTCATGTCTATCACCCTGAAGACACAACAAAATGATGTCTATCAGCAAAAGTTTAATATTGTTTCAGCTTTTTGTCCACATGACACTGGCATGGTTGGTGCCTTGAAACGGTATTTTTGGAGAACAGGTCCCAGAGTGGAAAAATCTCCTAACACTGCCCTCACGTTGCCGTATGGATTGGTAAAATACCACTTCTTGGAAACGATGGTGCGATACCACATGACCAGAACAACTGCATTCTTCTTTGATTTTAGTGTATCCTTTTGCTCTGTCTGTGTTTGTCTACAGCACCACATATAGGTGTGGCTTATGTATGACACCGTTTTAACCCAGTTTTCTACTTGGACCCAGATATTTCTTGAAACTAGTGGCCCTTTTCCACTGCACGTTTTCATAATGGCTCTACTCGGCACGGTTCGACTCTACCCCAGTATGGTTCTTTTCCACTGGGGGTTGGACCTGGGACCCGTTATGATATTTCGTACCTGTTTCAGAGGTGGGTCTAGCCGTGCCAAGCCGGCACTAAAATGTCACGTGAACAGTGCTGTCCACTGATTGGTCAGAGGAAATGTTGTCATACGCGCAACGAAGCTCGGGGATTTGAAATAATCACCCGCCAGACAGACCTGTGTCTGTTTAGGTGTTTTCAGTAACAATAAACTACAGCAGCAGTACCGCATCCAGTGCCTCCATCGTCCTTGTTTACTTTACTGACCACGGCGTAACACTTTTATTAGTCGCCTGAAAACAACGGCACGGCTGTGTCCACTCCGCCAACTCCACCCACTTCAACTAGTCCCGACTCATAACAGCTGGCAGTGGAAACACAACCGTGCCAGTCCGACAAGTGGGTAGTCGTGTCGAGCCGAAGCGTGCCGAGTAGGGTTCGCAGTGGAAAAGCGCCACAGGGCATTAATGAGTTCAGATTTTTTCAGATCGACTTATTTGTCAATAAAGTCGAAGTCAAGTCGACACCTCGTGTGATGACATCATCACGTTGACAGCAGATGAACACCACAGATGCACGCCGTTCAGCAATGAACAACTAGTACTAACGTTCACTGGAACATGAACAATGAACAGGAAAGAGCAGAATAAAAAAGTGTACAGACACAAGCATCAACAGTCCTTCTCAACCATTTTAACCTAAACTAAATATAAGCTAACACCTTGCATTTTCTTTTAAATAGAAGCAAAAAATTTAAAGTGGAAAAAGGTTAAATGCCAGCAGTCGACACGCATAGTGAGAGAAAAGATTGTCTTCATGTCATTGTGTTCATGAACTAACTGAACAGAATAATCCAAACCCACTGTGTCCACAGTATTATTCAGTATTGGTGCTTCCATGGTTCACAGAACATTACTGACACCACAGTTTTTTCTGGATCACAGTTAGTTTAGTTCCTACTCTGAGTCGTCTTCTTCTTTACCTGCCCTTGTGCTAGTGATGTGCAAGTCAGGGGTTTTTTTTTTTTTTTTCCCCCAACCTGTTTTTGTGGATTTATTTGACCTGCCCCGAACATAAAACAACATTTTTTGGACCCACACCAACCCGACCCGGGTCTGCTGATCATCATCACTGTCTTGTGCTTTCCTGTAGAAAGGTGAAAGTATAGACATGTGCTGAATGATGGCTTGCGAGTGATGGAATGGTGAGAAAGAGAATAACACATGACGTATCGACTCCTCCAAAGTAACATCGACTTGTGCCACAGATGTTGATGCGTCGACAAACCGACTTTTCAGCTAATGCCCTACATGAAACAATATGTGTATGACCACAATCATTGCCACCTGGACATAGCCTGTAAGTGAGTCCTGTGATGAACTGGTGACATGACCAGACAGACAATTGTCATCATTTCAAAAGATGCTTACTCAAAACATATTTATACAATATACAGTCGTGGGAAAAATGATTAGACTATCAAAAGTCAATAAAATCAATGGTTATGCAGTGGTTATGTTGGGTGTGTAAAACAGACAGAAAAGAAAACATGGAATGTCTAAAAGCACTGTTTTTGTCAGTACAATATCATAGATATTGATGTACGAACTGAGCTGATTTTAGTTTTTACCAAGAAAACATGGAAAATGTACAGATATCAGCTCTGTAATTAAACTACTATGAGCTATTTTTGTTGTTATCATTATATTTGTCCAAACAAATGCACCTTTAGTCATACCAGGCATTAAAATGAACCAGAAAGAATACAAGGGTGGTCTAATAATTTTTTCCGTAACCGTATATTAAATTTGCCAGTTGCGTAAAATCCAGTGTAATCGTGCGTCACACTTTATTTACTGAGCTTTAAAAGGTAAGACACATCAATTGTTTGCGACACATGCACACAAACTCACACTCGCAAGAAAACAAGCGGCATATTTATCAAGGAAAGGCCTTGAGAGAGCTTTTCCTCACAGCTTTTGGCAGTTCTGTACCTGATGTCCCACAAACAGACACACACCTAACACACACATTCACAGGATGCTTTCTAGGCAACAGCGCACTATCATGAATATTCATGGTCATATTCCAGAGATGGCGGCAGAGCGTGTTAGGGTGTGTATGAGGTGTGTGTCTATGTCTTTTGGCCTAGTGTCTCCTTGCACCACTGCCCTTTCCCTACTATCAAAGCAACCTTGAAATGATCTTTGGAACACACATTCACGTGTCCACAGGGCCTGTAAAATGCTACCTCCTTGTTTTTCCTTTGTACACATATACACACACACATGCACACACACACAGACTATCCCCAAAGGCTTGGATAACGTGATGACTCCAGTAAACAATGCATTGAAGGTTTTTGTTTTTTTTTTACTTTCAGCAATAAACACATAAACAACTGCCAAGACTACAGAAAAGTTCACCTTGTAAGAATTTCAACTGCAGATAACACTGCATGCCACATATGTAATTTATGTTTTTACTATGTATCAGCACCCCCCCCATGTGCATAAATAAGTCATTTTATTGACACCACTAATTACAGTAGCTCGCGCTGCTGAGTGATAAAGGCCATAGTTTACATATAAATTAATCCCCAGTGATGGACTTTGGGAAGCATTGATCTTGACTCCTCCCAATGCTCAAAGCACTTAAAGCTGATGGTCACCACATGCCTCACGCTTGCTCACACACTTTCCATGTCTTTTATCAACTCCTGGGATTACTGGTGACTGTTAAACCGGAGCTATCAATTTTTTATTTTAATGGTTTTCCCATTGTTCAAAGCGAACATATTCTCCCTTTGAGAGTAGCAAGGTATCTTAAGTGCACTACCTAACTGCTAAATCACAATTCCTGTCAGATGTGATCCAGAAAAAATACTTTAAAGCTGACTCATGTAAATGAATTAATATCATGTTGTAAGTTTATGTCTTAGGTTTTCCTTGAGGTAAAAGAGCTGTGTCCAAAACCAGCCTGTAATTGTCTTTGTCTGCGAGTTGCCAGGGTGTAAATGTGTTTGACTGTGCGTGAGTGTGTTTGTGCACAATTCCCAAGAGCCAAGTGGAGCATCAATAAATATTTTACAGCACGTCAATCCGCTTCCAATCATAATGGCCGACCATCCCGGTCACAGCGGGGAGGGGGCTGGCTTGATGAGCTGTTGCCTGCTGAGACTGGCAGGGAGCTGGGTCAATTTCTCTGTAATGGCCTCTCATACAGTAGCTCTAATGATAAAAGATGATGCAGAGAGAGGATAAACTGCAGGTAGGAAATGGGTGATAAACAGGAGGACAGGATAAAAAAAACAAAGGTTCAGTTTTTATTGATTTGGAGTCTTTGTTTTTAATCCAACCAGCTGTGACAGATTTGTGTCATGCTGCATTCAAAAAGCTGTAAATAACAATAAAACAACCTCTGCGGAGCCTTGACATGACCTTTTCCCTCCATCTACACTTTGTACACTCCAGCGGGTACACCTCACTTCCACACGTCTTAATAGTCCAATATTTTCCCCATTTCAAGTCTTGTGTCATGACGAATCAGCGACAGGACAGTTCTATTAAAGTGAAAGTGCAACAAAGTGAGCGACACATGTTATGGACCTATTACGTCAAGCCTGGTGGAAATGCTTGAGTGATTTCAGAGTAGCGGCAGGTATGTACAGAAAGTGAGCCGCACTGTTCCAGCTCAGGGCAGTCACATGAAGAGCCATCCATTTCTGTGATTGCAGTATAAATCGCCTTGTGTAGGATTAGATTGTGTGAGTGTGTGTGTGCATGAGTGTGTGTGTGTGTGTCTGTGGGTGACAAGAATGAGCTTTTACATTTGACCTTTGTGTATGTGTGTGATGTACCATACATACATATATGTGTATTTTGTTATTAAATGCACATTCAGTAGCTAATATGTTTGTGTCTCTTTGACCTACATATGTGTGTGTTTAAATAGAGAGTGTGTGTTTGACACAAAAATATCTGCCTGTCAGGTGAAACTGACAACTGGTACTCTTAAGGAATCCAGTTAAGTGACACTGACAGCTTTTTTGCTCTGCTTCCTTGACCTTAGCAGTAACCAAGTGTCACAGCTGAGCCTTTTTTGGCACAGGAAATGTTGAGGAGGGGGTCCAACATTTATGAGGTCACTTGAGTGTTTGTTGTCCCTGCACTGCCCTTTATATATACACATACACATATAGTTAACTGATGGGGTTTAAGAATAAGTGTTTATGATGCTGCTGGTGTAAATATGCTGTTAAAACCTAAGCACCAGTTTGAAGGCTACAGAAGACAGTTTGTGACCTAAAGTCCCCAGTCTAACCCATAAAGACCCAGTGCTACTTTTCAAGCCGTTCATTCATCTTCTGAACCTGCCTTATCCTCACTAGGGTCATGGGGGTTGCTTGGAGCCTATCCCAGCTACTTAAGGACAAAGGCGGGGTACATCCTGGTCATGTCACCAGTTCATCACAGGGCTGACATATAGAGACAAACAATCACTCTCACATTCACACCTATGGGCAATTTAGATTGGCCCATTAACCTATCAGTGCATGTCTTTGGCTGGTGGGAGGAAACTGGAGTAGAATGGAGAGAACCCACATAGACACAGGGAGAACATGCAAACTCCACACAGAAAGGACTAACATTGACTGGTGTTGGAATCGAACCCAGGACCACGAGTGCTATCCACTGCACCACCGTGTCTTTATGAGTTTTCAGCCTTGGAGTCACCTGAAATTCAGATGGGCTCACCTGAAATATTTTTCATGATTTAATATACATTTCATTACACACCACACACTTTTCCTTATAAAAATCAACTTCAAGTAAAATGTAGGATATAATATCTGAGCGGGCATACCCTGGTCGACCCAATCATGTAACCGTGTGTGTTACTACGCTTCAATCTGTCCTGTCGGCATCAGTCAGAAAACCGGACTGAACAGAGAATGGAAAGATTTATGTTTTCACCTGGCCCTGCACAGATATCTCCAAGAAAAACTGAAAAGCAGACACCAAAAAGGTGCATGGTGTACATTATATAGCCTACATGTCATCTAAAATGTATGCTTATTTTCAGCATAGTATAGCAAACCATTATATGGTCAAAAACAAATTGATTTCAGCAAAAAAAAACAAACAAACCAAAAAACTTTGTTTTTAACATATGGGGTTGTCAGAAATTTGTGATGCTAAAATGGGGTCATGAGCCAAAAAAAAGGTTGGGAACTACTGGGTTAAATGCAAAGGAAATTGAGTTGAGGAGTGAAGACAATGTTTTCCTCATATCCTATAGCAATACACATCATACCTCCGTCTTCCCTTCCTGTATCAAACACCTCAAAATGTGGCTGTAAATATGAATTTGCTCATCTTACTGTGTGAAATGAGGGTTTTTTGACCTTAGTCATAACACAGTAAATTACCATTATCAGGTTGCAGAACCGACACTATCATTACAGCTGCTGCAGTGTGCATGCACTTCAGTAATTATGCCATCAACAAATGCTCACCATCCCTCCAGATGTACGATTAAAAAGTTTTGAGTCAGCCCGCTAACGGAAAATAAAAGAGACAAATGCTTCTCATCACTCCTGCCGCAGGATTGATTGCAGCTTCATACTTCCACTGCTACTTCTTTCTTTTATAAACTTGGTAAGCTGCCAGAGCCTCTTAGCTCCTCGTAAATTCTCCCAGAAAGAGGCAATCACAGGGAGAAGAAAGGAAAAAAACCTCCTTCATTCATTTTCTTATTGGTGTAGTGACATGTTATGTTTGGAACTACTTTAAAACAGGTTCATGCTTCGTTACTACCTGCCCTTGAGCAGTGACTCTGCATAAGAGGACCTTGTTGTCAAAGGAGCTCAGGTTCAGAGGACACCTCCTCCACTCCCAACATCTCTGGGTTTCCCTCAAGGCTTCAGTACCAACACACAGCTGGCCACAGACCTATCGACTGGAAATGTTTCCACTCAACCTGCACAGATAAAAACAGGTTCAGCATATTTCCAGTTAACAGCTCGGTTTCCGTTTATCCGTCATGTGAAATGAAGGGATGCAAAAAAACATTCAAATTGGTGATAATAGATGAGATAAAGGCAGCAAAATGGAAATTATATGAAGAGATGTGAATTCAAATCAGTCACTTTGTAAAATTTTGCAGGAATAATCCAGTGAGTGTGCTGCAGTTGAACAGCTCTGAGTAATGTGATTAATGTATGGATAAATAATCACAAAAACATATTAATGACCGAGCAACTCCACACACTCAAGTCAACACTGCAAATTATTTGGTTGTTACCAAGATGGAAAAAAACAAACAAACTTAGATTTAGAAGTGTGAGACTATTCATCTTGTTTTAAAAGTTAATTTCTTATTTTAAGTGTTCATATGTCTGTAGATGTGCTTATTACTAGATTTAACAATCTGACTTGAAAACATCTTGTCAAGTCAAATTATCTTGGACAGATATTTCCCTTGTTTTCAGGACCTTTTTCCTCAGATGTATTGATTTTATCTTGTTTTTGGACACCCTTTATTGCGGTGAATGATGATGCTCTAAACCTTGTCTCTGTGTTGTTAAATACGTTGTCATTATGATCATTATCTCAACTCATGACTTCCTTTAAAGGGCTCGTATTTATCTAAACCCACTTTTATTAGTCTGTGGTTCTTTTATTTGTGTATTTGGACACTAATAGTTCATACAGTTTGAATTTGAACCCTCCAGCTGCTGCAAAACTATCTTTATATTCATTTAGGGAAAAATCAAGTGGATTTCTACAACCGGTTTGAATTCCTGCTTAATTTATGTTTTGTAACTAGTTACATCACCACATTTACACATATAAGGTCCAGACTTCTGATGAACATTTCTCTGAGTATGATGATAATTGTTTATCAGCAGCAGTGGTTGTAGTAAAAACTGAAAATATGTCCAAACTTGGAGCTCATTACCTAAAATGTTCAGTTGTTGGTTGAACAGGACAGAGCAGCACAGTCAACAACCTGGAAGGGGCGGGGTCATGTGCATTTAAAGGGCCAGCGCTCAAAATAACCTTTCTGGTGTCATTACTCAGAAATAGGGCTGAAGATGGACCTGTGGAGTTGAATTAAAGAAGAATTCAGACCCAAGCAGAGCATTTACAGTTTATGTAGAGCACAGGGAAAAAAAACCCATTAAAAAAAAAAAAGAAAAAGCTAAACATCACTCCTTTAAAATCACTAAAGGAAGTGGATTAATGGGAGTCAAAAGTAAAAAGAACTGCCCGAATATTAGCTTTAATGATTAGATTTGAGGTGAACACACTGTTCACAAAGCTCTGCCTAAATCGGGGGGTAGTATGACTCTGGGACTCGGTGTTCTCCACAAAGATTTACTGACAAACTGTGTTTCAACATGACTGTAGGAGGTACAATACTTGACCTCAGGCATCAGAGCAACTACAGTAACTACATGTTGATCATTCTTTCTTTACAAACAACAGCTAACTACATATCTTGTCTCAGTATCGTTTTGACTGGGCTCAGATTATACTTTTTAGGCACGTCACACATTTCAAGGGTAATCTTTAACCTCGACAGACTGATAAAAGATTCCTTACTTTTTCTTTTCTCCATAAAAGGTTCACTTTTATCTGTTGGTCAAATGCATTAAATTAGTTTATCCTTCAGGAATTTTAAGGTTTGCTAAATTGACATGTTCTATTGTCACTCAGCTAGTCTGCATGTCTGTGTTTGGACAACTGGACAGTGAGACCTTTACAAAGGTCAGTGGTTGGAGTGAGGTGGCTAAAGATAACACACCCACAGATTATGTATACGTACACCCACATGCAGTTCAACGTTTAAAGGTGCAGGAGTTGAAATGAGGGGGAAAACAGATGAATATGCATCTTCCTTCTGCAGCTCTCTCCTCTGTGTCCAAATCTAAAGTATGAAGATATGACCTAATCCTGTTTAAGAAAAGAAAAATAAGAATCCATTTCACCTCCAAGTTTAGAGCAATAGTCACATTTGATTGACTGTGGTCACCGATTGGCTTAAAGCAGTCTCTCTATCTGAAAAAACACATTTCTGCAAGAAAAATAGGATAAATATAGTCATTTGCTTCAAGAGGTTTAAGACTGTTTTATTCTATGACACACATAGGCATAAAGTATAACTGCTGACTACAGGGAAGGTCACTGAACTCCCAGATATGGCTGAAGCGGTTGTGTTATGGCAGCTCGAAACCTGACCTGAACTTCAAGCTTGGCACAGTTTCCTGTCACTTAAGATGGTACAACCTGTACTCCTCAGAATACTTTCACACACCGCTAATCACTTTTGAACTCTACACAGTGGCTTTAAAGATACAGAATCAGAGTTGTGAATGAGAGGCCAAGGGTCTGGACCATGAGCATGAACCTCCGGTTACTGACTTTGCTCTGTATGTTAGCCAAGATTGAGTCATTTAATGTGTGTAGATACATGAGCAGAGCAGTGCTGTCAGAAGGAAAGGATCTTTTATCAACTGGGGTTTTCCTGGTTACCCTGCCCCCCGAAGGGGAGGCAAGGGTATGGTTTTTGGTTCAGTTTGGTTGGTTGTTTGCTAACATTTACGCAGTAAAATTATTGGTTGAATTCATACCAAATTAGGTTTATAGCTTGCCAGTGACCTAGAATAGATCTGATTATATTTTGGGAACAGTAGATCAAAGTATTTTTTTTTTTTTAATTTTAAATTGTTTTTTTTCCCCCCCATTTACTTATAATTGATGAAATTTGAAATGTCTGTAGCAGCAAAATTATTGGTTGAATTCAACCAAACTGGGTTCATAGATTGCCAGTGAACCAGAATACAAGTCATTATATTTTGGGAAAAGTTGGTCAAAGTTCCACTTTTTAAAATCTTTTTTCTTTTTCCATTTATTTATAATGGGCAAAACTTCAAATGTCTATAAAAACATCAATTGTGTTCCCATTTACTTCAGACTTGGCACATATATAGATACAACTGATATGCCGACATCAACACACGCATAGACATGATATCAGCCGGATCAATGTCAAAATGAGCTCCAGTATATGCAAGGGGCGGGGTTTGTTGTGTCTGGCATCACTTGTTTCTCTTTACATTCACTCAGTCCTGCTTGGCATTATGAGGTAGGAAAGACTAAATTAGTTCTGGAAAAAGAACGTGTAAGTTCACTTTTAACAAATGTGAATTTTGTTAAAGGGCACATATACCTTGTGTTGTGGTATGCTGATCTTCCTGTATATGCTACGATAGATAATGAAATGAATCTTCTGCAGTTTACATTTGTGACAGACTCACCCCAGTATTACAAACACCACATGGGGAACTTAATGTGACTCACAAAGGTTGACAGTGGGCAGCCTTTGGTTGAGAGGAAGTTGTCGTGGTTGGAGCTCAGAGCAAATTAAAATAAAACTTTTACTCTCACTAGAGGTGGAATCAAGTTAGCTAATATTTAAGACAGACAATGGCTGTTGAGGAATCATTGATACTCATCGCAAACAGGATGTTGACGTTCTTACTGAACCATAAAGAATAACAGTCAAAACTGCAGTGGTTCTTAGATTTTCACTGTTACAGAGCAAATAATTCATCTTTTTCACCTGACCTTTCAGTTGATCTGAGAGGAAACAAGACACCTGCATTTACTTTTTAATGTGTTTTCGAGATGTAGAAAGTCTACACCATGACACAGATTTGGGCTATCCCAGGCATTTTCCAACAGAAGGGGGGGTTAAATATATGATATATGATGATTGAGAGCTGCAATTACAATCACTGATGCCAGTTTTCCCTAACAAAATGAAAGGACATCAGCTCATCTGTGTTTATATTCAGCAGATCGGTTTTATTAGGGACTGACTCATTCACAGAGTGAGAGGCAAGGCCCTTTTGTATTTGGTTCATTTCTTTTTGACCCCCTGAACATGCTCAAAAACTCACCAAATTTGGCATGCATGTCAGATCTGGCAAAACGTTTCATAAAATCTAAAAACTAACCTCATAGGTGCCATAATATGCTCTGTAGCACCACCTACATACACCACAATGGCCCTAGCACTCAGTAGGATTGTCATAAAGACATCAAACAATGCCAAATTTTTTGTCTCACTGAGCCCGACAAATCTTATACTGACACCCATGAGCTAATAACAGGAAGTTAGCAATTTGGCTTCCAATGAAAAACGCTCGCACACAAACTGAGGAATGTCTTAGAGACATGAAACCAAAGCCAAAATGTTGGTCTCATCCAGTCCTACAAATCGTACAGAGACACTTATGAGCTAACTCCAACAGGAAGTTTGCAATTTGCCTTTCAAACTAAAACTTCAAAACTATCTTGTCCGAGGCTGTTTGTCATAGGAGCTTCTAAATAGCCTCACAAGAAAGTAAACCATCGTAAAAAAAAAAAAAAAAAAAATCGCAACTTTGCCATAACTATCTTAGGTTTTTCTTATAAGCCCTGAAAGTTGCAAAGTCTGAATCATGAAAGTCTGATAATTCACTTCATACTTTTTCCCCCACATATTATATATCGATACATTCACAAGACTCACCACAAGCCTCACGTGCAAGAATTTTTTTGATAGGATGTACAGTTATGCATTAATTGCAGTTTGTTTGAGCGGTTCCTCCACTCAGCTGCTGTGTACTGTACTGGGTAAATCATCATACGGTCATGTTGTAGACTCAGGTTCAACTCCCGGGTGGAGTGGACTTTTTTGCTGCATATTTTCTTACAGCAGTTTGCCGCATTGCATTGTGGGTATGTGACATTTTGCTTTGCTTATCTATACCAGTTAGTCCCTCACTATCTGATACTATCTGAGGTGTCGATGGTGACAGGAGGCAGATTCATGCCACGGTGTGAGTTCCCACCCAATGCTACTCGCAGCTTTAATTCCTGTTGTATTTCAGCTTCTGTAACCTTAAGAATCATTCATGCATAAACCCTGAATATGTTATGTAATCTCATAATGGTCTTTTTTTTTTCTCCATGGTTTGGAGTTAATCAACATCACATGCGACCTTTTGTAGCTGAATTCATGTTCAATTACTGCCTGTTATAGTATTGGATCATGTCAAATCTGAATTTAATATTACTAACAAGAAGGATGTGGACAATTTGAAGTAGAAATTTCCACTCAACAGCTTATCTCTACTTCTTAGTGCCTACTTTGCAGTGATCTTCATGGTATAAGGTTTACTATGTACACAGCAGTTACTCAACCATGTCTACTTCAAATAGCTTTGATATTTACATTTTTAACATACTCAAGTGTGTACCATTGTGGCCGTGTGCTGCCTGCTTTGCTTAATAATGGCTAATCCTATTCCCGGTTTGCCTGTGTACACGTGTGTGAGTGTTGCAAATTCGCTCACATGACAAACTAGTGCTAAGACAGGCCCACACGCGGTTACATTCCTGTCATATTTAGCATTTAACCAGACTATTATCAAAGAATGCTGTTGTTTTTATTGTCAGAAGAAGCATGTGATGTGGAAATTCAAGTTTGTGTAAAATTGTGTTTGAGGATACTCTGGGTCATCCGTGACTGAAAACCACAATTGTTTCACATGTACAGTCATCACGCTCATTCCTCAGTAATAGATCAAATGATGGTATTTAGAGTAGTCATGCCTCTTATGGAATGATATTGGATTAAATTCAATGAGATTTCATGCTGCTCAGTAATCACAGAGAGACTCAGCTGAGTAATTTGTACCAACAGATTTGTTCTTTAAGTAATTTTATTTGTCTCGTGCTTAAACATTTGGTGTTTCAGATTTAGGAGGATCTAACTTAAGAAATGGAACATCATATTCATAACTGAGTCCATCATGTTGTACCACTTTAATTCTACAGTAGTTCTTTTTTTTTAAATTTATTTTAGATGTCACCCAGACATCCACCATCTACCAAAACCATCTATTGATATAAACTGTTTAATCCCTGTTGATCCACTAATTCATGTAAATAATTGGCATAAAATACAGTTATTCATCTTTTCATGGTCATCAGATATGGTCCATTCAGACATTCAGAGGCTCCGTAGTTACCATGGAAACACGTCATCTTCTACAACATTGATTCACCTGTAAAACCCATGGAGTTAGATCAATGACAGTGGAAGGACACACTGGGTTTATGTGCAGTTAATGATATTTTGTTGAAAAAGTCACTTTTTCCATCAGTTTTCTCTATTTCTGATATAACAATCCTCACTGACAGGATGACCTTCACCAGTATATATTTTTTTTTTGGGGGGGGGGGACTAGAGGACTTGGAAGCAAACTCAACACAGAAAAGCTTTGTCTAACTGGAAATTGAATACGGAACCTTTGACCTTTGAGTTACCCATCTGACCATCTGTCAGTTAGGAGTGTTCAGCTGGTCTACAGAGGTCTGCAACTTCACTGTTATCACTAAATATTACAGACTGAATCTTTAATTATTACATGAAAAGATGTGTTTCACATAAAACCTTCCCATAGACGTGCAGCACACCCTCAATCACTTACTCCGTCTTACAGGATCATCCAGTAATATGGGATAGTCACTGGCAAATATTTACAGTGAGCATCAGTACTACATAACCCAACACAAAGTCATTCTGTGAGCCTTGGTTGTAAAGATACTTAAATGGCTTTGCTGCAAAAGTTAGTCACCACTATAAATAGACCCTTTAGTAGTCTAATACAGTAGCACTTCCATGAATGGTGTGGAAAGCCAGAGAGTGTGTGTTAAGTGTGCCGCATTTGTCTGTCCTTTTGCTTTGATATTCACGTGCCTGGTGTGAGCGTGACCACCATTTATTAGCATGATGAGGTAGTGTGTGTGTGTGTGTGTGTGTGTGTGTGTGTGTGTGTGTGAGGATTCTGGCAAGGGGGACTGCTGTGTAAGCCTCATGACACAAACCGTGGTCATAAGACACAAGTACAATGGCAGGAATGAGTAAATGAGAAGGATACAGACAGTGGGGTTGGGGGGGGTGTATGTTCAGGAGGGGATTTGACAGGAGGAGAAGCGGGGCCACAGGTGGTCAAGTGGAAGAGAAGCAAAAAGGGAGGGGGGAGTGCAAAAGGAAATATGGCAAAAGATGCAAGAAAAATAAAACACCTATTACAATTTTTTGAGGCACTAGCCCAGAGTAGACTGCTGGCTTTTACAATACATTTGACCCATAAAAATAGGGCACAAAAGAAAAGAAAATTGGAAATAAAGGGTTGAAATAAGTGGTGCAGGGAGGGTGGGGGATGGGAGAATAGACAAGATGGAGGAGGTAAATAAAAGTGCATTTTGTGCAAACATGTCAACATCAAATAAATGGAAGTATAGTGCGGAATTTGTCAAAAATGACACATGAGGCACATTTTGCAGCTAAAACAGAGCATTGGTAGGTGATATTTTTACATCCGTTGTCAGTCTCGGTAATATCCCAGCTATGCAATATGAGGCAACATGTGAAAGATTTTGAGCCTGAACTAGAGGCTGCATTCAGATGTGTAACCTTAGACTCTATGTGTTATTAGCAGGATGATTTATGGTGATAGGAGACTGACCAAGCCAGTGTTTGATGTCTGCTGCAGCTGTCTGCTTCTGTCAGTCCACCTCTGTGCCTTTTGTGTTCGTCTTTATGATTTTGGCTACCTGCTTTCTGCCTGTCTAGACAAAGATAGAAAGATAAAGGTGAGAGGTGAAGAAAAAGGGAAAAAAAGTGAACGTGAGGGATATTAAGAAGGAGATAAAGAATATAAGAAGAGAGTGGAAAGGGGCCATTTCTTTTTCTTTTCCTGCCACTCTCTTTGTGTCATGTGGGTCTTTATGTGAAACAGTTTGTACCTTATCTATTAGTAAATTCACTCAGTGTGCTGGACATTTTGTTCCATGTTCCATGTGCTCTTCAATTGAAGCTCATAGCAGAAAGGGAGGGAGGAATTTATTTATTTATTTATTTTTTAATTTTTGTTTTTAGAAAAAGGAAAATGATAAGATGTGAAGAGAAGGGAGGGATGTTGCTTTGCTGCAACTCTCTATGTGGCTGACGAGAAGTGAGAGGAGCGGGAGGAAAGGGAGATGAGAGAAAGCAAGAGACGGTGGGTGGCGGAGAGGTTGAGGAGGGGATGGAGTCAGAGCTGACAGGGTAGCGTGACATTTTCCTGTGAGGACAAATTGTTCCGAAAAATCAACAAAGAGGAACAAGAGAGGCAGGGTGACACTGCAGCACCAACTGCTCAAATGTTAGAGCATTTCTAAAACGTAGATGTGCTTGACAGCTTTCGAATCCACTTTTTTTTCCACTAGTGATTGTCCTGCATTGGGTCAAATCTGCACCTCACTTTCAGCCTAATTAAAAGTATCCTAATAGGCTCATGAGACCAGTCATATGTTGAGGCGCAATCACACACTTCATGTTTGCCTATTCCGCATTGTAGTAAAACCATCATATGCATTGGATTTATACGAACACACACAAGATTAAATCACTGCCATCTGTCCTCACCCATATCTCGGTTAATCTCCTATTTTCATTCACTGAGCTCTCGTAATGTGAAACTGTGGCGACGTAGGGAGACTGTTATCCAATTTCATCTGGTTTACTAACCTCTTTCCCAGCCACGCCGCACTGTTCATCCTCTCCTCTCATCCCTGCCTCTCCCTCTACTTCCTCCGAGGCTTTTTAAGGACACGCTGTACCCAGTGCCCTCCTGTCTCAACTCGCCGCTTATCCTCCCTCTTCCTCTTCAGCTTCCTTCCCTTTCTCTTTTCCTCTGCTGCTTCTTTCCTCAACTGTCTTACGCCTTCAGTTCCTTATTTTCTCTCATTTTTCACTTTCCTCATTTTTTTCTTCTTCTTTTTTTTTTGTTTTTGGTGTGTGTGAGTTGTGTCTGCAGCATTGTGATGCCAAGCTACACTGAGTAAGTGGCATACCCTAGTAGCATCTGGGCTCCAGAAATATAAGAGGAGAGGGCTGTTCCATTTTCTCATGAATGTTACACTTTCATAAAGGGGTGAGATGGTAAGTGGCAGAAAATAGGCCCTTGCGCAGAGGTGTGAAAAGAGTCAATCATGCTGCTGGTTGAGGCACAGCGGGTGTGTAGATGCATATTCAGGTGCGTGTAGATTAACACAACACACCAAAGCAGAGGCACATTCTCATATGCCATGTTTGCACGTGCACTTCCACATACAACTGCCAGGATATGTCAAGCTGTACTCTGATACAGATGTAAATTTAGAAGTGACTGTACCTGTTGGCACTGACTGGTATGTGGCATCTTCTTGACAGAAGAACCCACAAGAGAGGTCAGCTGACAATGCAGGGGGAGAGGAGATGAGAAGCATATACTGATAGAGGAAGAAAAGCAAGCCCTGGTTTGACTTTTGATATCATTTGAAGAAAGAAAATGCAAGGAAATACTGTAATATTTCAAAAACAAGAGCTTTTTTTCTGTTTGTTTTGTTTTTTAGCAATTTGGTTGGCTCCCTTAGAGATGGAAAGTGCCAGACTAATTCTTAAATGAAAATTGCTCTGGGCCTCTCAGTTCATTTTAAATTTTCAAGGGGTGTCAAAGGCACAACCAAAATACTATATCTCTGCATGCAACTGGATAGACCTACAGCCAATCAGCACATGACTCATGGATCAGAGTGTGGTCAGGCAGCGGTCAGTGTCTCAAACTACATCTGACCTGCCCCATATCAGATAAATACTTGTGATTGGGACAGCCTGAACTCGACTCAGTGCAGATCAGTTTGAATGGGAGCAGCGGCAGACTGATCTGCCAGAACAAAGTACATTTGCAGATTTGTCTGGTTGCCAGGCTACTGGAAGCCTGTCACTATTTGGACTATTTGACTATTGATTTCATGAATTAATGGTGTCACAGCTCTTGATGCCCTGTTCTCTTTTGGTCCTCATTCTGTTTCATCCATCCTCAGTAACTCATTTGCGTTGTCATATCTTTTACATAACGTAGTTAGACAACTGCAATTTCATCCAGTTAGATTTATTTTCCTTTAATGCACCAGGCACACGTTTGTCCATATCAACATATTTTGTACTTTTTTCATGCAACTGAGACGAAGGAACATGAGATTTGTTTCCATACACATTAGGTGTTGCTGTTTTAAATATGATTGAACCCCGTTGCTGATAATGCCAATGTACTCCACATATGTCTCCTTGTTATTTCTTGTCTTTGGAGCAGATGATTCAAGGACAGGAGTCTCCAATACTGGTCCTCGAGGGCTGGTATCCTGCATGTATTAGATGTGTCCCTCTTCCAACTGATTCAAATGATGAGCCTATCACCAAGCTCTGCAGAAGCCTGATGACGACTGTCAGGTGTGCTGGAAGAGGGAAACATCTAAAACATGCAGGACATCGGCCCTCCAGGACCATGATAGCCCACCCCTGTTCAAGGAGCATCTTCACCTGACTGAGCAGAGCTTATGGAAGTTTGCACCAAATAGATTCTGCAGTTGTATGAG
This sequence comes from Ostorhinchus rueppellii, assembly GCA_030068375.1. Taxonomy (NCBI): domain Eukaryota; kingdom Metazoa; phylum Chordata; class Actinopteri; order Kurtiformes; family Apogonidae; genus Ostorhinchus; species Ostorhinchus rueppellii. The sequence continues at coordinate 29,446,011 of JAQQZY010000005.1, forward strand.
TGTGAACATGTCTTTGAATAGTGTACATATAGTATAGGTTTTTGTCGCATTATGTTAGCATTTTTCCAGCTAGGAATTTGATCAGAACAGAAGACAAAAAAAAAAAAAACAACAGACATAGCCTGGAGGGTTCGAAGATGACCACAGAGCACATAAAGGATAGAAAAGAACAACAAGAAAGAAAGAGACACATTGTTCTGCACCTGCAAGGTGTACTGTATTCCCTGCTGAACTATTAATACCACACAGACATGCACACAGACACACGTGGGGGCATGATATCAATATTGTTTCTTGCAGTGGTAGCTATCATAGTAGTGTGCACCAATTACTCAGCCTGGAGCAGCAAATGTGTGGTCGCTACAGCAGAGGAAAACCTACATGGCTCTCAACACTATTGATCAAAACCTGTCCTCGTGTGTTTGTGCTTTCAGACACACACACACACATGTATATATATGTAGATATAGTATATGTATGTGTTGTGCCTGCTTTTCCCATTTCTACTCCTTCTTGTGTGTTGGTAAATGTGTATTCAAGCACATGTGGTACAAGTGAGCGCAAAAATGCTGTTTATGAAATTGGTATCATTTGTCTTGGTTGTGGTGGAGGTTGGAAGAAACTGCTGGGGGCATCCACAGCTGGAAATATAAGACAGCAGGAAAGCTTGTGGTTGATGGCAAATTGTAGATGCCTGTTTTGTCCATAGACATTCTTGTCTCACAGTGGAACAAAACAACAAATGGGAAAAGATTTAAGGGAATTCTTGTTTGAGCAAAGATGTTTACGGAGCTACGGATGTAAGCCTAATATGAATATTTTCCTCCACTATTTAACATAATTCTTCTCACTCGACCTTTGCTTCACAATTTTCTCTGCACACTTGAGAATAAAAAAATGCTTAAGCTACCATTTTTGGATGATTTAACTGTGGATGCTGTTGAGCACACAAAGCAGCAACGTAACGTGTACATATTATGTTGAGATGTCCTTGCTTGCTCTTTGATACTTGTCTATATGAACATACATAAACTGTGCTTTGGGAAAATGTGTAGTTTGGATTTTTTTTCAAGAATCTTTATTTCCAAAGGCTGTTTATGGATGAGAAGCTCAAATACAGTGAAAAATGTATGTTTTGCACAATATTCATAGTAGTGTGGACAGCGCCTGAGAAAGGGCACAACCTTTGACAGCAGTCTCACATGAATGGGGTTAAACATTAACCAAACACAGATCATATGTGCAGTGGTCTGAACACTTGTTATTTTTATGAATAGAAACTCTGATTATGGTCAAATTAACCCATGAAGACTCAGACCAAAAACATCTACTGATGTGAAATGTTTAATAACTGTTGATTTATTAATTCGAACAATCCATGTAAATAATTGGTATAAAATACAGGTCTTCATCTTTTATAGTCATCAGTTATGAGCCATGTAGACATTCAGAGGCTCTCTAGTTACCATAGAAACACCATCATCTTCTACAACATTGATTCACCAGTAAAACCCATGGAGTTGGATCAATGACAGT
>JAQQZY010000005.1:29451837-29462369 GCA_030068375.1 Ostorhinchus rueppellii
TGTATGTATGTATGTATGTATGTATGTATGTATGTATGTATGTATATATATATATATATATATATATATATATATATCAAGCATTTTTGTCTAGTTTTTAGGCACATGTTTTTTTCTTGTTAGAATTTTTTTTCCCGCTTGTTTTAAGAATTCTAGCCAAGATTTTTTTCGTACCCCATTGGCAGATTTTTTTTTGCTCAGTATAAGCCAATTTGAGCATGTTTAGAAACATTAGTCTTGTTTGTAGCAGGGCATTTTTTTGCAGTGTATAAGATAAGACTGCAGAGCCTTTCTTCTCTCCTGGGGTCCATCAGAGCGTCCACAGCTGGAGGCCTGTATGGGGCTGCTCTCTGCACCCACTCCACCCCACCACAGTCATACAATCAGCAGTATCATTAGATGTGTGTGTCCTACACACAGCCTGAACATTTACAGCCCAGAAGCAACTGCACTGATGTATGTGTTTCATTTGTGTTACTGTCGCTCAAACTGAATTATACGTCACCTTCGCCAAATGGCAGGATGCCTCAGAAGATGCAAGAGCTGCAGTCAAAAGTAACATGGCTCCAAGCCACTAATATAGGGATATCCACTGTGTCGCCACTGGCTGTGGCAGGCACGCACTCACACACGGTGGCATGCAAAGAATGAAGCTTTGACAGACAGACAGACGGTCTCTTGTTGATATCAGATGCATAGCGATGGAGGCTGCAGATAAGGTGTGGCATTTCTGATCTAATACAGAACTCCCTCTTTAAAGTCCAGTCAGCAAAGGCCTGAACAATAAAGATAAAACGCTTCCTGCATGCAGTTGTAACCTTTGGTGATTCACTTTAATTACTTAGGAGCAAAGTCCAAAGCATGTTTGTTTTTGCTTTTCCTTGAGTTTATTCAAAGAGAGCAACATAAAACAGATCTTTACAAGAAGGTCATGGGAGATATTAAATAATGTGTTATCGTGTCTGTTTTAACAATAGTTTACATGTCATATCTTTGCACTCATTTGGTCATTTGTTAGTGATGTTCAATACCACAGATTTCCTTTCTGATTTGACAGAGTAAAATTCAGGCTGGTATCAGCGATACCGATACTTTGTACAAATACACTCAATGTTTTGTTTAACATTTTCTAGACAACAAAAAAAAGGAGTAGCATCAACCTTCATAAAGAATACAAGGCATGAGCGTAATTATTTAACTAGTGAGAACGACTATAAATATGAAAACTTGCATGTTAATCATCCTTTTGGCTGTTTGTGGAGCTAGAATAGTTCCAGACATGACTAATTTTCCATTCAGCCATTTTTTCCCTACAGACTGAGTCAGAATTGACTGACTGAGAAGCATGACACAGTACACACTTAACCAGGCAGAAGTAGTTCCCCAAAAAATCATGTATTATTTCAACAAGATCCCAATAGTTTAACTACTTTCCACTTTGTTCCTGATATACATTACCACAAATAACCAAAGTATCAAAAGTATCAATTTTTTGATTTGAGAATCGATTCTAGAGTGTAAAGATCTGCTATCATAGATATTGATATTACAGTATCAATCTGCGCATCACTATTGCTAATCTTTTCAAACTGAGGTTTAAAGACCTTAAATTCATCTAACTAATCATTATTGTCTGGTTTACAAATTGCTCATAAATATTTCATAAACAATGTCACTATCTGTTCCCAAATTTCATTGTTAGAACGATGTCATCCAAACCCATAGAAGTAATGGCAGAGGCTGTAAATATAACACCTATCTCAGAGTAAATTGTAATTATTCTTTAACGACTCTTAGGAAGGTAAATTCAGTGCAACCAAGGTCACTGGTAGTTCATTTCCTACTTTATCACATGACAGATAAAATCTCCGTTGTGTATTCAGGCAAACTAGCCCCACAAGGTAACTTCTATATTGCTGTCACGTGAAATGTCATACTACTGACTTTTTCTTTTTTGTCACCTTTCCTCGGACAAAGGTTGTATTTGCAGAGTCGGCTCCTTATGATACTTTGACCCAAAGGCTCAACGCACACAAAGCTATCTGAGTTATGCTTTTGTTTTCACTAAATGGCTGAGCTATGACGCATCTGCAGAAGCTGTAGCCTTCAACTTGATATTGTGCAGACACTCCCTATATATTTACACAGGTTTTAATCTGCATTTCAGGCATTCAGGAGACAAGCTATTTGTGATATAAAAGATAGCAAGTTCATTGACTTTTGTCGTCTGAGTAATTACAGCTCTTTGTTGACACCATGTTAAGATAAGATGCATTAAATAATAAAATTCCTATGTTGAGTTTAGATTACTTTAGATATTAAAATTCACAAGTGACTGTTTAATAGTAAAGTCTGTCTTCTCTGTGTGCATCTTTCCTTTCTCTCTTCCCTTTTTCCTCAATTCTTCTCTGTTCTCTTTTCTTCTGCCTCCGCTCTGTCATCTTATTTTTTTTTTCGTTCTTTTTACTCTCCTGAGCAAAGGGGACAGCTGCTTATCCCTGATAAACGCCTGGCATTTGGTGCGGTGAGAGATGGGAGAGAGGGAGTGAGGACTAAAGAGTGGGGGAGGTGGATAAGGGGGCAAATGGGTGTGGCGCATTGATCGGGGACCGGCGAGGAGTGAAAAAGGCAAGCAGGGATTAAAAGGCGGAGTTTTTTGGCAGCGGTCACTGTAGATTCAAAGATGGGCGGAGAAAGAAAAGAGAAGATGAGGTCTAATCGTGACCCAGATTCCAAGACGCCCAGACATAATAGGCTGGGACTTACCCCATGTGAACCCCCTCACCCCCAGCCCTCCACCTCAGTCAAAACAATAACAGAGCCGAGAGCAGCTCCAGGAGGACAGGGGCCCAGTTTGGGGATGGTTCCAACCCACCACCTCAGCCCCCATGCACTACGTTTGGCCTCTCCGTTGCTAACTCCCAGCAGCTGTAAGCAATGTTGGCCCTCAAACCTCTGGAAATTCCTGGAAAGGGAACATAAGGAATGTTGGAGCAGTGTTTGGATAAACTTCTGCAGGGGTCTTCTGAATCAAATCCAACTTTATTAGGGGTCTGGATTGTGGCACAAATTACATACTGTCATGTGGAATGCCTGCAAATAGATTATTGTACATGAGTAAAGGTATGGTTTATCCAGTGAAAAATATTCCAAAATGCTCCATACATCTGAATCCTAATGCTTATCTTGTACCCATTACCCCGGTTGGGAAGTCAGACCCAGACGGACACTGTGATGTGAAAGGTCTCACTGGGACACGTCACAGCACTTCAGGCTAAGACACGTCTCCTTGTTGTGTCTAATGACCCCATGCACTCATCCTACAGGGACATGACATGACTGTGGGCCAAATGCATTTGGTCTATACCGTGGTGCCACAGTCTATTTTCGTCTTTTTGCTCAAACCCCCACACGGACATTTACTGTGCGTCCATTTTATTTGTGTACAACCCTTCTAATTTTCATGTAGAAACTTTTCATTTCAACAATTACAAATTATGGCTGAGATGAGACATTCAAAAGCCAGTCTCCAAGAAATGACATCGCAGGAAAAAAAAAAAAAAAAGCAGATATTTGATGATGAATATGATGCTATGTATATTTTTTTATTTTCACCAACATTATAAAGTCCTTCATTTGGTTACATTCCGAAGAATCCACTGCAGATTAATCAAATCCTGGACGCTGGAGTCGACTCCCTAAGGATTTAATTTTACATAATAGTAAAAGGAATAAGAAAGATTAATAGAAACAGTTCAGTTTAAATTTTAATTACATTCTGACTTGTTCTAGTCAAATATTTGTAGATTTATTCTGCATTAAACCAAGGTAGTGTTTAAGGTAGTGTTTGTACTTTTTTTTTTTTTTAAGGTAGTGTTTTTGTTTGGTTTTTTTTTTAAGCTAGTGGTTGTATTTTTTTAAGGTAGTGTTTGTACTTTTTTTTAAGGTAGTGTTTGTATTTCTTAAGTTAGTGTTTGTATTTTTTAAGGTAGTGTTAGTACTTTCCTCCACTAGATGGTGGTGAGTGACCTCATGCGACTCTGTGCCACCATGCCCTATCTCAGAATGATAAAGAATCATTTAAAAAGTTCCTGGATCCAGACGGTGATTCAAAACACCTCCAAAATTTAATCATCTCTTCCTTGACCCAGAGTGGACATACCCTGAAAATTTCATCAAAATCCGTCCATAACTTTGAGTTATGTTGCTAATAAACAGAGTCGGATGGTACGCACGCACAGTAAAACATAACCTCCTTGCCAGAGGTAATAAGTAGATATAGATAGATAGATGGATAGATGGATGAAACCTATTTGCAGCTCCAATTAAATTGCATATTAATGCAAAACAAAACTTATTTAATGCATTTTTGCTGAACATTTTTCACTCTTCCATTCAGAACGGAGGTCATTTGAGGGTATTTGAGTGGGCCAGAATGCTTGTTGACTCAAAATCTGGTCCTTAAGATGAGGAACATTTGCCTAATCTCCAAGCCACAGTGCCATGTCACTCCTGCGCCTCAGTGTAGGAGTGAAAACAGGCTAATTCCCTTATTTGGCCAGATGCAGCTGATGGTAGCCTGGACCAAAACACTGGTTATTGGCTAGATTATCATGGGTGGATCACAGGAATATTTGAAAAGCCGAGGTCAGTGGGTTGGTTTGGGTTAAACAGAATTTGGTTGTGAGTCAGGGATGGGGAGTTAGTGAGTCCAAGTGTGGGAGGATTGTGGGTTTGGTGAACAGAAAGAGAGAGAAGGAGGGAGAGAGAGAGAGAGAGGCTCATCCTGTAGCCACCAGCGACAGTGACCAGCCATTGGATATGAAATCTGCAATCATTTCAAATAGATGCTGTGTGTCCATAATAAGCATTTTGCACTCATGCAAAGTGACAATTTGCACGTAAATACAACCGTTGGACAATATGGTGGTCTATTTTTGACTCATGGCTGCACAAGGAAAAGGCTAAACGGTGAATGTAGGAGCAGGAAGATTAGGCTCATTGCACGGACTTTAGAACAAATAATTTACGTAAAGGTGGTTTGAAAGAAGACATAAACGTCTGCTTGTGCATAGGTTCTCAAACATTTTCCCAACAGTACATTTGTCATACGTCGTGTCCAGTAGGTGCAGCCGAACACAATACAGTCATTACACAACAGAGAGACAGATTCTATTAAAAAGTACAGGAGACTAAAAATAAAAAAAAAGTTCCTATGAGGGGAGTGGAGAGGCTCGAAGCTGGCGACTACAGTGAAAACATAGAATTACCCGAGCTACTTCTGTGTGGTTGTAGGTGTGCTCTCAAACAGCAGCATCCTCGACAATCCTCCACTGGAACAGGCCTGTGGTTCAGATCCAAATCTGGCTGAACGACGACTAATATAACCTAACAGCTTAAAATAACACAACACAGCTGGGATATAAATAATCCTACTAACTAATGTCAGGGGCACTTCCTCCCTTTGTTCCACACGGAGATGGGCCTGTGGGTAAAAATAGAGAGTGGGAGAGGCAAATGGAAAGGAGGGTGGGATTGCATAAATAAGGAGAAGAGAAACAAAGTGGACGGTGAAAAAGAAAGAGTGTGAGACAGATCTGATAATGATGTGGCCATGCCATGGAGAAGAGGAATGTGACAACTTTCTCATGTCTTCCCCCTTAGACAAAGAGACAAGTGGCTTGGGGCCAACAAGGCCAAGCGGATGCTTTAATTACACGAGACAAAGGAAGAGCGAAGAGGCTGGGATGATGCTGGTGGAGGGGTGTGTATATGGGTGGGGGGGTAGCGGAGTTGTTTGTGGAGGAAAAGGAAGAGGGGTTCTGAGAAAACAATTTGATTAATTAGAAAAAGTATATTATTACCACCTCCAGCTACACTGTAAAAAGTAAACATTGAATCAACTCAATTTTTCTTCAATCGGTCACACATAAAAAGAATTGGCTGAGTGGAACAAATAAATTGCATTCAATTATATTTAATGTAAGGGTCAAAACACAGTATTTGAAATTTCTGATGGGACATTTTAGACACAATTTGACAGATTAGTGTTGCTACTTGAGCCACATTTTTACTTTTAAATTCATTTTTGCTTTAGTTGGACCATAAAGGATTATCCAAAACAAGGAGCTGCTTTATATTGAAATAAATGTTGGAATGACAATCAATTAAAATTCACTCTCTGATAGGACATTACTGTGTTCTGACCCGTAATTTAATTTGGTTCACTCAAGTATTTATTTTTTTTTCGTGACCAATTGAAGAATTTTTTTTTTTTTTTTTTTAATAAATTGAGATTTTTGAAATACAGTTATGATTCAAACAAGGTACAATGCAGTACACAACTGTACGTTCCCGAAAGTGGAAATGGAAGATAAACAAATAAATACACACATAGTACAGTATATGTATTACACTATTATAATGTGTAGTTTTATTCATGTTTATAATGTACAGTTTGTTATTGTTACTTAGCTACCTGACTCAGGGACACACAAAAAATTCCAATGTACCTGTGTTTTTAAAAAATGAATGTACAAAAGGCAATAAGGTCTATTCTATTCTATGTACCAAACCAAAGCAAACCAAAGTGTCAATGAGAAGAAGAAAAAAAACAACAAAAAAACACAGAGGATGTCATATGCTCCTTATGTGTTTTATTAATTAATTGATTTCATTATTATTATTATTATTATTATTATTATTATTATTATTATTATTAATCTGCTTATGATGGTTTATTTTGAATAGAATAGTCTATGGTTGCCATGTTGAATGAAATACGTCTACTTTGTCTTTTAGGGAGTATTATATTTTGTCTAGCTGTAAGTGCCCCATAACATCACTGAGTAAAGCTAAATGAGCTGGAGGGTTTCTATGTTTCCAGTTGAGTAAAATTAACCTTCTTGCCAACAGTGTCACAAAACCCATCAAGTTCTTTTGGTTCTTTGAGAAAGTGAGCTCCTGTGCTGCTGATCCAACCCCAAATATGGCAAGGACTGGGTCAGGTGTGAGAGAGAGAGAGGGGGGGGTCTCAGACATGATCTCAGACAATGTTTGAAAAAGCTTAGTCCAGTATGTAGTGATGCTGGGGCAAGATCAGAACATGTGCGCTAAAGAAGCTGGAGTTTGACCACAACGGTCACAGGATGGGTCCACAGCTGGGAACATTTTGGATAGTTTCTGAAGAAAAATGTTTAAGTTGATTCAGTGTTTATGAATACACTGACAAAGATCTTAAGGTATTCATCTGAGAGTCTAATTTGACCTGAACTGCATCTGTACAGCTTAGAGACAAATATAGCACTACAAAATACTGTGGTGATCATGTCTAAAAATAGAACTGTGCTGACTGCCTGAAAATCAAAAAAGGACCGTCTTTGGAGTGACACTTATTACAGATTTTTTTTTTTTTTTTTTCACAAAATCGGGCCAAGAATCAAAACTAATTAAAGTTCATTGCATGTGGGAATAAAACAAGGATTCATTTCTGCAAAAGGAAAAAAAAAAGGCTTCATCGTCTCTGATCTATTTGGGACACTTAAGAAGCTGCAGAGGTCCATGACATGTGTGAACATGAGTTGGAGTGGACTGTCTTATTACAGGGTCGGGGTTTGCAGAGGCTGTTATTGGCTAAACAGAGGTCAGTGGCGCTCTAGTGAATAATGGATAATTGGGCCTATATTCTGTTTTTGAGGTAAAATGGGTATCTAGTAAATGAGGGGCTGGTCAGCTTGTGGCTTTAATGACATGCGATACAGTGTGGAAAAGATCACTTGCGCACACACACACACACACACACACACACACACACACATAAGGACGTATCGGATGCAAACGTACACTTATAAAAATAGGATAAATCCATATGCACAGAGCCCAGTTTGGCAGTCATCGGCCAAAAACCAGCAACAGGTGCAGCTGGTGTGTGTGTGTGTGTGTGAAATGGAAAACCAGGTCACTCTTTAACCACAGTGTGCATGAGGTACAGTAATGTGTCCTTTCCCCCACCCATACATTAGCTATAATTCATGGGGTACCTCAGTTAGCGTGAAGGAAATTCTCCACCATCCCACCACACCACATGAAGGTATGAGGATATAATCAGCTTTTCATTTCAGTCTTGTCTGTTTTTATAATTTTTTCCCAGAAGTCCCTAAAACACTGAAATTAAACTGTCAACTTAACCCATTAAATGTTCAGAAACATTACCAGAAAGTAGAAAGTGCTTTTTTTTTTCTTTTTTAATTTCTCCCTCAAAGAACAGCTCACAAAAAATACAAGTTGACTGTAGAAGCCAATAACGTAAGAATGACCCATAATGTAATACATTTACCATTTTTAAAATGTAACAGGCCAATAATGTCATAAAAGTCCTGAACCGATAACGTAATAACTTATTATTATCTTATGTTATCGGTTGGTTATTACATTATCAGCCTGGTAAAAAAAACTTTTCAAATGTAATAACTGAGACAATTACGTAATATTGTATTAATATCACTGGATTTAAGTTTCATTTATTAGATATAACTGTGATACCCCCCGCCCCCCCCATTTAATCATTTAATTTGATGGTTAAAACGATCTCTAGTCCTGTCTGCTGCTCCTTAGCCTTTAAATCGATCTAAAACCGAAGTGGTAGCACTCGTTTACAAGCATACACAATGACAGGATATGAAATATGATCCTCCCACCACCGAACTCAACCCCCTCCCCCACCCAGCTGCACCTATAAATCCTGTCCATAAAAGTTATGAACAGAACCGGTGACTAGTCATTACGTTATTACGTTATTGGCTTTTACAAACCCCCCCCAAACAAAAACAGACAGTCCACAGAACCTGAAAAGTTTTGATTTGTCCTGTGCCATCTTCATTTATTCCTAACCAGTAACATATGTACTGATATTTACACATCTGAACAAATCTCATATTTATTATGACACTGGAATTATTCAAATATATCTCGTGGTTGCAGAGATATACTCTTTTTGTTAAAGGTATGCTCATTTTGAACAGAGGCCTAAACAATAGGTCTGTTTTTAAAGGGTTAATCTCTCCATTTTAGGAATTTCATCAACAATTTTCAACCAGTCCTCCAGCACCGGTGGATCAAGTCGAAGCCATTTTCAAGTGATTGTTTTTGGTGGTTAATGTTTTGTGTGTGTGTTTCTTGCAGGATGCCCAGATTGAAAGGGAGAAGCACGTCTATAACATCACAGGAGGATGCACAGCTCTCACTGTGGTTTACCTGCTCGGAAAACTATATGTGGGGAACGCAGGCGACAGCAGGTGTGTGTTCTTGTGTCTCATCCATTAAATGAAAAGGGCCATGAAGGAGGGGGATAATTACGCTGCAGGGACCCCAGAGACCTAAAAGATGTATGCTCACAGCACATCAGTAAGCTGCAGCAGCAAATGGAGCTGTTGTGTTGGATGTAAGAGACTGTTTACAAGTCCTTTTTTCTCCTTTTGTTCTCTTTACAGGGGTATTATTATTAGAAACAATGAGATCATCCCAATGTCAACAGAGTTCACACCAGAGTCAGAGCGACAACGACTACAGTTCCTGGTAAGACAGCTTTGGCTTTTATTCAGTTTAAATAATTCCATCCATTTCCTACAGGAAAATCAGCTAATGAGACAATGGCCAACAAGTTTGCGAGCTGGCATCGGCTTTTATTGTCAGAGGCAGCAAACAACAAATTAAAAGTCCAAGTTTCCCTTTGATTTCATGCATAAATTGATATGATAAATAACAAGACAAAAAAAAGTGTTTAAAAGAGAAACAACAGTGTCATTACACATTTTTTCTACCAGTAAGTGCAATTAGATCTAAAATGATGAGTCGGTTACTCACTGAGCAACTAAAAACACCCTTTTTTTAAACCATTAATGATAGTGTGAGTGTTGTAGCTTCTCTAATGTGAAGATGAAATGGATGACTTTCTTAATTGTATCAAAAATAAGGTGAGTCTTTTGGAGTTTTGAGTTAGAAAGTTAAGACTCACCTTTATAAGGAACTTATGAGCAGAATTTTTCCATTTTTATCCACTGAACAATGAGTAAACTATATGCAAAAAAAAAAATCACTAACACTGGTCTAAAAGTTAAATGCCTCCAGAATAGAAAATCTCAAAACTTTACCCAATTTGTCACTAATAAATGAAAAAAGAAGTCAAAAAAGCTGGTTGGCTTGGATCAAAATGTGAAATTCTGAACCTTAATAAGAGGAATATTTGTGTCAGAGCGACCAGATCTACTTCAAAACACTGTCTGCACATTACAATCCATTCATTTCACAGGTTCTATGTAGTGGAAGATTTATAAATCTATTAAATAAATGAGAGTACTTATTAGCTGCAATGTGCCAAAAAAAAAGTCACACAAGCAATATTTGACTGCACCCCCTTTGGTTTGGATTCCAGGAGACGTTCACTAGAATTAACTCGGTAAATAGTTCGGATCCTTCCATGGGTAAATACTGCAGTGGTTAATAATGTTTGAGCTGGAACAGGTTATTGAACTCTA
>JAQQZY010000005.1:29578957-29589590 GCA_030068375.1 Ostorhinchus rueppellii
ATAATTAGACCATCAAAAGTCCTTAATAACAATAGTTATACAATCCAGTCCTAACTCCTGTGTGTATCATGTGACTAGAACAGACAGAAAAGAGAACATGGGATGAATAAAAGCACTGTTTTTGTCAGTACAATGCCATAGATACTGATGTAAGAACTGAAGGGATTTTGGTTTTTATCCAGAAAACATGGAAAATGTACAGATATCAGCTCTAAAATTAAACTATTATGAGCTATTTCTGTTGTTATTATTATATTTGTCCAAACAAATAGATCTTTAGTTGTACCAGGCATTACAATGAACAAGAAATTTAAGAAAACAAGGGTGGTCTAATAACCCTCCCCCCATAAATTCCCAGTGTTACTTTTATAGCAGTTCCAAAATATTTATTTTTATACATTTAAGCAATTTATCACAATTTATTTAATATCACCCTCTGTGTTCTGCATTTTTTTTTTCAGTGAAAATCATGTATTTTCCTTAATTTAATTTACACATCATGGAGATGTTCATAATCGTTCAGACTAAAGTTGATAGGACTTTTTTTTTTTCTATCATTAACTGAACATAAACCCAGTGTGTCCATCCCACTGTCACTGATCCAACTGCATTGGTTTTACTGGTGAATCAATGTTGTAGAAGATGACAGTGTTTCCACGGTAACTACAAAGCCTCTGAACGTCCAAATGAGTCATATCTGATGACCATGAAAAGATGAAGAACTGTATTTTACACCAATTATTTACATTTGTGGATAAGATGAGTGGGTCAACAGGTATTAACCAGTTTAGTTCAGTCGAAGGTTTTAGTCACCAGTGGATGTTTGGGTCTGTATGGGTTAATACATTTGTGGAATAAACTCATATACATTCTAAATATCCTTATAAATAGAGGACATTAAAAAAGTGCATAAAATGTGTGTTTAGGCCAGTGTGTCATATGTTCTTCTTGGTTTCAGATCATCACTGATAAAGCCTTTCCATATGTCATTCAGTCAACATCCAGGGCTGAAAACCGGAGGGGTGGTGGTGGTAGTGGGGGGGTGTGGGGGGGGTGTTGCTGTGGAATGACTGCATCTCTGCTGCCTCACTACCAGCTCAGACAGGTCTCAACTGGCTGCTCCTCCACCTTTGCAGACCCGTCAAGTCAAAACAGCTGACATCACCCCTCAGGAAGCCGGGAAGTTTTATGGCAAGGTGAGACCTGGGTTAGAAAAATATGCTTTGATCCATTAGACCACAGGAAGGCCTGACCAGGAAAGATCCTTACATCAGACCACAGCCTAATAGTAAAAGGATGTGCATGTCAGCGATAGCATACGGCGATAAATCTGAAGATAACCGGCTTACTGTGTTGTGTTTAATACTATAAAAGGTTAAAAACCAAGATGTGCAAGTATGAAACAGCGCGATAGGCTTTATGATAACTCACACTCCAACATGCTGACAGCTATGAGAAGAGATAAGCAAAAACAGTCAGGTCCAGTTTAATAGGCTCCTGTCTGGAGTGTTAATAAGGCGACAGTGCCATCTTGTGGACATTTAGTATAACTGCAGCTTCACCCACTTCCACCTGTTCATTACAGGGACAGTATACATCAGTGGTTCCCAACCCTTTTTGAGCTCGTGACCCCATTTAACATCACAAGTTTCTGGTCATCCCAGACATTCTAAATGGAGACATGGTTTTCTTGGAGGTGTCTTAGTGGGACCAGGCAGATGAAGAACTCAGTCCATTCTGACTGCGACTGGGTCAGAGGAAGGCATGAGGTCACATGATCAGGCCAGTCAACATACGCCCTCAGATATTATACCCTGCATTTTAGTTTAACTTAACTTTTATTAACAAAAGTGTGTGGTGTTATTATAATGAAATATCTATTGAATTATTTTAAAATAATCGTTATTAATAATTACCTCCACCAAGGAGGTAATAACCAAGGTTGCCAGAGTTTGTTAGCATCATAACTCAAAAAGTTATGGATGGATTTTAATTACATTTTCAGGATATGTCCAGTCTGGGTCAAGGAGGAGATGATTAAAATTTTGGAGGCGATCCAGATCAACGTCTGTATCCAGATTCTTTATCATCGTGAGATAGGGCATGGCAGTACAGAGCTGCATTTGAGGTCATTTACTGCCATCTCGTGGAGGAAAGTACAAACACCACCTTAAAACCAAAGCAGACATTTCCTGAAAATGTCATCATAATCTGTCCATAACTTTTTGATTCATGTTGCTAAGAAACAAACCCTGGGAAAAACATAACCTCCTTCACAGAGGTAAAAAAAATAAATTAATTAAAAAAAATAAAAAAGGAAAAACACTACCTTGGGGGGAGGTCTGTACTCCCCAAGTGCTTTTCTATTTTTCTTTTTTTTTTAAAATAAAATTACTAGAAATTTGAGGTGACCCCATCTGAATTGTAGGCAACCCAAGGGGGGGGGGTAAGGTTGAAAAACACTGGTATACACGTTACCTGTAGAGTTGGAATAATTGTGTTTCTGATATATATATATATATATACACACACATACACATACACATACACACACACATTCCAGTTGCACTTCATCCAATACATCACATTGTAACAATCAATTCATGACAAGAGGTAAAAATATTTATTCCAACTTTATGGGAAACAGTACATTTAAATGAACTGTAAGATGAGCTTGAACATTATTAACTTTTATTCAACACTTTCAATTTTTAAAACCATACAACAAACACAAGTGGTACTTTGTGCACAGAAGAGAAAAGCAACAATGATCAGAAAAGAGCATCAAATGTCTTTTTTGTCCATTACTCCATGATCCACGGGTAGGTAAAACTGTCATCCACACTTCTGTTGGGTCTAAGTGCAGATGATACGCGAGGCGCTGAAGTCAATAGTTTTCAAATGAGCAGCTTCACGTTTGCAGTAACTCCAACAGCTCCTCCTGGTTTGCCTCCACTGGTCCAAGTTTTTACATCAAAGCTCTGAGTGTGGATCTGAAGTCCCCTCAGACGCTTTAGACTCCTCCTCTTTTTCTGAAGAAAAAAAAAAAAAAAAAAATGTCTGCACTGACAATAGACAGTGAATGAACTGTAATTTAAACCAAACATGTGGCTGTTGAGTCCTTCAGTCACATCATTTATTTTTTATTTCTAAAATTACACCATTCTGGCGTCAGTTGGTTTCAGTTGCTGTAGTGTTCAAGTATTCTTTCACATTAGGGATATATGCAGATAATTAGTCATGACATAAAGCTCAGATTTTTAACACATTTTTCTTTTATGTGGAGGGATATTTATATTTACTGCACAGAGATGGAGAATTAGGGTTATGACACTGTATATGTTAAGTAATGTCTAGAAAAACTAAATTGTGCACTTCCTCCACTCCTTGATTGGTCAGTTTATTATTATTATTATTATTATTATTATTATTATTATTATCCACTTCTTCCCAAAAAAGAAAAGCAAGTCAGTTTGTTAGAATAGATAAATCTCATTCCTATGACTTAACTCAATAACTTATATTCCATTGATATCATAAGTCATAATTAATAACTTCATTAATCATTAATGCTATGCGAGTCAGAAGCACTGCATATATTTGAAATGAAAGATTTTATACAATTATTTTATTTTTTATCAATTATCTTCTAATTAGATTTTTAATATTCTGATCTATTATTGTTGAAGCACTGTTTTCCCCCCTGTTCTGGATGTTCCGTTTATGTAAAAGACACTGAATGACTTTACGTATGAAATGCACATAGTGAATACATTTGCCTTGCTGCGCTTTGTGTTTCCTTCTTCTTTTAGTCTGGGTGGGGGGCACACGTTCACTATGATCCCAACTCTTCAACTTAGCTTAGCTTTATTTTTCTACTTCACAGGTAGTTAAAATGTCCATGCCCATTTCATATACACAGACAAACAAAATGAGTGCACTGGAGTCTGTCCTCACCTGGCTGTGGCACTGGGACACACTCGCCATCTTGTTCCTCAAACCCACTTGAGCAGATACACAGGTAACTGCCCTTAGTGTTGACACACTCCTGATGGTCCTCGGTGCAGAACGGCTCCTCCTGGGAACACTCATCAATATCTGGCCGAACACATAAATATGTCATAGTTACCAACATTAGAGAAGTAACAGAATGAACACAACTCATTCATAGTAACAAACCCGTACCTGTGCAGGTGCCCTCTGTATCTTGGTACCCACTGGCACACACCTGGCACTTATCAGGACCTGGTCCTGTGCAGCCGGAGCACACTTTGTCACAGGCTGTGGGAGGTGGACAAAACACATACACACTGTATATTACTTCAGGTGAAAGAAAAAAAATATATTTACTGGGGAACTAAACAGTTTCCTGCTTGTGAAACGTGTATTGTGAAAGAGTTCAAAGCTGCTACAGTTATGACTATCTCCAAGTACAGCTTGTGCCTTTTAACCCCGTAACACCTGAATCGATTTCCTATTGTGGAAAAAAAAACCTTTGGACTTTCGTTTTTTCTTTCAAGTAGTTAGTATTTTGGAGCGCGGGGGGGTTGATGCAAATTTGCATCATTAGGCATCAAGGGGTTAAAGGTCTGCATGATGAGGAATCTACAATGTGTGGATAACATTGTTCATCACTACATTGACAATAGAACTTATGGAACTAAATCAACCGAGTGTCAAAGCTGCCACCAAATTGACACTAATGTATGACATGTATGGAGGCTTCATCTGATTGGCCAAATGTGGGTATACATGGCTTGTATATCCAGTTCTATATGTGAATGGTCAAATATTAGCATGCTAAATGTAAATGCCTGGCATTACATACACACCCAATAAAACTATAAGTTACATGTATATGCTTGATTCATCGTGTTCCAGGCAGTCTGCAGGTACACACACGTCAAAATGAAGATCAGGATTTTTGGTCAATATATAGTGTTTTGAAAAACCCAAAGTCTCTCTCTTTTCTCACCTTTGCAGGAGAAGGAGCCTTCTGAATTAAGGCAGTACTCATCTTCTCCACATGAAGAGGGATCTTTGGAACACTCATTTATATCTGCAACACATCAGATGACTGCACTGAGGTAAACGGATCTCAACAAGCATAAAGCCTTTTACTACCTGTAGCAAAAACACTCCAAGTCAGTCAATAAGCTTAGATCACTAAGGATGTGTTCGTTTTATAAAGAAAATCAATCAATTATAACAGGGTTCCAACAGGTTTTTACTAGTTAAATTTAAGACTATAAGACTACTTAAAACAGAATTGAATGCCTGTTTCATGGCCATACTGGCAAAAACTCAGGACTCCTAGAATTTTGGAGATTTGATTCCTACCAGTCCGAGTCATTTCTCACCAGGGGCTGCAAAGTTTGCAATAATTACCTCCGCCAAGGATGTTATGTTTTTGCTGGCATTTATCTGTTTGTCTGTTTCTGTTCAAAATAACTTGAAAAGTTCTGAACAGATTTGGATGAAATGTTCAGAAATTGTTAGCAATGGGACAAGGAACAGCTGATTAGATTGGTGATCCGGATCAACATCTGGATCCAGGAATTTTTTTAAAGGTTTCTTCATCATTGGGAGCTAGGGCATGATGGCACTGATCTGCATATGAGGTCATTCAGCACCATCTAGTGGGGGAAAGTACAAACACTACCTTGGTGGAGGTCTGCGCTCTCTGAGTGCTTTTCTAGTTGGTTCCTAATTTCAATATCAATTGTTGGGCTGGAACAGGAGGAACTTAGTAGAATAATGCTATTTTCTTTAAGTTTGGACATTTAACAGACACATTTAAACATGACACAGCGATTAAGTTTATGACACCATAACTTAAGACTGACCACATTAAATTTCATATCTTTTAAAGACTTTAAGGTATTAAATGCAGATTTGTAAATTCAAGACTTTTTTTTTTTTTTTTAAGACCCTGGAACCCTGTACAAGCATTTCTATGTTCAGACTAGGAGGAAATGGAATTTCTCAAAAGTCATGGTGCTCTTACCAACACAAGCTTCCTGATCATCTTCCTCCCACCCATCCTTGCACTCATCACAGTCCTGATTGGTTGCTCCGTTGCAGGTCTTACAGGAGGTGTGGCACTCTGTAATGGGCAGTAAATGCTGAATTCAGAATCACAACACCGTTTTCCATCCTGTTTACTGTGCACACAACTGCTGGTGAAATAAGACATAACGGGCAGGGACTTTTTCTGAACCAACATGGTACCTGTGCATAGAGAGAAGGTGTCGTTTCTCACTTCGCTGAAGTAGCCATCGCTGCAATCTAAGCAGAACTCCCCTGTATAACCGTGGTCACAAGTGCACTTTCCGTTACCTCCGCGAGTCCCATCACCATCACACATTCCATTTCCATGACAAGGTCTCTCAGAGCCCCCCAAGCAGGCTTTAAAAAAAACAAAAACAAAATAAGTGTGCATTCAGGTAGGTTTGCAGATTTTCTACAGCAGTGGTTCGCAAACGTTTTACAGTGGAGTACGCCATGAAATAGACTTTTTTTAGCCAAGTACCCCCCAAACTCTCAGCAGTTTTGAGTGAAAAAATTTGGCAAAATTTGTTCCTGTGCCAAAGGTGTCTGTTTATATTTTCAAAACTTTGTAAACAAACAGCATATATTTAACTGTAATACATAAAAATATAATAAATTCTTTAAAGTAAATTTTGTGCGCAAAATATAAACTGAAAAGTACCTGCTTTCATTGAGAAGAAAAATAAAAAAGTTGGTTGTTAATTAATAAATGAACCTTTCATCGACAAAAAATAAGTACTTTGCTACTCAAATAAACCAATTCTGAATAATATAAAATAGAAATGTTTTTAAAATGTTACCAAAGCTTAAACAAGATGATTTACGATAAAATTATGATATGAATGCATTTATTGGGTTTTATATTTCAGCATCAATTCTCACTACTCATTTTGTATTCTGTACATGATGACTTATTTATGTATTTTTCCAAACAAAATTCAAGTACCCCCTGGGCTTCTTCCAAGTACCCCTAGAGGTGTATGTACCACTTTGGGAACCCCCTGTTCTACAGTGGAGGAATCATACTGTATATGACCAAGCCTTTCATAAGACATTTTTCACAACACGGTACTGCCTCAACTTTATACTAATCTGCTCAATTTTTTATATATTATACGGGATGAAATTTTTATCTGATACCTGCCAATTTTTTTTTTTTTTAACGATTTCAGTTGAAATTAAAACCAAAAGGCCACATCAAAACACTGCAGACTATCATTTTGAAAATTGACTAGACAAGCATACATCTTTCAATAAATATCAAAACTATATCATGGTCAAATGAGGAGGCGCTGATGTTTTGATTTTTTTTTTGTTAAATTTCATTGTATATGACATCACAGCAGCCTCATATGGTGTCATTATAACTGAAGCTACACTGAAGTACTGCTATTTTTACAGTGGAAATTAAAGTACTTGGCAGATACCAACAGCATGAGGAGTTAAAGAATGTCAAGTTGAAGTGAGCAAGTACCACTTAATGGACAAAAAAAAAAAAAAAAAATTCTGTCAAAAAGAACCAAAATATTTGCTGTCCATTGGTTTTACTCACCATTGCAGTCAGGTCCAAATGTTCCCTTTGGACAGCACACTTTAATAGTCTCAACACAGAACCATTTGTGCAGATCAGGATTCTTTGTTTTCCTGCATTACAATAGGAAACAGAATAGACGAGCATAAATGGATAAATACATTGTATGTCGTGCTTTGTGCAAGTTATTCAGAATAATCATGCTTGCAGGACAACAGGATATTTTCTTCCACCATACTGTTTTAACTCCACTATGACTGAAATAACATCTCACTGTATTTTCATGAACACTGACCTCTTGAACCACCAGGTCTCAAAATGATCTTCATGCTCTTCTACCATTCGGTTGCACTCGAAGCTGCTGCTTTCACACAAACCCTCCACAATCTCCACCAGACGGATCTCACTGTGGAGCACAGCAGGAGATAATCAGCAAAAACAGCCTCAACAGAAGGTGGTCTGAAGTTTAACTAAACAGCCACCTCCAGAAATAGAGGTAAGTGAAGGCAGTGCTGCATGTAAAACATCTGCGAGTAAATACAGGAAACCAAACTACACAGTCTGATCATACGAAAAGTAGGAAAGTAACACATACTATATACCAAATGCTGCTTTCCTAAGGCCTTAAAGTATGGTACATTCTATTCTATTATCATCTAAACTTAATCTACAAGACTGATAAGTTTCTGCAGTCCATTGTCGTGGCATAAGGCAAACATGACTTGTGTTTGACCTGTGCTCGTGTCATTTTGACCTGGAGTTTGTTCAAGACTGGATGCACGGTCTCACCTGGTTTCATATTTAGACAGTTTTCTCTCCTCCCAGGCAGTGTTACCTCCACCAAAGTTCTGCTTTGCTGTTCTGTCAAAGCCCTGGAACATAGCAGCACAGTCAATTCTTCAGGATCATAGGAGCATATCTACATATGAATGAAACACAAACAGCAGAGACCTAACAGGTTTCAATGAGATATCTGACCTTATTAAAGTTGTCAGTGATTTGCTGGCAGGTAGAACACGCGCTTTTTAAGTCTCTCTTGCCGTCGGTGACTTGGAAACTTAAAACAAGAGTTACACAAAACAATAGCCCCAGCTGTAGACCCCCGGTGGACAGCATTTCAGCCGGTCAACAATCCCACAGTCTCACATCAGGACACAGCCTTCAGCCACTCGCCAAAGCGGGTTTCCTCTATTACTAAAGTGCTGCACGCGCCCGACACATCTAAACGAGCGGGTCTTAACATTAAATCTGAGATAGCGTTATCAATGCAAAGCGCAGTAAAGTAGTATTTACATGCCGGGTGTAGAAAAAGGATGCGGTTTTAGTTTTCCGCGTCAGCCTCTTGATCGAATTGTGGCTTGTGCTGATTGGCTCTGTGTGCCTCTCAATCACATATTAACCCAATCCCAAGCCGCCACGCGCGGGACAAAATGATCCTTCCGCACGTGGAAAATTCAGGAAGCGTAATGGGAGTGTCAAAAGGGAAATCGTTTTTCATTTTTACGACATATATGAAAACAGTTATGCGAAAAAAAATCGTTATCGTTTGTCTAGTAAAATAAGACGAACGCTTTTGGACTCGTTTTAATTCACTTCCGGACTCAACCGGAAGTGGTGATAATTCCTCAGCTGTCATGGCTGAAAAAAAGAATGTTTTGGGGCTACCGCTGCTCTTTTTGCTAATTACTGTGTCGCTCCTGCATTTATTCATTTGTCCGTTTACTAAAGTAGAGGAGAGCTTTAATTTACAAGCGGTTCACGACATTCTGTATCACAGATTTGATTTTGATAAGGTAAGAAGCTGTGTTAACACAAGACGAGTTGATAAGCTAAAGCACCTATAAATGCTTTATTACTATTGCATATCACACTTTTAGGAAACTTTACATAAAGCAATATAGACAGCACACACTGTCATCCTGCATTATACTTGTTGACGGCTCCAATGGTTTTGTGAAGGACGGCGTTGTTTTATAATAACACGTCACTGCAGCCCAAAAGTTTTCTTGACGTAAATTAGCTTGAAAAAAATATAAAGCAACGTGTAAAGAAACCCTATTTCTGGTCACATTAACCTATACTAAAAATGCAATTTTCTCTTTGAATATGATACTCCTCATTACTATTAAAGTATGTTAAAATAAAAATTAAAAAAAAAATCTTTTTAGAATATAGCATATGAAACCAGTGATAAACATCTGTAGTTGTACAGAACCCTGTAAAGCCTTTGTCCTGCCTTTCAGTATGACCATCATGACTTCCCTGGTGTGGTGCCACGGACATTCCTCGGCCCCTTGGTTCTATCTGCGCTTTGCTCACCTGTTGTTTCTCTGTCTAATCTCCTTGATGCACCAAAGTTTTACATGCAGCTGATTGGTAAGAATCTAACATATACCTATTCATCATTTTCTAATGTTTTTATATGTAGCTCTTGCATTATTTATATATTAAAATTAGGGATGTTTTCATTCAAATAAAAGTGCATCGTGATGTGTTGTTTGCAGTTCGAGCCTCCTTGGGAGTGTGTGTCATTGGTTCACTTTGGCACATGCAGAGAGAAGTGAGAAGGCAGTTTGGCTCCACGGTAGCAGTGCTATTCTGTCTGATTTGTGCCTCACAGTTTCATCTAATGTTCTATAGCACCAGGACCCTCCCTAATGTATTTGCACTGCCAATTGGTAAGATTCTTTACTACTACTACTACTACTACTAATAATAATAATAATAATAATAATAATAATAATAATAATAATAGGGTCAGGTCAAGGGAACACGCACATTTATGAGAAAAATCAAAGTTTATCTTATCCTATTCTGTTTGCACTCATTTGCTAGCTTGTTACTGTGATGTGAAAATCAGTAACACTTTGATGAAACCGTGTTACTGAGCATTTTTAAAATATCTTTGGTAAAAACATTTATTTTATGCAATCATCGTCCTTACTATGTTTAAAGGTGGGGTGGAAGATCTTGGAAAAACAGTTCCAGCAATTCAACACAAGTGAGATTTTGAAAATATACACTCCCTCCCCTCCTTCCAAAGGCTCTGCC
>JAQQZY010000005.1:29589690-29627637 GCA_030068375.1 Ostorhinchus rueppellii
TTTAGTAAAAGCCAGTTTCTTAGGTTGGTCCAAAAGGATTGAGAAATTGGGCATGAGAAGAACATATGTTCTAAGGTGTCTTCAGCATCATTACAAAAAGAACATCTATTTCAAATATAAATCTTCTTTTAAGAAACATTGCAGTTGGATAGATATTAATTATTTTAAAATGAGTTTCTTTAAGTTTTGGGGGAATGGGCCGTTGAATGAAATTAGAATATGCTTTTTCGGATGTAGGTAGGGTGGTTGGCTCTGCAATGTGAGTGTTCATTCCTCTGTAATAATCAGGAGATAGCTTGGATTTTAAGACACGGTTAATAAACTTGTTATTACATTTTTTTAATCATTTAGAGCACAGTTTTCAATAACTAGCTTTGGTAGCACCGCCTTGGTATTTACACCAGGTCGCATGTTTGACAGCCCTGCCTTAGAATGACCATCACTTTTGTCCGTCTGACAGCGCCCCCTGCTGGGACATGCATGTAAACTGTGGTTGGAATGAGCTCCAGTCTACAGTGAGAACACACAGTCACACTCACACACAGGGGGTTTAAAACACACAAATACTGGCTATGATTTGAGGGTGTTGGTGTGTCCAGTCCTGCTCCTGTAGGTGGCGGTGTGGGTCCGGTGCAGATCCACGGAGGAAGTCCTGCACAGCTCCTCCTCTTCCCTTCAGTGTAAACTGGATGGAAACTTAGCGAAAACCTGAGTCAGACAGTTGATCTGGGACAACACGGTGACAGCTCCTGCAGAGAGGACTCAGTGTGTGTCTGCTTCCACCTCAAAGCTCGGATCCCCTCCTGTCTGCTTGGATATCCACATATAGAGGTGAGTTTTGTTTCCAGTGGAGGTAACTTCAGGTCATCTGTTCAACTGAGGGCGGAGGCTTCCTGGTTTCCTGGATTCCAAACATATTAAATGTACCAGTGCAATAATAAGTTCACTTGTTCTCATGGTAGGATCTCGTAGACTTAGAGGTTATTACCATGTACTTACAGCTCTGAGGGGTTGGTTTGTTTTGTTGCACAGTCTGCTTCAGCTGTTAGAAGCAGGCATGTCTGAGCTTGTCCAGGGTTAAACCACATGACCAACATGGCAGGTGTCTCTGCAGGATCCCATCATGCCCCCTAAGAAACGTGCTGCTGCTGCTGCCTCTGCCAGTGCGGGTGGCAAAAAGGGTAAAACGGACACACCAAAGCCCAAGGATGCCTTTACCTCTGCTAAAGAAGCCCTCCTGGCTGCAGGGCCACAGCAGAAAGGCAAGAGGAAAGTGGATGAGCATGTTCCACTGGGAGGCTCTGGGGAGGTAGGAGAAGATGCTCTATGACACCAGTTACAGTAAGACAATATCATATTGGAATGACAGTGTAACGTGTAATAAAATAAAATAAAATATGTTCTGTGTTTTGCAGGTGTATGAGGACTACGACTGTATGCTCAATCAGACTAACATTGGTCATAACAACAACAAGTTTTATGTCATTCAAGTTATAAAAGATGGAAAGAGTTACTATGCATGGAACAGATGGGGCAGAGTGGTACGTTGCATCACGTAAAATCTCAGCCTAAGCTGCTTCTTTTACTCTTTAACATCTAATTCATTAGAAGAACTGTACAGATTTCCAGTAAAACAGTTAGGATAGTGACATTTGACTTGATAACTACAGTAATTGTCCTATAGACATTAGCTTGATACTAATTATACACAAATGAGGCAGAAGAGAATTTATCAATTTATGAATTCATTTATCAATTTATCGGAATTGAATATTGGAACACACAAATGAAACTTGCAGTTTTATGTTTTAATAGAAAATAAAATGTGCAGACTAGATTTGATATAAAAGATGATGGTGGTGGTGATGATAATTACAGATGAATAACAGAATATGAATTGGCTTCAACTAAATATTGCCAGTCAGATCTTGAAATACAGAAGATGGTGTTGAAATGGTGATTGAAATATGACATTTCTGTTAGTTTCCTTCAACTATATTAACTCATTCACTGCCAATGACGTGTTTTAACATCAATCAGCTTTCATTGGGGGGGTTGCTAGGAAACGACATGGTGCAACTTTGAAGTATTTAGCATTCAGGCATTTTTGGGCGAAACCACCTGTGTTCTAAGGTCAATAACTTGAGAACCGAAAAAACTGGAAACAATTTTTTTTCCACATGAAAGAAGAGAATTTACACTTTTATTTTGATGGGTGCCATGGTTATGTAGTCCTAGAACTGGATATTCTGTGAGTCTTGAAAATCAGTCAAAATGCTCTAAAACACCTGGCAGTATTGGGGTTTCTGTTCTGAAAATGCCTGGTAGTGAATGAGTTAAATATGTACAAAGTTAGAGCCCACTGAACATGAAATATGTAATTGTGTCACTGCTTGACCTGACCCAATAATAACCATAATGTTGGTTGTCACTTAATTTGAAATCTTTCTATTCCAGGGATCACCAACCTTGGTCCTTGAGAGCTACTATTCAGCATGTTTTACATGTAGCCCTCTTCCAACACACCTAATTCAAATCATAAGCCTATCATCAAGCTCTACAGAATCCTGATAACAATTGTGAGGTGTGGTGGAAGAGGGATACATCTAAAATACGCAGGATAGTAGCTCTTGAGGACCAGGGTTGGTGACCCCTGCTCTATTCTGTGGTGCAATTAAGATGTACATTTTTCTTCCCAGTTCTTGTTGCATTCACATCTTGGATGGCTCAGAAACATGGCTGCTTCATCAGCTTCTCTGCATTAGTCATCATTGTTTTCCGGTCTGAACTTTGCATCTTCATGGGTCTCATGTTGCTGATATCGTTGCTGAGCAGAAGGCTTGGACTGCTCAAACTAATTTACTATGCTGTTCCAGCTGGTATCTTGTCACTAGGTAAGTAGTGAGTGCACAGCATTTATAAAACACATTCCAGTTGAAAATGAGTAATATTAAATGATAATGTACATGGGGATATTTTCATTTCCTCTCATCTTTTGCAGCTCTGACAGTGGCTGTTGACACCTTCTTTTGGAGGAAAACTCTGTGGCCTGAGGGTCAAGTTCTGTGGTACAATACGATTCTCAATAAAAGTTCAAACTGGGGAATATCCTTTAATTTTGTGATATCTTTCTCATGGACTATTTGAAGAATTATAATTATTAGCCCTTGTTCCTACTTTCTGCATTTTCCAGTTCTCCTTGACTTGCTTCCTTCCAGTAAACCTCTCCCTTTTTATGGTACTTTTACTCTGCGGTGCCCCGTGCTCTAGGATGCACACTGTTCTTTGTTCCCCTGGGCCTCCTTGACAGGCGGATGAGGCTAATTCTGTTCCCCACAGTAGGCTTCATACTCATCTACTCACTGCTGCCACACAAGGAGCTTCGATTCATTATTTACACGTTCCCTGTGCTCAGTTTGGCAGCTGCCAGAGGTTGTTCCTTCATGTAAGTAACAACATAATGCAAGTTTGAAGAGTACAAAGTATGAATGGTAGTCTTATTTGTTGCTCTATTTCTGCCAACAGTAAATGTCATAAACAAGTTTCCTTATTGTATTATCCTCAATATAACGAACCAAAACTATAATACTTTTTTTAATCAATTCTTATTTCCAAATATGAACCAATGAGAAAACTATGCCCAGAATGTTATTTTTCCATGACACTTTATCATAGCAAAAATATGATATAGGGGAAGTTTTATTTGAACAAATCTATCAAAACATCTCAAATAAATTTCATTGCATTATTTGATACTATGCCAATAGGATGACATACTTGTTATGAGTAGTTTAGAGAATTACTAAGGACTACATTCTTATTTTTCTAAACTTTTTCCTTGTTCTTCAGTCTGTGCAACTACCAGAAATCATGGATGTATAAACTGGGTTCTGCAGTAGTAGTTGGCCAACTGTTGATCAACACAGCATACTCTGGTGTGTGCCTTTACGTGTCACACCACAACTACCCAGGAGGCCGAGGGATGCTGGAACTGCATAATCTGTTGCCTCCAACAAAAAGTAGAATTTAATTTCTTAACTTTTGCAAGATGAATACATAAAAAACCAAACTCTTATGAACTGTAATTGTCCTGTGTCGTTGTTTACACAGATGTCTTCGTTCATATTGACACATTTGCTGCTGAAACTGGGGTATCACGCTTCTTAGAGCTTAACAAGAACTGGAGGTTAGTACCTTTTAATAACTGCTTGATGAAATCTTATCAACCCTTATTAACACTATCTTCTGTTTTTAACAGGTATGACAAACGTGAGGACATGCACCCCACAAACCCAGACATCAAAATGTACTCGCATCTACTAATGGAGGCCAACGTCACCAAGATTCAGCTACTTCAACACAGCCATAAGCCTATGCTTTTTATAGAAGGTTATAGTAACATTGCCTTCAACGTATTACATTTTCCTCCCATCACTGTGCGACTTGAACAAAAGGCTGTGTTGATGGAACAAATCAATGGTGTGTGATGAGATTTTGCATTGTGACTTAGTGACCAAAAGTGATGTTTACAGAGCTTGTGGTTTTTCAGGTTGGAACAGTATAAATGAGTATGTAATGGTATCTATACGGGTATGACACCGGTGCAGGACGATAGTTAGTTGAGATATGCTACCTATGTAGAGAAACATGTCACAGCTACATTTACTGCTGATGTACAATTGCAGAAAAAACTATTAGACCATCAAAAACAATGGCTATGCAATCAAATACTAACTCCTCTGTGTACCATGTGATTAAAACAGACAGAACAGAAAACATGGAATGACTAAAAGCACTGTTTTTGTCAGTACAATGCCATAGATACTGATGCAAGAACTTAAGTGATTTTGGTTTTTAATCAAGAAAACATGGAAAATGGATGAATATCTGCTCTGAAATTAAACTACTGAGCTATTTTTGTTTTGTCTAAACATGTACCTTTAGTTGTACCAGGCATTAAAATGAACAAGAAATTGAAGAAAACAAGGGGTGGTCTAATATTTTTTTCCACAACTATATCTTTCCCCATAATTCTGCATAAGTAGCACCAGTTTCACTGTCATACCTAAAATGTGTTACTTATATTTTGCTGCTTTTGATTCCAAAACAACTGTATCTTCGACACTCTATGATGTAATATTTTGATATTTTTGTACAGACACGAGATGAAAAAAAGTGAGTGGGATACACACAGAATAAACCACTAAAACCACCTGAGACCATCCAGGCTCCAGCTTTGGATTTTTGTACTGTGGAGTAGAAAATAAACTACAGTGTTGTACACAGTAACAGTATGCTTAATCAATAACAAAACCCTGCAATATCGCATAAGGAAAACCTTTATTTACAAATGACCACAAAATTTGCATGGTTCCAGTCTCAATGCTAAAACATTTATCAAATTAGGTTCAGAAGTAATTTAATATAAAAATGTACAGTACATTGTTTTACTCAATAATAAACCCATAATTTAATCCCCTGGACATAAACTAAAATTGTGCTTAAGAGACAAATTGTATATTCCAGACAAACGGCTTATTCTGAAAATACAGCAATATTATACACAATCTTATTAAAACATTTCAGCAAGGAAGTAAAAAAAGGTCTATTTCTAAGTGACAGTACCATGAGCCACAACTTCACAATGAAAATTAAATAACATTAACTTAACACAACTTTCAGTCACAGCATTTATTTTTGGGCCATGTTTCATTCAGAAAACAACTCTGCATCTATCCTTAATCCATATAAGAATCAAAAGCATCCTGACATGATCCTGCGCAATTTAACAAAATATTTACAGCATCTTGACCTGAAGTAGTTTTGGATAAGGCACAAGGAGAGAGTCGACACAAAACAGTAAAACATTGATTTACAAGCAAACACGTCACCAACCCCTACAGCTAGAAAAACCCTCCCTCCCTGATACACTTTTGACTGAGACTTTTCTTTTTTTAAATCACAACAGCTCTAAAGTGTTTAACAGTAGTACTCAGAATACAATAAATCCTCCAAGTCTGGCCTTTGCATTGCGAATCAGTGTATAAATTGATATCTTACATTTCTGCTCAACATAAAAACCCTATTTCACAGCTATGTAACTTGGTCCTTGTTAAAGGGTGTTCAAGTTAATGCTCAAAATTAATCAGTACTGAAAATAAATCAAAGGGAGGTTAACCTTTAGGAATAGCAGACCCTCCATGTTTTCCAGTAAAGGCCTGGGCTGATTTAGGGCACAGTTGACGCTCGCTGTGCTGAACAGTGTTTCTGCTGGGATGATGCTGGGAGGGCAGCCCACATATCGGGCAGCTACTTTGGCAAGATCGGGCCACAGGAACTTTTTCAGGTTCCAATAGTCAAGGGGGTCACAGCTTTGATCGAGTATGTCTTCCTCAAGGTACTCCAGCACTGCCAGCTCTGAAGACTTGGACTTTTCCTCGTTTTTTAGCGGTTGTCGAACATCAGCCATTAGAGACCAGAGGCTTTCCTTGTTTGAGTCGGAGGCGTCGGATGACATTGGGAGCTCACTGCAGCCGTTGGCCAGTGGTGACTCCACGCCATCTGAGGTAGAAGAGGACAAGTCCAGTTCTTGGATTAGGTCTTGTTTACAACGCTCCGCTTCTTCCTCTGTGAACAATGAAGTCTTATATCGAGGGTCCAGCATGGTGGCCCAGGTGTATCGTGGGTCATGCAGTGTTGCGGACATTCTGCTGACCATGGCTTCCTTCAGAGATTTCAGCATAGTGTCTATGCCCACGGTCTCATCAAACAGCATGTCTATCTTTCTGTTGAGGATGTGTATGAGTGGTATCACCTGTCCCAGAGTGGCAGTGCGGTTGCTCATCTCCCTGCAGGCGACTTCAAAAGGTTTCAGTGCATTGCAGACCGACAGCATTACCTCCCACTGATCACAGCTGATCATTTCCCTGAAATTGCACTCAATTGACATTTCGTCAATGGCTTTCTGCTGTTCTACCAGTCGCTCCAGCATGAAGAAGGAGGTCCTCCATTTAGAAGGAACATCCTGAATCAGCTGGTTCTCTGGCAACTGGTGAACCCTCTGGAGCTCAGCAAGCTTCTCCTTGGCCTGAGCTGAGCGCTGCACACGTTCACAGATCTTTCGTGCAATACTCAGAAGGTTCTGAACCATTCTCTGGCTCTTTATGGCTTCGCTTACAATGAGGTCTATAGTATGTCCAAAACACTGCATGGTGACATGGCCATGGTCCTCTAAAATGTTTCTGATGGTGTTGTTATCGGTTACAGTGAACCCCTTTTTCAGCCCTGATGAAGTGATCCAAGAATCCCACAGGTATTCAAGCTGTTTAGGGATGTCATGCATATTGTGATCACAATCTATTTGAGAGACACTTAGGAGAGCGGAGCAATGAAAGTCCTGACCCTGAGGTCTGACACTTGACTCATATGTTGCCCAGTGGGCAGTGAGGGTCAGGTATTCCCTTGTCTGACTACTGACCCAAATACTAGTTGTGAAGTGGACGACACCACCTTCAGCCTCTTTCAGGTGTGTCAGCACAACATCCTTCACCTTTTCATACATATCTGGTATGGCAGTGCTGGTAAAGTAAGAAGAAGATGGTAGAGAATACTGAGGCTGCAGAAACTCTAGTAGTCTGTACAGTCCAGCATTCTCCACCATAGCTGATGGCTGAAGATCCAGTGCGAGCATTTCTGCAAGAAGTTTGGTGATTTTTTTGGCAACCGGGTGGTGTTCATCAAACTTCTCATGGGTCTCCTCATAAGCAGGAGTCTCCATGAGCTCTTGTTTTACATGTATTTCAGCAGACGGCACATCACCTGAGATAGTATTCTTACTTTCAAGAACATGTCCATGAAACCTTTGCATGTGCCTAAAAAGGCAGCTTGTGCCAAGGTTTGTAGTTTTTTTGCCTCTGCTTATTGTGCGGCTACAGTGCAAACAAACCACCTTTGTGGGGTCAGTAGGTGAAATGGAGAAATGGTTCCACAGTTTTGATGTCTTTTTACTGAAAACAGGCACGGCCTGTGTTTTCTTCTCACTGGAAGGGCTTTCAGCTTCTTGGGCAGAAACAACATCTGTTGCAGCAAGGTTGATGTAGGGATGTGGGGAGGATTCTTTGTCATCTGTGCTTTTTTGGTTCTTAAGGACATCTGGATGGCGCCTCATAAGATGCCTCATCAGACAGCTTGTACCAAAGTCGCCCCGTTTTCCCCTACTGATAACACACGGACAGTAACGGCACAGTGCTTTTAACTGGTCAACTGGCGACACAATAAAATGGTGCCACACTTCAGATTTCACCCGTTTCATGATTTTCTTGTTTTGTTGAAAAACTGAGTGATCCAGAGTGAGACTTGGGCCCTCAGACAGATCACATGGAGAGGATGTTAAAGGTGTATCCTCCCCCTGAGGTCTGAATGAGAGATTGAGAGAAGACTCCTGCCCTGAGAGACCCAGCACGTCATCAGATTCCTCTTTAATATTCATGCTTTGGGGTAATTCATCTGACATAGTCTCTGGTGAGGATGGAAAAAGGGGTGATTCTTTTTTCACGTCAAGTGGATCCTGTAACTGTGAGCGGGACAAAAGTGAGGGTGGGTTTGTGTAAGGTGGAGGAATATGATTGCCCTGCCCATTTTCCTCAATTACAACCTCTTTGTGGGCTCTCCACATGTGACGAATGAGGCAGCTCGTCCCCAAGTCTTTCCCATTTTTACCCCGACTGAATTCATTCATGCAATGGATACAAACTGCTTTGGAACTGTCTACAGGGGAAAGGTAGAAGTGTTTCCATACAGCTGATCTGCGACGTGAACTTGCACTTTTTGGGGTCCCAGGAAGGCGTTCAGGCCCTCCATCTAACATATCTTCACCATTGTTTTCAGTGGAATGTGAGGATGAGAGTATGCTGCAAATAGTGTCCGTGTTAACATAGGGTTCGAGTTTTGGCTCAACTTTGGGTAACACTTCTTTGGATGACAAGTCTGAATTTTCAGCTGAGGAAGTGGACGGTGAAGTGATCTTTGAGGCAGAAGTAATGACACTATTAGTCAAGTCTCCATTATTTGGTGAGGTTGGGGAAGGAGGTATCAAAGATGAGGCAAAAGAGCTAGTCAGATGATTTGAGGATGTGTCTGGACCATCGTGTAAAAGCACAGTGGGGTGAGCCCTTCGTACATGCCTCATCAAACAACTTGTACTTAGGTCTTTCTCATTCTTACCCCGACTAAACTCTTTCATGCAGTATAAACAGATTGCTTTGGTACTGTCTCGTGGCGATATGCAGAAATGATTCCATGCAGGAGATTTTTTTCTAGGATTGGCATGACTTCTAACAGATGACAAAAGGCTCTGAGTGACGGCATCCATGGCAACATCATAAAGGGTACTTGTGTATCCACTTAGTAAATTACTATAGTCATCACCATCTCTTGTTACAAAAGGGCCAACTGAACTACCAAATGCCAACCTATCATCATCCTGAATGTCATCCTCCATGCCATTTGCATGCCCAATCTCTTTGATATGTTGATTTTCTTCATTACCATTTTCATACTGTTCATTTTCCATATTTCCTTCAGTTTCCATCTCCATGCTTCTGTTTGAATGAGCAGGAGAAGCTAAGTCATGCTCTTTTGCTTTGTCTAACTCCATTTCTTTGTCACCCTGAGAAGATAAATATATAGAATTGGGAGAGTCTTTATCCAGTGTTAACGAGGAACAAGCAGGTGACTTTGCCTCTGCAGTCTCATGAGGGTGAATACTGTAGGATTTGAACACGTAGCCATCCTGACCCTCAATTTTTAGACAGGTCCCTTTTGCCTCCCTTTTTTTACTTTCGATGGAGCCATTAGGTTCACTGACCAAATCCTCGAAATGAGGAACCTCTTCTTCCCCGTCCATAGTAGCAGCTTGGGGTTTTATGTTTAATAATCAGGTCTGCGTTGTCAAACGAAATCAGTTTTTGCAGTTGTCTTCATGGATACTACAGCTCTCAAGCAGGTGTTGTGGTCTGTGTGTAGCTGTCTGGGACACAGGGTGTCTGCCTGTCCTTCTCCATTTAGGATCTCCACCTCTGCACAGAGCCTTAAGAGGAAGAAGGGAAAAAAAAAAAACAATAGATCAGATATGTATTCCAGAGCAAACAAAAGATAGCACACACAGGTATGTTGTAATACCAGTATGCTGAAAGTTTTGTTATGGACAAAAATGGGAAAAAACAAAAAATGTCAATGTTAGGGATGATTTATAATTTTAATCAGTAAATGTATGGCTGCATGAGGTGAAGATAAACACTTTTTTTTTTGTTTTTTTACCAAAACTAGGCCATATTTTGTAATTCGGGTATTTCTTCCACTATTTTCACAAGACAAAACCATGAGTAATTAAATCAACTTGATTTATTGCTAAGCCTTACATATATTAGATTTTATGTTTTAATTTCCAAAACTTGTGTACCGGACTTTTGATGCAAAGTTTGTTACTTAAATTATTAACTTAACACCTACTCTATGAATTTTATGAGGACCTTCACAATTAATTATTGGTGAGGATTAAGGCTGAACAATATGTAAACAATTATGTTCGACTATACCTAGAACATGTTAACATGAGTCAAAGCAAGCCATTCATTAGGGCATTTTACCATTATTAAATAATTGCAACACTTGCAATTCAGAGCCAGGTTTACAGCCAGGCACAGTTTCCAAAATTACAAGTAATCCAAAAGAATATGAAATGTACTCAATATATCAACAGAATATATACAAGTAATGAGTGTGCCTATTAATATTATATAAAGGAAGGAGTTGCAGCATATTTGCAAAAGTGAGTAATTCTGGGTGTGCAAAAGAGTAGGCAAAAATAGTGGAATGCTGGAAAAAATATCTGAACTATACAGAGGCATTATTGAAAAACAAACATCCATGAGGTGAAGGGGTCCATGTCAGCAGGGACCTGGGTCCTGTTGATGAGGACAGCAAGTTTATGACCAGGATAAGAGGAGCCAGCCACAATTTTACCTGCATGCCTCAGTGTACTGAAGCCAAATAGGTCCTGAGGGGATGGTAAATTGAAGCTAATCTTGTTCTCATTGGAGCAGATGATGGACTGCTGTTTGCCCTTATCCTAAGCAGATGCTGCAGCATACCACGTGGATTTACATATTGTACAGGGCCAGATCTTAATATCTGATTATGTGTTCTGCCCCAGTTAAGACAACTCTCAAAACCAGCCAAATTAATCACATTTGCAAGCATCTCTTCATTCAACCCTTTGGTCTAATGGAGACAGGACTAAACAGGTACAGGTTCAGCCTAACCTTCAGGTTCTGTTTAAGCACTAGCTTCTTCAGCTGTGTTTGTTCTGACAAAAATTGAATATGCAAACTCCCAGTTTAGCAATGGTGATCCTGGAGTAATTAAATTAAATCTGTATATGCATGTGTTGCCGTTTTCAATTTATTGGGGCAGTCCAATGTCTATCTTCATTCAAGTTAAATACCTACATTTTTTAAAATCAGCTCTGGCCAAATGTTGATTATTTTTAACTATAAACTAGAATATTAAATATACCTACCACTACATACATGCATGATACATATAAAAACATCTACCCTATACACCTTCTAACACAATAACATTTAGTCTAGTGCCACAATCAGAAAGTGTAGAATCAACATTTCTCACTTATAACTATCCTAAATTACGAATTAACTACAGTGCTATTTAGTATTTTTTCTGGGTCAGTTATAACAAGGCCATATTCTCATATTCTGTGAGAGGGATCAGGGATGCCTGTTTCTTTAAATAAGAAAAAAAACAACCAATTTCTCATAGTGATCGAATGATTCTGTCAATTTTTTATTAAATGGAAATACTTTGCATGTTCTGGTGTATTATAACGCAGTAAGACATGCTTGTTACATGTTCCAGCATAAATGAATGAAAAATCTTCTAAACAGTCCTATGCCACACGATGCAACGTAGTCTTCGCGTTATTCACCTGCTTCTGTGTACACAGGACCCACCAGTTCAGACTACACTAGCTTAGGTACACAAGCACTGACCAAACGCTGATCAGTCCAACTTCTCCAATAATCGTAAAAATCAGAATAATCGGTCATTCATATCTTAAATCTAAGACACACACCGCGTATTTTTTTTAAAGGTGAGCATTAAAAATGTTTTGTTTGCTTATAGATCCATAGAAGAAACAGGCCGTTTCCGTAGACAGGAATGACAGCCAGTTTTTCCGGGTTTGGCTTAAGTGCTAGTCAGGAAGATGCGAGAGGACAGCAGAAAATAGCCAACGCTGACTAGCATTCATCTTCATTGAATCAACGTGTAAATGGCATACCGGCGTAGCTACAGCATACCTACACGACATCCGTGAACAACAGCGAACACAGACTCCCAAATATGCCTTTAATGTTTAACGCGCCTATAAAACATTAGTGGCATTTGCGCTTCATCATCAGTAAACACCGTGGCTATCTTGGTGCTAACTGGGTTAGCCGATAGGCTAACACACACACATATACACACAAAAACAACACACAGGTACAAAACTTGTGTCACATGGCTTTGTATTAGAAATATTCAAGGAATTGTAACTTAGACACGGATAAACACTCAAGGTTATAATGGCCCAGAAAAAGCAGTTAGCACAGTTCGGACCACAACAGGACTGCTAGCTGGTTAGCTGCCAGCTAGGCCACACACAGGACATACTAGCTAACCTGGCGAGGCAGAACCCAGCCGTGGCAACACACGAACCACACGGGATCCGAATCAGACCAGCACTCACCACGACGTTCTGACTAAACTAAAGCCTTTTCTCCAATGCTTTTCACCCCACAATACTTACTGTGAAGTGTGGTGATGTGATCACTAGGTTTCGGCTCCGAAATAGTTAAATATGACACATTTGATTGATCCGGAGGGGGGTTCACTTTGTTGCTTTTGTCTCCTGGTTTGCTCGCAGTTCACGTTCGGCCGGAGCAGCTCCACACAGCGTCGGACGGAAGGAACATATTCTAATGATGTCACTGGGCTCTGGGTCTTCAGTATAAAGGCTGGGGCATTCATAACGTTGAACGCTGTCAATCTAAATGCACGGTCAGTTCACGGACATAAAAACAAGCATTCAAATAAAATTAAAAACCCCACTTACCATATTCTTTGAAGAAAACAAGTGGAAAAATATAAAACTGCATTTAGTACATGGGGACTATAATAAAATAACCCTTTAATATTTTATTGTCCTTTTAAAAAAGAAAGCCAAAACACTAGTATGAATTACACACACCCATGTTTTACTGTGGTTTAAGTTCTGATATATTTAAAACCATCCCAGTTATTACAACTACAAGTAGTAGTAGTAGTAACAATAAACTACTGTTATTACCATTTTAAGCAACCCTTTTAGTTCTTCAGTCATGTTGATTTTTATTGATATTTCATTTATTTTTTTAATGCACATCTTAATCTTATAATTTAATTGAAGTGGTATTTTTACTATTCACATGTCAATCCATGTTTTTTTTATGTTTTATATATATGCTGGGTATATTTGATATTTGCTTTGCATATTGTCCCCTAAAGTTACATAATATGGACCTATGATCATATTGATGAGTTCCCATTTTTGTAAGCTTATGTTACCATACTACTACTACTACTACTACTACTGATAATAATAATAATAATAATAATAATAATAATAATAATAATAATAATAATAATAATAATAATGTGATAATTGGTATATGGGTTTAGAATGTGCCAGTCATGTTAATTTGAGGGCTACAATTCGTGCTTTAGGATGATGATCCATGTGACAGTTTTGTCTTATGTTATTATTTTTGTAATGGAGGGGCTTTCTTGACCTCGTGGATGTGGTCTGGAGTGGACTGGTCACAAGGGTGGAGCGTGAAAAGCAGTGGTTTGTTGTTCTGGTCGTGTCCTTTACTGTCCTCTGTGTCTACAAAAGTGCTGAATCAAAACCTCGGATCATGACAGACACACAGACGAATCTGAAAGTCATATTCGCTGCCTCTATCGTTACCAACGAACACCATCCTTTGTCATTAAAAAACCTAGTGAAACGTCTGCCCCCGATTCCGCCTTTGTTTGGAGCTTTGTCTGAGTATAGCTAGTAAGGATCGACAAAAGGCGATGCATTGATTGTGTGACAGATGGGCTTTTGTATGAATACTACGACTGAACACCAACATGACCTCCACCGTCACACGTTGGGCTGTGCGTACGGGTGGGAGTTGTCTGGTGAACGCATTGTTGTGTTGGGGGATGAGCCGTCCTTACAGCCGCTGCTATTTGCTCTTGGTTGACTGTGGCTAGCGAGTGACTCTAGCCCCTTCAACAGTCCATAAAGCAGATAACTGTGTATACACTGTAGGATTCAGTATCGAAGCCTTACAGCCACAAAGCAGGCTTCGACATCTTTGTAACAGTATTGAAAAGACGTAATTATCGGCCGTTGGATGAGGACATTGTGTGCGGAATTAGAGCCACTTAGCAGGCCGTATCGCCATTGCTTTGTAAAGCTGCTGGTT
Source organism: Ostorhinchus rueppellii (assembly GCA_030068375.1). Classification (NCBI taxonomy): domain Eukaryota; kingdom Metazoa; phylum Chordata; class Actinopteri; order Kurtiformes; family Apogonidae; genus Ostorhinchus; species Ostorhinchus rueppellii. The sequence continues at coordinate 29,604,267 of JAQQZY010000005.1, forward strand.
AGCTTTCCTCTTCTTCTACTAGCAAAACTTGGTGAATCCGAGGTATGTTGCTTGGTTTTACTTACATTCGTGTGCTTTAAGATAAGACTGTCTGGGGGGTGCATTGCGTGTACAAGTGTGTCTTTAACGTTGCATCCATAAAGTGGTGTAAAACGTTAAAGAGCCCTTGTTTTGTTTGACGCCATTTGCTCCGTTTTGGGGGTGGCTAGCTTCATTGGCTAGCTAGCTGACTAGCTAATGTTATTGTTAGCAACTTGGCCACTTGGACGAGTAGTCACTACAGAAAAAACTGAAATTGTATCGGTGCACCAAATGGGCAAGTGTTAACTCCAGCGTAATGTAAGGCAGACTGGCCCGTGTGACCGCCTCCTGCCCTATTTAAATGCCCCTGTTCATTGACAAAACTGTAAGGTTACAGCTGGTAGGTGTTGCATACAGTTGGACCAAACAGCATACAAATCAAATGCTAAACCTCATTTAATTGCTTTTGCCCATTGGGAATGATATAAACCAAGTATATAAATATAGTTATATGCCTCGTGTCAAAAGCATATGTTGAAATGATAGTTTTATTTGTCAATTTAACATACGCTATAGTTAGTTCTGGTGGTTCATGTTAATAGCATTGCTGGCAATATCCAGAATTGATGTATAGTCTTTTTCTCTGTGTACTTTTTCTTCTTGAGACCCAGCAATTTATATGTGTCCTCTGTAAGAGACAAAAGTTTCATGGGACTCAGGCATTCCATAGAAAAGAAAATGTATCTGGAAAAAACTGTTGCATTATGCTGTTTCCAATCAAGACAATTCATTCATTCATTTTCTATACCTGCTTTATTCTCACTATGGTCACGGGGATCAAGACAATTATTTAATGTAACACAAGGACAAAACGTTTAGTCTTCTTGGTCTCAGGAGGATATGATGTTGATACAGACTTCTGGACATTCTAAGCATTGGTTTATTCCACTAATGTATGTATTATGCAGCAATTAAGTGCACAATGTCAGTGTTTTCTCTGTAATTTTAATAGACGTGCTTTGAAAAATAATAGTTGTTTTGACTCATGTTGTTTGGGTCTTGGTTAGTTGTAAATTAGAGGTTATAGTGTTAATAATGTACATAATTGATTGATAGTCACTATTTTGAAGCATATGGACTACACTTTATTTAAAGGTCATAAAAACGTGTGTTGTGGTGGTGCACCACTGTTACATGAATACGGGTGAAACACTGAATATCTTTCAGAAGAATACAATCAAATGAGTTGACATGATTCATTTCCATTTACCTTGGATTAATTCACTTGACCAAAATAAAATATGGGTACATCTCAAACTTTGTCTCTTTGCTCTGTGTTTCTTCAGCAACACGGAGCATCAAGATGAAGAAGAAAGCTCGGCACCCTCGGGTTGCGGTGCCGCAGAGGCCGCCATCTCCCATCAAACCTTCCCCCAACAAGCAGATTTTAACTTACGCACAAGCACAGCGTATGGTGGAGTTCGAGGTTGATGGCCGCATCCATCGGCTCAGTGTATTTGACAACCTGGATGTGATATCAGATGATGACCCCATGGTCCAGGAGATGATGGAGTGTACTAGCAATAAGGAGAATGCAGACAAACCACAACAAGTCCTTTTGAGGTCAGTCAGATTAAAAAATAACCAAGAGAAGAGAAATGCTGCTCTGGGCATCACTGGTCACAGAGATGGAGGTCATCACGCTGGTCCTGCTACTCCAAAGCTCCCAGAGCCTAAATTTCGTACAGTGGAATATAACCTTCCAGCAGTTCCTAAGCGCCCAGCTGCCTTTTATAAATATAAAGAAAAGACTGAAGAAGAACTGGATGAGGAAACAGAGTATGACATGGATGAAGAAGATTATGCCTGGCTGGATTTGGTCAACGAAAAACGGCGATGTGAAGGCATCAGCCAGGTGTCCTACAATGTTTTTGAGTTTCTGATTGACCGCTTTGAGAAGGAGTTGTACCTGGAGACTTTGGATCAAGGCAGTGAAAAGCTTACACCAATAGATGAGGATGCAGTTTGCTGCATCTGCATGGATGGTGAGTGTCACAACAGCAATGCTATTCTGTTCTGTGACATGTGCAACTTGGCTGTGCACCAGGAATGCTATGGTGTGCCCTATATCCCTGAGGGCCAGTGGCTCTGCAGACACTGCCTCCAGTCACCCAGCCAGCCAGCAGACTGCATTCTCTGTCCCAACAAAGGTGGAGCTGTGAAAAAGACAGATGACGACCGCTGGGGACATGTGGTGTGTGCACTCTGGGTTCCTGAAGTAGGCTTCTCTAACACCACCTTCATTGAACCCATTGATGGTGTCAGCCACATTCCTCCAGCTCGCTGGAAACTTACCTGCTACCTCTGCAAAGAAAAAGGTGTTGGGGCGTGCATCCAGTGCCACAAAGCAAATTGTTATACTGCCTTTCATGTAAGTTGTGCCCAAAAGGCTGGCCTCTTTATGAAGATGGAGCCCGTCAAAGAAATAACTGAGACAGGAGAGCCTACCTTCTCTGTGAAGAAGACAGCCTACTGTGGGGCTCACACACCTAATGGCTGTGTGAGAAGGCCTCTTAATATCTATGATGATGCCAAACCCAGAAATGGACTATGTAAGCAAGTGGACAAAGCAAGTGGGAAAAGGCGTTCAAAAGGAAAGCACAAGAAAAAGAGTAAAAAGCCAGAGACTGAACTTGAAAGTGAAGCTGCAACCCCTGCTACTGTGCCTACGTTTCCTGTTCACAGGTATACTTGAATGTTGTAATGACAATGGAAGCTGTTATCTGTGTGAATTCATTAAATCTACATTTACTTCCTGGTAATTTGGTGATATTGATAAGGACATGCTGTCTCTCAAAGGTACTGACAGGACATAAAGCAACTTGTCTTCAACTCCGGCTGTTGCAGGGTTTAATTATATGATAAACACTAATGTGTGCTTTGAGAAACAAAGCACAAGCAGTCTAAATGCATGCATTAGGTCTGGCTGGTGAGTTGGGTTTTTTTCTGTTTGTTTTACAGCTGTGACAGCTACTACAAGCATAAGTATTCGACCACAATTTCCTTTTATTTTTAATATTGGTTGATGAATCATTGAAAGCTGCTAGAGATTTTTAGGATGTGTTTATTAAGTGGAATTTCCCCCAGTCTCTTTCCATGTAATACATGGCTCTTGTCTTTCCTTTAGGTTACAGACCATTCTCAACCAGGTGTCAGTCCAGAAGAAGAAGGCATTTGTGGAGCTTGTCCTAAATTACTGGACACTAAAGAGGCAATCCAGGAATGGGCTTCCCCTCATCAGACGGCTTCAGACAAGCCTACAGTCTCAGAAGAATGCACAACCGGTTTGTTCATCAGTCAGTTAACTGCTGAAGAATTTCAGTCTTTTTTTCACTTTTACCAGTAGTTTGTAGAAATTGTATAGTAGTCATTTTTGCACGTTCTATTACCCTTTCTTCATGTTAATTATTTGGTCTAGTGTGCTGTTGTTGACACTGCACTGGCACTACTAGTTCACTGCTAACTGTTAAGCTGTGGGCCATGAAGCCACACACTGAGAGCAGAAAAAGTGAGCTTGTATTTAGGCGTGCACAGATTATGAAAGGCTGACTTGATTCTGTTTTGCTTTTTAAATGTGTGCTTTTCAACCGTTCTTTATGCTACATCTACAGAGGCAGAATGAAGAAGAGAGCAGGGCACTAAAGGACCAGCTGAAGGAGTGGCATCGTCTCCGACACGATTTGGAGAGAACCCGGCTGCTGCTGGAGCTAATCCGCAAGAGGGAGAAGCTCAAGCGGGAAGAGGTATTAGTGGAGGAAGTGACTGTTAAATTGATAGAATAATATATATATATATATATATATATATATATATATATCTCACTAATAGTTCTGAAGATACGGGCCAGTTGAAAATGAAGGATTCATTTCTGTTTTGTTTTGTTTTGTTTTTTGCACGTGTTGTAGATTAAACTGCAGGAGACCCTTCTTGAGATGCAGTTGACCCCTTTCAGTATTTTGCTCAGAGCCCTCTTGGATCAGCTCCAAACAAAAGACCAGGCCAGGATCTTCGCTCAGCCAGTTGATGTCAATGAGGTGAACTTGAGTACAAAGCTACAGTGCTGTTGTTGTGTTTGTCCTCACATAATCATGTGTTTGTCACTTTGAGTGGAACATATTCATACAAATCATCCATAATTATGCAGTATTGTATGTGGGTCTTTCCATGAAATTGGGTTTATTTTGGTATCTGGCGCTTTGCCAGCTTTTTTAGACCCAATAATAAAAGAGAAATTTAGACACATTTCCCCCCAGGATGTACCTAATAATGACTTCAGATAAATGCAACACAAATATACTCTTGCTCTGAGCTGTCCCAAAATGTCCCAAAACTAAATTTTTTAGCAAAAGATTGGTGCAAACGGTACCAAAATTGTGACAGGAAAAACTACCTAGGTGTCAGTACATTTAATCTTGAAAACATTCTTGTGTAACCAGTTGTGTCCACTCACATTACATGCAGAACCCGCCCATTTAAACACAAGCAAACTGCAAGTGATTTTGCAACAGTGGTCATTTTTGTGACACACTCTCCCTTGCATAATTACTTTGATTCCCAAAATGTATCTGAGAAAACAAAGAAGATATATTTTTTTAAAAATAAGTGCATCATTTGTGTCTTTTTTTTACTGTCACATGCAGATTTTTGTATGTACATGTACACATACAAAAATCATGAATGCATGTTGTATCCGATAAATAGTTTCTCTTTTATCTCAGTAAATACTTATTTTTAAAATAGACCCAGAGTGCTTCCAATCTTGCTTCACATTAGTCTACGTCTGGTTTGAATTTTTAGCCCCTTTGTGCTGTTTTTAAGGACCAGTTTTATAAAAGCACCCATACATTGCATATTTGTGTGATCATTGTTTTATTTTATTATGTTTGTATCCATCAGTCTGTCATATTTTTATCGTGTGTTTAAAATCGTACTGCTTTTGCATAATCATTGCAGTAAAAAGGTGGTTCTGGTTTCATGTTTATCTTCACCTTGTAGCAACATGGCTGCACGCATTTTGTTATTGTGCTGTTGTGAGGTTGAAAGTCCAGTCACAGCAGTACGGTGGGTCAGTTTAAACTGGTTTGCTAACGATTGCATCAGGAATGATGTCACGCTGGCAGACATTAATTTGTTTGCTCTTAGTTAAGATCAAATAATTGTATCTCCTACAGTCCCTGGAAGTCCTCACACAAGTAGCACAACACAACGGTCACTCACTCCACAGTACATGTTGTAAATCAGTCCGAACTGTGGACTGTTGTGCAATGTGATGACCTGTCAAGTGGGCAATGTAATGTGAGATTGAAATCTCCTGGCAGGTGGTGATATCAGGTGAAGAAAGAGTAGCCAACAGGCCCGGCTAGCTCAGTCGGTAGAGCATGAGACTCTTAATCTCAGGGTCGTGGGTTCGAGCCCCACGTTGGGCGGTAGTTTTCCTCTCTGTTACTACCACAACATGTGTGTCTTCATTTTTAACAATTTACTACTGCTGTTTTTAAGTAGTATTTTAATATAGTTGCTGTAAGAGGTCTTCTTACCACCCCTTTACATGACATTTTTAAGTATTTGGGTAACATAAAAACATTTGAAAACTACTTTTAGTTACTTCATTAATTCTCTTTTTTTCCCTTTAGGTCCCTGACTACCTTGACCATATCAAGCACCCAATGGACTTCTCTACTATGCGACAGCGAATTGACTCCCAAAGCTACAGCAACTTTAACCTGTTTGAGGATGACTTTAATCTTATTATTGACAACTGCATGAAGTATAACTCAAAAGACACTTACTTCTACCGTGCTGCTCTGCGTCTCAGAGACCAGGGTGGAGCCTTACTTAGAAAGGCCCGACGTGATGTGGAAAAAATTGGTTTTGACAAAGATAGTGGCATGCATCTGGATGAAATTCCTGAACTCAAAGCACCTCCTGCCTTTTCTTGGGAAGATGGTAAAGACCAAACACCTTTATCTGTTATATGTTGTATATCTCTGAAACTAGGACAAGTTAAAAGGGATTAATTCTAACTTGTGCTCAACAAAATCATATTTCATGTCCTCATTGCTTTGTCCTTATAGTTGACCGTCTACTAGTGCCAGCCAATCGGGAGCATCTAAATCTAGATATGCAGCTGCAACAGCTCCTGGAGAAGTTTGACCTCACCTGTGCTATGAAGTCCAGTCCCTCTCGCAGCAAACGGCTAAAGCTGCTCAAAAAGACCATCAATGATGTGCGCAATGAATTGAGCCTTAAAAGAGTCGTACCCTCGCTTCGTCACTGCTCCTCTTCCATATCTGCATTATCATCAGCTCCTGTCCTTCCAGAGCTGAGTAAACCTAAAGAGGAGAGATTAAAGTCCAATGGACATTGTCCCGATGATGAAGGTGTGTATGAATTTGATTTTGCTCAACTAGTAGTGACTGTGGAAGTCAGCTCCCCACAAGAGTATTGCTTCACATTTATATATACATATGTATGCTTTGTGATTTTTTTATGTGATGTTGTGCTCATTCTGCATCCTATGTGATTTTCCCTTTGAAAATTTGCTTTTAAACTTTAATATAACAGCAGTTGTGGGTTTGTGATTTATGTAAATAAAATGTACTTCCTTCTACTCTCTATACCTGCAGCTGATAAACTTCTCGGCATATGAAGATGGTTACTTGGAAATTATTTAAGACTCATAGCATCTTCTGTGAGCTTTTTATCCCATTTTCTGAGCATTATGGCCAGGTGTTTAACCATATATTAAGAACTTTAGGATTACATGAATGTGATGATTTCAGTCAGAGGGTGGCTCTTCATTCTTGGGTCTCCTCTTGGAACTAATCCTTGAATGCACCTCATAAAAGAGTTCAGACTCAGAGGTATGAAAATGCACCATCTCAGAATCACTGTGAATATTAGTAAACAAGTTATAGTGATAATATCACACAGTGTCACTGTAGCATCTTTCTCAGGCTCTCACTCATATTAAGTTTGGTGAAGATGGCATTATAATGAGATGATATAAAGAAGCAAAGGAAAAAGTCATTTTGCTCTCATTTTTTATTTATGAAAGTGCCTTGGTGTTATGCTAAACAGTGCCTTGTTTTACTTATATGGTAAATCTAAAAGCCATATCATGACCTGCAGTGTCAGCATTTCTGCAAAGCATGGAGGCTGCACCACATTACTGGTGGCAGCAATGAAAATGCTTTTTTTTTCTTCTCATTTTTTTTTTCATTTTTATTGTGTTTATTTTGTTACTGTATTATTCTTTAGTAGCAAGTGGTACTGCTATATTCTAATACATAACTATTTGTATGCAATAATTAAATCTATTATTTCTTTAGAACTTTGTTGTGATAATGATGGAGGTACAGTTATCATATATATAATATAACCTTACATTTGCAAACAGAAATTTACTGCAGTGTACCTTCAAGACAAGAAAAACAATTGTGGAGCACAAGGAAGTAAAAATTGGCAAGGACAGTAGGGAAACCTGTGCACCACAGGATGAATAATGAGTGTTTTACTTATGGTAACAGTTTAAATGATTAATGTTGGTTTCATAGTGAAAGTTACACATTTAAATGGTTTGTCATTGTGCTTTCTGTGCTTTCTCTCCATAGGAGATAAATCTCTTCCTCCAAAACTAGAGCCTTCAGACTCCATTCCTCTCCTCATCCACTCTGATGCAGACCCTGAGCCCCCCACCCTCAAACCTATTGATGCTGCCCCAGACTGTGAAGACAAGAATCATAGCAAGTGCACAGAGTTTGATGGGGAAATACCAGACCTGCTGTCCTCTGCACCACGCCTCAATGGCCACTCTCATGACAGCCTTCAGAGTTCACTGTTGGACGGAGATATGAGTGTCGTGGCCACATCAACTGTAGCAGAGCCCACGGGCACAGTCAGCCGTCGGACTTCAGTGCTCTTTCGTAAATCGAAGACTCCCAGTCCCCAGAAGCCCCCTAAGAGTGAAGATGAGGGCAATGACAGACCTGACATAAGTGAAGGCGAAGGAGAAGAGGAAGAAGACGAGCCACAGCTGGGCTCCAAATCCTTCCTGTCAGTGGTCATACCCAGGCTGGAGACCCTCCTTCACGGCAAGAAGAGGAAACACAGCGGCAGCAGGCATGATGAGGAAGAAGGAGGAGAGGATGGGCATGAAGAGGAGGGCGAGTCCCCTGTTAAACGACTTGACACCGGTGAGAAGTCCACTGAAAAATAAAAACAGCATTAGGACCCAGTGTTTCAGAAACAGAATGTAGAATGTTGAAGTGTTATGTTTTCATCATTGGATTTAAGTCTAATTTAAATGAACTTCTACCAGCTGAAATTAACAGGTACTTTTTTGGGGGCATGGGGAATAATATGTGTATTTTTGAGCAGCCACAGACAGAATTGAAATGCCATTTCTTCACATGCCTGATAAATTACTAGAGCAGCGTTTAGCTCTACTGCCAGCTTTCAAACCTGGCAGTAGAGCTAAACGCTACAATTATCAGGTACACTGCTTACATTGATCACAGTCAGATTCCCACTATTCATTATAAGGCTTGTAGTGTTGGAACTGTACATTAACACATGTTTATTTATTTTTACATCGAATTGCTTGCCTAATTAAATTGGACCAGGATGGTCTGGCTTTTTACTTTTTAGGATTACAGGGTTTATGACAAATACTAATACATATTTTTGTTCACATGAACTTTTGTGTGTTTTCCCAGGCTTGTCAAGTGGCTTCCTGGAGGAAGAAGAGGAGAAACAGCATGAAGATCCCAGCAGAGCAAGTAGACCTGTGGAGCCACGAAGGCGCTGTGCATCTGAGTCATCCATCTCCTCATGTAGCAGTCTGCAGGGAAGCACCAGGTAAATTGTCACACTTTGTTTCTTTATCATTCCGTCACAGAGCTGGTAAATGCAAAAATGAAAGCAGTGAATAAACAAACACTGTCCCGGTACAATGAGGACCTGAAGAAATGCCATTTTTGTCAATATTTGTGTTACTTGGCTGAACACCAGAGCAAGATCAGATATATCTGTTTAAAAACCTGACATTTTATTTTCTAAATACAGTTTGATGTGTCCTGTTTTACATTTTAGCACCATTCTCAGTCTTCCAAAGTGTGGGAAGGGGAAACCTGCCTTGGTCCGGAGAAACACTGTGGATGACAAAAGCGAATTAATCGCCTGCATCGAAAATGGGAATTTTGCAAAAGCTGCTCGAATTGCCGCTGGTATGTTGGCTGTATTTTTGAAATAAACAACATGTGTGCTGTCTTATAAAATGAATGCCAAAGATATTTACCCACTTCTTCAGTCAGTATTATGGTATTCTTTGAAATGATTGCACTTCAGCTCTTTGCAGTCTTGTGTAAATTATATAACAAAGTTACATGCTAATGTAAATTTACAGATGCCTTTTTAAATATTAAATGAGCTTAAGTTAGGTCAGGTAAGTTATGAAAAGTGTAGAATTGTTTGTCCTTTCCAACTGGAGAATTTGTTTTATATGTCATTCTGTCTTCAGCATCAGTAAGGTTTTAAAAGCTTAACTTGATAAAACTTGTAGACACCTGGTCTTTTCACACACACAAGTAAACAGGGTTGGAAATAAACAGCAGCTATTAGCCAAACTGGCAGTGGCTGGTAAGCCTTTATACTGGCCTTACCCCCATGGCATCTAACCAGTTTGTATCTGGAGATTCTCTTTTCATCTAAAATTAATTTTTGGCTAATTACATGAAAAAGATGGCTGAAAAATTATAATATCTGTCATTTCTACTGGCTGTTAAAGTTAATTTCCCCACCCTGACTACTGTGTAGTTCTGCACTTACAGCATGGCTTTGGAAATGTGTTTCCATGTGTGTTTAAACCCACACATAATGTGTTTGGTGTTGTTCCCGCTTCCATAGAGGTTGGCAACAGCAATATTTGGATGCCCGCTAGTGCTGCAACAGTTGCATTGGAACCCCTAAAGCTAGTTTGGGCCAAATGTAGTGGATACCCTTCCTACCCTGCCTTGGTGAGTGTTTGTGGAAGAGAATGCATGTCAATCATTGAATAAAGTCTAAGTTAGAAGTGCTTTTAACATTGGGGCACTTTGGAACCTAAATATGGCACTACCAACAGATTCAGAAGCATTTGTAGTTCCACCAGGTGTCACTTAAAGTCAGATGAATTGTTCACCTTCCAATGTGTCATTTGTTTTTCCTCTAGGTGGCAGCCTTTCACTGCTGAAGTGACCTTAGCATGAAAGGACAATTGTGGAAAATAATCCAAATTGCACAATTAGTCTGCATGCATCATGCATTTGTGTGTGTGCATTTAACACTTTCATTATGTTATACATTGGAGAGGAATTTATGTGTAATGCTCGCCTCTCCTGCTGTGTATAGATCATCGACCCCCACATGCCGCGTGTGGGCTGCCAGCACAATGGGGTGTCCATCCCCATGCCCCCCATGGATGTGCTTCGCATTGGAGAACAGATGCAGTACAAAGCCGAAGAGAAACTCTACCTCGTCCTCTTCTTCGACAACAAGCGCAGCTGGTGAGTGCTGGGGCCTGTAGGAATGATTTAAGCCGACACAGGTCTCTACAAGGGTAAACCTGTCAACCTGTCTGTCGGCTGATCATTATTCTCTTGTGGCCGCATGGCATAAATTGTTAAGAGACAACAAATTACGGTCACGTTAAGAGGCTTTTTGAAGATTTCCACTGTACTACATTCATCGGGGAAAGGTTATAGCATAAATAGAGCAGTCTTTCTTTATAAGCGCTACTAAGGCAATATGCAGTATTCTGTGTGTGTGTGTGTGTCAATATTTCAGCTAAGGATTTGTCACTGTCCTGTCCTTTAATTCAGTTACACTCCTACTGCACTCCTCATTTAGATAGTATTAGTAGTAGTGGTATTCATTTTAATAGTTACATCTAGTTGTAGTACCCTTAATGCTTAAGTAACGCCATCTTATCCCCTATAGTCACTATATGGAAATTCATTATTTGCATTTAACTCATCCTTGTGTCTCATGGGATAACCTATTAGCACAGTGGCTGCTCACTGCTGCTTAAAAACCTGTAACAACTACCAGTTCCAGTTAAAAACAGTTTGTGTGTACAGTGGAACTTTATGAGATTTGCAGACAGTTAACAAAGGAAAAGCTTAATAAATGAGTGGAGAAACAAGAAATACAGAAGCTTCCCCTCAGGTGCACTATTTGACACAACTGACTACCATTGAAGTTGAAGGGTCATTTATTCTTGCTTTATGTACATTTCTAATGTTGTCATCTGTCACTGCCTTCATACTTCCATGCGTCCTGTACGTTGGAAGAGGTGTTTGTCAATCAATCCACCACAGGGCGCTGCTCTTAATTACCATACTGGCCAAATACCATGAAGAAGAGTAAAGTTTTTTGAGAAGTAGAAAGTCAATAATAACAAACACGGCAGTGACAGAGGAGGTTTTACCAATGTGGATACTAATGTTAATATTGAGAAGGGTAATTGCCATACATACACTGACAGTCAAAAGTTTGGACTTGCCTTCTTATTTAAATGGCATGAGATGGACCACAGATGGCCAAGGCTCAGCATCACTGGGAACTCCTTCAAGAGTTTTGGAAAACATTTCAGGTGACTACCTCATGAAGCTCATTGAGAGAACACCAAGACTGTGCAAAGCAGTAATAAAAGCAAAATGTGGCTATTTTGACGAATCTAAAATATAAAACATGCTTTGAGTTATGTCACGCTTTTTTAACTACATAATTCCATGTGTGCTCATTCATAGTTTTAATGCCTTCAATGAGAATCTACAATGTAAATAGTCATGAAAATGTAAAGGGAAAAAAAAAAAAGAGGTGAGTCCAAACTTTTGACTGGTAGCGTATGTCGGTAGTTTTTCACTAACTCACACAGTCACTCTTTGAAAGCTGGTATTTATGGAAATTATTCTGTTCAAATCTCACCACTGCTTCTTCCACTGTTCCCAGTGGTACTGCTCTGTTTCGTCCGTTTGGGTATGCATCCACAGGCTCCTGGAAAACGGACCGAATTATGCACGTAATGTACGCGGGGGACGGACAGAACGCTCCATCTGTATCCATCTTCGTCTTTAATGTAGAGCATAAATGAGCCCTGATACTGAGTTTGGATGAAGATGGCAAGGGGGAAAAGATCAACATGACTTTGAGAGAGGGCTCATTGTTTGATTATGGAGTGCAGGAACTTCAGTTTAAAAATCTGATCAATGTCTAGCATTTCAATAGGAACAGTGAGTAAAATGACATCTACTTTTAGAGGCTTTGGAACTTGGGAAAATCATTGGTGTGAAAGACATCATATTTAAGGAAAAATAGCAGAGCATGTCTTCTTCAGGTGACTGAGAATGTCAATGCAGGACGTGATCAGACTGCGTCAGCAGTAAGTGCATTGGCAGTTACATACAGAGGGATATTAGAATGGAGTGTCAGTGCATAAATATCTCATTACAAAGCTGAATGCACATTTAAGAGTTCAGTGGTGCAAAAACCATTGGTACTGGTCTACAGAGATGTGGAAAAAGTGACATAATCAGATGAGTTGTCCTTCACCATATTCTCAACATGTAGATGCCTGCTTAAATGTAGTAAACACCAAGAGAACGATACAGGCCTGAATGAAGGATAGGTACAGCGAGGAGGTACCGTAGCTCTGTTCTGCCTTGGGGACATTTGCTGCTAGGATTTGGGAATCTCTTCTACAATGACGGTGTCTTCAACCAGTGGGCCTGAAAGCTGACTGAATGGTTTGATCTGTATGAAAACGGTGTGGATTATATGCTATGGCCTTTATAGTCACCAGATCTCAACCCATTTAACACCAGTGGGAGATTTAGCAACACCGTGTTAGACAGCATTCTCCACCATCAAAAAACTAAATTAGGGAATATGTAGAAGAATCATGTTCTTCTCCCTTCTGAAGAGTTCACAGACTTTTAAAGAATAATTTGAAGCTGTACTGGTGACATGAGCGAAGACTCGTTTTGTTGGTCATTAGCTTCCTGTCTGTGTGAGAAGTAACACTTGAAAAAATCCATAAAAACTTAATACTGTCCTCATAAAAACAAACAAAATAAGTGTGCTAGCTTCTATTCTGTTGATGCCATATTGATGTTGTTTCCCTGCCTTTAGGCAGTGGCTTCCTAGGTCCAAGATGGTCCCTCTGGGGATGGACAAGACCATAGACAAGATCAAAATGATGGAAGGCCGCACATCAAGCATTCGAAAGGCAGTCCAGATCGCCTTCAGCCGTGCCATGAACCACCTGAGCATAGTCCAGGACGAGCCAGTCAGCGACCTCAGTGATGTGGACTGATGACACTCACTAACTCTCCCCTCACACACAAACTTGTACCTCTCCTGTACCAAATACCCTGTTCCTCCCCCTCTCCGTCTCTGCAGGAGACTTAAATGTTTACTGGACACCTGCCATAACAGGTGGTGTCTCTCCTCATCCATTCCTACTCAAAACACACTCCTACCATTTGCCGATGGGAAACGGCTGCTGCTGAAATGAATGTGTCTTTCTTCTCTCCATTTACGGGCTCGTAACTGTGCTTGGAGACTGCTCTCCTTATCCACCCTACACTCACTCCAAACATCATTTACATAACATTTCCATTCACACATTTCACAATACTGAGCTGATTTTTTTTTTTTCTTCATACATTCTAATCATCATTTCACTGTTATAAGTTACTAAAACATAGCCACAGGAGCTAATGAAATAGCTAAAGTGGACAAAAACTTCCCTTTCCTGCCTACATGAAGGCTTTTCAGTTCTGGTCGGTTGAATCAACTGCAGCCAAAGCCCACGTTGTACTGAAGTCATCTCTTTTCGCAATACCTTCCTTTGTATTAAACTGTAAATGAAATGTACAGTTGCCTGGCACTAACTTATTTTGTAGTTTTGACCTAAACTGGGACTGTACAGGAGTTTTCTTAGTATTTATACTTGATGCATTCTTGGCACTAAGTCAGTGATATTTTGCGAGTGCTGTATGATAAAGAAAACAAACAGTGCAAAAGCCTTAGTGTTACGGAGCTTAGGGCTAAACGTCATGTTCCTAAGAAGTATGAAAGTATTCCTTTTTCATGTTTTAAGTTATTGAAGTTTATAATCCTTACCTTCCATTTGGCATTAATCATTTTTGTATTAAATCAGTTTTTGTATATTTTTGTTTGATATATATTTATATAATTTCAACACATGGTATATGATATGTTAAGTCTTTGCAGCTCATACAGGCAGTCTAATGTTATGGACCCAGAGCATAAATTGTTCTCAAGAAACCAAAAATGTTGCTACCCAGAAGTTTTTGCTCATTCATTTCCGTGTGATGTGTGAAGTTCTTGCCAAAAAAATAAGGAAAAAAAGTGTATTTTTATGTGATGCATTTGACTGTTACTTGGTTTTGCTGTAGTAATAGGGAGATGTGCCTGTGTTAACTTATTGTAAAGTATTTGCATTACTTTATATCTAAGGAAAGATGTGCAAATTGATTGTGGTAAAATGGCAAATTTTGTGGTGGATGTTTGCCTTCTTTTTAAGTTTTTTTTCTTTTTTTTTCTTACAATGTAGCTGTAGACATTTTCATTTTATATCATCGTCTGTTTTTTTTGTTGTGTTTTTTTTTTTTCTGGGTAGCATTGGGTAGTTTTGGTATATTTCATTTTGTACTTACCTGTTGTAGTTTTTTTTATCAGGTCAGAAAAATATTGCTGGGACTGTTTTTTCTTTTCTTCTTTTTTTTGTAGCAAAACAAAAATAAATAAAAGATGCCGATAAAGTTTGAACATGTGTTCCACTCCTTTAAAAAACATACTAATAAAAAATATAATAAAAACATGGTCAGCATTGCTGTGTGTGTGTGTTTTTTTTTTTTTTTGTTTTTTTTTGTTTTTTTTTGGCTATCTAAAAATTGGCCATAGATAAATGTTAATGGTTGGTGTAAAACAGTGTAGAAAGGATTTAAAGTACAATCAGTTTTGCATGTTTTATCAAGAAGCTACTTATGTTGTATCCTTTTTTCCTTCTCTGGTGATGTTCTAGTACAGCATGTACAAATTTTAGCTTGTGATAAACAGAATCATTTTGCCCAGGATCACAGTCTATGGCTGAATCCTTGTATCCTTCATCTTTACTGTGTCCACTGAGAGGCACTGTGGCTCCACACAAAATCTCCTCCATTTTGCCCAGATTCCTTAACAAAAGCCCTTGCACAGGAGCGTTCACCTGCTCATCTGAGCCCCAGTGTTCCTCTCAGTCAGGCGGGTATCAGTATTCAGCTTCTGAACCGCCTTCATCACTGTGTTCAAATGGTGAATGCACCGATTAGAGAGAATGTCAATTAATGCTAAATCAGTCTGGAGACATGGCGCCTCTCCACCGGCTCAGCTAAAAGTCTGCTAATACCAATCACTAGCCACCACACTTCTCTTTGCATTTTCTTCTATTCTGAGAGTGGGTGTACAGTTCTCATCATAAGTGTTTTATTTGTTCATATGCTAATATTCATTTGAAAGTTATCTACCAGAGATGGAGGAATGTAAGCCGTGGTGTGTGGGTGGAGGGCCCTGGCCTGCACCGTCACACTTGTGGAGCCCGGTCTGTAGGTTCATTCATAAAGGCCAAAGTGAAGCACGTTTTAGATGCAAATTTGGATGAAAACTGTTGAAATATGCATTTAACTTAAGCCAATCCGACTTTTATTATTTCGAGTTACTGACATTCAGAGAGGTAAAATAGCTTTATGGGGATTAAATGAGCTAGTAATGGTCCCTGCGATATAGAAAGCCACCTTCAAGCCACGATGAAAGACATCTCCCATCTTTATAAACAATTGGAGCTAATGTAGTCGCACAAACACACAGCTCAGAGTCTGACTCCATCCCTCTCTCCTCGCTGTGTCTGTCTGTCTTCAACAGATACTAATTGTGTGGGGAGGTAAACACAGCAGTCAAGTGGAGAGGACGGCGAGTCAAGCGTGAATATCAATCTCCCCACATCAGTGTCATCAGATGACTTTGACTGAGTTGAGGCAGGCTCATTAGCCTGGTGGAGCAGGGTGCCACGGGCGGCAATAACATCCAGGTGGAGGGGTCTGAAGTAACGGAAACCTGCAGAGCTCACCCCTGTATTGGTGTGTGTGTGTGTGGGTGTGCATGTGTGTGACAGTATGCTGATGTATAATCCAGCCCCCCTGCAGAGACGTGTCATCAGGGTTCAGGGAGGAAATGTCACATTCCCACATATCCACCCTCCACTGTGTGCATGGTGACGCTCATGGAACCACACTCCTTCATACCTGCATCTGTGTGTGCTCATATTTCATATTCATGGATCCGATTATTATGAACTTGTGCCCCCAGTAGTTCTTGGGATCCACGTCAGGAGGTGACAGCCAGAATTGCCTGTGTTGCACGTTGGTGTCAGACCTGGCAACTAATTCCTGATAACTTTTCTTCTGCCTTAGAGATTTTGGCAATAAGGGGAAAAGAAGTGGTTATTTTCTTAGATTTTCTTGGCATTTTTGACTTTCCTGGCTGGATTAACTCAGGATGAAACTGACATACTCCATGAGGCATCTTATTCTTTTTTACCTACATGTATTGTTTTCCTAATAACACGCTTAAAGCAGAGACACTGAGTCAGTATTAGTTAAAATGTTAAGCGTCTTCATAGAAAAGTGGGGGTCAGTCATATTACATTTCCTCATAGCTTGGAAGCAAAGACTATCATTTTATTTGGTAAATACACTGCCCACCTACAGAAAAGAAAAAAAAAGAAGTCATCATATGGATTTAACTCAGTAAATAGTTCACATCCTCCCATTGGATCATTACTGCAGTGATGAATGTGTTTCAGCTGCAACAAGTATTTAACCCTAACTGATGCAGTGAGTAGTTTTTTATTTCTTAAATAGCCATCAATAAGATGAAATATTAGAGTGGAGACGTTTCTTGGCCTGACTGTGCAGGTTTCCTGTAGTTGGTGCATTAAATTGCTTTTATCATGGCATCCACAGATCCTTAAAAATGTGTTGTTTTATAGTCCTAAATAAAGGCCTTAATTATCCTTAAAACTGAGAATTAATCCTTAAATCTGGCACTCAAAGGTCTTGAAAATTCCACAGATATAATAAATGATATTCTTATATTTTCTTTGGAAATCTTTCTGAAGAATTTGTCCGGTTTGTAAATAGTGTTTATCATTTTAGCATCACACAAATGGGAATGAGGTGAAACACCAACAATCATTCATAGGTGTAAGAGGGGTTCAGGTATGAGCTTTAGCTTTAACATCAGAAGTAGAAACATTAGTCATGGAAAAAAATGGATATGTAACGTTCGCTGAATTGAAACATGGTTTAAACTTGTTCGAGGTAACACCTATGAGGCCTGTTGTGCTGCTATTTTTGTGAATGTAAGGTCTTGAATTTGACTAATGATACTTTAAAAAATATGTCAAGTAATAGATTTTGCCTCTTCACACCTACTGATACCCTGTTTAAAGTTATATGATTTCTGACATTTGCAAATTTACATACACCTCCCTCAAATTTTGAATTATACAGTCGCAGAAAAAAATATAAGACCATCAAAACTCATCAAAAACATTGGTTATGCAATCAAGTACTGACTTCTGTGTGTATCATGTGACTAAAACAAACAGAAAACAAAACATGGAATCCCTATAAGCACTGTTTTGGCAGTATAATGCCATAGATACTGATGTAAGAATTTAAGTGAACAAGGAAAATGAATAGATATCAGCTTTGAAATTAAACTATTATGAGCTATTTTTGTTGTTATCATTATATTTGCCCAAACAAATATACCTTTAGTTGTACCAGGCATTAAAATGAACAAAACAAGGGGTGGTCTATAATTTTTTTCCGCAACTGCATATGGTATGAAACATGCTTTCACTCTGATTTAAAAAAAAAAAAAAAAACAGGAATAAATGTTCTCTAGAATCATAAATATTCCTAAAAAAAAATGCTGTTAAGGCTCTTCTTATTTGCGACTAAAAGTTCAGGGAGTGTGAGGTGACTGCTTAAGGAGGTACACTCTGAACCCTGGTCCAATCTCCTGCATTAAACATCACACAAACCGTCCACTTTCCATTCTGAAACACGCACACAAAAATATTATCCTTTACCACCCCCTTCCAGCTCTTGCCTCCCTCTCTCCTTCCCCGTATCTTTGTTTCTCAGCGGGTCCCTGATAGGCCCAATCTCCAGTGGCTATGTTCAAAACACTGGGCCAGAATAGCATGGGCCCTAGGTAGATAAATATTTATGGGGTGCGTTTACTTCTTACCACTGAGGAGAAGTAGAAATAGTGTGTTTCCAAGGTGAGCAAAACAAACAACTTCAAAGGAATTTAAATGCAGCTCATGTAAATTTCTCCTACAGTCACATGTTTCCTCGCAGATTATCGTTAGATAGTTAATGAAGGATTCGCGCCTGATGCCAGATGACCTGATTATTGTCTGTTTGCAGAGCAGGAGCCCGGAGGCATTGCAGATGATGTGCATGAGCTGAATCAAAGCATATGCACCTAAATACGTGCTGCATGTTCTTCTCATTTGTACAGTGCCTAATGTTAAGTTGTGACTTTTGTGCTCTGATCAAGTACTCATTGACTGGAGTGGACTGGGATCAGAAATAGTTTCGCTCATGGATCAGATGAAAGAGCTGCTCAGCATGAATGAAGCCATAATGGCCTGAAGGAAGAAAATATCAATGGTCCCTTGAGGCACCATTTACTTACCCCTAATCTGTAACAAACTACGCCTGCTTCCAGTGGAGTGTACAGCTTAATACCTGAGATGTAATAGCTATATTTAAACCCAACTAAAGGATCCCTCTCTGCTTCCCATTCAATAAATGGAAATGGCTGCTCGTCACATGTGCCTCCATCAAACGCAGTGAGGCGATCGTTTAATTATCTGTTAATGTCATGATTCTGCTGGGTCCGGAAACGTGTCTGTGGAAGTGTAGTATGTTTGTGTGTGTGTGTGTGTGTGTGTCAGGGGGTTGGACCAGCAGGGCTCAGGGCTCTTTGATGTGGAAGATAATTAGTTGTGTAGTTAAGATAATTAGCAAAAGTCCAGAATAAAAGTAAATAGGCTAACTGTCGCTTCCACTGTAGCCTGAACGAACTCAAGCTGTGAGCCAAACAGCATGTGATTTTTCCTTTTTGCTGAAAGTTAAATCAGATTTCGTGTGGGAACTGTCAGGTTTTATGTTTATTTCTCAATGTGTGTTTTCTCTTGAGTGGTTCTATGATCACTGAAGTGTAGATGATATTATACAGTTCAATAACGTATGTGTCTTCTTGTGTCGGGGCGGTGTTAAATATTGGGACCCTTTAGGGTAAAGTGAGTTTTTGCATGTGCCTTCACAGATGTGTGTCTAAGTGGCTCCATCCCAGCTTTCAAGGAAAAGAGACTCCCCCTGCGGTTCTCATCACCATTCTGCAGCCTTCCAAGGACACTGTTGTGATTGACGGGGCTTAATGTGTATCTTGCCAGAATTGGATTTGATCCTGGGGGCTCTGCCACGGGGCCCTATGTTAGATTTACACTTTCCCCCACTCATATCTTCCCCTCCCTTTCTCTGTCAAACAAACAGAAACAGAATTACCTCTTCTGGAGCTGCTTTGCGGCGAGATCATGTGCGGATCTGTGTCTCTGAGTGATCATTGCTGCTTTGGTTTTTTCCAACGGTTGCAGGATTGCATGGGAGGATTTGTGGCTGTAAAAGATAGAAGAGCAGGTGTACATTCATTTTGTGTATGTGTTTTATGTACAGGTGTGTGTTGTTGCATATGCGTCTCTCTGTCCAGGTTTGCATGCCTGTTTATGCCTGAAGATGAGACGGAGGTGATTGTAGATGCACCTGCTGCCACAGAGCTGTAATTTCCCTTGCAAAATTTAGCTGAATAATCGCACTTCCCCCGCTGGCTTCTCACGCTTCAAAGCTCTGATGAGATGAAACAAAACAATGATTTGTGGCGGGCTTGTCAGAAACTCCACGCCCTGCTCTGTTTGGGGTAAGGTGGTGTGGCAACTTGGCAACTCCCGGTTGCATAACAGGCAAAACTTTTCCCACCCCTTATAGACCAAGGCCTAATCACATCCATAAGTGGCAGCATGGTACCTGAAATAAAACCTGGCTTTAGTCAAAGGCAGGCTCCACAGTTACTTTGGCCCAATCCCAATTCACTCCTTGGCCCCTGCTCCTTACCCCTACTGTTCCATTTTGCGCTTACGAATTTTCTTCATAAACAACTTAAGCATTTGATCGTCTGTTTAACACCATTTCAGTGTCTTATAGATTGCATTTCTGTGGTTTGTGGTTGATAGGCTCAAAAAGATGACCAAAGCTTATGCAACAGAGACAGTTACAGCTGCTGATGGTGTGGGGAATACTTTAAGAAACAAAGTTGTCATATCTCTTTATAGCATCACTGATGACTGCTGATTATGTAACAGGTCTGGAAGGGTTGTTCCATTTTGTGGGGGAATGTTTCACCCCTATCCCTGCAACCCTGCTTCAAGGTTTAGTGCCAAGTGCAAGGGCCAAGGGATAAGGGTAATGGGGAGGGCCAGAGTGCAAATTGCCCCTCCAGAATTGGGGGGTACTCCCTTCACTTCTTCTATGACCATCATGCTGCACTACTACATCAATATGAAAAGCCTCACTCGTCACCATGATTAGTGTTCAGGTGCCAGGTAAGTGTGCTCTCTGCCCTCATCATGTTGTATGTCTGCCACCTGCTCAGCATCCTGCACTCTGCCCTCCTCCTGCTGAATGTCCTGCTCATGGCTTTCCTCCTGTGCCTCTCCTGTCTGCTGGCCACCACCTTCATTCATACACATGAACAGTGTATAAAACCAAACTGCACCCATACTTTTACTGTAACTGTCTGTAGATCTTAGCGCTAGTATTTCCCACTTATTCTTTTAGAACCAAAAAAGGACCTGATGTCAGTGTGCCCTTTTCTTTTCCTCCTAGTGTCTTTGTGAATAAAATCGAATTTTATTTCAATAAAATACTATCTGGGCTCTCAGGTGAAGCTACTCCAACTATAAATAAGAAATAACGGAATGTAGAAATGACACAAGCAGATTTCCAATAATACGACATACTATTTAGCCTAGCCTAATAGTTGGTTATTTTTATGTTGTTCCTAAAGGTTTCATTGATCAGTGTTGTGCATGAATTAGCTCATTAATTTTTCTATGAACTGAACTTAACATATTTTTAACTGAAGAACAGACTTTACTTGTTAATATGGGGTTTCGGCTCTCAGCTGTGATAAATGAAACAGATGTAAATAATATTCACAACAGGTGGAGATAGTAGTGATGAGCAATAATATGAAGAGGGTTTATTTAGAAAGATAAGCACAGAGATACTAGTTTTTTTCTTCACTCGTAAAAAATATTAAATAAGCTGAGCATTCTCAATTGAAATGGTGAACTATAAACACGAATTAATGTATTTTATTCTGTATGAACTGAACTTTGAACTAGCTGATGTGAAGTGTAAACTTGCACAACACTGTCACTGACTGCACTTTATTATTCACTATAAACTGAGAATGGAAACAGAGGGAGTTTAGGTCCATGGAGAATTATAATTGATTTTACCTAATACAAGTGTAAAAAAAAAACAAAACTTGGTTTAAATAGAGACTTAGCTTATGTTGCTAAGAAGTTAGCTAACGTTAACATGGACTGTACCAGCCTCAGTGGAACAATGTTAAGTAAGTGAACTTTACCATATCCATAAATGAACAAAACACTTACATAAGGTTGTAAAATAATACATTTTCAAGAAGTTAGACATCTACTGGCTACTTACATACCACGTCAGCAACATGACAGGCGAATTCCACAGATGAAGTTGGTTCTCAGTTGCTTTTAGCGCCACTGTGATTAAAAATGGTACAGTCCACAATAGGGGTGTCTGAAGTCGATTTACATCAAACTGTTCCTACACTAAGAATGAGACTTTACTTGTATTTTATCATTTATTTGTTTGTTTATTATTATTATGATTATTATTTATGATTATTATTATTATGATGATTATTATTATTAGTATCACTATTATTTCCCCCCACAAAATCAGAAGAATTATCTGACACCCCCCCAAAAGAAAGAAAGAAAGAAAGAAAGAAAGAAAGAAAGAAAGAAAGAAAGAAAGAAAGAAAGAAAGAAAACTGATTTTTTTTTTTTTGTCGCTTTAGGGGGGTCTAGGTCTTCATCAGGGGTAACTGCATAAAGTGACAGCATTTTTATACCTGCCTAAGCTACCATCAATCCTAAAGACAACCAGGTCTGTGTTTAGAAGTTGTGGGCATATGAGCAGGGGCCCCTTTCTCCTCAGCTTTTAGATAGCTGACTCTTGTCTTGCACAGATCTGTGGCAGTAACAACCTTATCGCCAGTGAAAAGCCTGCCATCCAGGTTTATCCATTTGGCTGAAGACTGACATTACTGCAATAGCGTCCCTCCTTATCTCTATCTGTTTCGGAGACAGCGGAAGCGAATGCAGGCCAAGACAGATTCCTATTTCAGCAGAGATGGAAACAATGGCGTTCCATCTTGGTTCCGTGCAGAGACGACGCTCAAGTGGCGTGTTTTATCTATTTATATGTGTGTAGATGTGCACAAACAAAGTGAGGAAGTGTTTTTATTGGAAGTCTGCATTCTGCAGGCTCTTAGTAATCAACCGTAATAAATCATTCATGTTGTTAGAGTGTACCTATTCAACAACTCATAATGAGGCCAATTATTTGACAAAAAGTAAGTAATATAATTAAATAAAAATCAGAAAATAATAATAATAGGGGCACAAGTTCAATGTGCTTTTATTTCACCAAATAAAAGTATTAAATTCTCACAGTAAAAGAGCTGAAACATGTTTCCAGGTTACACCACTCACACATCTCTGTGAGATAATTAAAGTTATTGTAATTTACTTGTATTGCTTTAGAAGAAACATTTGCTGTAAATATTCTAAATAGTTCTCAAACCCCTTTCCTGAAAATGCTCTCTTTTTGACAGTGATCTGTGGTTAAAACTCTTGTTGCACTGTAAAAAGTAAAACATTGAATCAACTTAAACATTTTTCTTCAATAGGTCACACATAAAAAAAAATGAGTTGAGTGAACCAAATGAAATTACATTAAATGTAATTTCATTTGGTTCACTCAAATCATTTTTTTTTACA
>JAQQZY010000005.1:29629731-29643863 GCA_030068375.1 Ostorhinchus rueppellii
GTGAACCAAATGAAATTACATTAAATGTAATTTCATTTGGTTCACTCAACTCATTTTTTTTTACAGTGTGATTTGTGGTTTTAAGCTGGGAGGTAAAGGACTGGAGCAGCTGTTGAATGATCCCAAGCTCCAAAGCAGACTCCAGGCCTTCCAGAATACATGGTGTCTTACTTCATCACATTTTCTGTCTTATTGGTTCTGATTTTAAACAAAATAGTTGCAAAGTGTTGGCATCTCAGCTTTGATATTCAGTCCAAAAACAGGCTTCATTGTAAGTCCTGCTCATTTATTTATTTATTTTGCTTGGATACAGTACTTCAAAAATTTGATTTAAAAGTGTTTTTTGGAAATTGTTACACATTTCAGCAACATAAAGCGGCAGCACATAAAGCTGTGTTTTTCATGGTTGTGCCCTTCCTCCTGTTTACTGTGATGTCGAGGTCATTCTTGCAGAATAGTTAGAGGTTGTTCAAAAATAAAGGATGCTCTGTCTGACAGGATAGCATAGAAATAGTGATACACTTTCCTTCCTGCTCTTCGCTTCTCCTTTACTTTTTTTACTACTGGAGCTGGCCCTGTTCTCTCATCAAATAAACTCACTAAGTTACTTGCTAGATGGTGACAATAAAGTCAGGGACGTTTCTTTCCCCAAAGATGCTAGATTAAGTAAAAATGATTCTTTTTCTCTCTCAAGCCCTCTTCAGTTCTTTTATTGTGCCTCCTCCTGCAGCCAATCCGTTTGCAGGATGCACTGCCTGTTTTCCTTTTGGGGCCTGTTAATGCCAGCAGATATTTCCCTGTTGCACCTGACTACTTAAGTGTTTGTGTTCGACTGTGTTTTTGCTCTCCCACCTGCCCACAGTCATGCTGTTAAATGATTAATGTTGAATAAAAGGACCCGCCAACTTTCTCCCTCTGTCTCTTCCCCTTGCTTCCTCTGCCGTGTCTCTTCCCGGCTCTCGCAACCTCCTCCGAGGCTATTGATCGTCGAACAAAGGGGAGGGACTTGGCTTGACCCCCAAATTACAAGTGTATGGAGTATAATTACCTGCAGTACTCTCTCCCTCAACACTCTGTCCTCGCATCCCTCGCTCCTTTCAGCAAAAACATTGTTGAGCCGATAAGGAAAGAAGTTCAGCTAAATTAAACATGTCAGTTTTTTAATGGGGTTTATTTACATTGGTGTGTTTACCTATTAACGTCAGCTATGATTTCATCTCCATACTGGTCCTGAGTGTGTGTGTCACCCTCCTTAAACTCTAACTCCTGCTCTGTGTGATACAGTGTTAGCTGAAAGTTCACACTTAAACTTAAAGATATAAAGATGTACTCTTAGTTATGAAATTTATATTTGGAAATAAAGTAGAGTTTCATCCATTACTATTTATTTTAAATTTTGGAGTAAAATTATGGAACAATCTGGATAAAGAATTAAAAACATGCACATCAGTGACTACATTTAAAAGGAGGTTTAAAACTAAGATATTCAATAAATATAAAATATCAGGATAAAGTAAGACGATTGTCAATATGAGTCTAAGATTTGGCTTAGATTGTTTTGTTTATATTATTGTTTAAAGCTGCACCACCCTCACTGTGCATCACTGTGCATTTTAGGTATGTATCCAAAGGACTTTACTGTCAACAAAAAGAAATCTACACTTACAGACTTGGGCCTCCTACAGGCTAGGGCAGGGGTCAGCAACTCTTGTCCTAGAGAGCCACTATCCTGCATGTTTTAGATGTGTCCCTCTTCCAACACATCTGGAAGAGGGACACATCTAAAACATGCAGGATAGGTGCTCTCTAGGACCAGGGTTGCTGACCCCTGGGCTAGGAGAACAAAAGCCTTGTTTTGGAGGAATACTGAAGCTCCTCCAATAACACGAGATGGCTTCTGCCATTGTACCTGAAAGACGTACATATATTACTAGAGGAAAAGCTGAGGACATTTGGAAGCCTTTGGTGGAATATCTTAAAAAGTGACTTAATTGTCTTTTTTTTTTTTTTTTGGTAACATCTGTGTGTTCTTCAGTTACTTTTTTCAAATTATTTTGTTTTTTTTGTTTTTGTTGTGTTATATAAAAAGAAAAATCAATGCATTCATTGTTTAAAAAAAGCTGCACCATCTTGTTATCCTGTTTTGTTTCTGCAATTTTTTTTGTAAATAGGGTAGACATAAATAAGCAGTTGCTTCAGCCTACGCCTTTTCACCCATGTTTGATATGGAAATCCAAACTGTATGTATGTATGCATTATATTCTGTTATAAGGACGAATAAACTACTACTACTATTACTTCAGTTCAATTCAAAAAGAAATAATATTTGCTTTTCTTGAGCTGAAGGAGTTGAATTTCCTATTGGGAATTAATAAAATTAATCTGTATCTGCATCTGTTTCTGTATATAACTGTTTAGTTAGGGAACAGAAAAGAAGCCTAAAAGAGGCAGGGATTGGTTCAGTGGAATTATTGATTCTTTAACAGGAAAAAGAGGCATTGGGTTTGCATGTTCTACCTCATTAAGTAGAAAAAAAATCTGGCATACAATTAATTAACGTAGATTAAACAGCTGCAAAATGGAATAAAGCACCACTTGCTTAGAGACTGGATTTATAGTGTCTCCCTGCAGGTGAATAAGGAGACGTGGCTGGTTTTAAGATGACGCAGATGGCAGGAGGCGGATCAGTTTATGATGTTGAACAGGTCTATGATGAAGGAAAGCTGCTTTAGTGAAACGATCAGAATCATAACCTGTGATTTGCCTTTCATTTGCCAAAGCCATGAAATTGATTTCGTGTAGCTTCCCATCTGTATACGATGAAGACAACATTAGGGGGTAGATAATTGCAATCTTGCTTTTTCCGATATCTGCTGTGATTCTATCGCGCTCGTAGGTGATAAGGCCTCTTTGAGTTGTGATAAAATAAAATGGTACCCAGTATCTTTCTTCTCACTGCACTGAATTTAACTTCCAAAAACAAGGCCTTGGAAGGTGCTAAAATATCTTTAATTTAAAGAAGTGTGCATCGTTCTCTCTTGCCTATTGTGTGTGGTTTTATATCTGATAGTGGGATGTTGGCTGGATTATTGTCCATTTTCTGGTGCTAGTAAGGGTACAAGTGGGAATTCATTTCAGATTTTTTTTTCAATTTTTTTGCTGTAAAGTACGTAAAAATCATTTAAAATACAAAATACTAAAGAAGGGTTTATGCAGGTTTCAGCAAATCAAACTGAATGCTTTTTAATGCCCTTCTAATGCCACTTTAAACAATGTTAACACCCATGTCCAACTACAGATACAGTTTTATATATACAAACAGTCTACCCTCGACACACTGTAAAAAATAAAACATTGAATCAACTTGAACATTTTTCTTCAGTAGTTCATACATAAAAAAAAATTAGTTGAGTGTAATGTAATTTAATTTGGTTCACTCAGTTATTTTTTTATGAATGACCTACTGAAGAAAATTTTTCAAGTTGATTCAATGTTTTACTTTTTACAGTGCAGGCTTTAACCAGGTGCTGAATAGTTCCTCCTCCAATCACTTCTGCTGATACTTAGACTTTCCCATTTTTCCGACATCTGCTAATATTCCCTCTGTTCTTTCACTGCACGTTGCAATACTTCTGATACAAATTATTAAATGTTTATATCATCAAAATAAATCGTGAATAACAATGCTTCTATTTCATTAAGTGTATTTCATTTTTTAATGCCTCTGGAATTTAAATCTTTTTAATGCCATTTAAGGCTTTAATATTTACAAAATCTATTTAATGACTTTTAATGCTTTTTAATGATCCATATAAACTCTGTAATGATATGAAGTATGAAGAGCATTGCAACTGTGAAATTATTTAGCTGATTTTCTTTTGGTTGACACGTGAGGACACCCAAACACTACATTCATGGGGATTATTCTGTTGCTTTTCTGGGACAGGTTTCTGTGTGTGTTCAGTCTTGGCTGCAGGGCTTTTGCCCATGTTTAACATCAGTTTGGTCGTCAGTTTGGTCAGCATCTGATGTAAGACGATAGGGCCTAGGAAATAAAATGTTGTGTTTCCTGTTACGGTCCTGAAAAAAATTAGTTTTGGTAGATAGGGATTCACTTTTTTTTTTTTTTTTTTTTTTTTTAGATTTTAGCTAAAGTGATCCAACAAATACACTTCATATAACACTGAAATGCACCAGTACACTGGTATTTTCAACACCATACTTTACTTTTCTCTGTTCTTTGAGGACAAAGTTAATGGTTAAGCTAAACAGCATACCAGTAATATGTCCTTACTGAAACATAGAATTACAGATAAGAGCAGGTCAATGTTCAGTATTGAGCTGTCTAGCTAATCTTGCTAGCCGGGCTACAACCACCGCAAACCTGACAATATCGCTGCTAGCCGGGACAGCATTACCGCCAGCCGGGTTACAACCACCCTTAGCCAGTCAACAATGCTACAGCTAGATGGGCTACAACCACCGGGCTATGTCTCGTCAGCATCCGACCCCCCCCAAAAAAAAGCTAGGGTCAGGGTTTTTTTTCCCAGGGTCGGTCAGGTAACTGGAAACACAACATTTTTTCCCCTAGGCCTAGCGCCTGGCTCATAGATGGTGTAGGATGGGGCTGATATAAGACTCCTCCATGCTAAAAACAATGGGAAAACAATTTCTGTACGGTCATGGCTTTGTGCACAGGGATGTTGTTGCATGGTGACAGACGGATTAACACTCCGCAAACACTTTATTTTTTGCGAAAACCCTCTTTCCTGGAAATGCTCTCTTTGACAGTGATTAGCTTCTTGTGGCCAGAGAGTGTCCAGCTCTGATGTGGTTTTAAGCTGTGAGGTCAAGGACCACAGCAGCTGTCCAATGATCACAAGTTCCAAAACAGACTTCAGGCCTTCCAGTCAAAAATCCATAAAACACAGACGGTCGCCCGCATCTGTCACATGATATTTGCTGTCTGGTTTTTATACTTTAAATGAAATGATTGTCGGCATTAAGTGTCGGCACCCAGTTTTGATATCCTCTCCAAACTACTGCTACTTTTTAATGCATACTGTATGTTTTGTTGTGAATTATGAGGGAAAAAAAGAAACGTGTAAAGTATCACAGGCACAGTTTTATTGTTCCGCCTGTAATTTTGCCGCTGCCACTTGTAGAAAAACAATCCATTTAGCCAGCTCTTGAAAGCCGTCATAACAACAGAAGTGTTTTTCCCCCTCTTATCAGTGCCTCTCACAAGCAACAGCATGGGTTTAGCACAGTAGTTAGCACTATATAACACCACACATGTCGCTGGTGATGAAAAATATTCTGAAATACAGTGAGTGCTATGTGATATTGGTACCGCATTTTTTTCTAATTTGAGCTGCATTATCTAGTTAGAACTTGCTCTCTCAGCTGTCTCTTTTCTTTGTTGTGTAAAGGTGCGGGTAAAAACACTTTCTAGATGTGGACTCGTTTATTTCCTGGAAAGATCAGGATTTTCTAATCCACTTATTACCGTAGCGCATTGATTTTTGTTTTGTAATCCAAAAGCAGCAGATTCTGGTCTCTTGAAGTTATCTATTGCTTCCTTAAATGCTTATTCATGAATTAATTAATGCTTATTCACAGCCTTTTAATTAATGCAACACACTCAGTTCTTCCAACCCAAACAAAGGTGATAATTTTTATGTGCGGACTCAAGTAATTACTAGTGATTTTCATCTTACGGTATTAGCATTTTGATGTAGTCCTGGCCTGGTTACCCCACTTAGCCTCTCAATAGTGCCCAAGTAGGTCGTGGCCAGTCCAGTTCAGTCCAGGCGTGTGCCGAGGCAGGCAGCCCGTGTGTGTACGCAGCCCGTGGGTCCATCCATCTGCAGTCTGACAAGGCCTGGCTCTTTCCCAGCCCTTTAGCAGAGACATTACAGCACCAGCCACCAAAGCAGTGCCACATGCATGCCTCCTCAAGATACCAAGGGGAACAAACTGCAGGCGGTTGTGTGTGTGTATCTGTGTGTGGTGAGGGCTCAAGCCCAAGTGTAATAGGTTGATAAATCACCCACTAGCTGCAAATTAATGAACAGCATATGGGAGCGAGGCAAATACACAGCCAAACTGAAACAATTGCACTGAATTACTTTATCTTACAAAACAAAATCAATTAAAGGCTGATATATATCTCATGTTGGAGGAGCGTTCATGTTGCAAAGTAAAACAGAGTGCATGGGAGAAAGAGAAGTGCAAGCCTGTGCTTTTCTGAGTGGGAACTTGCATTAGAAAGAGACAAAAAAGAAAAAGGTCTTCTGAAGGTCAGTTTATAAGGAGAGCGGTAGAAACCTCTTTCTCTTGCTTGAAAAACAAGTGAAATCAAAAGGCTGGCGCTGGTAGAAATTGGATAAAACCTTGAGAGTTGCCTCTCAAGAGTATGAATTCCATATTCATTATGTTTGAATGTCGTAATTCGGACCACTTTGGAGCACCCCTTTCAAAAAAAGGAGGATGGATGCATCAGTGTAATGGCATTTTACATTTTTCAGTGGAAGAGACCATCAGTGTGACAGCGGTGCAGTGAAGCTAGATGGGAAGCGACAGGAGCAGGGTGGAGGGAGGGGGAAGAATAAAGTGAAAAGAGTTAGTTAGGTGGTCAAGGCACCACCTGTGATCCGGAGGAAAACTAAATCCTCTCAGCCCATCCTCTGCTCCTTCCCTCATCCCTTTGTTTTTAAAGTCCTCAGAGGATATTGTCGCCATATTCTTTCAGTGGTAAAATGTCCCCAGGCACAAAGCTATTTCAGATGCTTTACCGGCGGGCCCAAAGTGATAGAAAAGGCGTAATTTGTTTTGACTTTGCCTCTCACACAAACCAATCTCCCGGTGTTATTTAAGTCCCCGCTCTTCTCTTGCTCTCAGCAGCATGTGACGGAGAACAACAAATCTCAGGTTGCCATGGATCTCCGCTATTTATAGGTTGTTTGTGCATTCTTGCATGTGTACGTGCACATGCGGCTTGTGCACCTGCATGTGTGCGTTTAATTGTTGGCGTTTGCATATTAGCTTTTGTTTCCGTCAAGCTGTTGGAACACTGTCATAGCCAAATAATCGCAATGCGGATTTAGTTGCAACCCTAGAAAAAAAAAAAGAAAAAAACCTTTGTAACTTTGTAACTTTGAATTAGACTTAAAAAATGTATTCATGCCGTATTCCCAGTGCACTCATATCTAGGCTGGTATGATCCGAGGATACAGATAAGAAGCTAGAGAGCCTAGAAATAGCGACAAGGAGCCTAAAAAACACCTGATGGTCCCGAAATAGAGAGCTTCATTATGCCAAGGCTTGGAAGGATCCAGCCCTCGCCTGTTGATAATCAATTCCCTCTGGTGACTTCTGAACTGCACTCTTCAGCCATGATTTAGGAAGGAGAGGATAGCTAAAAGAAGCTTTGTGAACTTCTGCAAGCGAGCTACATTCACACTTTGGGTCTCGCAGCACAAACAAATGTCAGACTGATAACACGATTCAGTTTGTTTTCTCCTCTTTTAACTGTACTTGACTGCCAGCATGTTTGTTCAACTCAGAAACGCTTTATTGTCAGGAAGTAATTCACCATCCGCGCTAAAACAAAGAGAAAGCAGAGACATTTGATTTGATTCCGCCTCCCACACAAAGCTGTCTCCCTGTCACACTCACACCCTGTTTTCCAAACACCACAAAGGGCTTTCATCAGTTTTCCTTGCATCATGTAAAACACGCACATTTTCAGATTGCGGCCGTCGCTGCTGCTGCTGCCGCCGGTTGTTCCGCCGCTGTCCCTTCTCAACATGCATTCTGGGAAACGAGGTGCTGCAGAGAAAAGGGAGGTGGTGCTGTACATGAAACCCATCATATATCCAGGGCTCTAATTACTTCCACGCTCCTCCCTTGTGTCTTAGATGGATTCTCAGGAGCCAGAAGTGGAGGATCAGCATTTTCCATCCCTCCTACCTCCTCTATGTTCTTTTTCTCCTTTGTCACAGCAGGGCTTGTGTTATTAACCTTCTGTCTGCTCATGCAAATAGGACGCTATAGCTCTTTCGCTCTTCTCCAATGGTCTCTTACTGGAAGCTCATTTTAGACAGTTGAGCTCCCTTTTGAAAATTTTCTAGTCTTGTTACCTCTTATAGAAATCAGCAATATTGGGCCGGGATCCAAAGCGGGAGAAATACGATGAAGAACACGAGAAGGAAGCAGATTAACCGGACTCTGCATGTCTGTTACTGTCAGATTTAACTTGAGGAGCTTAAAAAAAGAAATGAGGAAAGAATAGGGCTTTTGTTTGAAGGAATAAAATGGAGTCAGAAGGGAGAAGATGATGACAAAGTCTGACTGTGAGTGTTTCTGTGTTTGCACTTGAGTGTATGTGCATGTTTGACAGGAGATGTGCTACCACAGAACACAGTAGGGTCAGGGGTGTACTTAGTTTTGATGGCTTGAGCTTTTCACTCCCACTGCCAGTTCCCCATCCTCTTATTGCACCACACTCTCATCCGCATCATTATAGTCACTAAGCACCTCTCAATGTGCTTATTGCACCTCTCATCTGCACACAACAGCGATTGGGCTGCAGCAGTGGACACGAAACCCAGGCAGAGACGACAGTAATAATCTGATGTGAATCAAGCGTGAACTGACATCTTTACGCAGGGCCCTCCTGGCTGATAAACGGACAGGCCGCACCTAAAACACTGGCTAACATCCTCATTAGTTTGTACCCCGGCCACCTAAAACCCCACCCCTGCAATGACCAATGATGAAGGCTTGTGGTGTTGCACATTAAAGTTGTATTCAAGCTCTACTCTTTAAGGGGACATAAAAATGACAGCTGCACTTTAAAGTGTTACTTTGTAGCTTTTAACAGCAGACACAATGATATACACAGTTGTTAAAGGCCTCTAATTTGCCGTTTATGGAAACAGAAGTATTGCATAATGTGCTAGTGGATCCCTGGAGCATAAGTCAATAATGCTTCCACATCTAATTTCTCTCATCTTTTATATTTTTCAGTATATGATCTATTATTCGCATATGATTTTTTCTCATGTCCCTGCAAAATGTGCACATTTGAGATATAACTACAGTTGTCTTCTACTTAAAATAGAAACTCCCATACATTAAAGTGAATTTGACAGTTTGTTCTTGTTTAAACACATCAGTAATCAGAGTATGGGTTGATTCAGTACCTGTGTGATGCCTTGATAAAACTGCAATAGAGAAGTCTAAATCTATACCCAGCCTTTATTATAATGAAGACTTAAACCTAAATCATGTTCAGCTTCAGGAGGAGTCAGCAGGATGTAACTGAAGCTCCTGACCCATACGTTGTGTTTACACTTGGCAGTAAGTAATACATAATTACCGCGTGCTTGCACGTACAGTAATGCAAAGCAGGAAGTACTGTTGTTCATTGTATTTATTATTATTCTGACTTACAATTATCACAAAACATTGAAAAAGGAATGTGGCCCAGAGCATTGGAAATAGACCCATATTAGTACAAAACTGTGGAGCCTGGTCTCAAAAGGTGTCCTATTACTTGGATTAACATTCTGATGCAGGGATGACTGAAGTGAATTGGGCCATTTTCAAATGGCTAGCATTCTCATACATTTGATCCTGAAATTATTCTGTAATATGACAATGTGCGGCCCGGCCCAAAAATCATACATGTGACGTGTGGTGATGATATCATGTACGCGTTCACACTACACTGTGATACACCAAATCACATACACACACACAGAACAGAATGCTGACAGCTGATTGGTTGAAATCATCTTACTGTAACTTAGAATGAAGAGGGTTGGGTTTTATGCTAGAAAATCTAGAAACAAGTCTTCATAACATTCACATTTTTTGGATTTCGGCAACAATTTTTACACCAACATGTTGGAAAAACTGTATTCTTTCAAAAACTATTCACAAATTAATTTTACATTTTTTTGTTTTTTGTTCTACAGGCCTCTGAGCACACAGAACACTGATTTTTCTCTCATTTATTCCCGTGTTAAATTTTTGTCACTGACATGTTTGACTAACTCCACAGTCCCTGCTTAGTCAGTTCTGGATTTTCCCTCATTTTTTACATTGATAGATTCACAAGATTCACCACAAGCCTCATGTGCAAGAATGTTTGGCACAGGATGTACGGTTATGGATTAACATCAGTTTGTTTTAGAGGTGGTTCCTTAGTGAATTTAACATGGACACGCATGTCTCCTCCATAACATGGAAAGTTTCCTTGACTGTGTTTGATCTTTCCCAGAAAATTCCACAATGACACATGATAGAAGGGTGGCTTACTGTACTATATATACTTATATAGTACTATATATATATGTATATATGTATGTATGTATGTATGTATGTATATATATATATATATATATATGTGTATGTGTGTATATATATGTGTGTGTGTATATATATATATATATATATATATATATATATATATATACTTTTTTTTTTTACAGGAAATAACTGGGTGCTTCTATAAAACTGGGTTTATTTTGGTACCTGGCACTTTTCCAGCTTTTTAGACCCAATAATACAAGACAAATGTAGACATATTTCTCCCCAGGATGTATCTAATAATGACCTCGGATAAATGCAAAAAAGTTGTATTCTTGCTCTGAGCCATCCCAAAATTAATGATTTTTTAATAAAATATTGGGGCCAAAAATAGGACCAAAATTGGGACAGGAAAAGCTACCCAGGTGTCAGTGAATTTAATCTGGAAAACATGGCTGGAAATACTCTTATATAGTGCTATAAATAAAGACACTGTGCTAAATCAAATCATCCTAGTGGTTTTTCTAATCCAGACATGCAGGTTTTTCATGAATCGGCAGTCTCATTCCAGGTTTCGCATGTAACCCATTGTGTCCGCTTGCATTACATGCACACCCTACCCATTTAAACACGTATAAATTGTGAGTGATTTTGCAATAGCAGTCATTTTTGTGAAACACCCTGCCTTGCATTCCCAAAATGTACCTGTGAGAAAATAAAAAGATATACGTAATTTTTGTGTCCTTTTTACTCTGTTACATGCAGATTTTTGTATGAAAATAATATAAAAATGTGTTTTATCTGAAAAATAGTTTCTCTTTAATCTCAGTGAATATTTATATTTAAAATAGACTCAAAGTGCTTCTAAACTTGCTTCACAACATTAGTATACATCTGGTTTGAATTTTTAGCCCCATGTCCTGTTTTTAGGTACCACTTTTATAGAAACACCCATATTATAAATCCCCTCGGAACGGTTTAAGGGAGGATGTGACATTACAGGGGGGTGGGGTGGAATTAAGAGTCAGTATCAATCCATTACAAAATGACATACTTACTGGAAGTGCACTATCTTCTGTATTATTTTTGACGCTTATAAATAAACTAGGATGATGTTTATGTTTCCAATGTCAAGACACTATCAGATTGTGTGATGAGACAATGTGATGAGGTCTGTAGTCAAAACTGAGCACATCTGCAAACCCTCCCAGAATGAAAAAGCATGCACCAGGGCTCTGATGTTGGGCCAAATTTCAGTGCAATACCATCAACGATAGGATGCCTTAACACAGAACTGACTCTGTCTGGGCAGGCTCCATTCATTTATGACTTCTGTTTTTATATGGTTTTCTTATTTGGATTTGCACCAGTTCCTACTGCAAGTTATGCTCAAGTTACGCTGAAGAAGTCTTGATAAATGTTTGACAGTAATTAGAGTTGAGAGAGATTTACACCGTCTTTTTACATCAATATTAACCCATAAAGACCCAAACAGCCACCAGCAACACAAACCATCCACAGATACAAAATGTTTAATATCTGTTGATTGGCTAATTCTATCAATCCATGTAAATCAGATATGACCTATTTGGACGTTCAGAGGCTCCGTAGTGAACACAGAAACACTATCATCTTCTACAACACTGATTCACCAGTAAAACCCATGGAGTTGGCTCAATGACAGTGGATGGACACACTGGGTTTATGTTCAGTTAATGATGGATTTGACTGAAAAAGTCACTTTTTAAAATATAATTAACTATATAATTGACTGTACTTTTCATGAACATCTACATACATAATCTGTGAATTAACCCTTTCATGCATAGTGGTCACTACTGTGAACACCTATTCTACAGCTGTTCTCTTGTATATTCATCGATTTTGTTGTTTTAGTTCCATATCAGCCAACACAGTGGACGATTGTGCATCATCTCATACACTTACATTCATAAGTTGATTGTAACTTTGCTCTTCTTGATATATCTGATCTGCAGTAACATGTTTGAGTATACATCAGTTGCTTGTTAATGTTATTAGACTGCAATTAATCGTTTTTTTAAACAAGAAATTTTTTTTTTTTATATAGTACCTCCATAAAGTGAGTAATAACTGCTATTAGAGTATGTTAAAATGTGAGAAAACATCAGATTAGCTCATGAGAAAAATGGTTTTATAACGTAGTTTTACTCAATGTATCAGTAAATACATGTTTCTTTCTGTCCAGCTGAGTGGACATTTTTGCAACTTGCAAATAGGTTCATAAGAAAATTTTCAATCCTGTTTTTTTCATGGCTAAAGAGGAATAAAAACAATCAAACTGTTGATTAAGGTTCACATAATTCATTATGCATGAAAGGGTTAAACATAGGAAATGACATGATGTACACCAAAAAATGTAAAATACAGAGGATAATATTATTAAAATAAATTAAAAAAAAAAAAAAAAGGTAAACCAGTTAAGAAAGATAGAAATAGAGAAAACATTCATTTGGGAGCTGCCACAATAGTAGCACTGGGTCTTTACGGGTTAATATATTTTCATTTTAAAATATCATGTTAAAATAAAAATGATCTTCATCCACACTAGCATTTTGTTAAAGTTTCTGAATTAGTCACTGATCATTGTATCCCACATAAAACACATATCACATGGAGAGGGTTGCTAATGGTGCTGCTGAACCAACTGCTCTAATAACACCTTGTGTGCTGTGAATGTAGTGAATAGTATCA
The DNA here is from genome assembly GCA_030068375.1 of Ostorhinchus rueppellii. Classification (NCBI taxonomy): domain Eukaryota; kingdom Metazoa; phylum Chordata; class Actinopteri; order Kurtiformes; family Apogonidae; genus Ostorhinchus; species Ostorhinchus rueppellii. The sequence continues at coordinate 29,642,785 of JAQQZY010000005.1, forward strand.
TGATAAAATGCACAATTTAACTACACATAAGCTGCTAGCAGGAACGACAAGGACCGAATCGGCTGTAATTCAGTATCCATGTTGAATTAAGGGTGACATCTTGTTTTCTTTGGAAGGAGTTACATAACAGAGACATGCAATATCAGGAAAGGCTGTGTAGAGACTGACTGACAAGACCCAACCAGGCAGTCGATGCTAGTACCTGTGTTATACTCTCTATACTTTAATGTTTTTGTCTATGTACTTTACTAACCAGCTCTGGATTTTTTAAACTAGGACAGGATCAGCTGTGACTCCATAAGTTTTTGGGTAAAAAAAAAAAAAAAAAAAATTGTTTGAATCAGGGCTGGGCGATCTGAAAAAAATCATCACGATAATTTTTCTTTTCTTTTCAGATGATATCCATAAGCATCATTACATTTTCTGTTACTCATAAGTTAACTGTAAAGACATCAGAAGGTTATTTTTGATTTGTGCTGAAGAACATTATACAATTGTTTCACATAAATAAAACAGGTGCATATATTTAAAACTAAGCTAAAAGTCTAACCAGCAGGTAAAAGTTTTCAAGTTTTAAGAGAGAACACAAACAAAACAGACCACCTTCACCAAACAGTGCTGGGGGTATTATATGTGGGGTGCATTCCTTAACTGTCATAACTGGTGTAAACCGAAAATGAAACTTAACATGCTTTGAATGTCCGACTCCTGGCTTCTATGCTGCAGCCTACTTTTCAGTAACCCAAGTTCTCAGACATATTTTCTCTCAAGGGAACAGTCATTCCTTTTCTCAATACACATTCCTATCTGTTCTTCCGTTCTCATGTTCTCGTGAAATGTCATAGATCGTGGCCCAAGTAGTGTTCCAGCTGCAAGTTCACATAAACCAAGAACACATGGAATATCTGAATGTTGTTCTTGTCAGCTAGCTTATTTATTTGTTGGTTTGTTTGTTTGTTTATTTGAATGGGACAGTGGATATTAAGGAGGGGGTCTTCTGTTCCAGGGGGTTGTTGTTGGCCCCAGCGGCTGTGGTGCTTCCTTGGGGTCGCTCCTCCTTGGCGGGGTGGGGACCGCTG
>JAQQZY010000005.1:29716395-29727574 GCA_030068375.1 Ostorhinchus rueppellii
GCATGAAAATTTCTCGCGGTTTTCCCTTTGGCCAACTTTCTTTGACCTCAAGCAGATGTGCTATGTTTGTAAAATGACCAGAATTCTCCTTTAAGCAGCAATTACCAGCAATTATCTTGCTGCATGGACAGATACTTCACTTCTTTTGAGTACCTTTTTTAGCGAGAACATCTAAAACCACACCATTCTCGTTTCATCTTCTAAGAACCTACCTGAGGTATTTCGGACAAGTAGGAAGGTCATCTTCTGCCCCCTCCCCCCTGGAGGAGTAATGGGCATGATCACCTATAAAGCAAGGTAGTGCTGAAGGGATTTCATCTCACAGCTGGCTTAGGAACATCTTTACATCCCACAGCAGGAGGAACATGCCCTGCAGCGCATGTCTTCTCTGCCCTGCGACAATGAATTGTGCCAGCGGCTAGCAAAGGGGAATGCGAATAAATGGCTTCCCTGAGGTCCCAAATGAATTTCCATCTACCTATCCTTCTACTCCCCCTTGCCATTCAACAACAGCATCAACACAAGTTGCAGATATTCCGGATTTTCTGTTCCCCCTCCCTGTAGCAGCCACACTGCCTCCGTATCTCCTACAGATACAGTATCACAGTGACCGGTGCATTTTAGCCACAAACCCTTCTATTTCTTCATCGCTCATGCTTGCTATCCCTCCATCGGCAGCTGAGCAGGGTGTCTGGATGCTATCACGCCCCAGGCAATCAGAGATACAGTCATATGTCACAAATAGGTGTCAACTCTTATTACAGTGGGGAGGGGGTTGAAGGCGAGTGAAAACTCACTTATCAGAAAGGACATAGCTGTGACATATCCCTCTCCCTCCCCCCGTCTCTCTCTTTCTCCATTTGCCCAGACCCTGCTGGATATCACCTTTTTTCCTTCACAGGCCAGCGATATTTGACCAATAACACAAATGTAATACCTCTCCCCTTCGCTCTCCGCCACTATCCCAGTTGATTTAATGGACCTGTAAACTGCCAGTGTAGTTTATTCAATGTTTTTTAAAGGATGCGAAGTGAGCCTGCAGGTATGGGAAGGACAAGCAGGGCCCCATCTCCACTTTCACGCACTAGTCTTGACCATTATCAAGTTATTTGTTGGAAATTGGGATGATTTATTGCTTACTGTTAGTTTTGGCCTAGTTTAGCAAAGTTGATATAGAAAAAGTTTTCATATCTCTTATCATTTTTTGTTCATTTATTGCATTTCCTGTCGCCTGGAGCTGTTTTGTGCTGGGAGTATTTTTAAACAAACTTTGAGGGTCATGATTGTACAAGTTATTGTACAATAACATTGTCAAGATTCATAGAATAGGACTCAAAATCAAGACTCAGGGCAAGTGAATCTTTATTAGAAACACAGATGGAGGAAGGAAGCAAAAAGAATTAAAGGAGGAGAGGCAGGGAAAGCAGAAAATCACACAAATAAGACAAATAAGAACACAGGAGATATGGATGAACACATGCTTTGAAGAAAGAGAGGAGCAGAAACTGACCAAGTGAATGTTCACCAGGGACAACAATTGTTACATTAATGGAAAACCAGGAATTCATAGACAAGATTCAGAATTTATTGTCATTTCAGTGCACCGAAATGAAACAAGTTACTCAGGTCCCGGGTGTCAGTAATAATCTGTAGATAAAAAGAAACTCAAATACTATATAAAAGAAAATTGCAGCCCCCCCCAAAAACTACCATACATAGATAGTTCCATAAAATGCACAACAAATAAAGTGCAAAGGTTGAAAATGATGAGGATTCTTGCAAGCTGGAGTTATAGTATTTGACAATGATCTGATGGAGAAGTAAGTGAAATTGGCAGAAACACTAGCCACTTTCACACAGAAATTCCAGAAAAAAGTGAGATGGTGATCCCACATCTGTTCCACTATTGACTGATTTCCACAGCCAAGACAGAGGAGTGACAGAGGTGAGACAGGCTGGACTTTTACACAGTGGACCTGCACTCTAGAAAGGAGCGGTGACACAGCGCAGGGGATACTGTGACGTATAACTTTTGTGTCGAAAATACCCTGAACATAGTGGTGTTGCTAACCTCTCCAGTCTGCCCATCTTTTATCATTCCACAAATATTAGCATGGATAGAGTCTTCTGCCCGAAGTGACAACAGGTTGATCTCAGCGTCTCCCCAGCTCAACATCTTTCTGGTCTTGTTGATATGTTTGTTTACTGTACTCATTTTTAAATCCCCCCAGCACGGGGGTCGCACATGCAATACGCCATCAAAATGTCACACCTTAGTTGCAGAATGAGAGGTGTTCCTTTTACATCGTGTTATAGAATCATGATTCCACCTTTATCACAGCTCTGTTACTACCTCCAGAGGCGTTACAGAGCCGTGACAGAGGTGGGACCAAATGATCCACCATTTGGTTTGCACAGACGTCATTCCGACATAAAGGTGTAATATTCCTGGAACAGAAGTGCTGTGTAAAAGGGGGCTGATGAAGATTACTTAACAGAAAATAAAAGGGTGTGTATGCGGTGGAAGCTGAGACAGTAGAAGGAAACCATCAGAGGAGTAAAAATGGAACTGAGCAAGACAGGAAATCAGGAACAAATGAAATCAGGGCACTGGGAAAACACAGAGCTGGATTGGTTTTATTGTTGATGCTTTTTAAATATTTATGTGGCACGACAGAGCGGTCAAAAAGTAGAGTCAACAACACCACCCAGGGGAATTTCACCTCTGGGAATATACTATTAAAGATATAATCAATACACAGGCTCGATCACACAGGGGCAGAGACATGATTTATGTTTTAAGTTTTATTCTTATAATATTTTATAAAGACAGTTATCCTTTATTTTAAAAACAGTGGTGGGACAGACAAGTAAAAATCTGGACAAGGGTGAAGGCAACCAACATAAATCTGGGCTGGGGCTTACCACGGCGGCAGGACAACCAAAGACAATATAACCAAACATCACTTGTGAATCAAACAATAACTTGTGAAAAAACACCACCACCAGGGAAGGGGACTGCTGCTCATTGTAGCCCGCAGCACCTACAAAAAACCAAAAGAAACAAAAGGTTACCTTCCATGTACAGACCAAATTCTAAAAAAAAAAAAAAAACCCACACACCACAAATTATACACAAAAAAGAAAAAAACAAATGCAAGAGAGAATAAAATTACTCGAGCAAAAACAGAAACAAAACAGCATGTCATACAACAAAGCTTTACAAACAGATGAACTCAAACCTAGAAATGATAACAAACTAAATATTTCAAAATCAAATTAAGGTTATTAAAAAGACAGTGGAAAACAAAGCAAAAAAAAGAAACAAAGCAAAATCACAAGTGGAGCCAGCTGGTATATTAGACTTTTACCGTAGCCGGTCGACAAAACAGCAAATCCATCCTTCTTTAACATGAATGACTTGAGTGTTTCTTTCTGCTCAACTTTCAAAGAAAAGCCCAAGTCGAACTCTAACAAAGTCAATGACAAAAGCTGATTCAAATGAACACGGTTCGTTAGCCACATCCATCTTCGTTGCTCTCTATGGTTGTTCTGCTATCTCACCCTCACTCAGCCCTGTCGTCATTGACCAAAGCCCCGCCCCAATGACTCACTACACAGACAGAGCATTTTGATTGGTCCGACATACTTTGTGTCAGACCAATGCTGGGCTCCTACCGTGTGATGCTAGACCACAAACTAGGCAAGAATATTTTCTGCCACTATGTGCTCTAGATTTCTAGGTGAGGAATATTCAATACATCCTCTGAACATGAGGGGGCTTCGAACAGTTAATGGAAAAAGAACAGTTGGAAAAAATGTTTTAAGTTATGATTATTTTTCAACATATGCTCCATTTTGATCGATCTAGATTGATACTAGCCTTTAAATCCATTTGTGTAAAATGATTGAACTCCTTTAAATTATAAGCCGAAAATGGTCCACATGGACTTTTTTTTTCTTATTTTAACAATAAAAAGGTTAGAAAATATGCTGCAAGTGAGTCCGTTTTTACCAGAGCCCTTTTTCCTCCCAGTTCTTTAAAAATCTAGCAATCAATTTACACTTTACTGCATGTTATAATTCTGCTAAAATGGCTTATTCTCCACCTTCTAGTACAGGCATGAGTGACATTATCATAATGACCCAATAAAGCTTATAAAGTACAAAATCTCAGGTTTCAGAAACTGTTGGAAAGAGTGAAAGAATTATAGCCATCCAAACTGCCTATGCCCATTGTGTGTCAGTGATGACACGTCAGGTTTTAAAGAGTTGAACATGTCAGAGCTAGGTTTTGAAGCCCCCATCATACATCCTACAAAAGACAACTGCGGGTTTTTTATGATTTTATATTTAATGTTTTTATAACGTCTACATTTTAATCAGTGTAGAACAAAAGAGCAAGCAATGTCACTGAAGTGGCAAATTTCTTCAAATACAGGAACTTATCTGCCAAAGTCGAATGATCTGACCCAGTTTGAGATCCACGTCTAGTCATTCATGCTTAGAAGTACATTGGAGTTCAATGTGATAAAGAACTTGCCTCGTATATCATACATGGTTTATGGTGCATTGGTTTTGCTCATCTGTCCTGTGGCCTCTGTAGCCAGCGGTCATGTGTGATCACAAACACTGCACAATAACAAAAGGGATTCAGCTGTCTAGGATATTCTGCACAGGCTTGCCACATTGAAACTTTTGTGCAGCCTTGATGGGGCAGGATAACATCTCTCACAGCAAAAACAATTATGATAGTCTAATGCTATGTTTGCACACAAGAAAATGTTTCAATTTAAGCAGCACCTACAATCCAGTCTGGCTTAAAAGTTGAAATCTCATAATATTCTCTAGTGAATAATAATGTTTCTTACACAAACACTCCAGTGACCTTGTTGAAAGTTCTTAAAATGACATGTTCCCCCAGAGCAGCCTATGATAATCTGAAAATCTGATTCTGAAAATATCTCCCCCAGATGCCACAAATATGATAACATAACATTTTGTACATAGCAACTGTTTCATACAGATACAATTATGCCATTTAACCCAGATTTTTGCTGTGTCCTGCACATGTGACGAAGAACCCCAGCTGGGGCATCATGACCTTCACTTCCATTAAATTAGAACATTTCAAATCCCTCTGACTGACCATGCTATCATCCAGTATTCAATTTATGACACAGTACAGCTTTCATTTAGAAAAAGTATCAAATTGACCCTGTCTTTAATCATACATTTTCCTAACCTCGTACTTTAAGTCACAACCTGCACTGTTATCACATTCCATCTCCCTATTCCTTTTTCTGTCTGCTTAACAGTTATGATTTTATCTCCTCTCCCCATCACCATCTGCCTGTTCCATCCTTCTATGGCACAGTGGAGGCTCCTGGACATAGGCGTCCTCTGGAGAGATTGGAAAATCACCTAGTGAGGACGAGTCAGCCATCAATCTTTTTCTGCGCCTCTTCCCTCGCTCCCCCTCTCTTGCTCTCCTTCACTATCTCTTCCGCTCTGTCTATTCTCTATCTCTGTCTGTCTGTCTCCCCTTTCCCTCTTTAATCCCATCTTCAGTCAAGGCTGGACATGTGTGATGGCCCGCTTTCTCCTCCATGCCGTCCAGCTTGACCAATATAACCCTCCTCTTAGCCCTCTCCTTATTACTCCTCTGTCTAGATACGATCTCCAGGAGGCTTCAAGCCATTGTATTTCTTTAGCTCTCTGTCCTTCAGTGACCGTCTTTAAGGAATGGATTGGGATGGGAGATGGCTTACCTAAAGCACAGTGGAAATCCTCAATTGATGGTTTCATAAGATGGGCTAACCTGCTGTAGCTTAGCCAGCCACACTCTGCGTAATGTTCCAAAAAACGTCTTTCGGGGAAGTCTTTCCACTGTAACCAAGCACTGTGAGGATGTTGGTTCAACTGTAAGCCAATCACCAATTAATACTAAAGGCCAAGATCCATAAAGATAAAGTTGTGGATTAGGTATAAACCTTGTTAAACACTAAAGGGTCTCAAAAAAGGGGACCGGGTTATGGCCTCCCATTCAGTGGCTAATGTCCATGTATGGAGCCTGGGGATCACAGAGGGGTTTTAACCTACCCTGTCAGCCTAAATTAATGAGGTAATTAAGGGCTCAGGTGGAATTAGCAGTAGACACCTTAAGTGCCCTGAGGCAGGCAGTATGTAAAGCTGTGTCGAGAGGACAGGGACTGCCATCGGAAGACCTGGTGAAGATGAAAGGTCAAAACGGACAACTGTTGGGCAACAGGAGTTCACATAGGCTCAATTAAATTTAGTTTTTGCAGTTAAGATGTTTATTTTTGGAGATGATATATGTGATGGCATTGACTTCATTTCGTCAGATGAGTCGCTGGTTTGTTTTCCACTTCAAGTCTGTAGTGATTTGTGCCCAGGTGAACATATGGGGAATTTAAGATGCTCTTTTACAGAGTTTAATATGATTATATTACAGACACTGCTGCAGTCATAAAACCACCCAATTTAAAGCATCCATAAAAGATTTACCTGGGAACTTTATTCAGATGATGGCTCCTTAATACTTTTCCTGTTGCACTATGTTGGCTTTTATTTTGCTTGGGTTTTCAGTTTTTAGTTGCTTCATTTCTTCTTTAATTTTTTATACTAAAGTTGTAGAAATTCTACCTTGATGTTATTGGAATAAGTCACAGGGTGGGAACTTTCCCTTTAGGAGGTCCTTGGATTAAACCCAATGCAGGAGAGTACATGTAAAGCACATGCTAACACGTGTTCTCACTGTGTTTCTGTGCAAGTACTTGAGCTTCCATCCATCATCCAAAGACATGCGACTTGGTAGGTTAACTGGTCAGTCTGTATCACCCCTTGGTATGAACGTGACAGACAATGGTGTTTCATCTCCATAATCTCCATAGGTCAGGCCTACAATGAACTTATGCCCTGTCCAGGGTATACCTTGTCTTTGATTCCCCCCCATGAGCATCTACAGCAGGGGTCACCAACCCTGAGAGCTGCTATCCTGCGTGTTTTAGATGTTTCCCTCTTCCAACACACCTGATGGTCGTTATCAGGCTTCTGTAGAGCTTGATGATAGGCTGATCATTTGAATTAGGTGTGTTGGAAGAGGGACACATCTTGATCTACAGGATTAAGTAGTTGAAGAAAATTAATGAACTTGACAGGCAGGGTCAGTTGTACGAGATGTTAACAGACATTTTGTCCAGTTTCTATATTTTCAACTATCATGTTTATTGGTGATGACCAAAAGAATGAGGTCATGGGTACAAGCTGCTGAAATGAGTTTCCTTCATAGGGTGGCCATGCTCAGCCTTAGAGATAGAGTGAGGAGTTCAGACGTCTGGGATGGACTCAGAGTAGAACCACAGCTCCTCCATATCCAGAGGAGCCAGTTGAGGTAGTTCGGGCATCTAGTGAGGATGCCTCCTGGACACCTCCCCAGGAAGGTGTTCCGGGCATGTCCATCCAGGAGGAGACCTCGGGGCCGGCCCAGGACATGCTGGAGGGATTGGCCTGGGAACGCCTCGGGATTCCCCCGGAAGAGCTGGTGGAGGTCGCTGGGGAGTGAGCCGTTTGGGCTTCTTTGCTGAGGCTGCTGCCCCTGCAACCCGGACCCGGATAGACGGATGAAAACGATGATGACAACAAAAGCATTTACTGGGAATCCTCCAGGAATCCCTGTGGGCGTTCTTATCATTGACCATTACATGTACATAAATGAACACTCATTACTAGTTAGTGGAGCGAGATTCTGTTTGAAAGGCTTTCTCACCAGAGTTCTCCATCTCTATAGCTGCTAATCTCCCTCAAGTCAGACAGACGGAAACAGAAAAGATGTTTGAGGAACAAAGTCCGTGGTCAAAAGTGGAAATGGCACATGAACAGCAGGCTTTAGACATGGAAAGGTTTTCAATTCGATGCATATAATTATAGAAGGACACTGGGAGCAGAGAAGAGAAGTGGAGTGACTCTACATAAGTGATTGAGTCAAAGACACAGGTGGGTTTTTAACCTGTCGTTTTTCTAATTCAAAACACGGCAGGGAGCCACAAGTCGTTTTCTCAGGCAAACACGCTAAAGCCTTATTACATTCTCAGCGATCATTTTTTGTCCATCGGGCAGAGCTAATTACGTTCTCCACTCACACTGTCTCTACAAGTGTCACTGATATCTCTTCAGAGAGCACATAATAGAAAGACACAGTAAAATGAGTGTTGTACAGAAAATAGCCTTTGGGTTGGTCTTCATATCAGTGAGATCCATTTCTGATTGCATCCTCAGAGAAAAATCTGTGGTTTTGAAAATAGATGTATATAGATATATATTGTAGATGAGTAGTAGAGTACAAGATGCATATCTAAAACAAACTGGGTGTTAGAAGACTTATGGAGGGAACATGTTCTCCCAGCTGAAGGCAAAAGTCATAAGTATTAAAAAAGCCAAGTGGCCTCTGTGTGTATGTGTGTGTGTGTGTGCATGTGTGCGTGTGTGTGTGTGTGTGTGTGTGTGTGTGTGTGCCTGGAGTGTCACACAAAATCTGTACTGAGTTGTTTGCTGCCGTTTGGCATACTTGTGTAATTTTGGTCAAGGAACAGACTAGTGCAGAGGTGTCTAACATGCGGCCCGGGGGCCAAATCCGGCCTGACAAGGGGTCCAGTCAGGCCTTTGGGATGAATATGTAAAATGCAAAAATAGATATTAAGATATTAATGATAATTTTAGTTCAGGTTCCGCATTCAGACCAGTTCAATTTCAACTGGGTCGGTCAGTAAAATACTATCATATAGGTTATTATCAGTAATCTATCAATACTCACAACTCAAAAATGTTCTCTTTGTAAATAAATATATATTCATGTATTGACACTAAAACAATGTATAATTTCACAAAAAATTTAAATAATCTGAAGAAATATAAAGAACCTGAAATGTCTTCAGAAAAGTAAGTGCAATGTTAACAATATGCTGTCTGTTACTAAATGTTTTGTGTATTTGTAGATCCACTGTGTTTGTACGTTATAATGAACATGTGGAAATGATAAACTGAAGCCGAATATTGTTAAAATCACATATTTTTCAGTTTGTTGATGTTATTCACATTATTTGAAAAGATAGTTTATAGATGTAAATATTTTCATTGTTTAATTCGAGTGTTTTTGCACTAAAGCATAAAAACAAGTTTGGAGTTGACATTGTTTATATATTATTATGGTATTATTTCACTGGTCCGGCCCACTTAAGATCAAATTTAGTTGAATGTGGACATGAACTAAAATGACTTTGACACCCCTGGACTAGTGAAAACAGCAACTTGATGGGACCAATATTTTTGGTAGATGTTAGTAATTTTGGAATACAATCGCCTTACAGTCACATTGCTATGGCAATGACTGATGGACAAATGCAGTACATCATGCACGAATACACAACAGCATAAAAATTAGCACATGTACAACCTGTGGACTCGTTATAGAATAAGTTATACACATTTCCAAAACAACGTACATGTTAGTGTGCCCAGTAGGAAGATTGTCTGCAGTTCGACACCATAGCGATACTAACCCCGCCCACTTCCACGTTCCTGAACATTGTTGTTAGCCTATAAGCCCACAGGGAAGCACCGTAGGGTCTCTCTCTGCTGCTGCGTCCTCAGTACGGTGTATCTGTTGGATGCCATTCAGTGGTAGGCGTGTGTTTTTACATATTATTGTTGCGTGTTTCTATGTGTCTGTGCTGATTTATGTTCAGTTTATTGTCCTTAGGTCCCGTCACTGTTCATATAACCTCCACTCCTACGTGTAGAGCCGCACAGTGTGTGACATAAGGTGAAGTGGCGCTTTTTGCCGCCGGCTTTAGCGGCCTGTCCGTCTGTCTGTCAGGCCGTGTGTACCAGGAGCCAAGGGTGTCCAAGTCCAGGCACATTATATAGTATTTTTGTGTAAGATTTGTTTAGCAGAGTGTTGGTTTGTTTACTGTTTCTTTTCTCGTTCTTTTGTTAGGTAGACTACCACGGCTGTTTTGTTTAGTTGAATTTACTGTGGTTATGTTGATTTGTTTGCATCTACTTTGTTTTGCTTTAAGTAACTTGTTTGTGCTGTTTGGTAATGTTCTGTCTTTAGTTGGATTCTGTTAGCTTCCTTACTGTCCTTTGTTTTCCCCAACAATAATAATGATAATAAATACTGTGCTGCAGCTATGTGGATTTTTAATAACATTGTTCTTTTTTCTGTGTGAGTGCTGCGGGACTGGTGACGTGTGGCCGCCTGATGGTGGAGGGTCTGGTGATCTGGGGTTCCCACCTGAACCTCACACTCCTGTTTTTGTGGTTGGTGGTCATTTTGCACATTCCTCACAGTTTTTATTTCTTCCTTTTTTTCTTTTTTTGTCTTGTAATGTGGTTATTTTTGCTGTGTGTAAGCGGGTTAGGCACAAAACGGGGTGAACATTCTGGCCCCATCGACTTCCTCCCCCCTCTGATGGTGGCTCTGCCCAGCCGTCCTGGAGCACCCCCTTCACGAATAGCAAGAATAGCATATAAATATGAACATTTTCATGTAATTTAGCTTTTTTTTGACAGCGTAACAAAGACAAAACTGAGTGAGTTGCTGTAGGCGTGAAATGGCAGCCACGCTTCCGCCACCACTAAAGGGAGAATGTGAGACTGAATGGATAATGGATCGATAATGCAGAAGTGCTTTGGGAAGGCACTTTGAATGACTTGAAAAGTGCAATAAAAATCTAATCCATTATTATTATTTATGGGTTATCTTGTTTATTACTGGTTCTGATCCACTTGAGAATGAATTGGGCCGAATGTGGAACTGAAACTAAAATAATTTTGATGTCCTTGATTGATAATATTCTGAGTGTAATATTTGCATTTCATAAATTAACCCCGGATTGGCTGGATTGGGCCCTCTGGTGGGCTGGATTTGGCCCCGGGCCACATGTGTGATACCTTTGATTTACAACAGTGGTTCTCAATTATTTTCTCTCAGGCCCCCCTTTAGAGGACAAAAAAATCTCCAGCCCCCCCTCAACCCCAATAACATCCTAACAGTGGTGCAATTATAACTTTTATTGAATAAAACATCAATATCATAACAGTATTTTTTGCTTTTCCTTGAATAATTTGTTATGCAAATTAAAAATAACTTTTTTTC
>JAQQZY010000005.1:29764898-29779558 GCA_030068375.1 Ostorhinchus rueppellii
TTCCACACACTTATTTAGGTCTGGGGGCTGTGGGGAGACACTGAATTTGGCCTGGGGGTGGCGTATTCCTTTAAGTTCATATGTGAGTCAAGGCAGGTGAGCGAATAGTTTTGGCAATATAGTGTATGTCTGCAGAAGGGAACACAGATGCACTGACACACACACACATTTCATTAAAGTTACTTCAACAGGCAAACTACATTTGAAGGCAGTGACACTAAACTGCTGATCATGCACTGTGCACCTCTTTCCATGCTTGTTCATGGGTAGGTTTTTTTTGTTTTTGTTTGAGCTGCTGCAGAAGAACCTTGAAGATGTAAGAAAACTCAGACGACTCTCTGGGTGGATTATGCTGGATTTGTCTATTGAACATATGAGCTTTGAGAACAGACATTGCTCAGTGACTGATGAAACACATTTGGAATACGCATCCTGATGTACCAGTGTTCTATACCACAAGCATCATAAAGCACCGGAGAAGAGATGGGATGAGCGGATCAGTGTGTCACTGGCAAACTAGGGGAAATATTAGGGATGCTGAGACCGATACCAGTATCAGGTATCGGTCCGATACTGAGCGCAGTATACTCCTACTTGTAAAAATTGTACAGGGGGGTTAAACATGGCAAATTCATGGGGCCCAGTGGATACATGTCCGAAGTTGGGATAATTTCATGTAAGCTCGGCAGTAGAAAAAAGGCAAAGAAGCCAGGAGTGAAGTTTTACTGTTGTTTTCATGCCTGTTGCTGTTGTTATGGTTCTTATGAAATGCACCCCTATACCTCCAGTGGTTACGGTACATTCATACACACACACACACACACACACACACACACATACACGCTCCAATGACAGCTTTACAAATCATTTTTTTAAGCCTTTATTGAAGCGACACCAAGTAACAAGGAGACTTATGTACAATATTATATAATAATTACATTTATATGAAATCAGCATAATGTGTGTGTATGTGTGTGTGTGTGTGTGTGTGTGTGTGTGTGTGTGTGTGTGTGGTGTGACTGTTGTGATGTGGGCTTCACAAAAAAAAAAAAAAAAAAATCAGAGATATTACCAAAGATAATCATTAAGTAACTGAAACTAAATGAGAAGAAGAGAAAGAAGAAAGAGAGGAACATGGAGGGGAGTAAAAATAAACAAGTAAATACAAATAACCAAATGAGATTAAAAGTACAGTTTATCTACTTGTGATGCCATGGCCCCCACTGCCTCACCTTCCTTTCATTTCTTTTCTGAAGGGCCCACAATGTTTACCTTCCATGGAGTCCACAGTTGGTAGTGCCCCCCCCACACACACACAGATACCTCATAGTGCAGCAGATACCCGGCAGACGAGTCATGTCAACTGTGTGGAGAGTTTTCAGAACAAAGACACATATGGATACAGATGGAGCGCTCAGTACATCCTGTGTACAGTCCACATGTGATTCTGACTGTTTTCCAGGAGCTAGTGAATGCTACCCAGAGCCACATAAAGTTCATCATACTATCTTATATAAAAGGCTCTGTGCGTACCCAGACGGAGAAGCAGTACCACCATGAGGGGGTAGAGGATCTGTTCAAGCTGTGGGTCGTCCAATGACCGAAGGGTTGGCGGTTCAAATCCTGGCTCAGACTGTCCACATGTCAAAGTGTCCTTGGGCAAGACACTGAACCCTAAATTGCTCCCAATAGGTCTGGCAGCGCCTTGCATAGCAGCAGCCGCCTACTGGTGTTTGGGTGTGTGAGGCTTTGTAAAGCGCTTTGGGCACCATGAAGGTGTAGAAAATGGGCGATAGAAGTGCAGTCTATTTACCATTTCCTTAATTTTGTTGTACATATGTATAATGACAATAAAGGCATTCTATTCTATTCTATTCTATTCTATTCTATTCTATTCTATTCTATTCTATTCTATTCTATTCTATAACATTCTATTCTATAACATTCTATTCTGTTCTATTCTATTCTTCCTCATCAACAGTATCCACATTAGTATTAACTCCTCCGTTGTCACCATGTTTATTAATATTATTATTATTATTATTGTTGTTGTTGTTGTTGTTGTTGTTGTTATTATTATTATTATTATTATTATTTACTTTCTTCTTCTTCATCTCATAAAACTTTACTTTTCTTCGTCCAGTATGGTTAATTAAGGGCGTCGCCCCCTGGTGGGTTGATTGATAAATGCTCATTCCAACTCATTAAATGTCAGTAGCAGCACTGTGTTCCAGTCAGACTAATGACAACGACAATAAAGCACATTTTCAAAGGGAACTAAGAACTGTAAAGGGATTATTAAGTACTCATATCAGTACTCGGTATCAGCAAGTACTCAATTGTAAGTACTTGTATCCGGTGTGGATAAAAGTGGTATCGGTGCATCCCTAGTAAATAGAATTAGAATTTGATGGGGAAAACATAGTAGCTGATGCATGTATGCACATTCAGACAGGGAATAGGAGAAGATTTAGACCCAATATGTTTACACACCTTGGGCTGTGGACACAGTGTCTGCAGATCCAGACACAAGTCAGAGAGCAAGGTGAAGTGTTCCCACAGCTGCACACCATGACCAGTGCTCTGACCTCGCACTAAGGAATGGATAAAGCCAAAGCTTACAGTGGAATTTCCTGTAACCCCTGTGCATCGGTTGGTATTTCCAAATGTCTTTTCTTGGTTATTGTTTCTTCAAGTGAAATGATCACTCACCCAGAACAATACGACATAAAAAGTGAACGTGCATTTAACTCAGTGGAATGTTTAATAAATGTGTATCTTATATTAACCCATAAAAACCCAAACATCCATAAACGATCTAAAGCATCTACTGATCATAACTGTTTAACCCCTGGTGATCCAATAATCCTGTCAATACATGTAAATAATTGGTGTAAAATACTGTTTGCCATCTTTTCATGGTCATCAGATATGACCCATTTGGATGTTCAGAGACTCCGTAGTTACCATGGAAACACTATCATCTTCTACAAGATTGATTCACCAGTAAAACCCATGGAGTGACGGTGGATGGACACACTGGGTTTATGTACAGTTAAAGGTTCCATATTATGCTATTTTTCAGTCACATCATATAGGTCCCAGAAGCCCAAAAATATAGTATTTAAGTTTGTTCGCCCCCAAATCATCCTTTGTTCAGAGTTTCAGCGGTCAAAAAAGTCACTCTCACCAGCCCTCCTCAGAACAGGCTGTTTCTGGGTCTGCTTCTGGGTATGCAAATGAACGCATCTATCCACGCCCACTCCCCCTCCCCTCTCTGGGAAAGGACGCAGCTTACGAATGTGGGCTTACGCTAGCAGTGCTACGCACTAATGTTGACTGTGAAGCCATGGCTCGTTTGGACGCAGTAGTTCAGCCATACCAGTTCAACCCAGATTTGGACCCAGAAGGAGAGGCTCCTGATGAAGTCCCGACTCTGGAGCTGCAGCATGACGTTTCAGAATGGTTAGTCAACAATATCATGTGTCTTAGATCTATATGTAGTTTGTTCCTGTGTGTTATTGTTACAGCTGCTATGTTGTTGCTAACACTAGCTTGATGCTAATGGTAACTTCGTGTTTTACTTACCATCGTATCAGAGGTACTTTGCCAGGGTGGGGGCACAGTCAGGGGGAGGAGTTAAATCCGCTTATTATGTCAACTCAACCAACGACCCAACTCAAACTCGGCCGTTTGAGCAGGCATTTTCACAAAATGTGGTGTAGCAAGGCAGGGAGGAAACAGACCGTTTTCAAATTCAAACCTCATAATGAGGCTGCTGCAACACACACTACTATAAGAAAACTTTCACAAAGTGAGATTTGCATAATATGGGACCTTTAATTTCTGCTCTATGTGGGCTCTTCCACTTTAGCAGAATAATTCTAGCAGTGACAACAAAACCTGTTATCATTAGCCCAACTTAAACTTCTGCAAAGCCCTCAGGTATACATACGTATCCCCGAGCAGGTATAATTGTGGGGACTCTGGTACAGGTTGACTGAGCCATCCCTCAAACTTCCACAAAACTGCCTGCCCTTTGAAGCAATTCAAACAAACAAACAAAAACAGCTAATTGTTCCTACTTCTAAATCTTGATAAAGTAAAATAAGGTTTTGATTTATATGCTTTAACCATCTCTGAAGGGGCAGGTTCTAATCATCCTAGTGCACACACAATGAGCAGTGGGCTGCCACTGAAGGCACCCAGGGACCGGCTCAATATCTATGCCAGTACCTGGATCAAGGGCACTGGCAGGAGAATAAACCTAGCATACATGCTGTAGAAAGAAAGGGAAACCATAGGGTCCAGAGGAAGCACTCATGGCATAGGGAATGTAAACAAACAAACAAAACCTGTCTTTTATTTATTATTATTTGTAGTTTTTATATTGTAAGTCTTGTACAATTAACATGACATTTTTGACATTTTTGTGTTCAACCTCTCTCCCTCATTAGACTTTTACATAAATATAATCAAAATAGACTCACAATAGGCACATCAATGCAATGAAATACAAGTGGTTTGCTGTCACCTTTACTCTTTTTGGAAAATGATTTTATATGTGTAATTAATGTGATTTCAGTCTGTAATGTGC
Organism: Ostorhinchus rueppellii; assembly: GCA_030068375.1. Classification (NCBI taxonomy): domain Eukaryota; kingdom Metazoa; phylum Chordata; class Actinopteri; order Kurtiformes; family Apogonidae; genus Ostorhinchus; species Ostorhinchus rueppellii. Next base: position 29,769,496 of record JAQQZY010000005.1, read on the forward strand.
ACTACAGTTGCTCATTCACCATTCCCCTTGCTCTCAGGTGCTCTATCACTGGCCTTGTCCTTGGATTTATTTGAAGAGACTCTGAATGAACAGTGGATCTATTTAACTAATTTGAGAGCACCAATTACCTGTATCTTTGCTGTATGATGTGACAGCGAATAAGGATGAATAACACTATGACAATATATAACTCATTAGAACATCTTCTCATCGGTACACCAGCATCACATTTCAGGGGTTGAAATACACCTGATGTATTGTGTCTTAAGTATACGATTTGTACTTGAGATTCTTCTTTGCTCACTGCATTTCTTTTCATCCTTGAGGAGATGCAATATTTACAGATTCTATAATACAGTAGAAATTCATAAACATGTTTTAAATGCTTGAAAATTGAATGTTTGTTCAAGTGTACATCAGGCAAGAGAGCCAATAATGACAAATAAATGGGTCAGAATTTACAGGTGTTTTCTATATCACTTTTACAGCGCAATAAACTCTTTGAAAATGCACTTTGTTGTTTTATACCTTGCACCTTTTCTGTTTTATACTTTAGATTTTTATACTTTTCTTCTATTTTTTCAACAACTGTGTATTTGTTTATGTTCATATAGTGTGATTTGCACACTGTATTCATCTGTGCCTAATTTCAGTCCATACCACTATGCAATCAATCAATCAATCAATCAATCAATCAATCAATCAATCAATCAATCAATCAATCAATCAATCATTCAATATTTATTTGTAGAGCCCTTTACAACACTTAAAGTGACCAAAGTGCTTTCCAATAAAACCAAAGTAATCAATTATAGTAATCAATAATAAAACCAATATAAAAATTACATTAAAAACAAATACAAGTAACATGTCCCTGCATTACTGAATGTTAAAAACTAGTTTGAATAAAAATATTTTAAGCCTGGTTTTAAAAAGGCCAGAGTCTGTGAGTATTCTCATGTCTAATAACAACAAAATCTGAATTCAGATTCTGATACTGGTATTTACGGTGTTTTCATTGGTTCAGTGCTTTAGCTTATGCAGTAACTAACAGACAGAAAACACTCCTAGTTATGAGATGCGGCTAGTTACCTTTGAGCTGGGCTTCTTCATTTGCATATCAAGCAGGAATTTCAGATCCGATCAGAAGCGATCAGTCAAGACCCATCTGGAGATGCTTTCGATCGCCAGGTGTGAACAGATGCACTTAGAGCTGAACACTTGTATTCAGATATCTCAGGACAGATGTCAATGCCAAGTCTGAACAGGGCCTATTTCTTTGTCCTGCATCTTGAGTTAAATATTCATGTGAGGCCTGTATTCTAATGGAGGAACACATAGAAACTGTTTAATGCCCATGCCCTTGTTTATGCACTGATGTGTATCAGTCAAACCATAATAAATGTTTTAAACACAATGTCAAATACTAACACACACTTGTACTCAGATGGTTATGATGACATCTGTCATCTATTTCTGGAGGAACACATTCCTACACATTGTGTAAGAATGAATATATTTGATTGGTAGATGTTTTTTTTCCCAGGCTGTAAAAGTGGATACAGATGAAAAGGATAACACAGAGACACACTTCTTAACTTTGATCAAATATTTGCTTGCTTTCCTCCCACAACACATTTTCTTTTGTATCATTGCCGGGAGGTTACTTCTGATCAGATTTGATTTGCATAAATGTGTAACAACATAGCGCCGTCCTTGATTTCTCAGTATGAGCACTGTCTCCATTGCACTAATAATGGTGTCTCTCATAAACAATCACTAATACGTTAAATATGCAAAACAGTTGCTCTCCATTTTGACTTTGCACTGAATATGTTTTCATCCCACATCACATGTGATAATAATGGGCCAAATGGCATTGATTAACTCTTATTTTTATGTCTGCTGGCAATAAATTGAAGGAAAAATATATTCATATGTGCTGAAGTCTCATTAAGGTCTGATTATAGTCCAGATGAGGTCTAAATTCATAAACGCACTAGAGCTCTTTTTAGTGGAACAGAGGAGGCAAAAAAGGAAAGGATGTGCAGGAGTAATGGACATATTACAGCAACAGCAGATCATTTTCTATAAAAATATGTGAAGACTTTTGTACATAGAAACGTTTCATTAAATGTCTTCTATACCTTTGTTTCTCTTATTAAATCATTTAAGGTTTGATTGGATTGCTTTGAAGTGGGTGTGGTTTAGTCAGTACAGTGTGATATTAAGAGTATTTAGAAGTATTCACATTCATTCTTCTGGTAGAAGTACAGATACTAGGGTTGAAAAAGGCTTCTGTAGAAGTTGAAGTATCAACTCAAGCTTCTTACTCCAGTAAAAGTGTAAAAGTACTAGTTTCAAAACTACTTAAAATATAAAAGTAAATGTAAGGGGTAAAAATGCCATTAGGACAAAAGTTTAGGTGGTGCCACAGGGGCCTTTAGTGCACTACCCACCTCCTCAAAAAACATGTTTCTAAAGGCTATAATGACTATAATGTTCTATTAAAATGTTAATGATGAAACCTTTGGGATGCACTAGTTTCAGCTGTTTCAGCTGCATATATGGACATTGAAAATGAGCCCAATGCAAATGTATTAAAGAACCGTATATGTGTCCTACTGAGCATTAAAGGTGGGGTCTGAGATGTTTTCCTGGTGCATTTTTATTATATAAGTACTCAGAGAGCGCAGACCTCCACCAAGATAGTGTTAGTATTTTTTTTTTTTTTTTAAGGCAGTGTTTGTCCAACTTCTAATCTCATATACTGATAAATATAACATGAAATAATAATCATATTTATTGTTTAGGTTCATTATGATGTTAAGTATTTTCTTACCTGTGAATAAGCCATGAGGAAAAGTTAGCGAAGGTTAGCGCACTGATGCTGCGCAGCGCTTGTGAATGTGAACCTTCAAGAACAAGGCATTGTGTTTTAGCAGTCTGTAGGCGTGGCTTTGGGAGGAGTCTGAAGAAAGGGGGCGGGACTTTTGAATTGAGTCTTTTCAAAATGTGGCCTGCTCGAGCTGCTTTTCTAACATCTCAGACCCACCTTTTAACATGCGTTTATGGAGCAGAAGATATGAAGACTAGTTGAATATTAGTACTGGAATGGTGCAAGAAGTCAGGTGTGATGGATCGCCTACAAACCAATAGGGTGTCGGAATGGTATATGTTTATATTTCTCACCCAACCACAACCAAAGTCAGTCTAGATGGAGCCATTTATCTTGATATATATATGTGTGTGTATGTATGTATGTATATATATATATATATATAATTTGAACGATGACAATGAAAACAAGCTGAAATGAAATAGGAATAACAAAGCTATGTTTAAAATGCAAGGGGTAAATTGTACGGATAATTGTGTGAAAATGTAAAGAGCAGAAATAAAAAGTCAGCTGAAAAATAATCACTCCAGTAATGTATCAACCTCCGCCAAGGCAGTGTTTGTACTTTCATCCACTAGATGGCACTGAATGTAGGGATCACCACCAAAATCTAATCATCTATAGGATACCCCATTACTGACAATCTGTGAACATTTCATGAAAATCCGCCCTTAACTTTTTGAGTTATCTTGCTAACATGCAGACAGACTGACAGACAAATGCCGGCAAAAACATAACCTCCTTGGCGGAGGTAATAACCCAGATTTCTACTCAAGTAACTTAAAATATTTGTACTTTGTTACTTGACACCTCTGGATGTAAACCTGATACTATATTGTTGAAACAGGAGGAGGATGAGAGTTAAATGACAATATGGTCCTAGAGCATCACAGTGTTTTGTTGCTGAATCCTGTGAGTTATTGTGCAGCTGAATTCTTTGAATATAAAAAGCGGAAAAAGATGATTAACTGGAGGAAGAGAAAAAGGAGGGATTTTCATAGAAAAACACACATATTATACATTGTACACATATTTGTGTAACAAGAGACCGATGAATAATTAACACAGTGACAAAGGATTACAGTTCAGCATATTTATTTTTCATCTGAGTTTGCCTTTAATCCTTTTTCAATAATAAACAGCCAAAGGACAAATGGAGCTGACTATAAAGTCTGTGTAGTACAATGCCATGTTTGTGTATGACCGTTCATTTGGTGTCACTGTGATTACAAAATGTGTCTGAAGGAGCTGTAATCATTATGATACCAGTGGTAATTTGAGGATGTTCATTAAAAAACATGTAAAATGTGAATGTAGTTTTTCATGCTATATCTTGTTCATTTTATGGCTACAGGCAGAGGTTACGTGTTTCTGTAATTTGTGAAGCTGTAAAATGGCTTGCTTTTAGTAGGCGGAGGATATAAAAAGCTCATTCCTTTTCTTTCCAAGCTGGACTGGTCTTGGTGCTGAAAGTAAAAAAGAAAAAAAAAAGAAAAAATCCCACGCACAATGTATACAGCTCTGTGCAGGCAAGAGATCAGAACAGTACAGAGCACAGAAATCATTTCACTGCTAATTATACAGACATTTTATTCATTTAATAAACAATGAAAGTTATGTTAAAATCTATGACCTTCAAGAAAACAGAGTAAAAATCTAATCAAACTAAATGAATTTCAGTCTCTGCTGTTATTGAAAAATCCACTCATGTAAGAAAAAAAAGGATTTACTCTCACAAGTTTGAATTTTATCTTTGTTACTGTTGTCCTACACTTAATATTCTCGATCAACAGACATGACCAAAGTACCTGATGGAAATCTAAAGTACTACATATGATTATGAAAAATAAGCACTTTTGCATGAATGGATATAATTAATTTGTTATATAACATTAAATTAGAAATGTTATAGTGTCATTGTGCTCCACTCTTGCTGCTGTAAAGTTAGAATTTATCCTTGTAGGACTAATAAAGGAATATCTTATCTTTTTCTATTTTTTTTTTTTTTTTTTTTTCTCAGAGAAAGATTAATAATGTTATTTATTTACTCATATAAACCCCTAAAAACCACTGGTGACCAAAATCATCTACCAACATCGTATGTTTAATACCTGTTGATGCATTAATCCTATCAATACATGTAAATAATTGGTGTTAAATACAGGTCATCATCTTTTCATGGTCTTCAGATATGACAAATTTGGTTGTTCAGAGGCTCCGTAGTTACCGTGGAAACACCATGAGCTTCTACAATATTGATTCACCAGTAAAACCCTTCGAGTTGAATCCATGATAGTGGTCGGACACACTGGGTTTATGTTCAGTTAATGATACATTTTGTTGGAAAAAGTCGAATTTTCTTCATTTTTCTCTGTCTAATATTATGACAGTTAACTTTAATTTGAGTTTTTATGAACATCGACATGATCAGTAAATTACATATGGTAAAATAACTGATTGTAATTGAAGAAATGCAAAATACAGAGGACAGTATTATAATAGATGGTGATGTACCATTTAAGAAAGATTCAATACAGAGAAAAATTAATTTTGTAACCACCATAGTGGTAACACTGGGTTTTTATGGGTCAAAGTGTAAATAATAAAAAACATAATAATAAAGAAAGAAAAATAAAATACACCAAGCACACACAATACATCATTAAGTTGTTTTTTGTTTTTGTTTTTTTCTAAAGGTAACTTGTTTCATTTATGTTGAGTCAGGTTACATTCCTGTTTAGACTGGCCTTGCATTGCATTCGTACAGCAGTAACAGTACACGTGGGGGTGTTGCTGCATGTACCTCATTAGGAACTTTCACAGATTCCTGTTAACCAGCACTTGTTCCACTGGTAAACGTGTGGTATTGGTAGTAATATTTCATTAATGATTCTCCATAGATCCTGATCCAGTTGATGTAGCATGCGTGTTAAGTGGTCCTCGGTAGTGATTAGTGCTAGATTAATTTCCTGTCCTTTGCTGTGGAGCAGATCCATTTACACTAATTTAGGAAAAGAGCTAGCAGTAGATACTCAACTCTGGTCTTATTGGCAGCTAGCTAGATGCTCATTACCAATCTAAAGGCCCCTGCAGGAGGTAGAAGGGGTAGGTGGGTGTGAGTGTTTCTGCATGTGTGTCCATGTGTGAAAGGTGAAAAGGTTAAGATATTGCAGGGGGGTGGTCGCACTTATACGATGTGGGGGTCAACAGCACAGATCAGCTGAGGTCAAGCTTGTAATAGGAGCCATTTTTCATAAGGCGCATTTCTCATCCACGTCTCAGAGGTAGCAACGAGAATGAAGTAGTGAACTGCGGGAAATGGCATTTCGATGTGTGTAACCTCTTGCCTTGCAACATCCCCTCTTGACAGGGAATGGCAGGTCCTTCTCATCTCTCTCAGGCTGGCTCGTATATCACTCACAGCTCTTGCCCACATCTCCGTCCCCGGAGACGAAGGCCGGAGAGAGTCAGAGGAAGAGTACGGCTGACGTGGGTAGACTGCTCTTCAATCTAGCAGCTACTCAACAATCAGCAACACATCTATCACCATCCCTAAAAGTAATTTTGAATCCAGTGACACATCTACACATGTATCACAGGCCTCTGATATAGATGAATTGCACATGACAATCAGTGAGCTGGCTCTACCTTCAGCATTTAAAAAGGCATATCGACTCTCTTTATGGGGAATCAGTCCAGCATGTAGACCAAACCGGATGAGATGAAAAAGAGAGAGTGGAGTCTGCAGTGTTATTATCCACTGTAAACTCTGACAATCCAGCCACTTGGTGGCACTAGCTGCCAAAATCAATGAGCGAGCACAGAAGGGAGCGTGTCTGGGCATAACAGATAGAGCTATATGAATATTCTGTTTCCATAACATCAGCAATGAATGTTTCCAACAGCAGGCAAAAGACTATCAAAATAAATCATGTGCAGTAAACATCATATTAAAGATGAATATTTTCGTTTTGGGGCTGCTGTGCCAGAAATGCTGCAGCCAACTACATGTGAGGTGGGTAGTGAGCAGGGGGCTTGTGCACAAAAAACACATATGCAGCAAATACATGCTTCGGATCAGATATACACCCTCAGTGTGCCGGAGCTGCTCTGCCTGTCTGTTCACTGGTGGTCGTGTGAGATGGATAATTAGTTCTGAGCGCAGAGGGGAAGCTAGTTTGTGATTCAGGTCGTGCCTGAGCCTAAATGTCATTGGCCAGAGTGCAGCAGGTTAATTGTTGAAGTTGTGTCATCAAGGCAGCTTTGCTATACAGTTCTGAGGGGAGGAGTTGACCGGTCCTTAAACGTGATTGGATAGAAACTTAGGAACTTGCCCCCACCTCATAACCCTTCCATATTCACACACACACATATGCACACATGCACATTGCAAATTTAGCAAATATTCTCACCTTCCGTCTGTGCAGTTATGTGGTAATCAGGCCTTCATGCATTCATTTGTAGCAGAACATGTCTGTCTTGCATACTGATATAGAATAAAGAGAAGCCGTGCTGTGTTTGTTAATGGGCTTCGACTTCTATATGAAGACGCAGGGAGAATTCATGCACTTTAGTATTCATCCTATTCTTGCGTTATAATCTTTATAAAATGGTTGTGAGTTGTATATTTTTAGCTTTTAGACTAGTTCAAAAAAATGTTAGCCAGTTTGTCTTCAAGAAACACGTTTGCTCTTTTTCTGATAATTTAACAGCTTGGCACTTCATTATACAATAAATAAACAAAGAAGAACCCAATGTAGTCTCATAAAAACTCCAAAGCAGGTGTTTTAGAATAGAGTCTGGGACAAAAAATGAGAGGAAAAGAGAACAATTTCATTAATATGCTGGAATTCTAAAGCGATATAGAGAAGCAGTGAGAGGATGACGTAATCTGCACAGACGGCAGTGAAACAGATATTCCAGACAAGAGAGAATAATTGAAATATGTGCAATTTTTTTTAAAACACTCTTACACTTGTGAATAGATTTTGTGGTGTCTATTTTGTTAAAACATGGAACTGATTCTGTTCTGGTGATTAGTCTATAGCTGTTCCTCTTTATAAATATTAATTTTCCCCTCTTTCTTTGCCAAAGCCTGAGGCATCTAGCGCAGGTGTTTGTGAATATCATAGAGGACAACCAACTAACGGCAGCAGAAGTAGGAAGTTACTATAATGACTGCTGTCCCCAGTGCACCCTGGGTAATAATCAGCCCTCGTTTGTCATAATAGCAGGTAAATAGTGAAGCTCAGCCGCAGTAGTCCTCACAGTAGGACACTGGCAGCAACAGCAGTCCACCATCATTTTTCACTTATTTTTATTAAGTGAACTGGCATTCCACTGGTTCTCTGTGGTTTGTTAGTGTTTACAGACATACTTATGGAGTGAAATGAAAAGGGCAGCTTAGCAAAAGCCAAATTCTAACTAGGGTCGAAGTACACGAGCGGCTACATAAGTGCAGTCAGCCCTCAGGGGTCTGCATTAAATATTTATAAGGTTGGAGTGTTGTACAGTAACACTACGGTTCGTAAACCTTCTTTTGTCGATTGCCTGTCAGGAAAAAGTACACCAGTGATCCCTTAATTAATGTATCGTAATTTTAAAAAGGATGGAAGTAACATGTTGTTACTCAGAGAAATGTAGTTGCTGGGTCTTTTTCTGTCTGGTTATGAAATGTACAAAGCAAAAGCCGGAGGCAAAGTTTCTCTGTTGTGCTTGCCATCTCAGTGAAGAAACTCTGAGATAAGACAAATGGTTCAAATGACCTTTGAAAAGATCACCATCTCTCAGTTCGCCTAAGAGAGAGAAAGCAAGCAGGAGAGAGGGAAGAGACGGAGGCTATTTTCTATATAGTGAGGGATAAAAGCGGATTCCCAAACTGTGTGAGCGTGTGCGCCCTATTCGTCTTCCCCTTCTGAATGCTTTCTGCTCCATTTACACAACCTACGTTTATTTGTCTCTGTCTAGGACTCAACTATTGCAGTATGTAAGGGGGGGGTTCTTAAAGCCTCTGTTCGTTACCCGTTAACTGACAGCTCTTTTGATTTTCTTTCATTAGCCACTTTTAATGAAGAAATAAAGTTGCAGTGTTCTGCAGAGCTGTAGATTTCATCTACAGCAGCGATCCTTGCTCAGCTCGCCGCTTGCTCTGCGGGCCACATGGGCTTTTCATGGTGCTCATTACTGTTCAGTCCTGGGAGAGTCCATATAGCTTGCTATCTCTCCGTTGTACACCCACTCCCAGAAGCCATTCATCTATGCTGGAAATTTCTGGATTGCACCACGCTTTAAATTAAGATATTCTGTAACAAAAGCGTCCTGAAGAGGTGACAGATGTTAGACCTCGTAGTCACCAGAAAGGAGTACAAAAAAACTGAATAGAAGGTGCCATTATAAGTGTTTTTTCTACTGTTTTACACAAGAAAACATGTATAAAAGATTGACTGTAAACACAAAAATAGTCCAAAAAACAGCACAGTTCTTCTTTTCACCCTGGATATGTACACGTAGTAAAACCCCACACCATGATTTATTTGTACTCGCACTTTTAGTTGGTGACTTTTTAAGAGCATATCCTCCTTATCATCTTCTGTGAATACAAAGTTTGGTCATTAATCGCTAAAATAGTTTACCTTTTTCACCCAGTTTTGCTTCTTCTCTTATTTTTAAGGGGCTCGTATTTATCTAAACCCACATTTATTAGCCCGTGGTTCTTTTACTTGTGTATTTGGACCCTAATAGTTCATACAGTTTGAATTTGAACCCTCCAGCTGCTGCAAAACTATCTTTATAGTCATTCTGGCAAAACTTGGGTGGATTTCTACAACCTGTTTCAATTCCTGCTTAATTTGTTACATTTTATAACTAGTTACGTCACAACATTTGCACATATAAGGTCCAGACTTCTGATGAATATTTCTCTGAGTACGACATAATATTTTATCAGCAGCAGTGGTTGTAGTAAAAACTGAAAATATGTCCAAACTTCAAGCTGATTACCTAAAATGTTCAGCCCTTAGCTGAACAGGACAGAGCAGCACAGTCAACAACCTGGAGGGGGCGGGGCCTGGAGTGGCTCATGTTCATGTAAAGGGCCAGCGCTCAAAACCACCTTTCTGGTGTCATTACTCAGAAATAGTGTTGAAGATGGACCTGTGGAGTTGA
>JAQQZY010000005.1:29804797-29822242 GCA_030068375.1 Ostorhinchus rueppellii
CTTCCGGATCATCCTCAAAATTTAATCAGTTCTTCCTTGTGCCATTTCCAACAGTTCCTGAAAATTTCATCAAAATCAGTCCATAACTTTTTGAGTTATGTTGCTAACAAACAAAGTAATAAACAAACAAACAAACAAACAAATGCACAGTAAAACATGACCTCCTTGGCGGAGGTAAAAAGGAAAAACATTCTTTAAAGGTGATGTGTGTAAGATTTAGACTCTGATGTAACACTATTTAGATTCTTCCATTATTCATACTTTATTATAGATTCTAATCCTCGTCAGTCATCACCTCTGACCCTATGACCACGCTTGTCAGTGTGAGTTGTATTAACCTGCACAGACTCTGTCCTCTGTCTGCGATTTCTACTGTCCTTTTCATTTTGCTGAGCTCACCATATTTCTGGATGCCGTCGTCAGGCAATGAGTGTGTCTCTCCAGCCAATGACAGCATCACCAGTGAGTGTGGGTGGACCAGTGTACATCAGAAATAACTCTACTCATACAGCTCTCGCCTCTCACTGCTCTTATTAATTACAGCACAGATCTGTCTGAGAGACAAAACTGTGGGTATAGGGCACACACACACTTTTAACACTGTCAGGTGTTCTTTGTGATTTATTATCATAAATGACAGAATCAGTAAATGTTGTATTTTATAATTTCACATCTTTCATGTATACTTTGGCTTTAAACCCTCCACAATTTTGCAGTAAAGTATTCTATTCTATTCTATTCTATTCTATTCTATTCTATTCTATTCTATTCTATTCTATTCTATTCTGACATTTTTATATGACTTTTTTGCAATTATGAATGAACAGATGCTTAAAGAAAATATATTAGCGCTGTCAAATGACTAAAGTTTGTAGTCAGATTAATAATAGGGTTGCTGTGGATTAATTTTGATTAACCACAATTAAATGTCATTCATTTTTGAATGTGAATGTAGTGTTGTGTAGCGTACCCAAGCAGATTTGTTTGTTTTTTTGTTTTTGGTGACTGTAAAATTTCAATAAAAACTTAAATGAAAAAAATATATATCAGTCATTTTTAATCTATATTATAATTGTGTTTAATTTTGCATGAGCAAACAGACTCAAGAAATAAGGGAATATATCTGCCCTTAATATGTTTATTAAACAGTTTCAACAGAACGACTGTAAACAACTGTTCCATCCTGTTTGTTTTTTGTCCTCATATTTCCATCCAGAGGGCCAGCATATTGTTTAGTGTCTTCTCTCTTTATGGGTTAGTTCTGCTGCCTGTCACTACCAGATTAACTGCCCATTTGTTCATGTGTGATGCTAATGCTAGGTGGATAAACTGCCCCAAATGCATTAGCAGAGACGTCACTCTGCACTGTAGATGTAGACAAAATTTTTAATCAGACTAATCATGATGTTGGATTAAACACCCTAAAATATATGAAAACATTTGAAGATACACTAATAAATACTCGACTCAAAGTGTCACACATGATTTATTTCACATATGAAACACTGCAGAGCATTTATACTCGTGGACGCATGCATAAGAACATCGCTCATGTGTTTTTATTTCGTACTGCCTTTAAAAGTTGCTTACATCAAACATCCATCACCATGTTAACATAATGCTTCAGTTGTTGTTTGAAAGACGTTCTCTCTACAAATACAATGGTTGATTTGCATAACAGTGTAATGCAAGGCTCGGTACAACACAACAATGCAGCATGGCGTACACTGTACATCTGGAAAATGAAATCTGAGACAGAGGTCAGAGTGTTAAAACGGAAGACTTGGTGGAGTGTGAAAATGTGGGGTAATTGTTGACGGCCTGTGCTAATGCTGCTTCCCGACAAGAGAGAGGAGACTGAGAGATACGTACAGTAGCCAGCAGTGAAGAGTAGCTGCTGCCAAATGCACCCAGGGCTAGACGAAGACGAGCCCCTGCCATCTGGGCAGCTCGAGGCGAGGCTGAAAACAACTCCCGCTCCATCTCTGGCTCTCCAGCACACATTCACATGTCATTTCATTTTTTTTTTTTTCTCTCTTTCATTTATTTATTTATATTTTTTGCACTTTTGGCTTCTTATTCCATTAAAGCTGGCCATCTTTGGCCTCCCATGTCTTTGTCAAGCTGTCTCTCCTCTTCTTCCTCACACTTGGCTCTCAAATTCTGCCCCTCCTCCTTCTCCTCCTCCCTCCCCCTCTCAAGGATTTATCACTCTTAATTATCTTAACTATCCCGCTTCATACTCGGCTTGTATCTAGCATATTTAATCTAGGATTCAGCAGGGCTATTAGTTACACTCAACATGCAGAGGCTAATTGATTTAAGGAAGCAAGATCTGCTTGTTGGCGCTGATGGGTTTAACTAAAAGCTAATATAGGAGGATGGGAAGCAAAACCGCTCAGGCTTTTGAGGGCAGTTCCTACATTTATTTTACATGCTATGATGTCCAAGTCACTTTGTTCGACTTAAACCAAACTGTGATAAAGTGCAAGTAAAATAAGCATCGCAAACTATTTTAATGATTAGCAGTTTGGTCTCTTGTGAGTTTTTCTGCCTTTCCCGTGTACATGTCATAACTTTTTGGTTCAGATAAATATTTTTGGTTGGTGGGGAAACAGAGCAGTGAAACAGATGTCTCTTTAAATGTCATGTTTGTCGCTGAGGCTGTGCTGACATTTTAGTCCGAGACTTTCACCTCTCGGATTTGTACGCTGTGAGTCATTACCAGAATCAGGTTGAGTCAGAGCTGTTGTTGTGAATAAATATGATCTAATTGATAGCTGACCTCTCACATTAACAAGCAAAAAAACAAAAACAAATAAAGCACATGAGTAAAGCCCAGTTGTGTCTGTGAATTAAATTCATATCCACACCACTGCTTTAGTGCTTTTTTTGGTTGTTTTTGTTTTTGGCGTGCATGTGGTTCGCATGCGTGTGGTTTCTACTGCATATGCATTTAGGGCGGCTGGTGGCCATGTTTATTGATAATGGCATTGGGGACGCTCAGCTTCTTGTCTTATTAATCACACCAGTCTGCGCAGTGACCTTTCTCCAAGCCCACTGCTTTGGGCCGAGCCAGATCCCCTGCCTCTGCGGCCCCCCTGGGAGCAGCAGGCTGACATCACTCACCCTGTGTCCGCTAATGTCAGCCCCGAGCCTGGCCGCAGCGGCTCACCGGCCCCGCCTGGCGCCCCGGACACAGCCCTGGATGACAGAGACATTGATCACTCAGGATGCTCGGGTTGTCTAGAGGTGGTGAGGAAAGGGGGCGGGGGTGTTTGTGCACATGTGCGTGTGTGTGTGTGTTTTGATACTACACCAATTGAGACTAGTGAGTCTAATTAGACCTCACATCTGGGCTTAATGAGCAATTCAAGACCCATCATTGATCAGGGATCAACTGGCCTGAAGCTGTTCTCTGATTGGTTAAGATCTGTACAGACGTTGCGACCTTCCCGGTTAAACACTGTGGACACGGCTATTTATTTATTTAGAGGTCTCACATCGGAAATACAGAAATGCTACATTATAACCACCAATGTCAAGGGATTCTACTTAATAAACAGGATGATTTTATTACTGTCTAATTATGAAAAATACTGTATAATGCATTGCCTCTGTCCTGAATTAATGCTTTTATTGTTTAGCTGCCATTGCTATTAATTAGGGCTGTCAAAATAAATGTGTTAACGCAGGTTAATCCATCATTATGATTAATCTGTTTAAACATTTTTATGCAATTATCCTATCTCCAGTGTGGAATGACTCTGAACGTCTCTGGCAACACATTTTTGGGAGTATGTCCAAGTAGAGTTAGTGTCGTGCTAAATGGGCAGTTGATCTGTTAGTGACAGGCAGCAGAACCAACCCATAAAGATAGAAGACGATAAACAGCACGTTGGCCCTGTGGATGAAAATATGAGGGAAAAAAAAACAAGATGGATCAGCTGACCCACATAAACTATTATACACACTCTGCAGAAAGGAGTTTTCTTTTCACTGAAGCACTTCCACCTTAAAATACCATATTAACACAAAGCATCTGCTAGAACTTCACCTAACATGTCACCCAGCTTACAACAAACCTGTAAAGCGCATATTAATATATAAATATATATGCCCTTCTTTCTTGCGTCTGTTTGCTCATGCAAAATAAAATCTAATATAGATTAAAAATGAATTACATTAAATCCTGATTAATCAAAATTAATCTACAGCATTCCTGTGATAAATCTGATTTTAATCATTTGACAGCACTACTGTGAACCTATAAAGACCAAAATCATCTACTGATCACCTCCTGATCTAAAATGTTTAATGTTTTAATCTTCTGATCCACTAATGCTATCATTACATGTAAATAACTGAGGTAAAATGCAGTTTGTCAGATCTCTGTGGTCATTAGATATGACCAATCTGGACATTCAGAGGCTCTGTAGTGAACTACAACATTGCTCAGTTAATGATAGATTTTGCTGAAAATGTCCCTTTTTATTCAGTTTTCTCTGTTCTGATATAATAACCTTTGGATTTACTCTGAGCTTTAATGAACTAAAGAATTACATTTGCCCTGAAAAATGCAAAATGCTGAGGATAATATTATAATAAATGGTGCTAAATCACTCAGGAAACTCAGAAAAAAGATCAGTTGTGCCAAAAATAGCTGTGAATGAATGATTAATTGGAATGAATGTGATATCATATACATAATGTATGTATGTACACAACACTCCAGACACACTGCAGATTCTTTAAATGCTGTTTTCAGTGGTAAAGTTCATAAAACTCAGAATCCTGCCAACTTTGGCCCTAGAGTACATACTGGAGCTGTATTAACATGTAAGAATAATATGTTTTCATTCTTACTTTATAATATTCAGTAGTTGTGCTTCAGTCATTTCCTGTACACAGTATTAAAACAGTTTTAGTTGTTCTTGATTCTTTTTGTTATGATGTAAATCCTTGATGAGGTACACATTTAGTTTGATGTAAGTGATGGAAAGGTGAAAAGGAGAGGCAAAAGATAAGCTTTTGCTTCTGGCCTATTCCTTTTATGGCTTGTTTTTTTTCTTGTGTTTATTATGGTTGTTGTACTGTGCAGAGTGATTACTGTACAGACCAAAAATAAACCATTCAATCAATCATAAAACATATTAAACTGCATTAAACAAGTGGTGTTTTTATATAAGCAAATTTAAAATAGTCTGAATGCGGTTTGATAAAAGAGTAACAAGTATTAAATCTAGTGTTACATTCCACATCTCCCATACATTGCATGGCCTTAGTGACTCTTTTCGGAAATAAACACAGAGGAGTCTTGTGTGTCACTGTCTGGTCAATATCTTCTTTTGTACGTGTGTTTGTTGGCAGCTGCAGGAGGCAGCAGGAGACTGAGGCCTAAGGGATTTCCACAACATCCAGGAACATCCTGTCTGGCTGATGCAGCACCTGCTGTCAGGATAGAAAAGGCATATGCACAAACATGAGCACCAGTAATATGGGACCGATGCTGGCTATGAGTTCTAATATTATGAATCCATTGGGCGTTTCAGCACATTTTAGATATTTCTTGGCACCGTCCATGAGCTCCTCCAGTACTATATTCTTCAAACTGTCCTCAGAAACAAAGAATATCATGACAGGACATATATTTTGCTTGTGAAGTTGTCAGGAATCATTAAATGAGCTCTAATAGTATCTGGTGCTTGTAGCATTTCTCAGCCCGTTAAGACCCAAATATGCACCAGTGACCAGACCCATCTACTGATCTAAAATGTTTAATAACCTTAGAGACACTAATCCTATTAATCCATGTCAATAATTGGTGTAAAATACAGTTATTCATCTTTTCATGGTCGTCAGATATGATTCGTTTGGACGTCCAGAGGCTCTGTAGTTGCCATGGAAACACCTTCATCTTCTACAACATTGATTCACCAGTAAAACCCATGGAGTTGGATCAGTGACAGTGGATGGAGACACTGGGTTTATGTTCAGTTAATGATACAATAGATTGGACTGAAAAAAACATTTTTTTGTTCAGTTTTTTTCTGTTTTTGACGTAATAACCCTCAAACGTAATCTCAGCATGATGATTAAAGTACATGATCAATATAATAAATATAGGAAAATACTTGATTGTCACTGAAAAAATGCTAAATTCAGAGGATGATATTATAATAAATGGTGATAAATCACCAAAGAAAGGTTAAATAGAGAGAAAAAATTATTTGGGAATTGACATAAAAGTAGCACTGGGTCTTTATGGGTTAATTACCTCCACTAAGGAGGTTATGCTTTTGCCAGCATTAATCTGTGTTCAAAATAACTTGAAAAGTTCTAAACACATTTGGAAGCAATTTTCGGGAATTGTTAGAAATGGGACAAGGAACAAGTGATTACAATTTGGTGGTGATCTGGATCATCCTCTGGATCCAGGAATTTTTTAAAGGTGTCTTTATCGTTGGAAGATAGGGCATGACAGCACTGATCTGCATATGAGGTAATTCACTGCCATCTAGTGGACGAAAGTACAAACACTACCTAAAAAAAAGAAAGTACAAACACTACCTAAAAAAAAGAAAGTACAAACACTACCTAAAAAAGAAAAAAGAAAGTACAAACACTACCTAAAAAAGAAAAAAGAAAGTACAAACACTACCTTGGCGGAGGTCTGCACTATCCGAGTGTTTTATTAGTTTATAAATGTGGAAGTAATGGCATTTGTTACCTATACTGCTGTACTGCTGTAAAAAAAAAAAAAAAAAGAAAGAAAGAAAATGCACACGCATCGACTTGTGGATAAAATAATCTTTGTTTTTCTTGTCTGATTTATGCAGTGAAACAGCAGCATTGTCTGCAAAAAAAAAAAAAAAAAAACACTGTCCAAATGGCTCCACAAGACACAGAAACAAACAAAAAAACACTCACACATTAAAGAAGACATCAAAGTGTACATTCATGAGGGTGCTGCAGCACAGGGGCATCAACATTAGCTAAAATAATTTCCTTCAAATTATTCAAGGATAAAAGGGTACGAACGAAGACTGCAAATCAGCACTTATATTTGTGGAACACACTGTACTTGGGCTTACCACACAAGTTTCAATAAACATTTTTCATAACAACCACAGTTGGCACCTTATTCTAGTCCGTTAATGAGGAATGTGTCTTTATTGTTGATTTGGTCCCCAGAGAACAAATGGTTCTGTTTCATAATAATGATTCCCAAGGTTTCACCCTGATGACTTTGCCTTGTTTTGTTAATAAACTTTTCTGTGTAAATTTATGGCCAACCTCAGCAAACAGTGAGCTGTGGACAAAGCTCATCTTTAGAGAGGCACTGGATTCTCGTGTGAAGATAAAAGAATTCATCATCAAAATGAACATCTCACATGTGGTCTGTCGCGCGTGTGTAAAAACATTTTCTTAGATAGTATTTGGCAGGAAAAGGAGCTTTTTCGTATATAGCTTTATGGACCTTTTCCTCTTTGGTTTTGTTCAGACTTTTGACCTTTTGCTTTGTTTACCATGTTGTGGCAGTCATGAAGTACTTGCATCCTTAAAGCCTCTATAATACACTATTTATGCATTTGTGTGAATGTGTGTGCGTGTGTGTGTGCGTGTGTGTGCTCAAGTGTAGGCTTTGTTCAGACAAAAAGCACAGGCTTCCCAATTGGGTTGTGTGTGTGTATGTGTGTTTCTGAGTGCTTGTGTGGTCTGCTGTGTACTGGTGAGTGTTTAGAGAACAGATTTCTTTGACGTTGATGGCACCAAAGCAATACAGATTTGGCAATTAACCTTGATGTCACTGTAATTACCAAGTCACTTTAGTAAAATGAATTAATTTCCCAAAAGGACTCAGAAACAAAATTACCTCCTCTCTTCCTGAAGAGAGCCAATATGGCGTCTGATAATTAGGGGAGAAAAAGTGAGCGGCTGCCATATTCCTGTCTCTCATTGTGTGTATTCTGTGTAATCTGCCACAGGGGGAAAGCCACTGATCTGCCTGCCGCTTCCATAACTTCCTTTGGGCTCACGCTGTTGTGACACTCACTTGTTCATTTTTCAGCTTACCACGTGTTGAGCTGTGTGCTTATTCTTCTTCCTCCAGACTCTTCTCATCTCGTCTCATATCGTTTTACATGTAAAAGCCATGTTGCTTTGCAGGTGCCAAGGTTATAGTCATGTGTAACTGATATGTGAAACAACAAGTGGTAAACATTCTTGGTGTGGATCTTTAAAGATTGCAAGGTGAGAAGAGCGGCAGACTTTCTTCGGCTTGCTTCCTGTGGTCTTAATCTCCAATCCTCCACCAAGGGTTGAGGTGTCTGTCATCCCTTTTATGCTGCTTCAATTAGTATGTAAATTTGTAATAAAATATTTTCTTAGCTTGGTGGGATTTCTCAGGTGGTGCCAAACAAGCAATGGTTTCCTTTGCCAGACAGCAAATAAACACAGGATGAAGCAGGGAAAGGATATAAAACAAAAAGTAAGTGCATCAAGTGAATCCCATCATGCTTTGTATCTAATGGAGCATCAGTCATTTTAAAGATAATTACATGTTTAATCTCATTAGAGCTATAATTGATGTTTTTATATTTTTTAGATAATGTAGGTAATTTTTACATTAATAATGCATGATGATGAATGTAGTATATTTTGTATGCATACTGAGTGCATTCACATAGCAATGTGGTTTGGAGGAGGTGCAGAAACACTGGAAATGATAGTGTTTAATAGTAGCAAACACTTTGAAAGCAACATAATGTTGCAGAAAACGGTATATTTCTTTATTCGTTTTACAAAAAAAAAACAAAGACACTTTCCTTTAATTACGGACTGAACCATGGCATTCTCCTGCATGCACTAAAGCAGCATTATTACTCACTTCTGCAAGAAGATGAAACCAAACACCCGCACTGCTAAAGCTCTGCTTTCAAACAGACTTCAGTTTTCTGAGTCTGCCACTGCTTCCGAAATCTGATGGATGATACACATTTTAAACTCTGATTGTGGGTGAATAGAGAGAAACCGATTTGCAGATGAATGTGAAAACATCCTGACACTGTCAGACTGTACTGTGAAACATCACAGACAACAAACATGAAGAGAAAACCATATGTAGTGTGTTATAAACATCTGTCAGTACTTATGCTGGGCATTCTTTACTTCCTTTGTAACTACTTTGCCTGTAAGACTCAAAGCTCATCTTTTTCTGCTCAGGTGAATTTCCACATGTTCTGTTGAACTAGTCATATTGTGATTCTCAGCAAAGTTAACAGGCCAATCCAGGGACTAAAAGTTCGAGCTGTGGCATTTGTTTGTTTTTCTTAATCAATATGTTCACTCCATCATTTCTAAAAATGTGTCTTGCAACTCCTTATTTTCTATATAATGAGCCAAACTGGGTGACAGATCACTGGCAAACCAAAAGGCTTGACTTTCCCTAACGTACATTACAGATAATATGTCAGTGGACAGGACACCACCGGCTGGAAGAACTGAGTCAATTAGGCGTGAATACAAACCTACAGCCTTCATTTGAATAAAAAGAGAGAAAGCATGTTAAGTGAGTCTTGACCAAAGTCATGGGCGACCCTTCCCCCAGTTCCACATCATTAGCTAGCAGTGTTTCTCCATTGGTTCGGAGCCATACTCAGATATGCTGCCCAACCCTGGTGGCAGGGTCGAACTAATTGCTCCTGAAACTGTGGAGGGAAGACTGTGTGTGGCGGAGCGCGTGGCCATGTTGTATTTCCTCATGACTGAGGCTGAGCTGGTCATGACATTCCCAGTCATTTCTAACAGGTTCAGCTGCCAGCGCACTGCTTGTGTATGTGTGTGTGGCCACAGAGAGTTCAGTACGTAGGGAGAGGTCAAAACAGACAGATGTGAGAATTTGAGAACAGGCTCTCTGACAAGAACCCACATCACAGGCTCTGCTGTAGATGCAGCCTTCCCTGTGTGACTCAGGTCACTTCCCACTGTGGGAGCATGTTCATGGACCTGAAGGTGTGTGTGTGTGTGTGTGTGTGTGTGTGTGTGTGTGTGTGTGTGTGTGTGTGTGTGCGATGCCTCTCAGAAGCTGCAGACGGTTCACACTGCTTTGTGGTGTATTAGACAGACACACAGTGAAAGAGCAGAGGTGAAATGTCTTTTTGTTATTTGTTTACATGTTGCATGTGAATGTGACTACATGCTTCCACATGTGCCTGCAGACATGAGACAACTAGGTTGTTTGCTTGGAATTAAAGGTCAACAACATCTGTGACATTCTCACTTCAGTGCAGTGGGCCTGCACTCTAAGCAGGAGTTGTCTCCTTAAGTCTTAGAAACAAGGTCATATAGCCCCATTTACATTCACTGAGTGCTTACGAGCTCCACAGGGCCACGTCACCGCCTGCACAACATCCGTGCACTTCCATCCATATGATGAAGCTTTGCAGCTGTCAGCCTCATAAAAGCCTTTCATGTATGTAGTTTTTACTGTCTGAAGATAATATTGAGAGAGCATGTGTTTGAGATGACATCAAAACCCATTTCCCTATTTAAATCAGTGTGATGTTCATTATTAATGAGACTCAAAGATAATGAATGTAATTTCTATTCTCGATTGTACTGCCTCTGTTGTAGAACATAGGCGGATTCTGCTACATAGTGCGTGTTATCATCCTGCGTCAGTACAGCATGTGCATTCATCCAGTCATCGCAGTCATTAGAGCTGTTCTGTTTTCTTTTCTTTACAACTGTGCCACAGAACAGATTTACATAAGACACTGTGTATCCCTGGTGTTATCTTCATATTGCATTTTAACAGAACACCAGTTTAAACAAAACTCACCTTATGATAGAAAATTCTTTATTGATAAAACTTTATTGTTCCTTTATTCATTCATATTCAACATACAAGACAGAGGTAAACACTAAACACAAAAACACTCAAAACACTAGACTATAATATTAAAGCAATTGACATGGATGTTGCTTGTCATTTGGGGGCTTCTATAAAACTGGTCCTAAAAACAGGACAGAGGGGCTCAAAATTCAAATCAGATTAATGTTATCAAGCAAGTTTGGAAGCACTTTGGGTCTATTTTAAAAATGAATATTTACTGAGATAGAGAAACTATTTTTCAGATAAAACACACGTTTATGTTATTTATTTATTTTTACATTATTTTCATACAAAAATCTGCATATAACAATAAAAAGGATATGGAAATTATGTCTCTTTATTTTCTCACAGACACATTTTGGGAATCGAACTAATTATGCAAAGGAGAGTGTTTCACAAAAATGATCACTGTTGCAAAATCAATCGTGATTTATTTGTGTTAAATGTGCAGGTTCCGCATGTAACACCAGTGGACACGATGGGTTACGTAGAAACCCAGAATGAGACTGAGATTAATAAAAAAAAACACATGTCTGGATTAGAAAAACCACCAGAATCAACACAGTTAACACAGTGTCTTTATTTATAGTGTTGTATAAAACCATTTACAGCCATGTTTTCCAGATCAAATGCACTGACACCTAGGTAGCTTTTCCTGTCCCAATTTTGGTCCTATTTTATCCCCAGTATTTTCTTTTAAAAATGCATTCATTTTGGTATGGATCAGAACAAGAGCATAATTTTGTTGCATTTATCAGAGGTCATCATTAGGCACATCCTGGGGAGAAATATGTTACATTTTTCTTTTATTATTGGGTCTAAAAAGCTGGCAAAATAAACCCAGTTTCATGTAAAGACCCATATGTATTCAATGTATAACATAAAAGAATGTTTATATGTTTATCTTACTTATGCATACAGTAGTGAACAGGATAAAGGATAAAAGGAAGGACAAAGAAGCTTTAACTACCTCATGTAGTTGGTAAGAAAGAAAAGAAAGTTCAAAGTATTATGTCAGATATTTAAGTAAGAATAAAATGAAGAAACCATCCTTTTTTTTTTTTTTACAGAATCCAATATGAAGATGTTTAGCTTTGATGGAACATGAAAACCTTGGATATTATAAACATTGAAATCAAACTAGTTAGTAGTAGGGCAGCTTTTTTATTATTATTATGACTGACTAAAACCTTGTATTCCTATGGGACTAATCCAAAGCAGTGATGTCCAGGGATGTAGAAATTAACCCCCCATGTTTGTGTTAGAGGTGGTGCATTTACAAGTGTCAGAGTTTTACATGAATTTACTGACATTATCCCTCAGATCTAATGGTCAAGGCTCTCTATTAATAGACTATAGCACTCATAGTGAATAGGTAAAAAAAAAAAAAAAAAAAAAAAAGGTTCCTTACTGTATGCTGCCAAGCATATCATTCATTTTAGCATCTTTTGAGATTTCATTCATTGGAAGAATTTAAGTTTGCTCTTTCAGTGAATGGGCCTCATGAGCCTCATGAATGTGCACCCATAACACTTCTAAAACTTACATTTATTTATACCAATTCAATCTCCATATAAATAGAGTAGAATGGATACATGTACAGAGGAAGCAAAAGATATTGTGAATGATTCCAAATCACAGAGATTCATATGGGACACAGGACCGCTGTCTTTACTGATATAGGGTGGGGAATTTTAATAGTGGAAATAACAGACAGGGGAATTTTATTTATTTATTTATTTTTTTAACAACTTAAATCTTTATTGAGTTTTATGGACAATTCAGAGCCCTATAAAGAGTTACGATACACTTGGATGTCATCGCTCCAGTGATCATATGATTCATGTAAGCATGAATTGTTCCAAACAAAGTGCTCTCATGTTATTTAATGGGAGAAACAGCAGTGAGCATGGTAAATGTAAAAATAAACCAGACTCAACCATCATGTCACTACTGTATGTACTGTTGTGTGTGTTATGCTTTTGAGTAGTGGGGTTGACCAGTGAAAGGACTGCATTTATTACTTTGAAAACTTACATTTTGGAGGGAAGGCTGGTGTTAGCTTGGATAAGCTACTTACATGAGTGATGCTAACTTTACAAGCTAATTCATTCCGCAATTGTTCTGTATTCATAAGGAGATAGAAAATTAACCATTTTTAAGTTTTACTATTATAGGACTGTGGTACAAACAGACAGCAGTGGATAGCTGTGAACACTGTGTGTCTGCCAAGCTCTGCTGCTCTGATAACACACACAATAAGGCCAGCGGATAGCATTGCAGCTACTTAGCATGTTAGCATTAGCATAGACACTAAACTCATTAAAAACTCAATATTAGCAAACTCAAATCTCAACAGAATTCTCATAGGATGAGTTGGATCTTAGAAACATCATGTGACAGAAGTTTTGCTTCCTTAAACTCATGAATAATAACTTTATTAAACTTTTATTGTCCGAGCTCAGCTCTACAGCAGCTCTCCTCTTAATGATCACATGACCTCAGCTGACAAACTTAACCAAACACCACCAGGTTCAGCAAAACAACTAAAATAAAACCCACTGATAACAACATTTGTACTAATGTTACCTTATCTGAAAAACTCCATAATTTGTGGTTATAGTGGTTAAATCTCAATAGTTGGACGAGTCAAACTAGCTAGAAGGCTACAGCTGAAAATCCAACATAACAGTTGTTTAAAATAGAAATATACAAACACTAACACATACAGTGCCAAAGAAAACAGAATTTACAACATAAAAGTCTGGCAGGTGCAATAGACATGAATGTGTTCCAACAGTGTTACACTCAATGTTGGAACTACTGGCCCCTACAGAACCCACAAGGGATGTGGGCATATTTCATCTGCCATTTTTTACAGCGGGGATTTATGGAAGTGTTGGTACTCTGATATATACTGAAGACTCTGGGATAATTACAATAATGACCAAAAACAAGCAAAAACAAGCAAAAACAAACAAGAGAACAAAAGAAAACATTGTGCACTGGTAGCAAGTTCGTCTATTGATTTTGGGTAAATATAGTCCATTTATTCCTTTTTTTTTTATCCAGTTGTGGTTCTTGTAGTCTCAGTCTGTGTTCATTTTTCCATTAGCAATATCTCTTCAATTGTGGATATCCACTGGTCCTTTGTTGGGTTGCCTTCCCTCAGTACCTTGTTATAGTTTGTTTTTTCAGCTATTAAGAGAATTTTAACCAGATATTTGTCCTTTTTAAGAATGGTAGTGTTCCAAAATTTTCAAAGATATAGAACATCAGGAATCAGTGGAATGAATAACCCACCACATGGTACAGTACATCCCCAGTTATCTTCCAAAACACAATAATATATGGACATTTTAAAAATATATATGAATAGCCTACATTGACTTCACCACATTCACACCAACACCTTTGGTGCATCTGCAGCTGTTTACCTTTTAATTTTGGTGTAATAAAAAACCTTACAAGATTCTTCCTGGCAAATTCCCTCTATGACCTAGAGAAGGTGGTTATTTTGCCAGACAGGGCAAATTTGTACGGTATTCTGTTTATAGACAACCTCTTCAAGTATCAAAAATCACCAGAGGTCCATACTAGTAATGCTAGTCTCCTGTGACGCCCTAATGGTTATTAACCCTTTATAGGGCACTCACTGAAATACTCTGGAATTCAAAATTTCAACCTTAGACATTGTCATCTACCATCTCTTGCCTTAAAACATCTGAGCAGCACTTGATAAAAAGTAAACGCATACAATAAAACAGCTATTATAAAGTCAAAAACTGATTTAAAAAAAAAACAAAAAACCTCATAGTCACTATTTACAGCCTCAAAATGCCCATAAAATCTCTCTGAATCATTGTATAATGTTATAAAACCAACATGCTTCTATCCCATATTTAATGTTTGAGGAAATACCAGTCATTTGCTTGATAAAGGGTTAACGGGCATAGTAACAGTAATCCTGCAAAGTCTCCCATCAGTCTGATTAACTCAGACAAATAGCAAATCTGCGGTATTCCTGTGTGGGCAGACATGGACGGAATGAAAACGAGTGCATGCATTATTAACTGCTGTAAACAAAGGCTATAACTCCAATTACATTTACTAAAATTAAATCAAATAGAAAAAATAAATAAATTTTGTCAACCTGTCAAAATGAAATACAGATAATCATTCCAGACCAAAGCTTGTTTTTAGACTAAGAACTTATTGTGTGTGTTTGTGTGTGACAGATGGTACAGACCTCCACTACCCTACAGTAGCTCTCGCCACGGTGGGTTATTTTACTGTCAGAACATCACACACACACACACACACACACACACACACACACACACACACACACACACACTGCACTCATGTGACAAGAACTAGTGTTTCATTAATCATCTGTATGTGTAAATTAGCCATGAAAAAAAGAGGATTTGGAGCATAAAACCCTGGACACACTGTCCTCTGTTGTGTTCTGCGGTAATAAATTGGATGATGGAGTGAAGTTAACAAGCTCCTGTCCAGGAATATTTGTGATCAGGCCAACCTAACTGAAGTTTAAACAATGCTAATGTGCATACATGGGCTTTCTGTTGGTTCTGTGCAACAACACCACTCAGGCAGTGACAGTTTCATGTCCAGATTGTATAATATGCTGCTACAGTCTTACATAAACACTGTTTTTCTTGCAACACATCACACTTAGAGGGAAAAAAAAAAAAAAGAAATAATAGATTATTATATAGGGGTGATTATTTAAGATCCCCGAGCTTCATCGCGCATATGACAAGATTTCCTCTGACCAATTAGAGAACAGCACTGTTCACGTCACGTTTTAGTGTCGGCTCGGCACGGCTAGACCCACCTCTGAAACAGGTACGAAAAATCGTAACAGGTCCCAGGTCCAACCCCCAGTGGAAAAGGGCCATATTGGGGTAGAGTCGAACCGTGCCGAGTAGAGCTGTTACAAAAACATGCAGTGGAAAAGGGACATTAGAGACACGATGAAAGGAAGCGAGGAAGTTAAGTCCAAATTCACAGGTATGAACATGGGGAATACAATTTGCACAAGGCCACATGGATTTAGTTGAAGAAGTGGAAATGAACCACCCACACACAGTACAATTGCAGATAATAAGAAAAGTGCGTTTTTGCTTGAATTTATAGTCAGTGTTCTATGCTTCTGAAGTGAAGGACATGTTCACCATTCATGGATAGAAACAGAACAGAAAAAAACAAACAAAAAAACACTCCTCACTATAGCTTTCGTGCATGTTGTCGACCTGTTCATCTTTGAAGTTGTGACGCTTACCCTTTCAGAGAATGGTTCTCCATGTAAACATGCTATACTGTGGCATGAACCTCCTGAATTTGAAGCCATATCACTTGTAAAATGTTCATTTATCATCGCTAACCAGCCTCCATAATCCTCTTCCATGAAATGGGCACACTAAATGACAGAAACAAAAATCCCATGAAATTACAGAGATCTCAATATACACAAAGCTAATATTATGACAGGACATGTGTGTTTACTGAAATAGGATTGAAAATTTGTGGTGGAATTTTTACTTTATACAGGATTAAAACAGCAGACAACCAAAGCTATTATTACAAATGACTTGGAATCCCATGTGAAAAGGGATAAAGGCATCCTCACAATAACAATGGTCAGTGTCTTTTGGTTTGGTTTGTATCTATGGGCTGTAAGAGTTTAAAGTGGTGCAAAAATAACTTCTAATTTTTCATAATAGATTTAACCACTGCAGAGCTTTACAACATAATGTTATGTACCAAACTAGAACCCACATGCAGAACAGACACAGAAGAATCAGTTTTATAATATTTATTGGTTTTCAACTGAAAACCACAAATAATACAAAGCACCAGGAGAAATGTGCAAAGTCCAATAATCAAATCCGTGGGGCAAGGCTAGGGCTTGGTCAGAGTCAGTCCGCGGTCATTCCCCATGGAGCAGAGACTGGAACTGGGTCGAGGGACGGAACACAGGTCGGTACACAGGAGACGAACTCTACTCATTGGTCAGACGAAGGTGGTTGGTACACAGGGGAATTCAGACTGGAGACAAGGTCAGACGGGTGGAGGTCAGGAGCGGAGGCTGGCAGGCAGGGGTCACAGCAGATCAGGTCAAACACAGGAAACTGGAACTTCAGAAGACGCAGGATAGCAGGTTTACACAAGGCAGGCACTGGACTATCTGGCAGATTTTCACAGGAAGACAGAGGGTTAAATACTGTGCACCTGATAAGCATCAGCTGAGCTCACCAGGTGCAATGAATCAGTAATTAGGTCACCGACTAGGTCAAAGGCTAACTGGAGTCACAGGCAGGGAAACCACGAGTGAGAGCAGA
The DNA here is from genome assembly GCA_030068375.1 of Ostorhinchus rueppellii. Classification (NCBI taxonomy): domain Eukaryota; kingdom Metazoa; phylum Chordata; class Actinopteri; order Kurtiformes; family Apogonidae; genus Ostorhinchus; species Ostorhinchus rueppellii. The sequence goes on from JAQQZY010000005.1 coordinate 29,822,063, forward strand.
GAAAGAGAGAGAGACAGGGAGAAAAAGAGCAAATAAAACCCCAAAATGGAAAAAATTATGCAAATAATGAAATAAATAAAACAAACCAGAACCAAGATATAACAATAGAATAGAAGAATAGAATAGAACTTTATTGTCATTGCACATATTTCAGAGCAACGAAATTACATTCCAGATTAC
>JAQQZY010000005.1:29833282-29843869 GCA_030068375.1 Ostorhinchus rueppellii
ACACACACACACACACACACACACACACACACACACACACACACAAATATATATATATATATATATATATATATATATATATATATATATATATATATACACACACACACACACATATATTCATCATCATGATTAATCTGATTAAAACTTGCAGTGCAGTTAACCCATCTGCAGTACAGAATATCTCTGGTAATGCATTTGGGACAGTTCGTCCTAGTGGAGTTAGAGTCACACATGAACAAATGGGCAGTTGATCCAGTTGTGACAGGCAGCAGAACCAACCCATAAAGATAGAAGACACTGAACAGCATGTTGGTCCTCTGGAAATATGAGGACAAAAAAACCCAGGACAGAATGGTCAACTGACATAAACTATTATACACACTCTGCACAAAGGACTTTTCTTTTTTACTGAAACACTTCCAGCTTAAAATACCACATTAACGCAAAGCATACTTTAGGCAGGAATTCTGCTAGCACTTCAGCTAACACATCACCCAGCTTGTAATAAACACATTAAGTGCATATATATTCCCTTCTTTCTTGAGTCTGTTTCCTCATGCAAAATGAAATGTGATTAATATAGATTAAAATTAATTATATTTAATTGTGATTAATTGATTGTGATGGAAATTAATAAACAGTAACCCTTATAAAGAGTCTCCTTGTTCTATCATTTGCCCGCTGTGTATGTGTGGTACAGTTTGCCTGGGTTTTTGTGTGCACTTGCATCAAGCTTTCAGAAAGTAATGCACGCTGATGAGTACGAGCTGGTCACTGGAATATGAAGGACAACAGTTGACCAACCAGCTGCTGGTGCTTCTGTTTCCCATTACAGAGAAAAAGAGTCAGAGAGAGTGAAGGAGACGCAGAACATTTTTTTCTATAATAGCTCAGATGTGCACTTTAAAACCAACAGTAACAAAACCATTAAAAATCTCAGAAAAATATACAATAAAGATGTACATTGTGTATTGTGTGTGTATTCAGTATAAGTTGTTCATTGGTTTAATAGTCATTCCTTGCACAACAGCTGCAGCTACACCGTACTGCAGAGCCCAGATCAGGCATTATGTTTTACAGTTACACTTCACAATGAAATGCAAATATCAGTGGAACACTTAAAGTTTAGCCCCTTTGCACTTTACATCAGCAGTGACTTTCTACTGCTATTTGTTGTTGTAATAAACCATGTCATTATGTCTTTATGTTGTCAAGTCAAATCCCTGCAGTTAACAGACTTAAAGGTGATTCTTATTTTAGCTGCAGAATGTGGCTCTGTGCCATCACACTCATATTTGAATCTTGCTCACCCCTAAAAAATCAGGACACTCTCTCATCTTTGTGTGTGTTATTATTGCAAGAATTGTTTTGTAGCAATTTGCAGCATTTATGCCACTCATTAAACCTAAATAAATCAAGAAAGAGTCATCTAGAAATAAAAAGAGAGAATCTGAATCAAGTAAATGGCTGTGTAGGATGAATTTACGGTCTGCACAACCTGAATTGTCCGCTCTCTAATTAAGACAAATGAACAACAGTAGAGAGGTGTGTAAAAGAGACGACAGTGAATTTATCTAGTCTATCTTTTGCCCTTTTACCCCACTGTTTCTTCTGTTTTTATTACAATCCACATCCTCTTTTCCTCGTGCATATCTTTTTTAGGCTTAAAAATAATATAGTGCAGTTATAGTATGGAGCGCAGCACATCCCATCTCCCTGTTCTCATAGATTTAGGATCTATAAATCATGTATGGCAAACCTCTTTGTTAAATGAGGCTATACAATAGAAGTCATTGTGAAATTTCACTTCTTCCATTTATTCTCAATGTCACAGGCTAATACTGCTGGGAATTCTTTAGTATTATACAGTGCAAACAAATTTAGTTTATGCTCACACAAAACTCCGCGGCTCTTAGCCAAGTAGTTACCAAGCCATTCCTTGTAATTTCTGACAGTGTGATAAAGTGTAGGAATTGATTTTCTGAACAGACTCCTAGATGGGGACAAAATGCTGCAGAACATGTAGCTCTGTGAAGCACACTTTTCATCCCAGAATGAATGAGGCCCGCATACATGATTAGAATAATTAAAAGATTTGTCTCTGCCATGGGCCAATAAGAGACATTTTGTTTGCTAAAGTTTACTGCTTCTTTCCAAAGTTTTTCACTTTTTCATCAATCTTTTCAACGCTAATAGCTTATCTTGACAAAATAGTCTAGTGTTTTTCAATCTTGGGGTCAGGAATTCAAATGGGAATCACCTGAAATTTCTCGTAATTGATTTTTTTTTTTTTTCAAATTACTAATAAAAATATATAGTAAGTTGACAGACAATCCCAATCCATAACAGACATGACGAACTGAAGCTGAAACTGAAGCACTGTGGCACTGTTTATCTGTCAAATGTTCACTGTGGACAGTTTAAGAAGCTGCAGCTCTTTCATAATTCATAGTTTGACTTATTGTTTGTGTAGCGGTTGTATTTGTGCGTTGTGTTAAATATGACAGAGTCTGAACCACTTCAATGGCTTGCTTGTTTTTTTTTTCCTGGCAGAAGGATACACAATCAGTCTCATTCATAATCTGAACGTGTTCTCACACTGCTAAGCTAAAATAAAAATTTGCTAATTAGCTAACTCGCCACATGTCAATCATGCCATGAACAAAAAAAGCAAAAACAGTCACTTTCACACAATAATATACTCAACCAATAGAGAGCTAAATGTTACACAAATACAATAAAGCAAAACACCCACTTCAATATGAAACTAAGATAGATAATGTAAAATGACAGGACTGACAATAAGTCTACTTACCAGGCAGACAGCACAGCAAAACTGTTCCAGCTATGTTCCTGGGTTGCACTACCCTGGTAAACAGGGGCACTGCGTTCAATGACCATAAAATAAAATTGTAATGAATAAAACAGTGAGAAATCATTACATACATTAACTCTGTTACATTTGTTCAGTATTCATTTTCATCCTGTAAATCCAAGCTGGACTCACTGTACATATCCTGACCAAGGAAAATAAAATTCTAACTCTGTGCAGTAATCTGAACGTGACTTTTCTGCCTCCGTTCATAGTATAATATATATCATATAGCCTAAATGTCATTTAAAATTAACATTTATTTGCAACATAGCACAGCAAACTATTACATGATCAAAAATAAATTAATTTTAGCAACAAAAAATGACTCTGTTTTGAATGTTTGAGGTCGCCAGAAATTAGTGACGTTTAAATGGGGTCATGAGTCGAAAAAGGTTGGAAACCACTGAAATGGACTCATCACCCTTTTGATCAATTCTGAGGTATTCTGCATTCAGTATGTGTGGCATTGTTCAAACTTTGTTGTTCAAGAATGTGCTTTGTCTACACTCCTCTGTAAAGGATTTTTTGCGGTGACCTTGTTAGTAGTAAGGTAGAACACTCTGTGGCTGCACGACTGTGAGAGAACTACTGATCCTGGGTCAGAAGCTGCTGACATAAGCCTTAAAATTCCTGTGGTGTCACGGGCTGTCACTTGGCTCTTCTGTGAAACCACAAAATGAGGCCTCATTTATTAGAAGGCCTTATATCAAATTTAATGTTAAGTAAAGACGTCAGCAGAACCACCCTCCATAGAAAACTTCGACACTAGAAGTTTATCCATTGTGTTTCAGTGCAGCCTGAAACTCCTATTTTAATCTGGATATGACTCTTTCAGAGTCGTTTGAATGAACCTTGAATGGTTCACATACTTTATAAATCACTTTGTATAAAAGGCCATCTGTGCTGAGATTCCCAATGCATGTTTCTGAGTAATAAATACTTGGTTGAACAAAAGTTTTTATTAGTCTCCTCTGGAAAACCCATTGGCAGAAAATGGCATACATTTTTTCAGAGAGTGAAAAGAGAACGTATTTTCATTCCCCAAATGAGCGTTTTGTAAAAGCCTTTTTAAAAAGTCCTCCAGATATCTTTAGGACAAACTTTTAAAGTTGCTGATGCCTTCAAGTGAAATTGAATATATATACTGTATATTTCTTTCTTTACATGCTTTTATATTTTTATTTGCTAGTCTCTTAAAAGATTTTAAATATTTTGCTAAATGCATGAACATGGTGTAATCCCACTAGAAACAATGATGCTATGTAACTAGTTCTGATGATAGGATTTTCACCATGTACTAATTTGTGTCCATTTTTGGACACTTACACTTGCCCGTGGCTTTTGCTGAAACTAATGTTGGTCTATAGCGTGATTTGATTTTTGATCTGCATTGACAGACAATTATTCTGCACTCTGAGATGAGTGTCGAACTGTTTTGAAAAAGCGTTATAATTGGTTAATGAGTCGGAAAGGGAAAGCTTCTTGATCTCATTTCCAGTGCTTAATTAACCTTGGAGTTGGAGATTTCCCCCGGTGCTGGGGACAAGGCAGGGTTACCTCACTCTTTCTTTCCGTCTTTGTCTCTGACTTGCTTGTATGACTCTCCCCTACAATGACAAAAGGATGCATGACTCTCTCTGTGTCCTTCTCAAAGCGTCAACCGTTAATTGACTGATTAATGCCTGCAAGTATGCACGTGCCGTCTCCTACACGTACAGACATTCACAAAAATGTCTTTCTTTTTTTTTTTTTTTTTAGAAATCCTTGCACACATATCTCATTTTTGCTTTCTGTGTAACATTAAAGTCCAGAGTAAAACGATATAAATAGCACCGCTGCTCTTCCCCCGCTCTCTCCGACTCTGACTCTCTCCCCGGGCCAGCCCAGTTCTCTGGCCCCGGGGGTATGAACCCAGTTCTGACAGAATTGATCTGTTTCCTCATCTCCCTCCCCCTGTCCGTCGACACCCTTGGGCCCACCGAGACTAGCCCGACACCCAGCCTCCACAGCCGGCCCCCGCACCAGGCCAGTATGTCTTGTCTCCTGCCCTCCTTCCTGTCCTCTCTTATATCCTCCTGTCTCTAATCCACACCCTCCCTCCTTCCTCCATCTGGCCCTCAACGTATACTTCTCTCTGTAGAATTGGTTTGTTCTTTTCTGTTCTTTCTAAAATGGCTTCCTCTACTTTTCCCTTGGTTACCCATGCTACGCTCTGTGACGCCCTTTTCATCGTTCTTTTTTCCCCCTCGTCTCTTTGTGTGATGTTGGTCAAGATGTTACGTGGTTCATCCATTCCCACCTCTTGCCCGGTTCTTCAGCCCTCTTTCCCCCCATTTCCTTGCATCCCTCTCTCCTTTGCCTTGTCCTTTTGAGCTCCATTCCTCTGCCAGGTGAGGCGGTGCCTTGTCGTTGTGCACCTGTGACCACCCTTCCCTCCCTCCTCTGTCCGCCTCGCTGTTACCTCCAGATTAATGCCAGGTAATTTGCTCCTCACTGCGCACCTCTGTGTTCCTCTTTTCCAGGTGAGGGAGACATTATTTTTTTCTTCCAGCCACTTGTGTTGCTCTGAACCCCCTATACTCCTTTCGTTCTTTTTTATTCTGCCAACTAAGCTTTCTTCATCCTCTGTCTTGTTCTGTCCTACCCATTCCTGCTCACCCCATCCCTATGCCTCTCCCACCTACTTCCTATCCCCTCATCCCTCTACCAGAAACAGAGCCATATGGCCAGGTGCGGCCCGGCCCTGCCCAGCACTCAGCCTCGTTTAGATTCACAGCCTGCGGGTCATTCTGCCTCTGCAGTGGGACGACAGACACCGCCACGGAGGAAGGGCAGCTGAAAGCCCCGGTGATGAGAGGAGACAGGGAGGAGAAAAGGAGCATGCAACTGCAACGGGAAATACAACCTGAAATTGTTAATTAGAGTTTTATAAATGTGTCAAATATTCTGTGTTTCATTCAGTGGAATGTGAGTGAAACACGTGTCAGCCTGACATTGAAAAAATGAAATGACGTCTCCTCTGTAACACATTTCTGTAATTTCAATAGTCAAAAAAATACTGCAGCTTCTTGTTATAACAATGTACAAGGTGTAACCGTATATTGCAATGCATTATAATTTCAAGCATTTGTTCACAGTATCACATTGTAAACTTACAGGATCATTGTGTTTTCACTTGGTCCTGACTGTAAACGATACAAACTACAATTACACAGGTGCAAAAGAGGACATGAAGGCAGACAGGGAGCGAAGCCGACGTCCATCCAGTCAATAAAATGTAAGTAAGGCAGTATTACCTCATAAAATTAAAATGCGATTCAAGTAGTAACTTCATGCAATATAATTTGACCGTGTAAATGTCTATTTTAAGTTGGTGTGTAATGTAGACATGTCAAAACCAACATTTTACAAACAATAATGTTTCTTTATTTATGTGAGTGACTGTATTTCACATTATTTTATTTATCTTAGTCATGTTTCATACAGAATATACAGGGTGTAGCACTCAGAACGCTCCATTTTTGCAAACGTTAACTCGTGAAAAACTAGTTAAATTAAGCTAATGCTAGCAGCGTGCATTAGCTCCATTCAGAAATGCCTGTGATAGTCCAGGCTCCGTTAGCTCTGTTAGCGTCGTTAGCTCTGTTACCGTCGTTAGCTCTTTTAGCGTCGTTAGCTCCGTTAGCGTTGTTAGCTCTTTTAGCATCGTTAGCTCTGTTAGCGTTGTTAGCTCTGTTAGCGTCGTTAGCTCTGTTAGCGTTGTTAGCACGGCTACAGCAGGTCTGGAGCGGTCAAAACTACAATACAATGAATGGTTGTTTCTAATATAATACGACAATACATTGCTGTAATTTATATACAGCAAAACCTGTAAAAAAATATCCACTAATATACTGTAATTATTTTTACAGTAATTATCCAACAATTTTACAGCACTTTATGGGCAACTTTTTTGCCTGGTATTTACTGTGAATTCTACAAATTCTACTTGTTAGTGTAAATACACTATTACATATTCTTCTGGATTCAATTCAATAGTGTCTAATTATATAGATTTAAGGTAAGAACTGACAAGAGCAAAGATTAAATTTTTCAGGAAAGTTATTGCAACTTTTTATCCACAGCAAACTCCTTACACAAAATATGAAAAAGTTGAAGTCAAAGACAGGAAAGTAAGAGTATTTGAAAAACAAAAGTGAAAGGACAGGAAAATGAGGCAAAAAAACAAACAAAAAACCCCCCAAAAACAGCAGGAGTATGAAAAGAAGAGACGAGAGGAAAGAGAGCTCAGCAGCAGGTTGGAGAGGAGAAGCCGAGAGGAACATGCGAAGAGGAGGAGTGGAGCGAAACAGCAGGCATTAAAAGAGAAGAGGTGTGAAATTGAAACCAATAAATCCAGAACAGATTCCTACAGTTGTGGGAGCCTCGGTAACCATAATACGTGGCCTCACTAGTGTTCTCTTTTTAATTTGAGCTGAGCCTTTTGTTGTCTGAGTAGACTTGAGCTTGCCAAACAGTTGCGTTCAATGACACTTCAACAGGACTATGCACACCACTAGGAAAGAGTCGATTTGTGTTTCCTCCAGTAGAAATAACAGAAGAGAGAATTTTCTTTCCTGTTAACTTAGGCTTCTTTGTGGGTATTTTTTCATTGTCTCTTCAGTGGAGACAAAAGCCTTCTTTTCCTGTACGATAACAGTAAAAGACAGTATACAAAGACAACAGTTGATTTATTTAATGTAATGTTTATGCTTTACATAATGTTTGTGCTTTTCTATTTAAAACTGCTTTTAAAAGTTTTACTGAGTTTCTTTCTTTCTTTCTTTCTTTCTTTCTTTCTTTCTTTCTTTCTTTCTTTCTTTCTTTCTTTCTTTCTTTCTTTCTAATGTATAACTTATCTTGCGTAATCACATTGTGATTCACCCTATCTAAATAAAACTAAATTGCATTTAATTGCACTGAATAGTCAGTTTGTGTCCCTTCTATTACCATTGTTGGTATGTAATTATTGTTGAAATGTAATGTATTATAAATTATGCAGACGATCAATTTGATACAATTTACATCAGTTTACACAATCAGTTTACAATCTGTTATTTGCATTATTAGAACTCTAAACAGATGGAATTTTATCATTAAGGAAGCAAAAGTAATGTGTTATGTTTTATCAATGAGAAGTGGCGGGGTTAATATGTTTTCTTCTTCCCACTCCTTTTCAAGCAAAACTTACCAATTTTATTTGCTATTTTATTTTATTATTTTTTTTATTTATTATTTTTCTTAATAGTGTACATGACAGTTACTATATTGTCTTGATCACCTCTATTTATTCATGTATATGCTCTGCTATATGAATAACAGCAAAGTATTGTGTAATTTGTCGTAATAATTTTATTTCTTACAAATATGCCACGACTTTTTTTTTTTTGCATTCCTGTAGTTAATTCTATATAAGGTTAAGGATTTAAAATGACATGACATGCAACATTTGGCTGTAAACCTTTGAGTCTGGTGTCATTGCTCTATGCAGTTTTAATACTGTGGCCCTCAGAACAAATAAGTATCATGAGTAATAAAACAAAAAATAAATCTTAGAATAATACATTAATGGAGCTGCCTTATATCTTGACATTGCAGAGGATTTATTCTGGGGAACATTGTAAGTGGAAACGCATTTCAGCTGCTTGAAAATGTCATCACTTTGGCAACGTCAGTTTTTCGATTTAAACCCTCTCAGATGATGTATGAATGCAGCGCGGCAACATGGCACACGCTAATTGACTGAGGCATATTGTGTGGATACTTTTTCCACTCATCCATTCAAGATCCTGAATACCAATCCCCGACCTAAGCCCCCCTTTTTGCCCCATCCTCATCTCTCTGTATAGTGTCAGCAAAGTACGCTGATAAGATTCTTACAGACTTTAGCTCCACCAAATATGCTTGTTAATATTCCCCATCTGGCGATCTCTTAAAAAATCTGATAAATGATGGCTGGGCCCACCGCTGACAGTGGGCTCTGGCCAGCATACATCAGAGTCCAAAGCCCCCCTCCTGCTTTATAGAGGGCTATTAGGACGAGCTCCCAGGCAACAAACCATACATAGCAAATGTGCCTCTTTAGTAATATGATAATTTATAAAAGGCACAGAGTGAGACTGAGTGAATATTCTGCAGAATTCCCCCACATACTTGGCGCTTAATAGATGGTGTGTGTTATGCCTACTCTCCTCAGGACTGCACCAAATGTGGGAACTCCTGGGGATGATGGAGTGAAGGCCAGTCTCAGCCTGACAGCTTTTAATAACTAATGAAAATACTGGAGGGTAAATTTGCAAAGAGAGGATTAGTGAGAGAGACAAAAAGAAGGGAAGAGACTGAGTGATAGAGAAAAAAATCTAAGGAGAAGGCTAGAGGGAGAAGTAGTGACTGAGCTTATTGAACCTCGGTAAAGCAAAGGTTGTAGCACAGGTGAGCACACACCACTTCCCAGCATGCATCTCTCTCTCTCTCTCTTTCTGTCTCTTGGGGATCTGACTCTGTTGGGAGCTGAATCAGTGGTGTTTGTGATGAGTCGCATCATGTTCTTCTCATATCATCACCACTTTTTGTCTGTATCTCTCCTCATCCCTTGCTGTCTTTGTCTTGGTTTATTAACGTGGGCTCCCTGCAGAGCCTCATATCTGAATGGCACACACACACACACACACACACACACACACACACACACACACACACACACACACACACACACACACACACACACACGTGCCTTCAGGATCAAATGCTAGGAAAACATTGATTAGGTTAAAATATAAAAAAGCCTTTGTGGGACTATACCTTCTGTCATCTTTGATGCAATGTTTCATTCATCAGAGGCTAGGGATGAAAACAGTCTGTCTGCTTGGCTCTGTGTGTGTAGCACTGTAGTATGTTTGATTTTCCTGTTCCCACAAAGGATGTACAGTCAGTATGTAGCCGGTTAACATGTAAAAAATATTTCATGTGAGCAGAATAAGAACAGAGGATACACACTTGCTTTGTAATGCCCTGTGGCAGAAAACTTTAAACTTTATTATTATTCTGCATGTACCTCTGTCTTATTATAAAACAGAGAGGGATTATGTACTGCATATGTACCTTTTTTTTTTTTTTTTTACTTTGCATACATTTTTGTATCAGATGTTTTGTAAAATATTTTCTTGCCTGTGTGCTGTTTCCTCATATATTGTCATTTACACTAAAATATTCTCTCATTGAATGAAGAGAAAAAAAATGTTTTGGGAAGAGATTAAGAATATCATTGAAAAAAATTATTTCCAAGTGGATTAAACTGGGCCCCATGGTATTTCTTTTAGCTATTTATCCAGATAAATGTAACTATAGTCGAAGTGAATGTGCATGTATAGATCTGTCTTGTGTCTGCAAAACAATGTATTGCACAGAATTGGCCAAACACCAACAAACCCAGTACCACCCAGGGAATCAATCAGATGCAGTCTAGTCTTCCATTTGAAAGAATAACCAACATTCAGAAAGCCAAACAGCAAGGATTTAAAAACATTTCGACACCTCATTAAAATAATTGCCTAAGTCACTTTTTCAGCTTTTTCAGGAAACACAAAAAAACCCATCCAAAGACATGCATTGATAGGTTAATCGGCTAATCTAAATTGCCCATAGGTGTGAATGTGAGAGTGATTGTTTGT
>JAQQZY010000005.1:29915782-29925880 GCA_030068375.1 Ostorhinchus rueppellii
CAGTAAAAGTGGAAGTAGGAGGAAAAAAGAATACTCCAAAAAAGTACAGATACTGCATTTTAGTACTTAAGTACAGTCCTTAAGTGGTTCTACTTTGATATCATGCATCTCTGTCCATATGTAAAATGTAGGTCTGCGTGGTTCAAACCTGTCTCTATGTCTTTCAGTCATGCTACTCTTTTTTTCCTTTTTTTTTTTTTTTTTTTGCCTAACATCATTTTTCCATGTCTGTTTTGAAATGTTCATCTTATCAGCCCGTCACAAAAGCCGTCAAAAAAGTTGAAGTGATTTTGCTTTTGTGCTCTAATGGCGCACTTGCTCTGCCACTTCCTCACCCGGCTCCCTGTGTCGGCACATGCAGAGAGAAATAGCTCCTTGCGCCTTTTCATCTGCCAGTCTAAAATGGTGGAGGGCACAACGCGGAGCATCCTCCTCTTTGGAGAGAGACAGCAGAAAGCCTTTCACTGAGAAGAGGAGGTATGGGAGATGACTGCTAAGACTACATATCGCTTTGGCAAAAGAGCCTCTTTGGAAACGCAGGAAAGGCAGCATTTGACTGTGGTAACTGTGATAAAATGTATATTCAAATCATTAAGCATCATGGAGGGAGGAAAGCATTCTGGGAAATAGTTTCGGTGTAACAGTGCTTCTTATCTGTTGTCAGGACAGATAAGAAACACTGTTATGCAGCTGTTGCCTTTGCACCAGCTGTTATTGGTATAGATGTTATTTGTGCACTATGGCTTAGAAAGAAAAATACAGAGTATTTTGGGTTTTATGTCATTCTGCTTGTCCTAAAAACCAGATTGAAACCTAGTTGCCATGGAAACTAAAGAATAAACACAACTCCCGATCATTCAGTAAAGGCAGCTCACAATGTACAGCAAGTGACTGTCAGTTTTCTGACCATCTGGTTGCCATAAGTCACACACTTTGGCAGGCATCTGCTTTTACACAGAACAGAAAGAAAATAAAGCAGTGACTGATGAACATGCAGCTAAGTGTCCATGTGCATTAATTCTGTCATTAAGTGAACCAAAGGAGCTCATTTACAGTCTTCAGGCTCCAAATTGTTCATCTGCGTGTTTCTGTTAGGTCATCCTGTTAGAGGGGAAACGTGTCACTGTAGGAGCAAGACTCTGGATACAGAAATACATTACATGGCATAGCTGTAATATTTAAGTGGACATCTTTTTGACACGTGTCCTTTTCAGCTGCTTCTGTGCATTACTAATAAAAGTAACCTCACTCAAAACATCACTGTCAGCTATAAGTAATGCACATATCAATCTTCATATGATTCTTCTGGAGCTGGCCTTAGAAAAATCCATATTGTGTTTTTATTGACAGGAACAACATGTACTCTTCAAAGCAGGGTCAGACAAAGATAAATGCATCGAGAGGAGGACAGAGAAGTAGAGGGAGGGGGAAATGTCATAGTGACAAGGAGTAAAATGTGAAAAAAGTAGTATGACATGAAGGCCATCTTTAACAGATGGAAAATCACACAGCATCACAGCACACACTGTACCTAATTTGCCTCACAGTTAATACTGAGCCATGTTGCAACCAAAACCAAGAGGTACAAAGGGGTTGTAGTGTCTTTCAGAGCAACCCCGCTGTGTGACAGAAAAAAATATCAAACATTTGACCAACACACGTAAACCGCCTCCTGACATTTGTCCAAAATAGTACTTTACGGAGCTGTGGGGCTGAGTCACACCAACTTAGTCAAATTCCCAGAGGGACAAGTCTATTTGTCTGCAATGATGTTTTTTATACACAAACACCTGACAGACAAGTTGGACATGCTCACTGGACTGTGCATGACCAATAATCCTCCTAAGGACACATTGGGGGGGGGGGGGGGGGGGTTGGGTTTAACCGTGAAAAGCCTTAGGGAGGGTACCATTTGTTCCAAGTTATCCAGAGGGAGGTTGAGGAGTAAATTAGGGTAAGCTGTTTTGTTTTTGTTGGAATTCTCCCTAAGGTCTACCAATAACAAGAGGTTTATGTAATTTTTACTGTGGAAAATGACGCGAGCCCCAAATCATCTTTAACCTTTAATGCATTTCAGGTTACATGGTTGTCAAGTAATGTCCTAAATCTGCCGGACTGCCTTCAAACTCACACGAGATTAAAGGGAGCAGTCACATAAGACCACACCATCCATCACATGCATTAAAATTTTAAGAAGCATTTTGAACAATGACCCGGGTCTGCTTGTTGCCAGTTATTAGAATCCTTGACAGTGAAAGCTGCTTAAACACACCATGCACACGCAGACTGGCACAGATGAGTGCACATAGCTGTCCAGCCATTTGACTAGCTGTCACTGAGCTTAAAGTAGCCAATGAAGCAAGCAAGAAATACCTGTCACATCCCACATATTGTCAGCGTAAGCCGATGAGAGGTACACTGACTGGCACCCTAAGCAGGATACGGAATGTACATGTAGGCCAAGGCGTACGGGGCCACACTTTGTAGAAAAATGGGGACACACGTTCAAAATTATTAATATGCAAGAAGCTAAAACACCTTCAAATAGATATCAGTGTAAAACACATGAACATGCTTTTGATACATTGGACCTATTAGCCTGCAAACACACACTGACCACCGCATTTGCATACTCAACCGCTTCCAACACACACACTAGCTCTCATATCTGTCAAATATAATAAATGGTTGCAGCTATATGTTGCTTATGATTGTGTGTGGGCTATCTGCCTGCCCAGATAACAAATTACATTGTAGGTGGAACATGTAACGGCTGTCACCTCAGTCTGAACAACCAGGTATATTCAGGATGGAGTCAGGGTGCAGGGAGAGACCATCACAAATCTCAGCTGCTGAGAGGAAAGAAGCAGCAGCTGACTGATAACAAACCCTACCATGCAGGTTTAACATCCTGTTGATGAATCAGCTACGCATTTGTGTGTATGTGTGTTTGTCTTTTAAAAGGGAAGCAAAAACAAGTTAGTCAGCTGATGACTAAATCGTGACAGATGCATTAATGATGCCCCACTGGACCTCAGTGTTCACCCATTGACATTCACAGATAGGGCAGTTGTGTTGCGTGTGCGTGTTGTGTAACATCAACAGAGACCTTTTTAATTGCTACACTATAGACTGCACATAGCGGAGAGGGGAGTAGTAGTGTTTACATCTTTTGTGAGGCTGGTTTAAAGCAGTGGGGGGGTGTCAGGAAATAGGAGGGTATGCGTATGTGTGTTTAGCTGAGTGAGGAGGGGGTGAGGAGAGGGGGCGAGTTGGAGGAGAGTGAAGAGCTGGAGCTAGGGCTTGGAGGACGGGTGAGTGAATGAATGGGCGGCATCTTAGTGAATACAAGCAGTTGCTCCCCATCTGTTGCCATCATTAACATTAGGAGTGTCCCTAATTCAAGCTAATTGCTCGCGACGAGGAAGTAAACAAACCGCGTGCAGTTTGTAGAGATGAGCTTAAGATGAAGAGGGAGGCAGAAATGTATTTTCAGTGGGTTACAAAGTGTGTTTCTGGATGTACTGTACATATGGCTGGAAAAAAACAAAACAAACAAACAAAAAAAAACCCCAAAACAGCTCAAGATAGCATGGCTGTATTACAGAGAGCAGAGCCCAAGGGTGCAATCCAGATTCCATGTGGGTCAGTGAAATTACAGGTCCACAGTGTTGTTTTTCAAAGCCAGACTGACGTCCTGATCGCGTTATCTGCACACAAGTTCAGCATAATAAAACTAAATAACCCCACAACCTGATGATGCTGCATCACAATTAACATGGGGTTGTTTGGCTTGGAAAGCTGCCCCCCCCCTCCTGTGTATTACGTCGTCTTTGTGTCTAACTGGAGAACAGTCCTCCAAAACATGAAGTTCTGAATCAGAGTTTGGATGACTGTGTGGCCCTTTGGTGTTTATTTGTGTCATATAATTGGGCAGATAAACACATTACCTTCAAATGTTTTGAAATTTCTCCCAAGGAGAGACCAACAAAGTGGAAGTCTATACAAATTTCTAAGGTCTTTGTGGGTTTGTTAGAGGCTTTCTTGTGATCAGATAAGTAGAGTTGAGGAAAGATGTTTTTACCTGCTGACAGTTTCAGCTGTAGCTTCAGCTGTCATCTGAGCTGTCAAACGCTTCCTGGTGTGACATGTCTAAAAACAGCTGATCAGGCCGAGAAAGTTTTCAAGATAAACATCTTTCCTCAACTCTCAACTTTTCTTGTCTGATCACAAGAAAGCCTTGAACATTTGGAATGGCAGACATGATGAACACGATCTATCTCTTAGTGGATTTATTGAGTGTCCCCCATGAGGTCGAGCAAAAGGAAAGTGGGTCTGTATTGGCCACAGGGAGCGTATCTACTGTATCCAAACATTTTGTGCCACTAAAATACATATGCATCAATATCAAAGCTGAAATTGTTTAATTAGCTTAGTTAAATTTCAGGTCTAACTGAACTAACATTAAATATACACTGCTTCACCAAGGAGTCACGGACATAATATTTTCATTGGATCATCGTTGGCTTTGATAAGAGGCCACATTCACCATGACATTGTTCACACCAAGCAACACTTGGCTGCACTGTCAAAATAAATGTCACAACATTTATCTCTGTCAAGAGTTGCCTTCATATTTTGCCATTATTTGGAGTGCTGTGTAAAGCCTGCTAGAGCAGATCCTAAAGATTCTCAGCTGCGTTTAGGTCTGGACTCTGTGGGGGCCAATCCATGTGTGAAAACCATGTCTCATGATCCCTGAACAACTCTTTCATAATTTGAGTCTGATGAATCCTGGTGTTGTCATTTTGAAATATGTCTGTGTCATCAGGGAAGAAAAAATCCACTGGTGTTCAGACCTGCTCATGTAAGCAATCGAGGCCATGTGGCCTCTGTGTGTGTGTGTGTGTGTGTGTCTGGATTCACACAAAATCTGGAAAGAGACTGCTGCAGTTTGGCATATTTATGTATTTTTGGTCAAGGAAGACAGTAACAAAAACAGCAAGTTAATAGGACCAATATTTTGTGAGATATTAGTCATTTTGGAATACAATAGCCTCACAATCCCGTTGCTATGACCACAATGCTTTGGCGGTGACTGCTGGACAAATGCGGTACAGCATGCAGGAATACACAACAGCATAAAAACTACCACATCTAGAACTCGTGGATCCCCACAGGTCAACACGCTAGTTCAATATATTCAGGTTCAGCTGATCTTATTCTATGGACCTAAGACATTGTTGAACTAAACTTGAGCACCTGAACCAACCCCAGATCATAACACTGCCCCCACAGGCTTGTACTGTAGACACTAGGCATGATGGATAACAATTTCATTCACCTCTCTTTTTACTATGATGTGCTCATCACTGGAACAGGGTCAATCTGGACACAACAGACCACATGACCTTTATCCACTGAAACACAGTCCAAACTTGATGCTGTATATCAAACTCTATCATTTAAGAAATGAAACGCTATTCCCTGCATCAACTAGAGTTAACTTGTTGCAGCTGTACAATAATCACTGAATTGAAGGCTACTACATATTTGCTTGTTAAATCCAGATAGTGATGTTGGCCAGGTTGTGTATACAGCTAGAGCTGCATGATTAATCAATTTTAAATTGAAATTGGATTGTTTAACTGTATAACACCAAACGTATCATATTTGATACATGAGTTTTGAAGTCTTCTACATAAGTGAGATTTCTTTTTTTTTTTTTTTAAAAAACCTGATGTATACAATTAGATACATGCAATATATGGATAATCTACCAGGGGGAGGCCTTTCCAGTGACACTACAGAGCTGTCATTAATGAGGGAGAACTTTGTGAATTTTGAAAAGGAATTAACAATTCGTTAGACATGTTTGTGTTATATTACAGTATGTTTTTGTTTGTTCAACAATAATAATATTTGAGCATTGAGACCCAAAGTATCAAATATGATACAAAATTGAAACTCATACATCAAAATTGATATTTGAAAGAAAATGTTTTGGTTTTTCAGAAGGACTAAGTAAGGCTCCGGTTTCAAAGAACTAGAATTTTCTGTCAATGGTGTAATGTTTCACTCTTTATAGGGTTAATTAGGACAATGTTTAAAAAATAGTAATCGAATTTCCTTTCGTGTCTCTGGGCCATGTGCCTCCGGGCTACTATAGGCTCCTCCTCCTAACTGTGAGAGTGGTCTCCACAGTCTTTGGTCTCCACACACAGGTACAAAAATGCTGTTTGCTCAGGAGAGAAAGAAGTTTGTCGCTAAAAATAGCAAGGGTGAGTCAGTTGTGTGGAATTGGTACGGCTTCGAAGTTTCTGATGAAGACCAAACCATTCCTCGCTGCAAACTCCCCCTGAAGGCGGTATCTGTCAAAGACAGCAGCACAACCAACTCATTCCATCACCTCTGATGGTGCCGTAATGCTGACTGCTTTTGTCTTTTGTAGTCTTACTCAAAAATCGAAATTGAAAATCAAGTGTTTAGAGGAAAAAAATCTGGATTTTATTTTTGGCCAAAATTGTGCAGACCTTTACAGTATAATATGTATTTTGTATATAAACGAGTTCAAAACTTAACTAACTAGTTGTATCTGGGTAGCAAAATTGTTATCATTACCATTTAAACAAAATAACAGAAATACAGAAAAAACATGACATAATTAACTTTTTCTTATTGCAGATACTTTCTTTTCAGCTCCTGCAGACTTTCACATTTGGTGTGCACTTGGTGTATGTTTGTGAGTGGTTTATCTAACCTGAGGTAATAAAAGAGAGTATGAACTCACCGTGGTGGTTTTGACTCGGCCTCCGGGCTGTGTACAAGTCCAGCCAGATTTATTGACTAACAGGTCACAGCCTTCGTCCTCCAAACATGGCACCATCTCACACCACTGCTTTTTCCGAACGATACTAGCTGCAGGGAAGACAAAAAGAGAAAGAGGAGAAGGAATGATTAGGATGGACCAGAAAGCCGAGATGGAGGTGGGAAAAAAAGAGAGAAATAAATGAGTTTAGAAAAATGACAGGGGATGGTGGATGCAGAGATGTAATGATTAAAACAGAGACAGGGTTGAGGGATGACAGATAGAGTGAGACAGATACAGGCAGAAATTTAACACGATGGAAGAGTGATGGGAAAAAGAGAGATATGAAAAATGTGTTGAAATACATATAAATGGTGTGAAAAGATGGAGGGAAATATGGAGAGATGCAGAGGGGAGGAGTAAGCGAGAGATGAGATTTGCAGGTGGATGGAGTGCAATGAAGTAAAGAGACAATTGAGAGATATGAGTAGAGGGTGACAGTGAGAGATGAGAGAAAGATGGAGAGAATGGGAGAGATGGAGAGAGCTGTGATCAGTCAGGTAAATAAAACCAAACATTACAAATGATATTTGGCAGGTATACAGACATTTATGCATTCTACAGCATTTGAACCATTTCAAACAGATGAAAAATAAGTTTAAAGATGTCTGTACCCACGACACAACGACCTATCATGCAGCATTTATTAATCTGTGACATCCAATCCACTGGTTTTTTTTTTTCTTTGTTTTTGTTTTTTTTTTATAACAAAATGCTATTTGTGGAAAAAAAAAAAAAAGATTGGAGTTTATATCTTTTTCAGAGAAGCTTCAGGGTTGAGCTCATTACATTTAGATACAGGCTTTTGCTTACAGACTGAGAATGACATACAGCTGTGCAAATCATTATTTCACCACTGTGACAGAGCAGTGAAAAGTCTGCAGTCTTCAGAAATATAAAGCCATCAGGGTTGTCTTCTGTGCAAGTATAAAGCAAAAATCCGGCAAAAGACAAAGAAAACCAAGCTAGTCGAGAAGGGCTGGAATTAACGATCATTTTAATAATTGATTAATCTGTAGATTATTTTAATAACTAATTGATTCATGGGATAAACACAAAAGACTCAATTCTTAAGGATCATATTTAACCCAAAGCAATATAAGCAGCAGACAAGTCACTAATGATTACATTCCCACAATGGCTTTAGGTTAGCGAGCATTAGCCCGCTACATAGACTTATTATGGTTATAGGCTAGTAAGCTATCAACCAGCTCTGGTTATAGGCTATCAAAGTAAAGTAGTATTGTATGTATTAGCTCCAGTCAACGAAAGGTAATAGTCTGGTGGGCTGATACACAGAGATGGATGAACATGTTATAATTATG
This sequence comes from Ostorhinchus rueppellii, assembly GCA_030068375.1. NCBI lineage: Eukaryota > Metazoa > Chordata > Actinopteri > Kurtiformes > Apogonidae > Ostorhinchus > Ostorhinchus rueppellii. Next base: position 29,923,976 of record JAQQZY010000005.1, read on the forward strand.
ACAGTAGTGTGTAACTAGCTAGCGGGCTTAAGTAATCATGACACGTAGGCTATTTTAAGCTAGGTTTAGTTTATGTTCCTGGTGGCAGCCCTCCCCTACAGCAGCCCTGTTTGCCTAAACCATAGTGCGCTGGAGGATGTTGGCCATCTTTTCCCCCATATTGAACTTTTCTTACATAAATGGTGTACTACATTTAGGCCAAACAGGGCTACCAGGAACATAATATAAACCGAGCTTAAAAAATCTGGCCTGGCATCTAAAGCCTTGGCCATACTGCTCTCTGTGATCTCACTTTTTATCATTTGTCTTTTTATTTTGTTTGTTTTTCTGTACTCCTTTATAGTAAATGTCTTATATGTTTTTGTTTATGATTTAGGTGCCGAGGGACGAGATGGAAATAATGGAGAGGATAGGGTGGTGGGAGTTTGTGTTCTTTGACTTCCATATGAATATTTGTACTGTAAAATCCTACATTTGTGCTTTAAAATGTAATACATACTATTGCACTGTACAATCAATACAGTGCAATAAAACCCTTATATTGAAGTCTTCTTAAACTATTCCTGCATTTTCCTGTCTGTTTTATGTTACCCCTACATTGGCCAACCTTCAAAACATGAAAAAAAAAAAAAAAAAAAAGATCTGACCTTGAAGAGTTATGAACACAAAATAAATATTCAAAGAACAGAACAACAAAACCTCACGCTGAACAGAAAATTACAGGTTATTTAATTTCCAAAGTTGATTATGGTGAAAATTAGGTTTCTGTACCTTTTGCATTTTTCTGCTCAAATATGACCCGACTAGTAATTTTACTTCCTGGTTGATAACCTCTGTGGTCAGCATAGTCACCTCAATGTGCTTTTTCCTCAACACTCAGACTGTCTTTTTTCTCCAAGTCACTGCTGGGAGTTCAAACGGGGAGGGGTTTATGCACTGAGCTTTACTTTGTCCTTCTAGATTCATAGTCCACTGAAGAAATGCTCAAACCAGGGTAGTGAAGCAATAAGGACATTTCTTCCTGACAGCTCTGAACACTGGAAAGTGTATTTTCTGGACTGCATGCAGTGTCTACAGTATCTGCTTTGCATACATACAATGGATTTTCTCTTTGTGATTTTTGGGCATATTAATTCTCCACAGAGGTATTCACTCTTCTCCCTCTGCAGGACACGACATCAACAGGAATCCCTGCATTTTTGGTTTAATTACTATGTCCAAACTCTTACAGCAAAAATAAAATCAAACACAATAACACTGTAAAATTATATTGTCTAATGCCTGCAAACGATTCATCTGAATGGAAAAAAGGATGTTTCTTCTTCTCAGCCTCCATTTAACATCTCATTTTAAGCTCTGCCACTTCCAGCGGCCAGTAGTGTGTAGTTAACTGCCAATAAATTACCGTTCCGCTAAGATACTAACAATAGTTTCAATAGCCTTTTTCCAGTAGTGAGCCACTAAAAGAAACCAGACTGAATGTATGGAGGTTACCTGTTCCAGTGAAAAGCAATGAGGCAGACTAAATCATCAATGTGCTTCTGAGAAAGATGTCAGAAGCTCAGAATTTTCATTAAACCTGTGGTATTTGAAATAACACCGTTATAACAACACATCAGCACTATGCTACATAATAATGTCCTGGATAAGGATGTCATTTGAAATATGGAAACCATGTTCTTGACACTTCAGAGACATTAAAGGAGCCCTGTGAGATTTTCACTGGAAGCAAAACTTATTTTGTGCTGCAGTGTATACCAACCTGAATATGTAAATCATAAAGACAGAAAAGGAAACTACAATAGAGGGAGTGAAGTGATTACAAAGAACATAGACAGATAGATAGATAGATAGATAGATAGATAGATAGATAGATAGATAGATAGATAGATAGATAGATAGATA
>JAQQZY010000005.1:29935016-29945412 GCA_030068375.1 Ostorhinchus rueppellii
GTTGTACTTGTGCAATGACAATAAAGACATTCTATTCTATTCTATTCTATTCTATTCTATTCTATTCTATTCTATTCAGATATTTAACTAAATCCATCTCGCTCTTTCTGATCGCTCCACTTTAACACTTAATTTAAATGTGAATATGAGTGTCAGCTAAATAATGCAAAAGCTAAAGCACAAGTAACGCTGCAGATGTACCATATTTCCGCTGTGGCCTTTGAAACACACACACAGACTAATCTCCTTGCTGACGTGTCAAGCAACAAAATCAAACAAAAGGCGACAAGAAAAAAAAGCCCAATTGAGCGCCATTAAGACGCCCAGATTGGCTTTCATCATGGAAATCCCCCTCCAATGTTTCCTTTTACAGTGGATCTGCTATCGGGATAATTAACTGTACTATCTGACCTGCAGTTGTAGGCAGACATTCCCTAAACCTGAATGGAGCCTAGCAGGAATTAAAACACGGCTCAGTGGAATGGAAGAGAAAAACCCAACGCAAAGAAATAAATCCCTGCGCTTTGTAATTAGCCATCAGCTCTGTGCTCTCAGCTCATCTCCTCAGCTAATTTTCCCTTGTCTTGTTTTCCCCTCATCTCTCCCTTCTGCGCAACCATTATTTTCTATTTTTTTTTTGCACTTTTATGTTTGCCCCCATTTCTATTCTGTCCCTTCTCTTATTCATCTCATCTCCCCTCCACAGTTTTTTTTTCTCTCTTTACCTCTTTTTTCCTTCTCATGCTTGTTCCTTTCCAGTCTATTGCCTTGCCTGATTTTCATAAGATTATTCCACCCGTTTGGCGGCCTTGATGAGTATCTGCACACTAAAAGCTGTCAAGCCCCTTTTTAAAAAGCCTGAGGTTTTTTGGTGAAGTGAATTTGTGTCCCAAATAGCTCTTCTGCACTCATGAAACTTCAAGAGGCAGAAATAATGAGAAACTGTGCTGACTGACATTTCCAGACCTCAGTCCTGTGTCTGTGTGCCTGCATGTATGTTTGTGTGAGCTCTTTAACCATTATGTATAAAGCATAGATCACCAGTAATAACTGCTATGAGAGCAGCATATAATAGTCACATGTGTGTAAAAGTCTAATATTACAAGAACCTTGCAGACTTTGTGAAAAAGCAAAATGGAGCAATAAAAATAAATGGTTCAATGTGATATTCATAGCTCAAAAACTACAGATAACTGCTTCATAATTGTTTGATGTGGTAAATGAACATTTTAAATGGAAAAAGACTAATGTTTTACAACTGGGTTCACTTTAATAGACAACACTGCTCAGAAATTAAAGTTCTCATTTTTAAATTAAAGCTATCTTGTACCGAATCGTAATTTTTCTGTCTTTTTTTTTATTCTTTTTTTTTTTTTGCAGTTTTTTTCTTCACTTTTATAGACTTTCTGGGAATAAAAATGTTAGAATTTTGCACAGCTCGCTGCTTTGTTGCCAAAGGATAAAATAAACTTGAGATGGTGGCTGTAGTTAAAAAGAAAGAAAAAAAGAAAGAAAAAAGAAAATTCAGTAAAAAACACTTTTCCACCCCTTATCCAAGACGGATAACATATTTTTGCAAATAAAACCAAAAGAAACAGTTGGAAGTGTAATTATGTGTACTTTTTAATTATGTAGTTTAGCATAACAAGTTTAGCATATGTATACAATACATTTTGGGTGGTTATGACGTTTTGATTTTACATATTATACCCTGCATAGTTTAGTTCTGTATTTATGGATTTTTTTATTCCTTGGCAGAATAGTTACACAACCAGTACAACCGATTCAAAGGTACTACGACTAGTTATTTATTATTATTTACGTGGATAGCTGATGAAGGAAATGTATTCGGTTAAGATTTGGACACGGTGTAAGGAAGGAGCAGGACTAGATAAGACTTTGCTTCTTTCTGTCCCTTCTCAAATAGTGTTTTATGAGATGATACATATGTACATTTATGTTATATTATTTATTGGATTTTGTCCCTTTTTCTGGGATTAATGACTGTTGGTAGGTGTATATGTAATTGGTTTCTTGCTTTTCATTTCATTTTTCATTTTTATTCTTTATTTCATTCATTGTAAAATCAAAGAAAAATCAAAAATATTTAATAGAAATACAAATATTCTCCGTACTAGAACGAAAGGGAGCAGAAAGACTTTTATTGTTTTTCTTTTTTCTTTTCAAAGTTTGAGACAAATAAACAAAACTAAAACTAAAGTAAACTACGATAAACCCGAATATAATTCCAAAAATTCTCTGTGTTATGTTTTCATTAAGGATTCCTTAAAAGCTGACAGTGATGCCAATTTAAAGTTTGACACTGGAGTCAACCAACACATTTCGTCTTCGGGCCACGTCCTCTTTCTCCTTCATATAGCTACACGAGGTGCTTCTGTGGTGCATAACTGGCAGGTTGTGTGGCATGCCATTGCTCCGGGCCTGTTTTTCTTTGGCGCTCGTGTGTGTACCCGTGTGTGTACTGCCCACCAAGAACTGCTGATATCGTTCATTCGCAGATGTGCTGTGACATTTCCTTACAGCTTACGCCAACAGCAGCTCCTGATTTGTGGATGTACACACACGCATGTGTGAAGGGAACCAGACGCACACAAAAATGAGGAGAGCCCAAAGGCACTGTGAGCCAGACAAGGAAATGTCAGTGTGTACAGGAGTCGGTGGAAAAGAGATCATTTAACACCGGTGTCTACAGAGACACCAGTACATCAGCGGTGAATGGTAAACCCCAGACAAAAACACCTGAACACAGCTAGAAAACAGAAACTGATTCCCCAACAGGACTTCTGTACAACATTTGAACTGGTAACACATTAAATGAGCACCATTCAAATAAAAATGGATTTTTAAAGCTCAGAGAAAATGTCGGTCCATACTGAATATATCTTGACAAATGTTTGTTTGCTACTACTGTAAGAACCCAAGTCGAAATAACAAACTACCCACCAGACAAAGCCTTATACGGGATACAATTACACCAAAAAGGCTCTTCAGCACAGAGCACCATTATAGGACTCAAAATGACTCCATGTAGTGTTTGGTAAAGAATTTATAACGACGACATAACAAATAAGATGGCTTCTGTACAGCCATTTCTAACTGATAAAGCAGTGTAAAAACAGTTTGAACCACTACAGGAGATGTGTTTTGCATCACACTACGCAGTGTGATATTCTGTCACAGGTGCATACGTGCACTTCCACAAACACACAGATTTACACCTCCATGTACATTCACACTTCTCCCACACAAGTAAGTCTTTTATCCATATGTACTTTCCCACTTGTGTAGACACAGAGTTCACGTCATAGGGTTTGAAAGAGTAAAAATGGATTTTATATTTATGATGCACAAACTAAATGAAAAGCTTTTTAGACCTCTTACAAATATTTCAGATTAATCTACATACAATTCTATATTCAGGATGAAATAAACTCACAAATAAATAAAACCTATGTAAAATGGCCAGCATTATTCAGAACCCAGTGCTATGTTTGTAACTGAGTTTTTATCTCTATTTAACCTTTTTTAAGCGATTTATCACCATTTATTATATTATCCTCTGTGTTTTGCTTTTTTTTCAGTCAAAATCTAGTATTGTCCATTATTTCATTTGTTGACCATGTAGTTGTTCATTAAAGCTCAGATTAAAGTTGAGGGGTATTATATCATGAACAGAAAAACTAAAAAAAAAGTGATATTTCCAGTAAAATCTATTAATAACAGAACATAAACCTCATGTTTCCATCCACTGTCATTTATTAAACTCAGTGTTATAGAAGATGACGCTGTTTCCACGGTAACTACAGAGCCTCTGAACATCCAAACAGGTCCTATCTGATGACCGTGAAAAGATGAAGAACTGTATTTTACACCGATTATTTACATGTATTGGTAGGATACGTGGATTACACAACAGGTATTAAACATTTCAGATCAGTAGATGGTTTTGGTCGCCGGTGACTTTTTGAGTCTTTATGGGTTAAAAATGGTGAAGGAGATCTATATCTTTACAGGACTTCGTGTCCTTCCTTGCATGCTGTGCTGACTGAAAAAAAACTAAATTTAACAATGTTTATATAAACCTGACTGTTTGCTCACACTGTCATTATCAGCGGCTGAGTGAACAAGTCACAAACACTGTAAAGAGCCAGGAAACCTGACAGGACATACACAGTAGCTGAAGCAGAATGCTATAGCGCTATAATGATGGGTTAGGATGACAGTTGTGATCGTGATGTGGCCAACAGTAATGAAGGTGACTACGTTGAAGTTGATGATAAATGACATAGTGACATACTTAGAATAAGTAGAACACTACCTTCAGGCTGCAAACAGAAATAAACACACTGATATAATTGGTTCACACACATATAGTATGCCTTGTGTTAACAGCTAATGTGTGTAGTCATGTGTGAGCAAGGTGTGTGTGTGTGTGTGTTCATGTGCAGGCTCTTGGTATCTGTTCATACAGACTGTGTACAGCTGGTACAGGCCCAGGCCCTCCAGACTCCCCTTCTCCTTTCTGGATGTTGATGATTCTTGTCTATTTAGCCTTATTGACCTCTACATCCAAACTAATCCGCCTTAAATTATGCATAACCTTTTACTTGGCAGAGCTCCCCATAAATCTGTTTATTCCCTGTTTGCTCCCTTACAAAGCCCGCTAAACAAATTCCAATTAAGCAAAACAGCAATACAGCATGAATGATAATTCAACTCAGTACAGTCCCCGAAGAAGATAAGAGCATAATCATCGCTGTTATGTGTAAGTCAGCTTCCCTCAAATCTGGTTAGTACTTATTATTTTCAGGTCATTTGGTCTTAGCAGTGTGTGCCCCATGTTTCTGCATGCACGGGTGTTTCCTGTATACACGTATGTACTTAGAACAGTTTATGACTCTCTTGTGTTTATGGTTCTTCAATCACTGCAAATTGTCCTCATTAAAAGTGTCAGCTAAATGTCTCAAATGGCACATAAAGTATTTATAGAAGAAGGTATTTATTATAGATAACCCAATACAGAATCTTAAAGCTTCGGTGTCTGCTGAAAGTCTCATTTTCCCTTTCGCTCCAGGCTGAGCAGTTGGAGCAGGAACAAGACAGAGCAGCCTTTCTTTGCCATCGGCTAAAAACTTATTGACACTTCAGCTGGTACAGTATATGACATTAGTGTGCGTGTATTTCTATGTGTATGGTAATTATCTTACTGCCAAGAAGTTGACAGTGTGCCAGGCAGATAAGAATGTCAAACTTTTACTCAGCTAGGATTTTACTATAATATCAGGAGGAGAAAAAATATATCAATGAAATCAGTTAGATGTGAGAGGCCAAACAGAAAGTCATGCAGAAACACAAATAAAACCCAGTGAGTCCAAAAAAGTTGAAGTATAATACATCACTGTTTGTCCATTCTTTTCCTTTTTGTGCATTTAGTTTGACTTCAGTGTTGTATTTTGCTCAGGAATAAAGCTTTTTTTTTTTTTTTTTTTGACTGTATGCGCTACAACACTGCTTTGTATTTTTTTTCCCCCCACAAGAAAACAAATTACCTTTCATTTTCCCTCTACTCAATGTGTTTAAGAAATAAAAAAAAGCACCTTTTATGGCTTTTTGCAGCACTTTAGGTGTTGTTATTGTTATTGAATTTACTTAAGCTGTCTCTGTGCGGAGTGTACTTGTGCACACTCCGATTTTCTGATGATTAATTTCATTTTTAAAAAGCACTTCCCTTCCTGCTATAACAAAGGCTAATCATTCTTTATTATGCTATGTCCTTTCAGAATTTCACCCTTTTTTTTCTTTTAAAGGTAGTTTTTTGCTTCCCGTATCCTTTTTTTTTTTTTTTTTTAAATTTCCTTGAATAGATGTTAGTGCGGAAAGAGACATGTTTTATACAGTATAGGAGTGTTTATACTTGGAGAGAAGAGGAAAAACTATCTGAACAGGAGTAAAAAAACATTGGGAGCATTATTTTGTTGCCGTATACAATTCTGCAACGTTAATACTTAACCCACTGAATATAAATGAGATATACTGCAAATATCAGTTCAATTATTAAAGTTAGTAGCTTAGAAATTCAAAGGCAGGGTATTGACTTTAGTATATCCAATATGCACCAGGTGTCCTTCACTTGGCCGCATGTGTGCATTCCAAAGGATAAACGGTCCAAATATATCTGTCCTGGTACTCTGAATTTCCAAGACCTCTCTCCATTAAGTGTGAGCGATAACAGGGCCCCAGCTGTGCTTTCTGCCACCACCACCGCTCCAAAGACAGAGCGGGAGGGAGAGGTTGGACTGATCCCCCCCTCTCCTTCCCATCTCCACCCCACCCCAGCGGTCTTGACCCAGTTAAGACGGTTCTGTGACTGATAACCGATGCAGAGGCCGTCAGACGAGCTTTATTGAGACAATAAATGAGCCGGGACTCTAGTTGCACCGCAAGGTACATTAGTTATGTATTTAGAGTAGTGCTTGGCTGAGCTCTAGACCCAGCCTCCCCTTCTCCTCCCCTCGTCTCCACCGCTCTCCTCCTTGTCCCTCGGACTCCTCTCCATCCTCTCCCTACACGACTGCGTTTTTACTCCTGTTCGACGAGGCTGATGTCTGATGTCATTTCCTCCCACCATAGCGCGGCAGCTGCATCAGGAAGCAATCTAGTTCTCACTCCTACACACTCCCACCACCCCCACACCCTCACCCTCACTGCGTGCCAGAAAAGTGCTGAGTTACAGATCAAAATCTGGCCAATCTGCCTCTACCTTTGATTGTATCTTACTTCCTCCTTTCCTTTTTCTATATCTATCTGCCAAGTTTAGATTAGCGCCAAAACTTTCCCATTCCAATTCTGATGCATTTTAGCTCATAGGGCTCCTGTCATTGTCTTTGTGCTGCTGGTAGGATGAGGTGAGGTGATAACTGAAATCTCAAATTCTCCTCTAATACTTGCACAGAACCTTTGTGCAAGGCATTTGACACTAAATAGCACTGCAAACCCACTGTGTGTGCAAATGAGACAGATTTATGTGTGTGTACGTAGGAGGAATACACAACAAGACAATTTCACACAGTCTTGTGTAAAACAGCCAATAAAGTAATCTCCTTTTCCAAAGCCTACTGATGGTAATGAACAGCGTTATGAAGACACGGAAGAATAGACTGAAGATTACGAGGCTTGTGCATTATTTCAGATTGCCAGACATCATGCAACACACCAATAACTATCATAATTAGACATACTTGGCAGACAATAATGTGTCTTATAATTACATTTCACATTGAAATTAGGTTAAAAAATCTGTCTCTTGTGGTGTGTGTGAGTGTGTATGAGTGTGTTTGTTTCTTTGGTAAGTGTGGGTGATGCTTGTGGAGTTTTTGACTTGACATTTTCAAGGATCTGCAAGGATCAATAGGAAAGGTCAGTGAAACAATAACCTCCAGCTTGTTGTGACGCTTAGCGCAGGAAGTGTGCCCGTGGCTGCACTGTTGATCGCCTTTACAGTAGATTCTTCATCCATATTGATCGAGGGCTAACATTAAAACTGCCACGGGGTTAAACTAACCTCCTGTGTTCATTTATATGCTACTGGATGAGTCTCTCAGTGCTCTACTTCTCCCAGTATTTTGTTCTGCAGCACTTTTTAGCACAATAACAAGTGGTTTATTTGGTAAGTTTGACATTATTAACCCCAAGTGACTATTTATGGTCATTTCCACACACATGACAGACAGTGACAGCAGCAGTTCCAGTGAGGACAGTGAGTCAACAATCTGTGGTCCAGTGTGGTCTCCAGGGTCTGTAAGGTCCACCTGTGCATGTGGACCTGCTTTGTAGGTACCAGGAAGTAATGGGACTAATGTAAGGAATGATGTTCAAAGGGTGGATGGTTTTGTTGGTTGTTTTTTTTTTTTTTTTAAATGTATTTCCTTCTTGCATTTTTTCCCTTTTTTTTGGTTTTGTTTGCCACTTATGGGTAAGGAACCAAATATGGTAACTTCCTTCTGGATCAGTATTTATGTTGTTCACCTTACATGTGTTTTTATTATATTTTTTTATATTTATTTCTTGAATTTTTATTTGCATTTTTTTTGTTATGAGTAAGGAACCAAATATGGTAACTTCCTTCTGGATCAGCACTAATGTTGGTCTAATGTTAGAAAAGTCATATTCCTTTCACCTTGCATGTATTTTTCTGGACTTTCTTAATTTATTTTTTGCCACTTATGGGTAAGGAACCAACGATGGTAACTTCATTGACCTTGATTTTCTCCAAGACAATAAACGGTGTTGAAAAAATTTACAAAAGTAATAAAGTCTTGTTATATTAGGTTGAAATTTTGAATTTCAGAGTATTGCTATGAGTGGCCTATAAAGGGCTAAAGGCTGCACAGACTAATCCATTCATTGTCATCTCAGTGCCTTTAGTGAGAATGAAGTGGAAAACTTCAATATATGAGCCATGAACTCCCCTACACACAATGCAGTGGCTAAACTCTAGGACTGGAGAAAAAATGTATGCAGATGAAAAGTTATTGCCTTTGAACTTAGCCCATAATGACCTTTGTACGTGGAACAAATCAGAATGCTGTACTGTAGGGTTATATCCATACATAGATGGTGTAATGTGCATTGTACAGCTTGGAGGCTGTCAGTTAATGGTGAGTGGCACTACTAAACCTCAGAGACCCGGCCATTATGAGGTCCATCATGCGCGCTGAGGGGGGCATTGTGCACCCCAGACTGTAAACAACAAATCGATAGCTCATTTGTCATTTGGTTTAGAAGGAAACAAGTTTTTTGCGGGGAGAGATCCACTTTTCCAATCCAAATGAACCGATCAATCTCTGCTTTCTCCTGGGGCCTACTCACCAGTGAGGAAGCTGAAGAAGGAGCGGAAAAAGCGCTCCATCTCCCTTTTCTCACTCATTTCTTATCTCCCTTCTTTTTTCATCTCTCTTTCCCTCTCTCTAACACTCCCTCTGCTTCTAAAGAATTGCATGTGTCTGTCCGTCTTCCCTCACTGACTTCATCTCTGTCTCTCTTCCTTTCTTGCCCTTCTTCCTGCCTTTCTACTACACCACCCACACTGCTTTCCTGTGGTGCATTTGTAATCCACAGAAAAGAGGAGGAGAGGAGAATGGGTTCTACTGTTCCGCACTGATGGTATTTTGTGTTTAAGTGGGGGGCAGAATGTTCCTGCCACAGTGCTGCTGATGCTGAACGGGACTGGCAGGTGGATTATACCTTGTGCCGCTTTGTCCCTGGACAAATTTAAAGGCAGCCCAACAACTAGGCACCATGGGAGAATGTAGGTACAAGGGAGTCTTGGTCTGTCTCTCCCGTTGCTCCCCTTTTCTTTCCCTCGTCTCCGGAGGCCATGCAACTTTTATTACAACTTCTATGTTGGATACCTTATCTTTCTCGTTCTCTTTTTTTCTTGCGTCCAGCGACACACACTTTTTGCTTCGGCTCTCTTCCCAGGTATAAAACATCAACTTCTGATTAGTGTGTAAAAAGGATTTCAGCTCCACTCTCTGTTCTGAACAGTTGCTGCCTATCTATACAAGAGCGTGCAGAGGCCAAGATCAAGTAGCAGCATACGAGCATGATCGAGAAGAGCAAAGATAAGCTCTACCAGTTTTAGTGCTCTTTAGCCAAAACAGGTACTACAGTTTGAGTATGAAACACCAACAACAACTGATGGTACATAAGGTATAATAGTCAAATTCAACAACTAATTAAAGTGCTTGTTGAAGTTCTTCATAATTTTTGAGAACTTTAATGAAAGGTGTTTTTGGTTTTACAACAAGGCTTGACAATTGCAACATGTTTGAGAGCAATTCAGAAAGAAAGCATGTGTTTACTTTGATTGAATGTAATAGAGTTTAAAGAATATGTTGTCAATTAAATAAACCCATCTTTTTTTTCTGTTTATAAATAAATTATTCACATTTACCAAAAATAAATCTGGATCTGTTTTTTCATGCAATATATCCCATAAAAATTAAATAAGTTAGCATCGTGGCATTGTAAATGAATCATAAGGTGGGAGATAAAATGGGTTTGAGTGAATCATAAAGAAAAGGCTTTTAATCAGTAAAAGAACACAAAGTTCAACCCATTGGCATACATCACAAACGTCACTGCAAACACTCAAAAGAATGATTCTGTTTTAATAAAAAAAAATTAACACTTCAGCTGTGTGCTTTTTTATTTTAAAAAATAAACTTTGCTAAACCTTAATTCAGACTTTCATACCAGAGGCACTCTCCTTACTGCACTTACACATATTCTGTAGTACTACACATACACACACACACACACACACACACACACACACACACACACACACACACACACACACACACACACACAC
>JAQQZY010000005.1:29962430-29973394 GCA_030068375.1 Ostorhinchus rueppellii
GAAGCTGTGTTTCAGTTCCATGAGCTAAACTGTGGAACAGTGAGACAGACCTGTACTCTGACAATGTTTAAGTCCAGGCTGAAAACAGCTGTTCAACTGCGGATAGAACAACTGAAAGGGTTCAATCTGCACTCTTATCTTTTATTCTATTTTAAATGATTATTATTGATGTTTTACTGATGATGTTTTCATTGTAATTGTGTGTTCTTAACCTCTCTTTTCCATGTTTGTAGAGCACTGTGAATTGCCCTGTACTGTATATGAATTGTGCTCTACAAATACATCTGCCTTGTAAGCCCAGTTTACACGACAACGCTCTTAGGTTAAAATGACAAAATATTTTATCAGATGTGACCGTCCTTTAGACAGCAACAACGTTTCTGGGGGTTGAAAATGCAAAACAGTGGCAACACACTCCAGAGTGGAAATCATAAAAATGCTCCACTCTCACGTCACCGTCTAAAGGGTTGAAAACACAAAACTGTGTCCTCTCGTCACATAGAGTTTACATCACAGGTACACACCAGTACAGGAAAACATGTCAGATTTTTTCCCTGCAACGGACCTTCAAGTTGCCTTCGCCACTCTAATTTACATCCAAGAATCATTTAAGCAATTGTTATGAATCTTAATAGAGTAGAAGATAGCAGAGAAGATGTTCTGTTTTCTGTTTTGTGATTGCATTTGGTGCAAGGAGCGAACAGGAAGAGAAGTAGAAAGGTTCTACACAGGTGCATGGGCTTGGTGCTGGTGATGCCACCTACCCACCTGGTGTGCAGAGTGCTGGGAGGTAGAATATATCTCACTTGGACTTAACTCATCCTACCTCAAAGTATTCCAGGTGATCAATGTTGAACATAAACAACAAACATGGAGATCGTAGCTCCTATCTAAGCTCCTTTTTGCTTTGTTACTGAAGGGTCATTTTGACTGTCGACACTGCAGTGTTCTCATCTACGCAAACGAAATGGAAGAAGCGAAATGACGGATGAGTTAATTATACACCGTGACGTTTTTTTCATCGTGAACTTGCGCGCTGTGTGTCGCCATTGTTATGCTGACATCATGTTGTAGTTCTCAGTGAGGTCGGGGTACTTCTATCTGGCCCGACTTTGCCGCTGCGCGTCTTTGACCTGGCACTCGTAAACATGAGCACATTTCTCCGATTTTAGAGTCGCTCCATTGGCTGCCTGTCCATTTTAGAATCCAGTTTAAAATACTTGTATTGGTTTTTAAATCCCTCCATGCCCTACCTCTCTGAGCTCCTTCACACTCCCTGTCTCTCTCTCAGATCAGTTGATCAGATACTTTTGAAGGTGTCCAGAACAAGGTCCAAGCTCCGAGGAGGTCGGGCTTTAGCTGCTGCTGGTCCCAGACTGTGGACCAACCTGCCTCTGCAGATCACACAGACCTCCTCAGTCTGTTTTTAAATCTTTTTAAACCCACCTGTTCTCCTTGACCTTTTGACTCATGCAATGCTGATATTTTCTTCTGTTTTATATTTTAACTTGTTTTATTTATGTGATTTTTTTATGCTTTTATTCATTTGCATTGTGTTTCTAGTGTTCTGTACAGCACTGTGGACCACTGTGGTTGTTTTATAATGCTTTATAAATAAAGTTGGATTGGATTGGACTTTGCAACAAGGACCTCTGGCTTGGACAGGCGTCCCAATGCTTTTTACTGCATTGGATGTCAGAAACATCCATCTTCCAACACTGTGGAAGGCAGGATTACTAATCAATAAATAGGACATTTTTGCATGTTCGTCCGCATGCAGGTTTTTCCCCCAAAATGCACGTCTCATGGCAGAATTTAAAGTGAGAAGATAACGCCACTTTTACGTTCCACATCATTACCATCTAAATGTAGTCTTGGAGTAATCTGCAGCTTTAATTCCAGCCCCAATCCAGACCATCTTTGAAACTATCATCGATGTCAGCATCAAAGCAAAAGGAAACATCAACACATTCACTACGGGCAAAGACTCCCCACCGAGCTATCACTGCTGCAACCACTGCGACGCTCAACAAGCCTCTGGAGCTGCCTCCTCCTGCAGCTCTGTCACTCTTTCTTGCATGCAGCAATCGAGTCCAGTCTTTCTTGCATCCAGGTATTGCACTACTTAGTCTACCACAGCCTCTTGCCTGGTTTCACCCTCCTAATACAAATCAATATGAGCTCTTAAAAGTCATCAAGCACAGAGGTAAAAAGGCTCAAGAGCATAAAATTGCAGATGGTGGAGTGCGTACTTATGCAATTCTAGGCTGTAATGTAGGCCTCAAATGTGCAGAGTAGCAGACAGAGCTCCAATCAGAGAAAGGGTCAGAGAGGCATTGTTTCTTGCTGTAAAGATGCAATTCTTGACTTTTTTTCAGGCTGATGTTCTTACATACTTGAGCATCAAACTGTGCAGTACAACAATCTTATCATTTCAGTGGCTTATCTAGTATTTTCTCCTCTTCAAAGCAATAAACACACACACGCAGAGCACCGAGAGATGGGATATGCACTTACAACAAAGAATGACTCTTCAGGATCAGCACTCTCTCCATTTTCATTACCACATTTTCGTACCACACCTGTTCTGGAAGCTGCGTGAGAGTGTTGATGGAACTATGGATTATCCTGCATGCATAGGATGACCGATACGAACAGAGGCTGAAGCATGAAGGACGCAGACCGTGTCAGCCAAGGTAAAGGCATATTACAACCGAGAGCAGGCCTCAAGGACTCAAGTAGATTAAAACTGATTGAAATCCCATTTGTGGTGTTTGGGGTCTTTCATGTCAGCTCTCACTCTTTTCCAGTGTCCTCAAAGTGTGCACAGGCTTTGTCTGACTAAAAGTAATATGTTTGAATTTGGAAAGACAAGCGCCGCACATTTGCATGACAATGATATCAAGCTTGGGGATTTTGTCATGTGAACAACAATAAAGATGTGTAGGTGCATTATGGGAACAATACAGGAAATGATGATAAATGGCAAACTCAAAGGCAAAAACATACACACTAGGGCTGCACGATACTGGAAAAAATGGACTTTTTAACCCTGCAATGTATCCTGTGATATGAAATAGCTGTATGGTGCCGACATAAGGAGTCAAACAAATTAGTTGCGTTACCTCTTATTGGGGCAACAATTGTAAGGCACTATGACTGTACACACTATATATTTAATTATAACTTAATTTTAATGAAGGCATTTTTGTAATGGCAGGTGATATCATATATAGAACGTGTTTGAACTGCAAGAATGTCATTAATTCTCTCTTAATGAATTAATGACATTCTTGTGATTCAAACACGTTCTATACATGATATCACCTGCTATTACAAAAATGCCTTCATTAAAATTGAGTAACAATTAAACTGACACTTTGGCAATATTGTTATAGAACTGGCTCCACTAGCTAAGTCTCTCTATATATGCATGTGTGTGTGTTATTTTCTTATTTTTCAGTGCATATTAATCATGTTCTCAGCTTTGACCCTAATGTCTTCCCACAATTCATGGCAAAAGCAACAAAAGTAATGACTGAAGACGTCTGCCTATTCATATTCCATATTAAAATTCCCTTCAGATGGGTGCTACCGTTAAGTGCTAACACTGAGATAGAGTCAAGCCATGGTCATTTAACTACACTGATGGAATGAAACCAGGGTCAGTCTGTCAACAAAGCAACAACAACAAAGATATCAATATTATTGTGCCCATTATCACCATCATAGAGAGAGTAGCAATATGTTGCACTCGCCCTGTAATGTAAAAGATAACACACAAAATCTACTCTGTCTCTGTTTTAAATTAGTAAGCATCTTATATAGTCAAAGTCATACATATTCTAGTTCCAAGTGTAAAATAAATTTGATTTTTGTTCAGGCAGAAAGCTAGTTGCACTCTGAGCCTCTGCCATACACCCACTCTGGTGTCTAAAAAGCCAGCTGATAAGCTTAAGCTCTCTTCAGGAAAAGAAGAGCAACTGGCCTACACAAAATGCCACAGTGCTCCATGGAGCCCACGTTGTGATGAATGCCACAGATATAATCTGGATACTGTGGATTTATGCAACATCAATGCAACTTATTCACTGGCACAAAGGCATAGCTAGGGACAGCCGAGTGACTTAACAGTGCAGCCATGCATGTTGCCTTGTATATGAGATCCGATTTGTCTTCATAGAGCTGCGACATGACCTGGGTGAGGACCTGTCTCCCATCCATAGACCACTCAAATCTGCCTGCCTGTAGCTGTTCCACTTCCATTAGGCAAGGGTTTCTCATGTGCTCACTATTACTAGCAGCTCAAACCAGTCAAACGGTGCATTGAGGTTAGTCCAATCTCCTCCAATCACAGCAACAACTGTGAAGACTCCCCAAGCTACATTTTCACACAAAAAAAAGACATAGGAACGGTTCACTGCAGCTCTTTGTCTACAACAGAGCAATCTTCCTTCACCTGTTCACATCAGCTGCCCAGGCAACAGGCCGCATCATGTGCAGAAGACACTGACAGGCACCCCATAAGGTACCATGATCTCAATGAAGATGTCACGAAGACATGTGAGAAAAGGCACATCATCTGAAGACTGCTACAGCCCAGATGTACTGTTTCAACTGTCAGGAAAGCAGAAAAGTGACCAGAGAAATGACTTAAAAATCAGCTGGACTGTTGCACTAACAGTAACTCATTACTTGAAACAGGTTTGTATTAGCGGTAGGCTTTTATTTCACATTCCCTATGTTTATAAGTAGGTCGTACCTTAAGATGTACTCATATATTTTATATAGACCATATTTTAGTGCAAGACCTTATTTTTTATATGCACCACTCTGCCCCGTTAAAGTTATTGAGTTACACTATTAACACACACTCAACACAAAATACAGTTTTGGCTCAAACAGGAAACAACACAGCAGATGAGTAATTAATAATGTTCAGTTTATTAAAAGTACATGTATAGAGGTTTGTTTTCCACCAGCCTGTATTTGGGGACTGGTCTAGATGTATTTTTTTCCATTTTGATTAACGGTCTTATTACAGTGCTATTCATAATAATATATTTACACATTTTAACTGCACTGAAACAGGCAGTATGTCACGAATAGTGTCACTTATTCCAGGAAATATACAGTAAGCCCATCTGGTGGTGGGATTTAGAAACCCCCCGCAGTCATTTTTTTTTTTTTTTTAATGACTTGACTGTAAATTGGTTTGGTGCAGGTTTTTCTGACATTACAAAGGCAGCTCTGTGATCCACTTTGCTCGACACTGTAGGTTTATCCACCTTAAGCCCCTGCTTAAAACAGCCAAACCCTAACCGCCCTGAGACTGAAGATATCATCCAAAGCTTGGATGTGGCTGCCTTCCTGAACACTTCATTTCAGCCTTTTCTGATCCAAAACAGTCAATCATCACCATGTTACAGTACTTTTTCATCACATCGTCCTTTAAAGATAAAGATATCAAGCTAAGCTGCAATTCCTCTCACCCCACCCCTTCTCTTACCGTCCACACAGGCGGGTCTGGCTCTTGTAGTCCCAGCGATCTGGCCCTTCTTACAGGCACAGCGGGCTGTCTGCCTGGCGATGGTCCGCCGTGGTTGGCTGCTGTCCCTGTCCAGCGTCACAATCTCACATGTCCCCGCTGCCAGCTGGCCTGAAAATGACATTGCACCACAGGACACGAGGTCAGAAAGATGAAATCATAAACAGGGCAAAATAAACCACACTGTCGCTTCTGTTAAATTAGTGTTTTGTCACATGTACAGTTACATAACTCGTGTTATTTTCCATAAGCCTTGCTAACTCAATTGGCAGGACATGGCAGTAACGGTCTAGAGTTCGAGGGTTTGGGCTCAGTGTCACAACTGAAACAAGTGCACACACTTATCGAAAGCATTTGTATTTAAACATGGGCGTTAGACCTAATTCTTAAGATATACCGTGACATTTCAGACACAACCTAATTATGCCAGGCTGAAGAGCTGTAGCAGAAGTGCTCCAAGGAACTGCAGGGGTACTGAGTTGCTCACAGGTGGAACCGCATGTGTGAAAGGGTTTTAAAAGACAACAGCGAAGAAATTACCTTTAGACTTTGACTACCTAAAGACTACTGTCAAGCTATTTCCCATTAAGAGCCTCATCCTATCAGCACACCTATTTGAAGGTAATGTACCCATTAGCCGTGAATGAAACACATGAATACTGATGAACTTTGTAATTGCTGCCATGCCCCCCTGCCATCAACACCCACCAGCACCCAATCTTACACACACTTCCTCAATGTATTCACTCAGCTGACCTTTGGCCTTGTAGCTAGGCCCCTGATGCTCACAAATTAACCTTTGTCTGTGTGTGGAGGCCTGCGGGTGCCATCCTGGAGAGGCTTATCAGGATCTGATTGTGATTGGCAAGAGGATGGAAGTTGTGATTAAATCTGGACTTGAGTCCCGGACACTTGGGTGACTGGCTTAATGAACTGAGCTCCAAGGGGGTCACACCCAGGGTAATGGGGATCTATCAGGATTCATCCACACACCGGTACCTGCGGTGGCCACTGACAGAGACAACATCTGCATGCAAAGTATACTTACATCATTATACAGTTTTTAATGTGCACTTTTAAAGGTGCACTTGCAAGTGTATAAATGCAAAGCAACAATATAATGTAGACTGGCCCTGACTAGAAAATATATGGATAGTAGAATTCTTACTGGTCTAAACATGTCTGTAATAGACAAAGTGTGTGTTTTTCTCACCTTAGAATTAAAGAGCTAAATCTGACAAATGTTTGATGATGTTTGATTTAAAAGATGACTACCTTTAATGCTGCTGCAGAACACAACAAATTAAACTGGTTTAACACTGATGAAAGCTTCAGTAAACTAATACATATTTGTTGCTACAGTTATTTATATATAATTAAGACATCAACTGTCTACTATTAAAGTTATTGTATTATTTCCTTTTAATATACAGTATTTGGCCTGTGTGAAAGTTTGTGAGATAAATCAGGTTTTGTTTGAGTAAATAACCGCACACATCATATACTTCTCTGCAATGCAGACCCATACATTTGCGTGTGCTGAATGCGTGTATCTATAAATGCAGCTCAACACTAAAGTGATTACAGACAGCACAAGAGATGTCTTACCACTGAGTGCCTTTTTTTTTTTTACCAAGTGCATGCCAACAAAATCCAATCTGTCATGTTTTTTGCACTTGAAAGATCAAGAACCTTCACCACCCACTTCCTCTGCTCCCCTCCTCTTCCTCTGTCCTTCTTTATTCCTGTACATTGCATCCTATTTCCTCCTTCGTGCCATCTCACTTAACTCCCTCCTCCCTTTTTGCAACTTTTCTGTCTTCTCTGGGTGATGTCGGATAATGACTTGTCATGTAGGTTCTCTTGTGTGTGTGCGTCCACGTGTGTGTGTGTGTGTATGTGCATTACTTCCTGTACTCTTCCCCACCCACTATCTCTGCAGATTATCTACTCGCTGCTTTCCATCTCCTTCCTCTCGTTGTCAGTTTCTTCTCCTTTGGAACTCGTCTATTGCAAGAAGCTGAAAGAATGTTTGGATGTCTTATGTAATCGCCTGGATCACTGTGGCACCGAGGTACCATGTGTGAAGTTAACAAGCTCAAAGGCTGAAGCTGATTTGACGTCTCGATTCTCTGTTGTTGTTCTTTCTTGAGTCGTTGGAGCTCATTAATTGCATACAGTTCATCAAACGTGCTCTGTGCTTTAACTGTCATAGCTGTAGCTGCAGGAAAACTGAATTAATTTATTGTTCATGTTGTTGCCTTCCATTGTTTAGCCTTCTATAGAGCTGCTTCATTTCTTTATGGAAATGATAAAAATATTCTAATTTTAAACACAGTATGTCAAATGCAAAAGAAGCACAGTTTCTCTGTATATAAACCCATCGCAAGTATAGGATTAAAATGAAGCACTTCTAACTTTTATCTAAAAAATATTCTTCTGCCTTTAAGCTGAAAATCTTTTGGATTGTTTTTGAAAAAAACTTGAAAATTACCACCTATGGTTGCAAATAAATATGAAGAATTTATAATTCTTTTTTGTCAGATGTTAAAGATGAAAAGATTGATTCTACATTAAAAAGAAAACTGGAATCAATTATTTATCTTCAAAATGGTAAGTTTGTAAATATGGAGATTAAATTCATGTAAAACTTTAAATGGCTAAAATTTATTTTTATCATGCCATGTGGACTGTTTTACATAAAAAAATAAAATAGAGATGAATATAATTTGTGACCCAAACTTTTTCATTTAATACTTGGGGTATGAATCAAAAGTAATGTAGAAGATACAGTAGACGTGGGTCCTTACTGAAGCAAAAAAAAAAAAAAAATTAAATAACTTTGTTTTAGCTGCAAGCAGTCAGTGTGAGAGAACTTGAGGACAAGCTGGGTTCGGTCCCCCAATAAGGAGTTGACTTCTTTCTTTCTTTTCTAATACAAATTGCTCCAAGCGTCCCTGTGGCTCAGCCCCCAGAGAACCGCCATGTTTCTCTCATACTTTGCCACTTTTAACCATAGCAAAACTAAACAAACAAAGAAAAAAAAAAAACAAAAAAAAAAACTGAATCACAAAGAAAGACTCAGCTTTCTATTGGCCTGGAGGGATCTGCAGAGAAGTTTGGAAAAATATTACAGAAACCACAACTCCAGGAAGGCAGTTTCAAGAAAGTACACCTACATATTTGATCCCCAGAATAACCTTTCTGTTTTTGTTTAAAATTAAATACTATGTTTGATTAAAAATGTTACACGTGCAAAGAAACAAGATGTAGTCCAAGCTCTTCACAGTCGTGCCGCGATGATATTGGACTATGAAGAGAGGAAACAATAATCCTATTTCCTGGAAGAGCCTCGTGAATTGTGGGAAAAATCTAAAACTGGCAGGTGTTCTCAGAAACCAACCCAACATAGTAGCACTATGATTTATCATCACCCTTATCAGCTTCTGTTGTCGAGCAGTTGTCAGCTTGGCCAGCCAAATGGCTGATTAAAATGTATGTGTGGCCACCCTAGAGTGAAATGAAAGCTCCAACTGTGGCAGAAGATGGATTCATGTGGCAGAACATACGGCTTAATACAACGTAATGCTATTGACATGCTCCTATGCTTTATTATTTCTCCTCTCGCTCCTCACAAGTGCTGTGGTAGACACCATCACTTGACAAATGTCCAATGAAGACACAGGAACACATGACATTTTCCCCTACATCAGGAATACACAACCCAAGGCCTGTGGGCCAAGTCAGGCTCATGAAAGGCTGTCACTGGAGCTGTCAGTGAGCCACTAATTCAGCAGGATTTAGGATTTTGTTTAAATATTCTTTGTACTTATTTAAATACAATGAAAGCAACTAAAAAAATGTTTTAGTTTAATTTTTTCTCTTTTTTATGTGTTAATTTTATAGCTGTTTTTATATCCTTCATCTATTTTTTTCTGTGCTTTTAATTTTGAGATGGAGAGTGACAGAGAGAGAGATTAACTGTAGTTCTACACTTTGTAAGTCACTTTGGAAAAAAGCGTCTGCCAAATGTATAAATGTAAATGTAAAGTTCATTTGTAGTAGTGTGCCAGCCCTTATACCAAACTTAATTAATATATTAATGAGTTCAGGGAAAGTTTAGTTATGGGTCTTTTTATTAATTTTATCTTATAAATATTGTTGGAATATTAACTAACCCATGGCCTCCTGTCATATTAGATAACTCTCCCCAGACTAAAAGAAGTGCATTCCCATGATTCATCTTTTCAGCAACAGCCTGTTTTTGGTTTATCTCCCCTGTCATTCATTTTTTAAGAATATTCTTACTGCTCCTGCTCATGTGAAAGCTGCTTCTTTCTACCTCAATCTGCTGAATCAAATACTTAGATATTTATAAAATGTGGTTTAGGCTTGGTGGGAGGGGTAGGTATAGTTCTTCAGTTCTTCTCTTTTTTTGTCCTTTGAAAATCTGCAGTGAGTTGAAGTCATGCTGGGACTGCATACTGTGCTGCACAAGAAATGTTCAAAGTCTTTCTAAGTGTCCTTGTGCATTTGACACATAAATCCATTCTGTCATGAAATTTAGTGGAGATCCAAAAGTGAAGCGATACAGAAAGCCATTTTTGAGCCTGTATTTTATATTCATACACGTTAGTATGGATGTGAATAATGTGATTGATTATGTTTGTTCATGTGTAATGAATAAAATGATTACTTTTTCAATGAGTAATTTGTAATTATTTTACAAGTAGCGCCCCCACCACTGGTCGAGACATTAGAGCTATGATGAAAGCTAAGGCGAGCTTTTCTTAGACACAGAAGTGTGTGAACATGGTGCTAGCAGCGCTTACGGGCGATGCTGCTCTTTACACTCGAACAGACCATTGTGGTTTGAGCCAATAAAGGGACTGACATCGGCATCCTGAGGGCACGGTCTCGCTAGCGGGGCTAAAAATATGCAGTGTAAGGTGAGGAAAGTTAAACGCTGAAATATAAAATATTGATTTGTGCATTAATTGTCATGCTGCCTCTTTGTAACCTGTGTACGTGTGTGTGTGTGTGTGTGTGTGTGTGTGTGTGTGTGTGTGTGTGCACTGCAAATTAGTTGGTTCTTACCAAGATAAAAAACTAAACAAAACATAGTAGGGCTGCACAATATATCACAAATATACTGTTATCACAATAACAGTGTGTAATATTCATATCACAAAGATGAGCAATAATTGATCTTATTTTATTTTTTATTCACTTTCCACTCCATGGGGTACCAGTGGTTTTCTCTATCACTCTAACATGCTAGTTTTTCTATCTGCTGCTGTTGAATGACAGTTTACATGTTATTAATGTTGAAAAGATATAATATTTTCAGAGCACAACTTTGTCCAAGGCCTGAACACTTGTATTTACAGATTTTATTTTTCTCTGCAGTATTTCC
>JAQQZY010000005.1:29985278-29998616 GCA_030068375.1 Ostorhinchus rueppellii
GGGATAGGCTCCATGCGACCCCCGTGACCCTTGTGAGGATAAAGCGGGTATAGAAGATGAATGAATGAATGAATGAATGAATGAATGAATGAATAAAACCACTGGATTAGAACGTATTGAAGATCTGACAAAGCAGAGAGATGGTGGAATCATCTGCAATATGATGTAGTCAAAGCCATAGAGTATTCAGCAGCTCTGGGTGTAGTTCTGTGTGACGCACGGACGCAGCACGTCAGCTCACATCGGTTCACGTCCACGTCACGTTGTGAAACAGGACTGACAATGAAATGAACGAGCTGCTTCCTAAAAAAGAATTCCACTTCCATCGGAAATTGGTTTGGCTTTTTCCCAAATGAAAAAGCACAAACAGTCATTTGTAGAATTATCAGCCACCTGTTCTGTAAGCCTGGAGAATTATTTGAAATGGACATTTCCTCATTGATATTTTGTTATAGTTTTTCTGTTTGGTTTTTTTTCTTTTCATGTTTATTGAAAGCGACTTCAAAAACCAAGTGCAGTTTAGTTTTTATGTTGCAACAGTGCACTTAATCAGACTGTTGTTGTTTACATTTTACTATGTTAATGTTCTTTGTACATTTAAATTAAAAATGATCTGGAAGGTTCTTTGGTCTAAACTCTTTCATTGTTTTCTTTTAGGGCTATGTTTTACATAAGGATATTGTTTGGTTGCGCAGTTCAGAAATTTGCAAATTACACTCAAAGATCAATGTAAAAAATCATTTTGAAATCGAGCTTGTGATTTCTTTTTTTTTTTTTTTTTTTTTTTACTTATGATATTTTTTTGCTATATTACCCAATATTGGAAAGTCTATCAGATGACTCGACTGTTAAAAACACATGAGAAGCAGCTCCTTGTGTGTTTTATAATAGATTCCACTCCTCTAAAGCAGGTCCTGTGATGGACAGAATGCGCCTTAAGGAACAGGAAGCTGGCAGAAACAGCAAGCTGCAAGTTCATATTTTTGTGTCTTGGAAAGAAAAAAGAAAGTGTAAGCACATATGGGGATACGCAAGATGAAAACTAAGCAACTTGACCCATCAGAACCTCTGCTCTTGCTGATAGGTCTCAGCTTTTGGAGGATTTTCAGGTGAATGGTTCCTGCAGAGGGCTTGCATCAATAAGGAATGAAATTGAGGGTGAAGCTGATTGCATAACAATTTTACAATGGCATGCTATTTTTGAATGCTTTAAAAATACTCTGCAGTGGTGCTAGTAGACCTGCACACTTGTTTCTGTGTGTAAAGCAAACAGAGCATGAGAATCAGAAATTACATAGCAAGTACTTATCATACTAATACTAACATTTGCCAGACACGTTTACCCCAGTGCCCTACCACAGGGGTGTCAAAGTCATTTGAGTTCAGGGGGCACATTCAGCCTAATATGGTATAAAGTGGGCCGGACCAGTGAAATAATGTAAATAATAGGAGAACCTTTGAGTGAAAAAAGAAAAATTCTAGAATGAAAATGTTTACATCTATGAACAAATGAACATGAACAAATATGAACAACCTGGAAATTCTTAAGTAAAATAAGTGCAATGTGAACAATATTACGTCTTAGTTTAGCATTTATACACGTGAATCACAATTTACAGATCACAGTGGATCTACAAATACACAAAACATTAAATAACTTCAATTTAATGTTAAATTTCACATACTGAAGAGTTTTCACATATTTTTCATAAAAAGCTAGTGTAAAAATGTGAATATGTTTGTGTAATGTAACTTTTTTTTTACAGTAAAACAGAGAAAAATGTGCAGTTTTCATTATTTATAGGTTATTCTGATAGTATTTTACTGATCTGGTAACCACTTTACATTGACCTAAAATGATTTGAACATCTTCACACATTCATCCGAGGGGCCTTGGCCGCATGTTTGACACCTGTGCCCTACCACAAGAGGTTATAGACCCACTTTTGTACATGTTCAACCAGTGTTTTTCAAACTTGGGGTGGGGACTCCACGTGGTGTCGCCTCAAATTTCTAGTAACTGATAGTAAGTTTTTATTTTTATTTCTAATAAAAACATATGAGTTGACAGACAATCATATCCATGACAAACATGACAAACTGAAGCTGAAACTGAAGCACTGTGTTTCTGTTTATCTGTCACATGTTCACTGTGGTCAGTTTCAGATGCTGCAGCTCTTTCATAATTCATAGTTTATTTAGTTCTTGTTTGTTCAGTAATAATTGTCAGCCTGTAAATACAAGCTGGACTGACTGTACATATCCTGACCAAGGAAAATACAATTCTCCCTTTGTGCAGTAATCTGAACCTGGCTTTACTGCCTCCGTCCAGAATAATATACATTATATAGACTAAATGTGTCCAAAATTAATGTTTATTTGCAACACACTATAGCAAACTATTACATGATCAAAAACACATTTATTTTCACAAACAAACAAAAAACAAAACAAAACAAAAAAGTCTGTTTTGAATGTCTGGGGTCAGCAGAAATCTGTGATCTTAAAATGGAGTCATGAGCCAAAAAGGTTGGGAACTATTGTGTTAGGCACTTACCATCTGAAGAAAAAAAAAAAAAAAAAGAAAAAAAAAACGCCACTTAAGTGTTCCTAATTAGTATAGCTGATTAGCAGGTAAGCACATGAGGCTAAACATGAAACAAACTGATGAGCACAACCTGATGCATGTATTTAAAGAAGCAAAACATAATAATCATCTGTCCGATTAGCAGCTTACCCATTTGCTTCTGTGCCGTATTAGAGGGCTGATAAAAGCCAGAGACAGTGAATAAGGCTGCATTTTTCAGACTTGAGATTTTAGTGTGAGGATGTCAGTGTGTCTATGAATAAGAGACATGATGGACACAGCAAGAAAGAGACAGGGGGAGAAATGTAGAGGAAGATAAGGCAGATGAAAGGAACAAACTGAGCGAGAAAGACAAGAGACAAAAGCTGTAATACCAGTGAAACTAAGTGCATGGTCTATGCTCTGACCTTAGGTGTTCAGCCAGATTCATCATTCCTCTTTTCTACACCTCTTTTTCTTTAAAAATGTTCTGAATAGAGATGATTCTCTCATATGAACAAAAGGCCCTTTCCCTAATCATTGCAATAATGCTGCAGACAGCTGACTGACAATGAGACAACTATGCAGAGCATGAAGCCCACAGCTCAGCTCATGTCGGACCATTGTTGAGGGGCGGCTGTCATTTACACACACACGCGCACACACACACACTGATCTCTCACAGTTTGATGCCACTGACTGAGACAGTTTTTGACTTGTTGAAAACTGTGGTGCCCATCCCGAGGAATGCTATCTGACTGAAAGATGTAAAAGAAAAGAAGAAAGAATTTTTTTCCCTGCTCATTTTCTTCATTTCGAATGTTTTACCGATGAATAATTTGGTGTCCTTATGATGATGCCTGCTGGGGGAAGGGGATGTGAGAGACATTAGGCTGTCAGATGCAGGGGCAAGCTGTCAGGCACTCAGTCTCAGTCATACAACAGCATGCATGTGTGGCTTAATTAGAGAAAAGAGGACTACATTTGATTTAGTGAAATAACAAAATTAGACCATGTAGCCTGACCGTCATATGACTTCCTATACAAAAGTCACATTACAATGTCTCTAAATAGACCTCATCCATGACCAAAGCATTAGTCTCTCATGGTTCTCTATCAGCTAGACCCATGCCAGTGTTGGATGAATCCATGTCAGACTTTGAATTTCTTGCTCTGATATAATTGAAATAATGGAAAGCTAAGAACATGTAGATGTATGCTGAGGCCCAATGATGACAGGACTGGAGGTGATTCACCTGTATCCTGTCCTGACCTGTAACCCCAGACGTCCTCCCTCACCCTCACCTGTCTGCATGTGCCCCACCCTACTGCATCCTTATAGACCGGAATTACATCAGCAAATGGATGTCCGTCAGTCCTGGTCTCATCAGCCTGTCCGTCCATGGGAGTGGATCTTCACTCCTGTCCTTCACGGTGGTTCATCCCTGAGGTTTTTCCTCGACAAGAAGGAGGGTCTAAGGACAGGGGCTGCCCGGGACACTAATCCATTTGCTTCATCAACTGTTTACATAACTAATTATTTGACTGTTTGCTTATTTTCATATTCAACAAACTCTGTAAAGCCCTGTGAGGCAACCTTGTAGTGATATTGCACTCAACAAATAAAACTGAATTGAACTAAGAGCACCATAAAACATGACAACTTGAACTCATGCCAGAACACTGGCTGGTATTTCTAGTTTTTTTCACTAGAAATAAACATTAACTGTACTATCAACCCACAGAAACAATTGATTTTTTTCCTCTCATTTATTTCATTTTTGAGAATTGTTCTTACAGTATTTGCTGTTTTATAGATTTCACTATTTAACATATATTTGCAAAAAAGGAGGATGCCAACACCTATATGCAACTTGTGTGTGAATAACTAAAAATACTAACATATTTATAAACAAGTGGCACCAGGAACAACAAACCCTGCCCCTCACACGTATTGTAGTTTATTTTGGCATCGATCCAGCTGATGTCATCATATTTATATGTGTACTGATGTCAGCATATCAACTGTCTCTATACATGTGCCAAGTTTGAAATAATGTTGTTTGATGTTTTTATAGACATTTAACATTTTGCTCATTATAAGTAAACATAAAAAAATATATATTTTAAAAATGCATAAAAAAAATTAAACTTTGACCTACTTTTCCCAGCATGTAATGATACCTTTTCTGGGTCACAGGCGATCTATAAACCCAATTTGGTATTAATTCAGCCAATAGTTTAAGTAGTAGTAGTTTAAGGGGAAAGGGGAAAAAAAGATTTTCAAAATCTGAAAAAATTGGAACTTTGACCTACTTTTCCCAAAATGTAATCAGATCTTTTCTGGGTCACTGGCAATAAAAACCCAAACCCAACTATAAACCCAATTTGGTATGAATTCAACCAATAGTTTTGATGCTAGAGTGTTAATAAACAAACAAACAAACCAAATCCAAAACAACACCCCTTGCCTCCCCTTCAGGGGGCGGGGTAGTAACAATTTAGAGGATCACATAGAATCTGTCAGAACAAAGTGTTAAATCCCAGCTGACTTCACTGAATAACAGTGCTGTACTTACTGTGGTGTCAGTCGCCTGTAGTTGTGCACACAGATCACAGTGAGGATGAAACTGATACTGCTGTGATCACAGTTTCACCAGCAGAACACCTTGGACTTACAGCCCCTTGAGTAAAGCCTTAATTAGTGACTTATAGCAGCTGCAGTCCTTCTCTGGGAATGTATTACAGCATTGACATTATACACAATGGATCATAAACATCGTAAATGTGGTATAACTATGGTATATATTATGCTCTCTGTTGAAGGCTGAGGAAAACTCATAGCACATTAAACATCAGCGTGGAAGAAGTCATTAAGGGAGGTATGGCCCCAGGGAACTTTTCACACAGCTTTATATAATTGGGTTACTTAAGAGTTACCCGAATCTTTTAAGCTCCACTACTTTGTCCAGCTCAACTTGAATCATCAGGTTAAATATGAGGCACTCATTTATCAGTATCATAGATGTTAGAGGAGGAAAGGAAATGGAGAGTTTGAAGCTCAAAAAGGAAATGGTGGATGAGAAATCTCCTCAAAAGTCAGAGCAGAGTCAGTCCTATATGATGCATTTTCAGTTTCAAAAGGCACTTTAAAAAGGAAACCATCCAGTGTTTTAGCAGAGTTTCAGAAGTTATCACATGAGCAGAGTGCTGATCCCACTACTGGACAAGGGAACTGTCTCAAATTGGTTGAATGACACCTTTCCTGCAGAGGATGCAATGAGTACCATGTTAAAAAGCACAATTTAACCATGCAACAGCTGCTAACAAAGACAACAAGGACAGAAACGCCTGTAATTCAGTAACCATTGAATTAACAGCTGGTTGGCAAGGGCAGTGGCTTGTTTTCTCTCAAAAAGGGTCACATGAAAAAAGCGCAATGAATCAAGGATGGATGCATACTGATTGATAAAATCCATGAGGCAGCAAAAAGAGTTGCTCAAACTTTGCAAATTCCAATAAAACTCAGTAAATATATAGAAATACATGGATAATAGTTGATGTAAGTTTGGTTTCTTCTATAAATATATCACTGTCATTAATGCCGTGTCTGAGTATGTACTGTATTTTTTAAAATTATCATTATTACAATATACTCTAAATAACCACTTATGGAACAAATAAAAGAGTCAACTTCCTTCTGTGAATAGTCTCATTTCTCAGTTTCCATTTACTGTGTCTGCTTTCAATCTATTAAGTTATTCACTGAGAAAATTACTGCCATAAGTGCATAAATGAAAGCAAAAACACTCAAGCTGTAATATTTCACTCTGTTTAGGAATTACGAAGAATGGTCTTAATCAGGTTCGATACTCAGAGCTACATCATCCAGATATTATTTTAAATTCAGTCAAATCAGCAACTGATTTATGAGGAAAGTCAATTTTACCTACAAGTTTGTCAATAGCTCACAGCAGCATAATACTGTCCAATAAAAACGTAGATTAGAGAGGCACATGATTTCTGTGGATAAAATACATTAAGTTTACGGTTTTGTTTTGGTAGTAAAAAACTGGTAGTGATGCATCTCTAATTTGCATGGTAATATGTCATTTATTGTTATAACCATGATGTATGTGCACCGTCTCTGCAAAATAAACCTATCAAAAGTTGTTACTGTGCTCATTTTTCACCTTCAACTACCAGCCCCTGGACAATTTTCTGAAAAAAAAAAAAAAGGAAAAAAAGAAAAAAACACTCAAGTGGGAATGTGGAAAGTACCTCAGTGAAGTCATCTGTATAGTGTGAGGAAAACTTCTGCACCCATAATTCTCCTTGAGACATGCAAATATATCATCTCCTCCAAAACTCCCCACCCACTGCCACAAACAGCAGTGAAAACAAGCACATAAAAAGGGAAACTGTGTCTTATATTTCACTATTCTGGTGGGGGACGCTGTTTGGCCAGACATTTGCTCATGAATATTTAGGTGGCTGTGTTATGAATATGCATTAGTATGCTGGAGCAGCGCTATCAGCGCACAGATTTATGAGCTGGTGAAATAATGATAAAGGAGGAGATAACCTGGCTACTGTTATGATATGAACAGAATGCAAGCAGCAAAACAGACGGGACCACATGCATCAGTGCAAATACACACTCACAACAACTTAACTTTTAAATCTATAATAATAGCTTCAATTCTGGAGGACAGACAGGACAGGAAACAGGAGCAGAGGGAGGAGGAAGCACATGCAGCAAAGATCACCTGGATCAGGAGGCAAACTGATCCAAATGTAATCCTCTATAGGAAACACAGAACTGAACTGGAGGGAAAGGGAATAGAAATAATAGTAAATAAATTAGGGCTGTTTAAATTAATGAATTAACATGGATTAATCCATTATCATGATTAGTCTGATTACAAATTTTAACGCAATTAATCCATCTGCAGCAGAGAATGACTCGGAGTGTCTCTGGTAACACATTTGGGGCAGTTTGTCCTAGTGGAGTTAGCGTCACACATGAACAAATGGACAGTTGATCCAGTAGTGACACGCAGCAGAACCAACCCATAGAGATGGAAGACACTGAACAGTACGTAGGCCCTCTGGATGGAAATATGAGGACAAAAAAAAAAAAAAAACCCTAAGACTGGCTTTAAGTATTCTACACACTGTAGGAGGAGTTTTCATTTTGCCGATACACTTCCAGTTTAAAATAACACATTAACACGAAGCATATGTTAGTCTCGAATTCTGTTAGCACCTCAGCTAACAGCTAAGGCCCAGCTAGCAACAAACACATTCAGTGCACATATATTCCCATCTTTCTTGCTCATCTTGCTCGTGCAAAATGAAACACGATTAATATAGATTAAACATAATGATATTCAAATGTGATTAATCAAAATGAATCCATAGCAACACTGTGATTAATCTGATTAAAAATGGTAATCGTTTCAGAGCACTAAAATAAATCAAACAAAACCAAAAAGACCTAAACAGTCAGTTGGAAGTAACATGAAATGGCACCTCTGTCATTTTTTTTCAGGGTGTGACTGTGTGGTTTGTTTCTCTGCAGCCGCTGGGTACACTGAGAAGGAGAGTATCACAATCTTTTTTATCTGTGCAATGCAGTACCTGTATGTGTGTGTCATTTGTGCATGTGTGTTGCCTCTTAAAGTGTGTCAACAGTGATAACACACCTACTGCCCACCCCGTGGTTGCAGAGATATCACAATCTTGTGCCTCAGGTGCAGGAAAGCCAGGAAGAAAAAGAAGGAGAAGAAGAAAAGATGCATACAAAAAAATACTGAAATAGTTTGGAAGATTCACAGCAGGACTGGCATGAATACTATGCACAAACCTCCAGGATACAATTTCATTTTCAACACAACTTTTGCTGTGTACAGTTATAATTTTTAGGGTGGCCAAAACGCTGCAGGAAATGGAAACTCAAATGCATTCTAACTTAGCTCTATGGGTCACTTAAAACGAAAAAAATAAAAGTTAATTCTAAAGACTGTTGCCCCCGCGACCCGGCCCCGGATAAGAGGATGAAGATGGATGGATGGATGGTTAATTCTAAAAGCCAACAGTTTCTTAAAAATATTAAAAGCAGTGGAGTAGATATGCTGTTACCTTAATATCCCCCAGCTAAATATTAAGGATATGCATTTGGATAAACTCCATAGGGCCCGACTAAAAATTACAGCAGAATATGTGACTGAGCCAATTAAACTCCAACCATTACTCAGTAGCAGAAAAAAAAACCCTCAACTTCATTTCTCATGCATGTGAGTCACTGTGAAATTATTTCACTTAGCTTATGCAACCTTGTTGGAGGCAGCTGATATGACCCCACTGCAAAAATGTCAAAGGAATTAAGATTTGACTTTCAAAAACCCCAGTCTTTTTAAAGTTTGCTAATCAAAAATGGCAGCTATGAAAAATAACTTTTTTGTGCCACTACAAAAGTACCATCAAAGATTTGAATAGTATTTTATTGAAAGGAGACTCTGATCCTGCCAACACAGTACAGTTCAATGATAGCCATTAAAAGTACTACAAATACTCGAAGGTGAATGTTACTTTCAAAACTACTCTTATATGTTTATTGTGAAACTCCACAGGGCGTCATAAAAGAGCATTTCCTGAACACATAATCCTCCGTGCCTATAAGTCACTGCTAAATACCAAAAAAATAAATAAATAAATAATGCTCAACAAAACACCAACATTAAATGTAGAGATAAATATGTGGCAGAAGTACAACAAAACTGCTCTGTACTCAAGGTGTTCCACAATAACTGGATGAGCAGAATCTGTTGGGGCGACACAGTTGCTGCTTTTCAAACCCTTTGTGCAAGTCACAAAAGTAGCTGAACGCAATTGACTCCTGCGATAGAAGAAGAATGCTGCTGCTGCTACTGCTGTCATTCAAATGAGGAAGCAAGAGGGAAAATAGATGCAGGAATGGGGGAAAAAATGCATTGTATGTCACAGTAAGTGGAGGCACAATGTTACATCTTTGGTCCTTTAAGTGCTCCACTCGAGGACTAGAGAATGTCATTTGGTTTTTATGTTTTTTTTGTGTTTTTTTATTTAAGAGGCTATTACTTTTAAACACTGAATTCTTGTCTAGAACCAGACTTCCACAATATGCTCTTACACAGAAACAGCACTTCTCAACACTAACAATAGTAGCAGAACTTCTCATAACAACAGATAAGGATGGATGGAATGTGGAATGCAAAGAGCGACTGATGGGAGTAGGAAGGTCAGATTTTATGAACATGTGTGGATGCGTTCAAGGGTGTGATTATATGCATATCCATGTGGGCACATACAGTATATGTACGTGCTTTAGTATTAAAGCCAGGGCCGAGAGCTGGAGCAGAGACAGTCAATGTGCTTTAATGGAGACTATGTGCTCACTGCGGTGCAGCATAAATGATAAATTATTCATGGGCTTCAACACTAGACCTATCATTGGGCCACCATTATTATTAAACAGATGATGGTCAGTCGTCATCTTAATGCAGAGTAAAAGCCAAGGCTGCACTTCATATACAGTAGCTGAAGACACTAAAAGACCAAATGGGTGCATCATTACATCGACTGGATCACCCTCGAGAACAAAAAGTTGTGAACAGATCGACAGTGTGTGTTGACAGAGTTAAGTGCACTGTTGTTTACTGCTCACACTCTCTACTTTCCTCATTTTATCCCCGTCTCCCAAGAAGATCCACACCAGCCTCCTTCTTTCTGCGCTGTCTCTGTCATTCTCCCTCCCTCTGTGCACTCCCATTCGTCGTCTTTTTATATGGTCAGCTCTATCTGCTCCGTGTTCCTCTGTCCTTGCACTCGTCTCGTGTCGTTCTCTCCCTCTGTCCCTCTCTGGATGTCCCTCTCTGCCCCCCCCCAACACCGTCGCTCTTTCTTGCTCCCACAACCCCTATTTTTGTCTCTATCTCCAGTGGAGGAGGTGCCAGGGCAGTGTAATTGGTATTCAGGCTCTGTCAGAGCCAATGCAGAGCCCTGTTAGCAGAATAAGAGGGGAAACATCCTTCTCTGGATTTCCACGGTAACCAGAGCATGGGTGGGTGGGTGGGTGGTTGTGGGACTCAGCTATGCTTGCTGTTCTTATTATATTTTTTTTAATTTTCTTTCATTTTTCATCTTGTTTTCCCTCTTGTTTTCTCTCATCGTCCTCCCCCTGCTGTCTGTGCTAATTATTGACTGGCTGTTCTGCAGAATCCTAAAACCACCCATAAATGCACAGTGGGGATGTGCACGTTAACTGGAATCTATAATGAAAAACAACTGCATATAGGCAAGCACACATGTAGACACACACACACGGATGCATACACAGAAGAACACTTGCCTACTTGCACGCACACACTTGCATAGACATTACACAACCCTATCCAGCCCCCTGTGGAGATGTTCACTGGTGCAGCTTCCCTACATCTGCATCTACTACACTTATTACACACCGAGACACACATCCTTTCCGCTCTCCATCGTGTCCTCTCTTCTAGCGTCTCTCAGTTCCAGGGGGCAACAGTGCAAGACACATGTACTTGCGCAGCACCATTATGAGGCTATTTTGAGGATGATGAGTAAATGCAACCAGCCCTTGACTAAAACTGCTGCACACTCACATACGGTGAAAAATGTGACATTAGCTTGAATGAGAATTAATTAAGGCAACTATTTATATATTAACTTTTTAGACAAAGAATTAAGGCTGTCAAAATTAACATGTTAACATGGATTAAGCCATCATCATGATTAATCTGATTAAAAACTTTAAAGCATTTAACCCAGCTGCACCACAGAATGACTCTGAACATCACTGCTAACGCATTTGGGGCAGTTTGTCCGAGTAGAGTTAGGGTCACACATGAACAAATGGGCAGCTGATCTGTTAGTGACAGGCAGCAGAACCAACCCATAAAGATAGAAGACACTAAACAGCATGTTCACCCTCTGGATGGAAATATGAGGACAAAAAATAAACAGTTGTTTCAAGTTGTTTTGTTGAAACTGCTGAAGGTGTTTAATAAA
Source organism: Ostorhinchus rueppellii (assembly GCA_030068375.1). Taxonomy (NCBI): domain Eukaryota; kingdom Metazoa; phylum Chordata; class Actinopteri; order Kurtiformes; family Apogonidae; genus Ostorhinchus; species Ostorhinchus rueppellii. Next base: position 29,996,923 of record JAQQZY010000005.1, read on the forward strand.
CATGTTAAGTGCATATTTATTCCCTTCTTTCTTGAGTTTGCTCATGCAAGATGAGACGCGATCAAAATAGATTATAAATGAATGATATTTAATCATGATTAATCAAAATTAATCCACAGCAACCCTGTGATTAATGTGATTTTTTTTTTAAATGACTCATTTGACAGCACTACAAAGAACGTGATTTTTTGCCACTCATGAGACAGAAGAAGCAGGTAAAAAAAATAAATAAATAAATAAAACTGATGGGCACAAGTTATAGGTTTTAACTTCTAATGATCATGCAAATACAAAAACTACACAAGTGTCTCTAAAATAATGATATAGGCAATAGTAGATTTTCATGCATATCAGATCACTAGATCAAGTCTTTCATCTTTAAGTTCGATGGAACACAGTCAGTTGTTTCCAAATAATGAGGCAGATACTGACAAAATGCAGACAGCTGCTGGAGAAAGACGTCATTAACGCATTTCACCTTTGACCTTAGTTAAAAAAAAAAAAAAGACTATTCGCTGTTTCTATAGTGGTAGCTCAAGATATAAAGAAAAAACATGCACAATGCCCCAGAAAAAATAAATGATGTGTTTGTTTAACGAGCATTTATTAAAATTGAAGTAGCACCATATTATTGACGCAATGAGACTGATGCACAAATAGGATGGTATCAAATATGTCTGTAAGTTCTACAAGTTGATCATTTCTTTGTTTTTGTCTGAATAATGTTTGATTCTGACATTTCGACTAAAAAAAGGAGCAGTTTCTAAAGATGCAGATATGTCAAGTGAGTAGCTTTCTTAAAAAACACAGTAAATATATTGAAAAATACAGATAATTCACACTAAATGCATTAAAGCTACATGTGCACATATCACCTCAGACATAGAGAGAATCCTCTTGTACATATTTATAGTTAAAAGGGTCCCGTTTAAAGTTTCTAGCCTCCTCTTAAAATACATATATATTTTCTTTAACTGTGTGCATTAACATCCAATCGAGACAAAGCCAACGACCTCTGCCATGTCATTCTCAAAATAATGACACAGATAAGCATCCTAAGTGCTGATTAACTCCTGGCACAACCACTATAATAAGTTCTTCTTCAGGAAGGAAATGATGGCTTTTTTTACTCTAGTTTTCAGTCTTTTCTGCTCAGACATTATGGGATCGTTTCACAAAATGTAGCTGACAAATGAGCATTTAAACTGTACACAGAATTTGGATGAAAAATCTTTTCTTTTTCCTCCGCGCTGGTGCTAGTTACCAGCGCATCCAATCCCCGTCTGCCGTTACCTGAGTTGCCATGGTAACCCACCCCCAAAAAGAATTTATTTCAGGAAGCAACCCATCGGCAACAACCTGTGACTCTGTGTCTCTCTCTCTCTGTCTGTCTCATTTTGTCTCCTCTCTTCTGCCATCATCACTTTACTCTGTTCTTTTTCTGTTACATATATACATTTCCCATCTCTACATTTTATCCGTCTGCTTATTCCACCTCATTTGCTGTCACACTCTGCCCATATTCAGCCAATGGGTGAGTTCATTTGTAGCTACAACCAGAGGAAATGGTGCATCAGGCTCCTTCACTGGGCTGTTATCTGTACTCATGACTGAAGCTGTGTGTGTGTGTGTGTGTGTGTGTGTGTGTGTGTGTGTGTGTGTGTGTGTGTGTGTGTGTGTATATATATATATAT
>JAQQZY010000005.1:30029326-30050276 GCA_030068375.1 Ostorhinchus rueppellii
TATTATGTTTTTCATTAAGACCCCCCCCCCCCCCTTTTTTTTTTTTGCTATCTTCTATGTGTCCTCCTTAACTCACCGCGGTGCAGCACTGCCCTCCCTGGTTCTTAATAGAAAAATATTATAAAGAATGACAACTTTGCTTCCAGGGAGAGCTGGTGATGGTCACGCACTAAATAGTAAAATATTTGGCTGCAAGAATAAAACATGAATCAATTTCCCAAAAAGTTGACATCCTGTTTGTGGTGTTAAACTGTGAGGATAAATGCAGACAAAAAAAAAAAAGAAAACAGATTAGGAAAACGAATGTATATTAGAATTAGTAACTATCTAAACGATCATCTGCATAACTTCTATGTTCAATATATTCCAACAATAATTACATACCAATAATGGTAATAGAAGTGACACATACCAACACGGTAAACAACGACAAGCACAAACCAACAGAGGTGGGAAAGAGCCAAGGATGGAATGGAACAGCAATTAACAATAAGCCCCGCCCTTCCTGTACTGTGACCATCTCATATCACTCCAGAAAAAATAATGTACGTTTCCAAATTCCTGTGAGGAGCCATAGAGTACAGCAGTACACTAATGTTTAAGGAAATCTTAATAATGATAATGATTGGTAATTACAACTGTCCATTATGCATTTATTTCCCTACCTACCAGAAAAACACCTGTTATTGGATAAAGTCTGTGTCACAGAGGCCACAAGAGCTGGTAGAATCCTTGTTTTGCATCAGATCGCTTTAATTACAACATGTTGAAAAGTAATTATGTATTTTTTTGTCCCAGTAAAAAAAAAAAAAAAAATGAAAAGAAAAAAACTATCAAGGACTCCAGCTTTTAATGCACTGTAAATAACCAACATACAGTAGTACTCGTGAATACCTGTTTATATTAAAAAGAGTACAGAGGAAATTAAATAAATATATCTTTAAACCAGAAGAGACTGTGGCCTCTATGACCAAAAGGAAAATTCAATTGTGGAAACAGAGTAGAGGATGATAATATTTGGTAGTAGAACAGTCTGGCACAAGGTAGGAAAAAAAGAAAAAAAAACAGTCTCCTCTTTAGATTGCTGTAACCTTGAGTCACCCTGGCATGCCTGCATTCATCTGGGAGAAAAAAAAGGAAAAGCAATTGAAAAGAAATGTGATTATTAGATGAGGGCATGTAGAAAGAGACAGAGGGAGATAGAAAAATGGAGACGCAGCGTAGAGCAAGAGCTGTGGAGGAAGAACAAGGGAATGGGGTCAGACATAGAAAAACTCATTTTTGTATTTTGGGCATGAAGGAGTCGGGGACTAAGCGTGTGGAGTGACATGAAGGGCAAGATGATTCACAATTTTGCAGCGAGGCTTCAGGAGAGAGTCAGACAACACTATCCGTCCATCTGTCACCACAGTCTGCTGATGGACAAGCATTACTGGATCAGCCTTGTACTCAAATTCAGGTCTTCCGTGTAGACATTGCGTTTATTTATGAATAACATCCCATTTAGCCCATTTATGACAGAAACAGACTCTTTAAATAAACATGTTACTCTTTTGTCCTGTTTTCATTCTGCCTGAACAGGTTTCAGTTTCATTCCATAAGAGAAAATGATATTCACGTATGTACTCCATTGTGGACTTCTGATCTGCAACACTTGTATCATCCATGACCCCATTCAATATTTGTCATTCTAGAAATAATAGTTGACGTTTTTTGGGGGGTTTTTTTGCTTCATATTTCATGACTTTTCCTAATTTGATAGGGTCAACTAATTAAGCATAAAATGATCATGATGATATTTTTACAATGTGCTGAACACATACTGCACACACTGGTGTTCCACTGGGGTCAGTTTGAGCCCCAGCTGTTTTATCTGCGTAAAACTGGTCTGTGTGTGTGTGTGTGTGTGTGTGTGTGTGTGTGTGTGTGTGTGTGTGTGTGTGTGTGTGACCTAACATCCCCACACCTGCAGGTGCAGAGTTGATACTTCTGATTTGATCCATAACAGGGGGATGGTGAAAACAACCATTCCCCCCAGAACTTTGATACTTCTGGTGGTGTGGGCATGTAGGAGACACCTGGACTTATGAACTCCTGCCAAAAGAAGGAATCCAGTGTCGGCTTAAGTTGATACTGTCAAGGACGATTTGAGTCCCAGGATGATGCGAGTCGCGCGTGTGTAGAAGCATTTATCTGCCGGCCATCTTTTATGAGTCACTATGGCATTCTCACTAGGACAAATCATACCTCCCACCAGTTTCCCCGGATGTAGATCACAATGTTTGTCAGCTGTATAGGCTCTCAGCTGTCAAAGAAACCAAAAGTAGGCATATACGTTGACTCAAAATCACTTCTGATCACTGGACAGATTCTCCTTGAAGCTAAAGTCTCTGTATTTTTACATAAATAGACTCATACAACAGTGATTTGTCCAAGCAAGGTTGCCGTAGCGAGTCGTAAAAGATGGCCGACAGATATAAACGCTTCTACGCATGTGTGACTCACATCGTCCCAGGACTTAAATCATCCCTTCACAGATCACATCTAAGTCTGTCCAACTACACATGCCCCCCCTCCGCTAAAATGATCATCTCAAGTACAATATTTTCAGTTGACAGTTCTATGAAGAGCTCGAATAATGACAGTATGTTTTCAACATGGCTGACTGTATATTGGCGCTTTTCCACTGCGAACCCTACTCGGCTCTACTCGGCACGCTCTGGCTCGACATGACTCTACCCACTTGTCGGACCGGCTGTGTTTCCACTGCCAGCTGATACTAGTAGGGACTAGTTGAAGTGGGTGGAGTTGGCGGAGTGGACACAGCCGTGCTGTTGTTTTCAGGTGACTAGTAAAGTGTTACGCCGCGGTCAGTAAAGTAAACAACAACGATGGAGGCACTGGGTGCTGTACTGCTGCTGTGGTTTATTGTTACTGAAAACACCTAAACAGACGCAGGTCTGTCTGGGGTGATTATTTCAGATCCCCGAGCTTCATCACGCGTATGACAACATTTCCTCTGACGAATCAGTGGACAGCACTGTTCACGTGACGTTTTAGTGCCGGCTCGGCACAGCTAGACCCACCTCTGAAACAGGTACGAAAAATGGTAATGGGTCCCAGGTCCAACCCCCAGTGGAAAAGGGCCATACTGGGGTAGAGTCGAGCCGTGCCGAGCAGAGCCGTTACGAAAACGTGCAGTGGAAAAGGGCCATATGTGGTGGGACACACTCCTAGCAGCAGATAACAAAAGAGGGGGAGGAAACCTGTTATTGGAAGATCTGTTAGTCATAAAAGGATTAGTTAGATTTATCAACTAATTCCAAACTAACGGACCTTCTGATGAAGGAGCTTCTGACAATGAGGTGGGCCACCCAAAAGAGGAGGGGCGAGTAAGGCTTATAGTGACTAACAACAAATATGTTACAGAAAGGAGATAAAAATAAATAAATAAATATGTTGATGAGAGGGGGGGGGCACCAATATCAATGAATATAGTTCATTCAAGTAGAGTCATATTAAAGACTTGTTAATGAATATTTTTGAATTTTAGACAAGGGAAAAATATGTTTGTTTGTTTTTTTTCCCCCCCAATCTGATCAGCCTTAAATTGTTTCTTAGTTTAAAGAGAATAGAGACAGCATATGAAAGCTGAACTATGATAAAAAGACATTAAGGGAGAAATGTAACAAAAGAAAAAATGAAAAATAGAGTGCATGGAGGTGATGCCAGAGAAAGAGAGAATATGAGTATGAAGATAAACACTATAAAGATATGGTGCCATGCCTGGCCTCTCCAGGGCTAAAACTCCCTTTGACAGCAGTAGAAAGACAGGGGATCAACCCTGATTCCAACCAGGCTTTGTCTCTTTACACCGTGAAAATATGGTCTGGAATCCCATTATCCCCGGCTATAGAGATGTGAGGGCTCCATCTTCATCTCTTATTCCAGAGCACTGAGAGTATGGCACCACCTGCACTGTATATCGATGCTAGGGTCTTAAAAAACACTCTTTGCTCTTCTTATGGGCTCGACAGCCTCTTTAGTTGAAGGGCAAATAGAAGTATGGAAAAGAATGGATGACACTCATTTCGAGCCGCAGTTGTATTCACAGTTTCCAACAACTTTGGCATACCAATGCAAAAAGCCTTAAACTTGATTTTCTCAGGAGCAGTACACAAGTGTGAGAACAGGGGCGCAGTAACACACACAGGCATGTTCATTCCCACATGCACTTTATGTTGCAGTCACACGCACACATAAACACACAGATCACTCAGAGAATTGAGTTGGTGACAACAGCTAGATTTGATTTTATCCCCACTCTGCCTCCTCGGCTCTCCTTAGGGCCGTCACACAAACAATCTCCGAGCAGCAAAAGTAGATATGAGATTAGTTTTGCAGGGTGTTGGCAAGTGTTTGCTTGCTGGCCTGCCTCATTGAAACCTGAACGTCTATGTGTGTGCGTTCGTGTGTGTGTGTGTGTGTGAGAAAAAGACAAGAATTATCACATGCAAGAATTTATAGATCGCTGCTCCTGCTCAGATGTACAGGCGCTGCAGTGCACAAGGTTGCATCTTCTATGAGTCAAAGCAAGAGTCTAACATATTCATCATCACATCTCTCCTACAGAAACACACATACATAAAGTATTTATACTCACACATACACACCTCCACACACACACACACACCTCAATCCCTGATAATCATCTCACTTTGTAGCTGCCAAGGGCACAAATGTCTATTCCTGCTTTTACCAAAGAGGCTGATCCATGAAGGAGTCAAGGGGGAGTCAAAACAGAGTCAAATGTTTTCTTTGATATGGTCCACACACACACACACTCATACACATACACACACCTCCTTTTCTTCCCCCATTTTTCTCCCCCTCCCTCCCCTTGTTCTTTTGTGCAGTAAGGTGCAGCAGGATTTACAGGAACTGCAGGACGACAGCATCATTGTGCTAGTGTGAGTACAATCTGCAGGCCGAATAAGAAAGGGAGATTTGTTAATTGACTATATGAAAGTGGTAAACAGATTGAGTGAGCAAGGAAACAGGCTGAAAGAGAAAGAGAGTGGCTGATTAATTGAATGTGAGAGGAGCAAACTGATTAAGAAGAGAGAGAGGGAAGAAAAAAAGAGAGTTCATGTCATAAAAGCTTCCTCGAGAGGAGCGCTATCAAGCAAGGCTCTGACTCTGATCACTCATGTGTTTGCATTTAAAGCAGGCCTAAAATGCTTGGAGGGCAATGGCAATGTTTCACAGAGGCACCAGGCATTTACATATTTATCCACCAACAATTTTCTGCCCACAAATGCGCGTTTTCTTTTTTTTTTTTTCCCACGTTTGCTTTATTTATTGATTGATTCGAGCTTAGTAAGCGTAAAGAATAAAATGCATAAAAATGAGCTGAGGCCTGAGTTTTCTCTTTTCGGCAGCATTTGCATTGCAACAACCCCTTCCCCTCATACTCCACAAATAACCCCTCCCCACATTTCTGCAAATTCTGCGCACACACACACACACACACACACACACACACACACACGTTAAAAATCATATATCCACATATGTAATTTTTTTTTTTTTTTTTTAATATACCATCAAATGTCTAACATACGGATCTTACAGATACACACAGTCTGTGCAGTGCTGTTCTGGTGCTGGGCAGTGTGAGGAGAAACAAGAGGAAAAGGACGAGGTGGCTCCATCTGTGCAGGGAAGTTGGGTGCCTGGCAGCATCTCCGGGTTGCTCGGCCATCTATTCGCCATGTCCATTCCTCTCTGCTTCCACCCATCCAACCCCCCTACGTTCCTCCTGCTCATCCTCTCCCCCTCTTCTTCAGATTGCAACCATTTCCATCCCAGCCGCCTGCCGCCTTTCATGTGAGGAGCGGAAGTGTGGCTGGCATCCACTGCTGTTGTTTGATACAGTGGCCGCATGATGCCCGACTGCCTGCTTGGCAGCTACATAGACATGTGCATAGACACAGTGATGCATACACACAAACAGGCAGGCTGGACTGGCTTCATGTGTGACCACCTATGGGGCGGAAAGATTTTTTATGACAAGGAAAACACTGGCTGCTTTAAGAGTCTCATGTCAGACAGAAAAACTTGTGGATGTTTTGGCAAATGACATCATGTCTGACATGCAGATTATAAACACATTCAGGTTGGTAATAGTCTCCTTTTTGTAAGAAATGCCTTTCATCATAGAACACACAGGCTGTACTAGTAAAACCTTTCTGATGGAAGTACAATACAATGCCATTTTTACAAAGATCATTTCTATATCTGTAAAGGGTTTCCTGCCAGTGTAATGTGTGTATTCTGAAAGTTTGCTTTGCTTAAGGACTTAAGCATTACTGCCGCACTGTTCTTCGTCATTGGCTGCCATCAATATCCTTACAGTGGATAGGAAGAGCACAACGAAGGGTGTAATAAGGTTTAAAAGGTTTAATCGAACACACAATTACGGTAAAACAACAGGAAAGTAAAGTAAGTAAAGTATTCTTCAACAACATTTTCTATTAATGTTCCATCTGGTATGAGTTGCTGGCAGCAAAGTTAATTCAATTAACAACTGGATGATTATATTTTGTCAACTCAACACATTTTGACTTTAACTGGGGGCAGAACTCGATCTTTACCAAATATCCAAAGTTCTGGGTGTACTGTTAGCTGTCCTGTTGGTGATGATAAAACTATAATCACCAAGTTACAAAACAAAAATAAGTACAAAAGGCACATAACTAGGAGGGGTTTTACAGTCACAGTTCACAAAAAAAGCTTGGTTGTGTCAAGTTTACACAAACACAGAAAATAAGGATTACACTCCATCCTCGAGTCCTGCTCGAAGCCCTACTTCCTGGTTCGACTTTGACCTACTACGTATAATGTAAGCATGCAAAGTTGTGATTTTTTTGTGCAGACCAAGTGCCCTCACTGTCAGTTTTACCTTAGAATAAAGCTAATGTTGCAAAACTGTCAGCTTGTTTACAACCTGTATAATCATCCAACTGCTTGCACTTGCTGGCCTGTTGGACCTATTTTTAGAAATGTTGCTATGTTGCAGGCTCTCAGCAAAGACTTCACTCAGTGTGTGATCAAAGCTGATAGAAACACAGGCTTTAATTACACTTAATACATTCTATACAAACATTTTAACTTCATACATTTAACAGCACAACATGTAGAACCTGTGCTTTGAACGCTAGAACCATCCACGCCAGCCTCTTCGGACTTACCAACTTAAAATATACAGACGTACAAGTTAAACACACGCTTGCCATTTTTGTGGCACACATGAGAATATGTGTTTATACACAACATTTAACATCTGCACACTCCTTTTCCATGTGTAGAACACCTCCACACGCTTCCTTTGGCAACCACTGAATAACAGTAAGCAACTGACTGTGTTACTTATAATTCATGCCACAAGCTTGCCTTAAAGCCTGTCAACTTATTCCCCTCGGGGACTGACTAGGGTCCATAATCAAAGTAACTAACCTGTGATTTACTGAGCCCTGGGGTAAACATCTGCTGCCTGTCATCTGGACTGCTTACAAGACACGACTATGTAGATGCGTTTAACGGCGAAGGGCTTTAAAAAAGGAAAAAAAAAAAAAAACTGCATGGATTTGTGAGTCCTCAGCAATTCTAGCTACTACCATGCCAAACCCCTCACCACTCCCTTCTGTGCCTCTGGGAGAAGTAGGAGGGAGAGAGAGTGGAAAGAGAGAGAGTGGAGAAGTGGGTTTCACTGCCTGGTGCCTGATTCATGTTTGGGTTTATTACCCCCACCATCCCCCTTTTCTGCTCCCTCTTTCACATCTTGCCTCTCAATCACTTGACAAGGCAGAGGCAGATAGAGCACAGCGGCAGGTTGCAGAGTCCTTGGAGAGAAGATGTGAATATAAAAACAGTGTACAGCAAGTGAGATGCCCAGCTGTAATCTATGTGGAGGTGAGGTTAACATGAGGTTGTTTCCTCTGACCACTCCTCTGTTACAAACATATACAGGTGCTTCATAAAGCGTCAGTGTTCAGCGCAGAATAGCAGAGTGGAATTCTACTGGGAGCTTCTGCGGCAACAGTGGGACTTAGAGGAAACCTGCCAGTGCCCAACACCCAGAACTGTGCGCACATTCTAAGTCAGGGGTGTCAGACTCATTTTAGGTCAGGGGTCACACAGCAGGAAAATAATAGAAATAATAGGAAGAACATTAGGGTGAAAAAAGTAAAATTCTGCGATGAAAATGTTTACATCTATGAACTGTACTCGAACATAACATGAACAATCTGAAAATTCTTGAGTAAAATAAGTGCAATGTTAGCAATATTAAGTCTTAGTTTGTTATTTGTTCATGTGAATCATAACTTACAGATCACAGTGGATCTACAAACACACAAAACATTAAATAACAGGCAGAATATTATTCAAACTCTGTATACTTCTCTTAAGACATTTCAGGTTTTTCACATTTTTTGTTAAAGGCTAATCTGAAAATGTAAAAATTTTGTGTAATGCATCTTTTTTTTTTACAGTAAAACTGAGAAAAATGAGCATTCATCATTATTTATAGGTTATTAAGATGGTATTTTACTGGTCCGATCCACTTAAGATTGAATTGACCTATAATAATAATAATAATAATAATAATAATAATAATAATGATGATTAAAATGATAATCCTTGATTGTTCATCTTCAGTGTAATTTTTGCATTTCACAAATTCACCCCAGGGGCCAGATTGAACCCTTTGGTGGGCCGGATTTGGCCCCGGGGCTGCATGTTTGACACCTGTGCTTTAAGTAATAAATAATAACAGAAGAATCTGAAAATAAACATCCCTTACTGCTGTTTTTAGAGCGACATATAATCTGACCAGCCATCCGTCTTTGGGGCTTGAATCATAATATGAAGGCGGGGCTAACAGGTGGCAAGTAAACCAATCACAGATAAGACGGACTTGATGCTTTTGTCAGAGAAGTTTAGGAATACAGGGTGTTTTAGCATTTTTTATTTCATTTTTAACCTTTATTTATTTACCATTGCTTTACTATGGTGCCATGTATCACTGTATATTATATATTTTTATTAAGCTGTGAGAGCCTGCGCTGAGTGCCCGACATGCATTTGTTTGTCTCTCTTTCTCCTTTTTATCTGTCTTTTGAACGGAACTGAGTCTGCTGCTAAACTGAATTGCCCCTCAGGGATAAATAAAGTTGTCTGAATCTGAATCTGTAATCCGTAATTCAACCCTTTATTTTCGTATCAAGTAAACAGCTGACCGTAGTTGTGCAGAGATTTGCAGACTTGGAACTGGCTTTGACTCGCAATAAGAAGAAATTGGTGCATATGAAGCATTGCAAAACACCCGCCCCCTTCAGACTTGTGATTGGTTGGTATAGAATAGATTGTGCATATTTCACAGTGACTGGTCCAATTCTAGACTGTTTTCTCAGTTTGTTCTTTGTTTATATGGCTCCTCATCAGCTTCCACCTCAGTGGTTGCTACTCTTCCTGGGGTCCGTTAAAATACAAATACAGCTACAAAATATGTACATAAATAAAAACCAGTTCATAAGGAATTTTTATCATTAGGAAGCTGAACATTTCATCTCAACACATAAACCTTAACACATTTAAAGTTGTATCTTTACAAAAACATGGATTTTGAGAGTCAAAACAATCATTTGCATTACTGTATATTGTTGAGTACTTCCTGTTTGAGTGGTTTTTTTTTAAATGAATATAAGCTTGTAGTGTGTTTGGTGTATGAAGGTCAATTATTCCATAAACTGGAAGCATTGTAGAAGACAACATTTTCCAATTGATTCGTTTTTGGTTTGGGAAGTTCAAAGTGAGCCATGGTAAACTGTCTGATGCCATTTTACTTGGTATTGGTTTTATTGTTCTTATTTGGAATTTGTTGTTGTTTTTAATTGTACAGACTTTATCTTTTTAATCTATTTCTGTATTTTACTCTGTTGTTGTTTATTTATTTATTTTCCTGTACAGCACTTTGGTCCATTGTGCACTGTAAAAAGTAAAACATTGAATCAACTTTAAAAAAAAAAATTCTTCAGTAGGTCACATATAAAAAAAATAGTTGAATGAACCAAATTAAATTACATTATATTTAACATAATTTAATTTGGTTCACTCAACTCATTTTTTAATGCGTGACCTATTGAAGAAAAAATTTTAAGTTGATTCAATGTTTTACTTTTTACAGCGTGGTTGCTTTGAAGCGCTTTACAAATAAAGCTGGATTGGATTGGATTATGTTATAGACTTCTATGCCTTCTTGTGCTGGTAAGAAAGTCAGGTTTCCCATTCACAATAGCACTCCTTATAAGAAGGAGGTGGTTAAATTAAATTTTTGTTTTCTCAGTACTGAATACGCTGAAAAAAAACGGATGGATGGCCAGACCAACACAGTAGAATCTATCAAGGAACAACAGATGAAAAGTATCCATTTGGCTAATTCTGGCACATTTACGGCAGTGTTGATTAATGTGCCCTATCACTCTGAAATTAAATAAATAATTCTTTGAAAATAAAGTTTTAGATATATGGACGTTCATTTACACATGATCACGTCACTTACAGAAGTCCTGTATTTTTTTTCCTTTTTTTTTTTTGTATCGTCCTTCCATCAGATTTAACACACAGTCAGCTGGAATGCTGTAACTGACCCAAAAAAAAAAAAAAAATGCTTGTGTCCATGTAAACAATTTCCTTGCTGTTTGTGTTTGAGCTACGACGCAGAAGAGTCAGCTGTCAGAAAGGAAAACAAATGTCTCACACCATGTTACTAACAAGTTTATGTTAGCTCAGGATTCAAAATGAGCATCATGCAAACACTTCGTGGAGCATATGTGCTGCAGGATGTATCTCCTCACTGGTTACATCTGCAGTGCAAATATCACTTATGGTTGTGTGACTCACAGGCAAAACAGGACAGTGAGCCTTCAGTTTATTCACTGAGTTCGTCTAATAATAGATTTGTATTTGAAGATTATAATCGCCTATAAGGGATAAAGAAATGACTAGTTGATCAGGATCCCAAAATGAAGAAAGCTGTTTTAAAAGAAATATATACACTTTGTAAACCACCTTTGTGTAAAAGAGTTGCACACACCTTGCATAAAAAAATACAGCTTGCAGCAAATGGTGCATAAGTTACTGCTAAAATAGCTTGTTCCACACAGGCGCTGATCTGGGGTCTGCCCAACCAGTATGAGATGAACAAGGAGCATATTTAAGTAAAGTTGCAGAGTGATAATATCAGCTTATGTGGTTACTTGAAATAGTAGACATGATTCAATTTAGGATTCTAGTTTTAAAGAACAGTATAATCTGATCATGCATCATTCATATGCAACAGCTTCATTTTCTCCTTTAGACTACATTTACACAAAAACCATCTGATCCAAAAGTGCAAAAGTGGTGTTTTGTTCTCAGTTTTAACTCCGCATTTAGACAAGTGTTTCTGGGTGAAATCTGTGTGCGAATGGAAATGCAAAAGTGTGTGAAATGTCATATATATGGATGCAGTATACACACCAGATGGCTAGGTGGCAACACTCCCAACAGTGCCTGCCTAGAATCTTTTTACTTCTCTTCTACCCGTTCATGCCTAGCGCATGAAGTACAGTAAACCTAACAGTAGAAGTCCTCCAGGTCACATCCACAGCTGTCTAGGTCGCCTGCTCTGTGTTGGTGCGTCCAGAATTTGTAGAACGTAGTTAGTTTTTGGTCTCTGTTCTCTACTACTCTCTATCAGGATTCTAATCAGTAGCTTAAAGGACTCTTGGATGTAAATTACAGTGGCTAGGGCAAGTTGAACCTCCGTCACAGGCTCCACATGTTGTTTACTTGTTTTTCCGGTCTTCTCATCCTTTACACAGTGACGCAAGGGTGGAGCGTTTTTAAGATTTCCACTCTGAAGGGTGGTTTAACTTTTTTGCATTTTCAACCCCCCAAAACACCCTTACCCTCTAAATCATATGGACATCTGATCAAATATTGTGCATTTTTCAGCCCCGACCATTACCGCGTAAAGTGCCCCTAAATCTGTTTCTTCTTTCCTCTTCTGTCCTCATGCTCCTCCTGTGGTCCCTCAGTCACACAGCTAATAGTGACAGATAGAATGAAAAAGTGTTACCATGAGCTAATCGATAACAGGCAACCTCTACAATATGACCACCGGTGCTGCCGAGCCTCTGCTGATGGAGCTCACCACTGCAGTCTCCAGGAGGATGTGTGGCTGGGGGTTGAAGGAGAGCAGGTCTGATGAAGTCCCTTTCAAAGCATGGTGCTAAGTTGAAAGCTTTTGATAGCTTCTCCTCCTTCATCGATTCCTTCTTGATTTCTAGCCTCTCTCTCTTTCTTTCTCATTCCCTTTATCTTTCCATTTAACTCTCTTGCACTTTTCAGTTGTATTTCCCACCAAGCTTTGTCTTTATTTATGTCTCTGTCTTCCCATCTCTCTTAATCTTCTCTACCATTCGAAGTGTAATCAATCTCAGCGTCTACCATTGATGTGTATAACAAACATCTATCAGTTTGTGGGCAGATGAGTAATGCAACACATTTATAGTGAGTGTGGAGCCTAATAACATTGCTCTGGCAGCATGACATAATCCACAATGCTGTGAGCGAAGTGACTTCTGAATGTGGATAGATTAAACAAATCAATTAGTATGCATAATCTTCAAAATATAAAATAAATGAATCCTAATAAAATGAGCTCAAATCATTAGCTTCCTCCCCTCTAGGCTAAATCCAATAATTACAATCATCAATTTGCAAATTTAAAGACAGAGAACTATTTAAATCATGTAGGAAAACACTTGATAGAGAGAGTGATGGACAATTAATTAAACAATTTCAACAATTTATTTGCTACATTGTGGTTGAAGAGATTTTTACATGGAGTGTTTGAAACTGAGCCGACCAGCTTTTCACTGCAAATGGGTACAATTCAGTAAAATAGATTTCGAATTGTTATGCTGAAAGCATTGAACAATTGAACTACTTTCCACCAAATTCCCCAAAGTAAAGGCCTCTGGATCATCCAAAAGAACTGGGACAATGTTTCTGAAAAACAGATGCCACTATTGAGTGTTTATACACTACTTTGTTTATTGGAAAACATTAACATGCCTAGATGGGAAGTAAAATAAAACAAAATACAATATAATACAACAAGAGTAGATAAGATGGAGGTAAATATGAAAATAGTTTTGGTAGGTTTTATGAACTTTCTCATCCTTTAGCACTTTTAACAGTAAAATGCGCAAAAATGCAACAACCAGGCGTTTCTTATGTAAAGACCATTACATGTACAGATGTGATGATAATAAATACAGAAGCAAAATGTTTAAGACAAAGTTGCTTTTCCTGTCTATTCTTAGTTTTATCCCTGTCCCCCTCTGTCGTTCATCCTCATCCTTCTTTTCCTGGCCTAACTGTGGATTCATGCTGCGAGCCGCGACCTGCTCCTTTATCAACACAGGGCCAGGTGCACTCTGGGAGCTTCCTGCTTGCCCTTTATCAGCACTGGCTACAGTCATGTAACCATGGTTTGTGTGTTGATGCTTGTGTGTATTTACTGGACACAGAGGTAGATCATATTTTTGGGTGCTTGATTGAGTAGGAGCAGATTATGCATTTGTGCATGTGGATGTGGCTGCATCAGTGTGAATATGTGTGTATTTGTATCCTGGCAAGTATGTGTGAGCAGAGGGATCAGATCCCAAGCCTCTCCCCAGGGACCGAGGGGGCCTGTCACTTCAAAGGGCCACAGGACCTGCTATGCCAACCTGCCCGCCAAGGGGAAAATCCTGTTTATGTGGCGGGGCCTCGCTTGGCAGGACCAGTGGCTAACACCACAGCCTGGCACTTCCATAGACTGCCACCACCCATGCAGGTTTAAATCCTGAACCCCACTGTGATGCCACAGTCCAGCCTCCCACCTCATCAGGGGAAAATACACATGAATTAGAAGGCATCATATTATATGAGAGACTTGGTGGTTTGAATTCAGAACTGAACCTTTTGAATAAAGAACAGACAGACATCGCTTTCCCGTGTTTAACAGTGAAAATCAGCGAGTGGATCAAATTATAGGTTTGACTGTCTGATTCCACAACACGGAGCTATGATATTTTGCATGGTGGCCTCTTGCTGCTTCATGCTGTGCTCACAAAATGAGAGGCCCACTTTAACAGCCTCACTGTAGTCAACAAAAGAGAAGAAAGAGAAAAAAAGGTCCTAGGCCTTCAAAGTGGATGACTGCAGAGACAGAGAGGGAAACAGCTTTGCCTTTAAAACGTTTTGAAACACTTTTATCTCATCAAGCTCGACTGATCACAAAGAAAATTGATCTGTACTAGGGAAGAGGTTCTTGAATACACTTTGTACTCCACAATGATTTGCTTGACAGTTTCCTGCGGAGGGAATAAGCTTAAAAAGGATTCTGATGGGGCTGGTGAATGATATTGATGTGACGTTATTGTGTCTGATCTGTTTGGACTTTTTTGAAATAACATTTTAATGGATTTGGCAAGTTTTTTTTTTTTTCTTCTCTGAAGAACTCTCTCTAGTCAAACTCAACTCTGATACAATAGGAAACAAACAAAACAAAAAAAACAGTGTGCCTGTGCAAATGTAAAAATGATCTTTAGATAGAATGACAGGAAGAGTTAAATGTAGGAAAGAGAGCCCCTGCCCTATGTTTTAGTCACAACACCGGGTTTAGACTCTTTAAGTCGAAATACTGCTTTTCCGATTACAGTAATATTTAAAAAGAAACATACAATGAGGGAATGAAACCCCCCGTGGTGTTTATAAATAGTATGACCCAGTAACGTCATGTAATTGGAGTTGGAGGTAGAATGGGGTAGAGCATAAGTGTGTTGTTACAGAAAAAGGGCTTAAAAATTAACATCAGAAAGAATGATAGAATCCCGCAAGTATTATTGATATCCTGTATATATATGTCTAAATATAGAAAATTATTTTTACGCATATAGTTTCCACCGGTACAATCACACTTGATCAGATTTGGCTTTCAGATAGTCAGCTACTGAGAAGAGAGACAGTGAACCCCTGAAGTTAATATACCACTGAACATCAGATGGCTTCTGGATTATTACAATTTTACTGCCAGAGGGGTCAATTGGGAATTATTCTAAATCCTGTCTGTGATTTCTACCTGTCCCCTTGCCATAATAAATATGCAAAGCACACAAGGACACTCAAGGCAAAAACCATAAAATGAAACCTTTTTTTCTATTTCCCTGTCCTCTGCTGTCCTGCTCCATCCTCTCATCTTCTACCCTATCCTGTCCCTCAGCCCCCACCCACCACCCCCATTAACTCAGGGACACTGACATCAGCCATCCTGGTCTTTGTTTTTGGCAGGCTTTCTTAAACTGGGCCACTTGAAGGGTAGCAGGATTCCAGGCCTGGCTTCTTTCTGCAACAGCCAAGATCTTTGTGTGTCTTCCAGGGCACTTCATAATATCTGGGGAGGACAGAGCTCATTCTGACTATTGGGATGATTAATCTACGTTCCTCTCCCTAAACTGTGCTACTGTGAAAGGTAAGAGACAATTCTTGCCTGTTATGATCTACTTAGTAGCAGTGGATGTGGATCTCCCTCTGCCCGGTATCCACTCTGAAGAAAAAGTTGAAGTTAAACCAATGGTAATTCCTTTATCTTCACAAGAAAACTCTCAAGTATGAGTTTCTGGAGTGTGAGAGAAATGATGTAAAACTCCCAAAAGACACACTTGTTAGCTGTGGTTTAGAGAGGTGCATTTTGTCAAGTTTACAGCAAATCCCAAGTGTGTCACAATCCAATTAAACAGGAGTGTGCTAAACAAAATGTGCTTTTCAAAAACATTGGGAAAAGACTGACGGTCCCTTCAAGGAGGCATGGATATAATCCCAAAAAAATCTAAGAGGCTCATGCCTGAATATTTACTGTGCCGTTGTGAAACAGAGCTATAATGCCCTGCATTAGTAGAGTTGGGTGTTTTCTGTCTTATTCCCTTTTTTCATATTTCCTTTCTTTATTTCCAGTGTTCACAGCTGTCTTATCTTATCCTATGTCTTCCTTTTCTCTCTTCTTACCTCATCTTCTAACAGTGTCTCTCCACTCCCCTGCCCTGACGGATAAATGGATAAAGTAAAAAGCATATCTGAGGTTCTTAAACACAATAAAACGTAGCTGTAACGGACCTTTGTGCACTTTCCCTCTTCATTTAAATCACATCAGAATGGTTGTCTTTGACAGCAATTGATGTTTTGGATGGCAGGTGTGACAGATTTTTATTGCATGACTAGGCAAAACTGTCCAGGAGCTGTTTAGGACCAAAAGTCAAAAGGTTAGTGTAAATGAATACAGTTCATACAGTGTCTCAGCTGCTGATAATGCCATTTACGCAGGAGACAAATGAAGAAATGCAAAGAGAAACTGAGAAAAAGAAGGTTGATGCCCAGAGAAACCTAATAAATGTACAATCACAAAGTAATGAATAGAGCACAGTTTAAGAGAAATCAGCAAAAAGGAATGTTAAGATGCAGAAAAGAATGTAAGTGGGAAAAAAATAGAGCAAGAAACTGATATCATTTGAAAAGTAATAAAAAAAAATTAAGTCACTGTCACAGTAAGAAAATGTAGCGTCCTGATTCCATTCAGAGATATTTCTGTCATACTAATACTCTCTTTGGTATTCACTTTCACATACTCAGAGCCAGGGGCAGCATCTATAAACCTAAAACTTTTACTTTGCAAAGCCAATGTTTATTCCCATGGCAGCAAACTCTCTTTGGGTGCTATAATAGAATTTGTTTTTCTACCATGACCTTTTTTTCAAACCACCCTCCCACTGAGTTCAGGAAAAGCCTATTAGAAGCCTGTTGTCTACGGGTGTAGTGACTTCATGTTCCTTGGGCTTGGGAAATGCCCCTATATATTCCACCTACACTCTCCCAAGGGAAGCACTTATGTGCTTTTATTTAATATACTGAAGTATGTTGCACATGACTGTGTGTTTATGTGTACATGTGTTTATGCAGGAGGAGTTGTCACTTGTAGCAGCACATTTTTAAAGGAATGGTTACTGTAAGGGGGTGGTGAAATGTTTCTTTTTCAAGTGCATTGTTTTTACTTCTTCTCCTACAAGTATTTAAGTGTTCATGAATAAATCTGCCCATCTTACCGTGCGGCTGTGTTTCCAGTTGCTGTCACTCAGGTAACGTTATAGCTGTGTGTATGTGTGTTAAAGGCTGGCTAAACACAAGCACAGGCAGTAAAACCAATGTCTTTCAGTGGCTCAAATGCTTCCTCACAGCTGAGCTGTCTACTGTAGGTCAGCCCCTCCTTTTGCTAATTTTTTCATGATGCAACCTTTAAAAGGTTTTGCCTCATATTGTAGTGACATCACACAGCTTTCTGAAGCAACAGTATTTAGGTTTGTTCTCTTCAGCCCTTCTGTTAAACCAAATAAACCCTAATTGCTTTTAAGCAAGTACAGCCATCCTTTTTTTTTATTGTAAGTAAAATAATGAATCAATAATGGTTAACTAGAGCTTCGAGGAGGTTTAAATGTTCCGGAGAGCTGATGTAAGTTCCATGGTAATCGGAGTCAGGGCTTTAAATATGCAGTTGCCCATCCCTCCAAGGTCACAACTTTGAACACATTTATAAACATTTTAAGCTAAAACTAAAAATACAGCGGGGGAATGCCTGAGGACAGTGGACAGTATGTACATTACATTGTGTACTCTTACACTCACATATAAGCCCTTCCAAATGTGGGTATATTGAAGGTTTCAGTTTTGCCAGTACTGCTGGTCCCTTCACATGTTACTCTTTACAACGTACAGCGTGATTCAATAAAGAAGCTTTGGGGAGCTGCAGAGGAGTGGGACAGAAAAACAGAGCGAGCATTCATTTCTGCCTGAATTATTCCAGGGTTTGTGTGTTTACACTGATAAAAGAACAGAGAAGAAATCTATGGCTTATTTAAATGCCAGAGCATCTTGTTCAAATTCGCCTCTCAAACAGGATCTACATTTTGCATGCCCATGGGGGAACAGCCGCTGCACTTTACAGAAGTGCACAATACATTGTTAAATGTGACACTGCATGTTGGATGGTTTGTTGATTGAAGCCTGTTGTGCCAGACTGACAGAATGGGTGGTCGACCA
Source organism: Ostorhinchus rueppellii (assembly GCA_030068375.1). NCBI lineage: Eukaryota > Metazoa > Chordata > Actinopteri > Kurtiformes > Apogonidae > Ostorhinchus > Ostorhinchus rueppellii. The sequence continues at coordinate 30,047,570 of JAQQZY010000005.1, forward strand.
TGACAGAGGATTGATGGACTGTGTGTCCTCATGTGAAGGTCACAGCTTTTCTGTTCGAGCGTACATTACATTCATTATTGCATATGTTAAGTCAGTAAGTGTCAGTTTTCCTCTCTGAACACAGACTCTTAACAGTGTCAGACAACCGATTTTAGTATTTCAGTTGACTTAGAGCGCAGTGCTCTGGTGAGGAAGAGATTACAGATGCTGGAGGAATCAGCCACAGAGGAAGCAATTTAGCCCTTTTTCGAGAAAATCCGGCAAGCAGGACAATATTTGAGGCATAATTTAGGCACAGTGGCTTCTAGAGATGACACAGCAGAGAAGAAGAATAAGGAGGAGGAGGACGAGGGGGAGGCGGAGGAGGGATAAAACACTGCACATCAGCTCTTTACTATTAAAAGAAAAGCAAAAAGGAAAACAGCTTCCTTCCTAACAGTTTACATTAAATGGCCTGTGCACGAGAAAACCAGTGATGTATAACAGTGGACCTTGCATTTAATTAAGCAGGTCCCCTCAGCCTCTTTTTTCTATCTGGGAGCCAGCATAATCATTTCATATACGCCGTGATATCATCTGCTTAATGTGCTATTTTACCATACAGTTAAACCTGGGCGATAAATCTGGCTGTGCTCTCCATTAATAGATGCAGGGCCTCCCTGAATAATGTGTGCATTAGATTAGCAGCAGTACAGAAGTGAACCACCATGGAGAGAGAAATGCTTCACGTTAATCTCTGCTGGTAGTTCCCAAAGGATGAGAACTTGGTGCCCTTTCTCGTGGCTGTAGGTGGAAGGTAGAAAAGGTGTGCATGCAGGAATCTATATGGGACTGAAAGGTAGAGGAGAAAGATTATGTCTTTGTGAATTTGCACCTGTGTTTGTACTCAGATGCAAGTCCGCTGTAAAGCTTCTAATACTTCATTTCAGGCACACAATACTTCAAAATTCTGCAAAGGCATAGTAGGAAACTTCCAACAGAACTGCTTTCAAACACTCTGGCTGAGTATTCAAATGAACAGCACATTTCATGCTCATTCCCTTGCCATGGGTTAAAACATGTCTTTTCAGAGGCTTCAACTCATTTGCGACCAAATCTACTCCGCCAAGATCAGCCCTTGAGAACCATACATTTTTGACATTACATTTCACCCCCTTTCTCTCCTCTTTTCTCTCCTTGCGTAGTCCTGTTTCCTGATTTTCAGTGAGTGAGGAGTGATTTGAGGTGACCTTGTTACGGAGGATGACAATACAACAAAAGAACAGGGTTATGAAATCGAGAAATTCTATTTCCTACCTCCTGGCCATTCATCTCCTTGCAATAGTAGTAAGAGGATTCATTATTTAGTAACCTCTTTCCACTATCTTATAAATTTGCATAGTCTGCATTTATAGACAAGTGTGTAAGAGGGTATGAGTGAATCTTCAGATGGTATTTCGCTGTACTCGAGAGGACAAAGACCAGGACTCGGGCTGGGGTTGAAGTGAGGTATTGGCTTAGGTTAACACAAAGAAAGGAATGTAAATGTTCTCTCCACAGCGCGGATCTGTGCTTCTGCATGTGAAAGCAGAGGTGAGTGTCCTAATGGGTACCAGAGTGTGTCAGCAAATGCATGTGACTAAATGATTCAGTTTTTGTGCATAATAAATGTGTTCGTTTATGTGAGTTATCTCAGAGCTGCACTACAATAACCGAAGAATTGTGTGTTCACTTATCAGCTCCTGTCATGACGACTCAAATTAGAACACAACACAACACATTTTATATAAGCATATTCTTCATACATAGTACATGATTAGCCATTAAAACAAAAGTATAGAAATATGTTAATCATGAACATTTCTTAATAATAAACCCATAAAAGACAATAATAAATGAAACACTTTTGGTAAAGGGAAAATGCCAGATTACCATTGGTAAGCAGCAGCATAAATGCAGAGAAATCACAGCTGAAGTACTGAGAACCCAATCCAGTATTACACATCAACTCAAATAAATACCATGTGGTTCTGACCCAGCTTGTAGGTTGGTGCTAACGCAGATATAATTGCGGGCTCGGATCAAACTGGGAAAGTTCCAAGAGAAACCTCCACTATCACCCACTACACTCATTCAGGTTACAATTGTTAATATCCATCGTTCACTGTCTGGATGTTGAGATGGCGCTGATGAATTGTTTTTCTGAATGTTAATGGGTACACTTACCTCAGAAAGTATGCGACTATGATAACATATGATTTATTTTGAAATTTAAAAACTAGATCAATACTTGTCTGGTAATAACCTCCACAAAAATGCTACATTTTGTAATTCTATATATTCTCTGCACTCAGTTTTTGTTGTAAAATGGAACTTTGTTTCCACTGTAACTTGTTTTCAAAGCAGTCAACACAAAATTGTATCAATTTAAATGTCTATATTTCACAACACGTGCAAATTGTATTTTACACATTGCAGTAACTACAGTTATACAGTATATTTTGCATATATATATATATATATATATATATATATATATATATGCAAAAAGGGAACAAACTAAAAAACATGTATATAGTGTTTGTTCATAATATGGTGCTTACAGTATGAAATGTGTTATTCCACCGGTCATGAAAACAAGAAAACATAAATACAGTGGTACCTCTACTTATGAAATTAATCCGTTCCACAAGTAGTTTTGTAAGTAGAAAATTTCGTTAGTAGAGAC
>JAQQZY010000005.1:30054567-30065585 GCA_030068375.1 Ostorhinchus rueppellii
GTGTGTGTGTGTGTGTGTGTGTGTGTGTGTGTGTGTGTGTGTGTGTGTGTGTGTGTGTGTGTGTGTGTGTGTCAAATTAGGACAGGGAGCGGGTGTAATACCTCTGAGAGGAGTTAAAACTCTGGCACAACTTCATGTTTTGCTTCTTAGCAAACTCGACTGCCTCGTCTATTTCCAGGCATTAGCTGGTATTTTTTAAAGTCATGTCTCCACTGTAGCTGTAATTTGGGACTTATCCAAGGTTTTTTATTTATTTATTTTTAGTTCAGCTGTTTTTCCAACATGCTCAGGGCAGACAAAACTTACTCTTTTTAAACTGTGATGTTTAACTTCTAAATTTATCCCACTGAACATCTCTTCTTTTCCAAAATAGACATCACATTACTGCAATATATTGGACTAGACAGTGGAATTCTGGATTATAAATGACTAATGTGGCTTTTGCAACTAGAGGAAGACTAATATATAGAGATTTTTTTTTTTTTTTTCCAATATTGGCCTTAATTTTTTTTGAGAGCCAATATTTGATCAGTATTATTAGTGGGCAGCAGCTGTGGGCAGCACTTTAAGTTCAATGAATGTTAATAGAGTACTATGTGTACATGTAGTAATAATTTCATTTATATTATTGCTTATAAATCTTAATTATCTGAGTGTTTCAGTTGTATTTATTTTACAGTCAATATGCTTATAAAATCTGCCTTAAATATTTGCCTCAAAAATCAGCTGTAGATATTAACCATCATCTGACAATATTTTTTAAAATTGGCATCAGCCTTAGAAAAGCCCATTTCTCCACTAATAATAACACAGCATATGTCAAAAAATGTAAAAGTGGCCCCTACTGCTGTTCTGTAAGCGGGTTCCGTTTAAATAAAATGTGTTTGTGTGCAGACATGCTAGCTTTATTTATCACATACACTGTAAAAAGTAAAACACTGAATCAACTTATACATTTTTTCTTCAATAGGTCACATAAAAATGACTGGAGTGAGCCAAATGAATTTACATTAAATATAATTTTATGTAATTTAATTTGAAGAAACATTTCTAAGTTCATGCAGTGTTTTACTTTTTACAGTGTAATATTGGAAAACAGACGGGTGTGGAGCAAACATATATACATGCTGTGTGATATGACATGCAAAACAGGAAAAGAAAAAAAGATTAAATGTCAAATTTGAAAAAAAAAAAAAAAAAGTATGGTCATGGTAAACAGGGGGTAAATGGGGGGGTCTTACAGGCATGCATCCATGTAAATAATTCAGACGCACTGTGTTATTCATTCATGCATTCAAACAATCCAGTCAGTGACAATTGTTGCTTACTGGACTCTGTACTGTACATGCCTCAAGAAATTCTAGGGCAAGTGCCTTGTTCATAGGCACAGTGGCTGTTTATTCCATTAAAGCACCAAACCCTCCTCATCCTCTGGGCTCTGCAGGGTCTCAAATCAAATCTTTACAGTATATTCCTTTTGCTCTGTACAACAGCAACCACAAATCAGTTCATCGTTTCTGCATCGCAAAATGGTTGTTGGAGCAGCAACAAGCAGCACTGGAAGATAAATGAGGGCAAGTGCATTATAATTTCCATATCAATCACTGAGAGTGTCAGCAGCTTAACTTGGGGAGGAGAAAGAGAGTACGGAAAAACAGAAAGAATGAAAGAGGGGGAAAAAAAGAAAATACAGGAGGCGCTTTGTGTTATGAACATTCCACTCTGGCTATTCTTTAATCAAGTCCATTTCAAATTGAAAGCAGGGTAATGTAGACTGTGGCACCAAGCCAAGAGCAGACGGACTGACCACTGGAATGACCAACTCGCAGCCTGTCTGTTACTCCTACGTTCCTTGAAACGGTTTCAGAATCTCAACCGTCTCTGACATCTGGGTGCAAACAGAGTGCAGCTGTCATTTAGGCCATAAATGTCCAGCAGATTTATTCTCCAGAAACATTAACATTGAATCGTGGTTGTCAGCATGTATGTCACCAGGCCTTGATGTGGAGGTGGTGTGGTTGACAAGCTGGCAGGGAGGAACGGGAGCATAAAAGGAGGAAGGAAAGGACTGAAGAGGGAAAGCCCTCCAGGCCCTATGACAAGTTCTCGGGAGTTGGGCTGCTGAAACTTTGTTCTGGTGTTATCTTGTTAAGTGCAGGAGTCATTGAAGGACACCAGGCAATTGATTGAACAGAGTTGACTTCAGCACAATTTCCTCCTCGTGGCGACATGTATCAACCAGGCCATGGGTCCCTATATTCTGCAGCTTAACTACCTCTCAGGCCTCCCACTGTGACAAATGGCTTCTGTCTCTTCTAATGTAATATTTGTTTCTACTTCTGAGAGCCTCTCGGCTACTCTGCAGCGAGTCTGTCTGCCGACTGCTTCATTGTGTTAGCTGACTTTATTCCCCAACCGGCTGTCAATTGGTGGACCGTCTGAGTGTTCTCGTCTGTCTGTCTTTTGTCTCATTGCCTGCGCAGTCCTTTTTTCCCTCTCTCTAAAGCTCTTTCTACTGCTCCCTCGTCAACCCCTGGCTCTGTCTGTCTAGCACTCACCATTTCTCTGCCTCCCTTGTGCTCTCTGTCTGTCTCTCTTTCCTGCTCTCTCATTCTCACTGCCTCTTTGCTGTCCTACTCCCTCTCTTCCTAAACCCCCTTTCTCTCTCCACTTTACCGCCATGTCTTTGCTCCAGATGCTAGCTGTCTCAGCTCCGTGGGCCGCATCTCAGTGATGGGCCCCTCCAGGAATTCAAAGCACCATTCTGGCATTTTCTTCCAAGCAATTGCTTTTGCAGTAATAAAGGGGGAGTAGCTTTAGCATCTCTCTCTGAATGGGCTTACTGGCCCTAGGCAAAACAAGCACAAGTGCACATCCATGAATCCTCTTGAGGCAGAAGCGCACCGCAAGACTCTGTGCAGATTCCGACCCAATTAAGCTGTCTCACACAATTTAAAGGATTGGTTTAAAAAGTTACCATTAATCACTTTTTCTTTGTCAGGGCCACAGAAAGAGGTGTCTGAATTTATTTAGACTTTGCTCTTTTATGTTAATAGAAGAAATCCTGTGTTCCACTGTATGGCTACTGTAGAACATATTGGCTCATCATGGATTACAGTGTACCACCAACAGGCCTCTACTTGACTGTGACCTGTTGAGCCCTGAAGTCATACACCATTTGCAATATGTTATGTAAATATTATAAATGGAATTTTAATGGCAATTAAAGTCACATTGACACCAGATTAATTCACGATGGGACACGGAGCATTTAAGGTGCAATTAGCCGTGGAGCTGGCTATGATGATACTTTGCCTAACTGCAAACTCCAAACACTTAACAATTTGTTTTCACATTAGGTAAATGTCACAGCATATTACCTTGTTATTATGGCGCCCATTTTATTTACGCAGCCGCATTTAGTTACAAACATACAACAAGGGAATATTCTAATACAAGCACTATAAAGCAAAAGGAAAGAGGATACTGAGGAAAAGTCAAATCTGTGAATTAGAAAAGTAGCTGCACTGTAACTTTTACTGTATCTCAGCGTAAACAAGTGAACCAACTGTTGTAGACATTAACTTAGGCCATGGAGCATCTGTGGAGGAACAGGCTGTGCACTGTTTCACTACAGATGAAGCTGTGATAACAAAACTGTGAAACACAGGCGCCATGCTGTCTTGTAGGCTTTATGAGAGCTACAAAAAAAAAAAAAGGCTGCTGTATTTGACACGCTTTCCTCTTTGCCACTGAGAGTTTGCACGATGATGGTCTGTCTGCTTAAGTTTCTTAAACTGTGTTCCTGCTCTACCTTACAGCACATTATGATGTATTTTATTTCTGAGTTTTAACCACATGAGTTTCCTCACAATCGATAGGTTTAACAAAAACACACACAGTGGTGATATTGAAAAGAGAAACACAGAGGCTGTAATTGATTGCATACCTGCATTTATAAGTGTTCTGTGTATTAGGCTTGTCGACCAAAAGGCCAACACTCATTGATTCACTGTGAGGCTGCAGAGAACAATCCAAGATGTCAATGCAAATTTGAAATAATTCTGCTTGACCTCTGTGTTTCAGTGTTTATTTAGTTTTTAGCCTGGTTTAGTTTTGAGATTAGTTGAAAGCGGGGGTGTCAAACATAGGGCCCGGGGGCCAAAACCAGCCTGCCAAAGGTTCAAACCCGGCCTGCAGGATGAATTTACAAAATTTTTAAAAATGCACTGAAGACATTAGATATTGTAAAATGTCAAGAGTATCAAATTGCATTATGAAACTATTTACATTTACAAACAAATAAAATGTGAATATCCTGAAAAATTATGAAGAACTTGAATATTTTTAAGGAAAAAAAAAAGTCAAATTTTAACAAAATACTAGATTCACAGTGATCTGTGCATTGTGTCAATAATAAGCTGGGACATAATGTTGTTGAAACTTTACTTACTTTTCTTATGAAATGTCAGATTGTACATGGTAGTTCAGGTTATTCATATTTTCACATTAAAAGAAAGTGAAAAATTTGGATTATTATGTAAAGGTTATTATTTCTAGGTTTTTTTTTACTGGTCTCCCCATGACCATAGTGAGGATAAAACGGGTTCAGAAAATGGATGAATGAATGAATTTTAGTTGAGATCACACTGAACTAAAATGAGTTTGACACCCCTGGTTTAAAGCATCTTCCAATGTAACTGCTGCGTGTTAGTGAAAATGTTTTTATAAGTTGAAGGAACCTGGAAGGACAGCAGATATTATAGCACTGTAGCTGATGGTATAAAACGCTGTATTAAAATGGGAAGGGGTGTTGCTCAGGAAGGAAGCCATCGACTTGTCAGACCCTGCAATAGGTCAGTATAAAAAATGATTTCCTGGTTTGATGTAATTGCTTTTCCACAGCCCAAAGTGTGCAAACATCAACACAATTTTAAGAGTCATTGCATGATGGATGTCTATTGCCTCACAGAAAGGGCTAAGAGCTCCAACCATATGCCAGCCTGAAGATGACCATCCAGCACTTTCTTAATTATAAATTCTTCTCTGCAACAAGAAAACACAACATGACACTGGTCTAACACAAGAGCAGGCTGTGTAGGAAAACGCACCACCTGTGACCATACTCGCTCCCATGTAATGTCAGCACTTCACACCAACACTGACTGAATAAAAAAGCAGTGTTGTTGAATATTTGAAATCTTCTGCTGCAAACTTTTACAATCCCTTCGCCTGCCAAAGATACAGTGTTTCATCTGTTGTATGCTCATTTCACATATACTCCATTTCTTTTTTAAATGACACTCATCACAAATGTTAAATTTTGCAAAGCTGCCTTTTAAAATGCCACTGAAATATGTATGCGGGCTCTGGCCCCATTTCCGGGGGTCCATAATGTGGCTCTTCGCTTTCTCTCTGGAAAACTCAACAAGTTGACTCCCTTTATGAATTTAAGTCCCCAGGCCATCAGCAGCCCTTTCTGCTGCTTCCTGACAGTGGCTGCTCTCCCCTTCTCCCTCCCTGCAGAGGAAGAGCCTTGAGGCTATGCTGAAAATAGGATAAGATATTCAAATATGTGCATGCGTTCACCTACAAGTTGTTGCGTTTTCGAGGTCAGCCGACTCCCAGTTTCTCAGCTGGTAGTTCAGTCTAGCAGGGTTCTCAGACGTCTCAGACACAGAACGTGTGTGAGTGTACGCACAGGAGGAGATATGAGCCTTGTCATATCACTACGTACGTATGATCATGTGTTTTGCGATCTGCAGTCAGCTAGGGGAGATTCTTATAAGGTTGCGTCACAACCTCTTTTCTCCAAGGATGGCCCCGGGCACTGTGCTTCTCAGTTACAGTCAACAACCCATCGATTTAGCTGCAGAACAACAGAGGGCCATAAACATAAACAAACAGGCAGAAGGCAACACAGGAGACCACACTGAGAGACTGAACGATCTGATGGGAATAGCTTTAGAAAAACTGAGATTTTGTCCTTTTCTGCGTTCCTGCTTTATGTTCTCTCAGTTTGTGTAAAAGCAAGTAGGTCATATAATGTGTGTTTTTGTGTTTTGGTATAACCCTGAATGTCTTCTTTGATGCACTCCTGTGTGTATACCCTATGTGTCTACTTCAATGTGATGCTCATTAATATCTCTAATATATGCATTTGCCCTTGAGTGTTTACATGTGACTGTGCATGTAAGTGTGTGTATGTCTGCACGCTGATCTTATGTAATAAAACTCTGAAGGTTACTATCTTATCTTTTACTTTCTCCTGCTTCATCCCTTCTTCTTTTATAATTATCCCATTCCTCTATCTTTCCACATCTCTTTCCTTCTGTTTGCAGTTCAGAGCAGGACCACAGTTGTGCTACATTCCTCAACTATCCCAAGCTCAGATTAGCATACTGATTAGCTAGCCTTGTGGCTCCATCATCGCCTTCCTCCGAGCTCACACAGCTACAGCCTTGTGAATACATAATAGCACCATCCACAAACAAATGCATGGCGGAGTGCTTCCAGAGGAGGGAGCTGGTGCACAGAATACAATGTTTTTTTTTTCTTTTGTAATAGTAAATGTAATCAGTGGGCACTGAAGCTACCAACTGAGACTAGAATTTCCAGCATCATATGGTATGAGCTGGTAAATTACCCAGCAAGTGTCATCACAACTGCAAGTGCCTGCCTTTCTCTGCTGGCACTTTATCTATTCCCTCCTGATTTATTCACCTTTTTGCCTCTCTTCATCTCATCATACCTGTTTTGTAACCTCAGCAGGAGATGTTTATCCTCATCCTCTTATCCATCCAAATCTTTTTTTTTTTTCATTAGTCTTTCTCTCACCATCTTCTCCCCACATGCATTTCTTTTCTCATGAAGGTATCGGTGAGGGTACCAAGTCATCCTCAGCTGTTCTTCTCTTTCCTTCTTCCCTCTTTCTCCTTCAATCTTTCTTACTCTGATGGGTCTGAGTGAGAATGGCAGATCGTGTGAAGTTGGATGTTGATTCTAGGTGACAGGCACCATATGAGTCATAGCCATAATCACAGAGCTCGCTCAATTCCCCCCTTTGGCTGCACAAAACAGCAGCTCTGCAAAGCACTGTTGCCCTTGGTAAAAAAGAATAGCTAAACATTACACGCGACACAAGTGAATATATAGAACATGAAGCTTTGTCTCTCACACAGACAGAATGATGAGAAGTGCTGATTATTCTAATTTACTTAATCAAAATAACACATATGTTCTGGTGGAAACCTATTTGTATGACATTTTCTGATTTGCATAAATTCTCCATACTTTGAAAAAAAAATGTATACTTTAATTTATATACACATCATAAATGCATTATTAATAAATGTATAAAGAGATTTTTGTAGCAGTTGGTCAAACAAAGGTGTCAGAAAAAGCATGTTATCATGATCATATCAAACTTAAAATGTGATATAAGTTGAAAAAAATCTAATAAAATGTAGACACTGTTGCCTAAAAAAGTCTTAATCAGAATCAAATGCTATGTATAGAAACAGTGTTTTTGCAGCGTTTCTGGAATAATTTGAATAAATGAATGCTGTGTTGCAACATCAGGAGAGTAACAAAGAGAAAAGGTCAGCAGTGGAAAAGAGAGGACAAAAGATGACAAGAGAGGGACTGAATAAGTTGCTGAGGCAGCATCGTGTGCAGTCAGAATAACACAGTAACATGCAGCAGTCAGCTTAGCTCCCCAATGCCAAACACATCCAAAAATGCTGGGATAAGAAAGAAATATAAAAGAGAACATAACAACAGGCTAAGTAGAGCAAACATGACATAGACAGCAAAGGAAAGGTAATCAGAGCAGAAAACATAGATTGAGGTTAGCAAAGCAAAAATGAAAAACTATGATAAGGGGGGGTGTACCACAACAACTGACTGTAGACTCCACAGTTGATATGGACATTAAAGGACAGACAGACAAAGAAAAGATGACGGTAAGATAAATATGAAATAGAGTAGAACAAAGACAGCGAGGAAGAGGAAGGTCAAATAAAATGGGGATGAGAAGAAAAGCAAAGCTAAAAGAGGGCAGAGAAACCTACGGAGCAGAAACCCCAAAAGATTGAAGATTTATCAACCAAAAGGACCACAGGCCAAGCCAAAAGAATCACATCAGACAGGACCACAAACAGAAGGAAAAGGAGCCAAGGGGATAAACCAAGGGTGCACTGGGGTTTGAGTTGGAGAGACAAAAACTGTCAGGAAAAGTACACATGAAGTATGTTGGGTTTCCTCTGGAGTCGACCTTTTTGATTTCACTGCAACGTTGAGAAAAACAAAGCTTTGAGTCTCCCAGTTGAACAAACAGCATTTCAGGGAGAAGAAACAATTCTGAAAAGTGTGTTTTAGAGAGAATATGAAGGAACTATACAAGAAATCAAAGAATTACTATTGCTCAGATTAATAAGTTCCAGAAAGGACAAGGTGCTGCTGGGAAAGGGGGTTTGAGGTCCTTGGGGGGAGGGGGGTTCACAGACTGCTGACTGAAACAAACATCCAAGTACCATTGATTGGACAAAAGCATGAGATCAATCGACATGGCCGAAGGCACCACAGAAGAGGAAAAAGACCCCCGTGCTGGACCTCTTAGAAACCAAACCCCCGACTGATTATTTATTCTGACCTGTGTGATTACAAAGCCCACTCAGTAAGTAAGAAAAAAAAAAAAAAGCTTGAGCCATCGCAATCGCCGCATAGAAAACACGTAACGCTCATCATCACGTAATAAATCTGTTAATTTCTCTACAAGACCAGCATAGCTAATGTGCTTTAAGACAAGATGATTATATTAATCATTAGCTCAGTGGCTAATGAAATAGTTTGGTTTTAATGGGCTTATCATGGCTATTGCACATAGCCTCCATTTTCACACACAGCAGACCGGAGCAGAGTGTGCCAGCTGGATTTCTCCTTATAAGTGACTCAGAAGCCGTTTGAGACAGAGAAGGGGAGCGAGAGGGAGAGAAGGTGTGAGGGAGCCAGGAAAGAAGAAACAAAAAGACATCCTTAGCCAGAAAACTAGAATTAGAGAGGGAAAGTGTGTGTTTGCATGTGTGCATGTGTTTGTGTGTATGCATGCATTTGCCTAATAAGGTTATCCTCAGGCAATACTTGAACTACTGCCCAGAGGAAGACTGCATGTCCAACTAACAGGCCTGGTTTGGAAATGAAGTCTGTTTTTCATACATTAGATTTTTGTCATACATGTTCCATCCTTTATAACAAGCTGGAGACTATATGACAGATACATGTCTGTCTGACCTCAGTAAGTCAGTCTGACAGTAAAACAGCCCTCAGGACATAGATGTGTGTTTGTGAGAGAACGAAAAGGAGAATTAAAGGGAGCCACATGAGACTTCATTAGGCCTCTGGCATGCTGGAGTTCATTCCCCTATCCAAAGTCTTTCCACAGTATCATAGACAATAAGACACATTCCCCTCTTATCTAGGCTCTCCCTGTAATACCCCAGTGTTCTTGCCAATCTGTGCATTTCTCTGAGTGAGAGCAGGAAGTAAAATATTACAGGTTGCGTGGGTTTTAGTATGTGCGCGCACAGCTGTCCATCAACAGTGTGTCCCATGTGAGACAAGTGTTTTTCAATAGCAGCTGAAAAATAAAGACACGTAGAAAACTAGAGGAATCGACTCAACTCAGAAAGATTGCCAATACCAGTCGCATAATTTTGTTGTCAAAGCATCCCCACATGAGTCGGTCACCAGCTGCGCATCCGTGTTTGTGTCAAAAGCTCCTAATATCGACATGTGTGGACAGAATAAGCGGCGGGACTTACCGCAGTAGAGGACCAGTAGCGCTGTCAGAAGCACCACAGCCCAAAAAGTTGACGACATTCTCGGCCAGCGACAGGCATCTTTGCGTCTTCCCAACCTTGACACCGAAGCCATTGAACAAACAGAGCACTTCCTCTTTGAAGAGACGAAGAAAAAGAAAAAAAATGAATATAGGAATTTCACAATCCAGCTCGGCTCTTTACAATACTCATATCTCCGCATGTAATCCCCCCAAAAGACATGTCAAGATGTGACTGAATCGGACTGATTGAAAAGCAGTGATTTGATCCTTAGGTGGTCGGGTTGCCGGTGCGCAAAAGAGGAGGTCACATCTTCCCCAGGAATCCCATTTGGGAGATAAAACACTGTTTATATATTCTTTCAGAAACACAAGTTGGTCACTGTGTGCGTTTAGTTGTGGAAAATTTTCTTCCTCTAGTTCCGTCTCAAATGTTCTGTATGGAGAGGTGCGCTGCGCTGGTGCTTGAAGATTGCCAGTTAATGCTCAAAGTGTTCAATCATCTATACCGCAGCGTCGTAAAACCTCCTTTCACCTGTGGTAGGTTCCTCGATTCTCTCCAGTTTCACCAATCTCGACGGCATAGTCCAAACACCGGGCTGAGCAGGAGACAGGATGCTATTAAAAAAATCCTCTGAATAAACGCCTGGATGAATGAAAGAGGGCTGGTGGCTTTAAAAAAAAAAAAAAAAAGAAAGAAAAAAAAGAAAAAAGTCCTTGGTGCTCACGGTTTTGGCTCGAAGTAGAAGAAGCTCACAGCAGGCTTACAGGAGGAAACGGAGGATGGGGAATGAATGGGTAGAGGCAGAGAGACGGGGTGAGGAAAGAAGGAGAGGAAAAGTGCGCATCGTGTGATTCCAAGTGATTTTGTCCGAAGTGAAACAGTGTTTTAATCGATATTACGTCAGCTATAAGCCACATGAGGTCGCGGTTCATAGAGAAGCTAAAGCTTTAAAAATCGTTTTAGCTTGTAAAACCATTGTGAACGATTATACAAAGGTTGATTGATTTTATAAATGACATACGCTGTGTGTTACCGTTCTTCTGAATCAATTTTTCCGTATGCTGCCATAATACAGCCCCTGAAATGAAACCGAACCCCCGCAGAATAAATAACTGGCATGGATAGTGAACTCTGTGAAAGACTCTTACCGGATTTTTCGGTGTGTGTGTGTGTGTG
>JAQQZY010000005.1:30090738-30104801 GCA_030068375.1 Ostorhinchus rueppellii
GTTGCCTTATGTTAGCCGCAATGCTAAAAACACATGGACAGGATAGGAAAGAAGGCTGAATAGTAAATCAAAATGAAGATACTGTAGGACAGGTAGAGAAACAAGTGACTGGGACGTCAGAGCTCCAGGTGAGATGTTGATTCTATGATGGGAGAGGTACTATGGATTACAAACAAATTATTTTAGATGGACCCATTTCATTTTAATCGCTGTTCTTTACAAAATCATGCTCACGTGAATACAGACCAAGTTAAGTTTTGTTTGCTCTCTAGGAGACAGTCAGTGTGAGTGACAGTGACCCTCAAGCAAGTCAGTGTAGCAGTGTCCTGGACATAGGGACTAAACCATACCAGCCTGACGTCCAGTGATCGGGGACAGAGTAAAATCAAGTTTGCAGAGCACGAGGACCTGTAAGATGCAACTTCTAAATAACATTTAATAAATTAACAATGCTATTATATTAGCCTATGTAGTAAACCTCAGTGAAGGGTTGTGAATGTAACCCAGGTAGTGTCCTTCCTTAGCTCCTCCCTCTGCCCCAGGTGCAGTATAAAAGGCTTCATGTGGCTCAGTTCAACCTCTTCCTGCTCCCTGGTGATAGATGCCTCTAAAGTGGTGTTCCTAGTTGATTTAAAGTTTTCTTTTGTTTTTTTTCCCCTCCCCAACATGTGCTTTTTTGTGTGTTTTAGGCTCACCTGCTGCTGTTCCAGTTTTTGTTTTTTGTTAGACAAATAAAAAAAGGGTAAACCTATTTCATTTCCTTTTGGACCAGCTTTTTCTATGTTTTGGCCTTATTGGCACTCTGGTTCGTTTGGAGTGCTTTTGCTTTACTTCTGACTTTTCCCCCCCTTTATTTCTAGTACTTCTGATTTGCTCCTTTGGTCTAGGTTTATTAAGTTTGTTTAATTAAGTACCATTCTGTTTGGTTTGTTGTTTTTGAGTCTTATGTTGATTTGAGATATTGTTTAATTATCAATTGGGTTGTTGGGTTTAACTTTTTTGGCTCTTTTTGTGTCTTTCTGTGATTTTCGGTGTGGCCTGGGTGTTGTCAAGTAGGAGGGGCACCGTGGTGAGGACCTCACTCCCATTACATGCAACTGGACTGATTTAAGTTTTCTGTTTTCATTAATTATTGGAGTGTTAGTATTGTGATAGCTGGCCTTTGAGATTATTTATGTTAATCAAATCATTTTTCTCATACGTAAGTTGCGTTCTTTTTTCCCTCTGCAGTTCTAGTTTTCTCTGTTCAGGTTCATCCTTGATTCATTTACATTATTTCACTAAAAATATTTGCTCTACCTACCATCTCTGCCTCCTCACTCATGACCCTGTGCCCTTATATTTTTTCACACTGGTTTATTTTTCAGCTTTTCCTAACCTGGGGTGCAAGTCCCCAGGTGTTGGTGTTGGTGCTTCCTTAGTTATCTCTAGTTCTGCCTTATTTAACGTTGAAAACTCCACTCCTTGCCACACATGCAATATTATTATATGCTAATACATTCATATCCACTGGGCCCTTTAAGTTTGTATTCAACATACACTGTGTGGACATTATTAAGGACTGAAAGCAGTGGGACACATTGACTTTCGGTGTTTCATACTAACGCCACGCAGTAAGAAGGTTCAGTCTGTGTTGTGTTTACCTGTTCTCTCTGTACTATGTCGGTTCCTTTTGGGTTTTCCAGTTTCCCCGCCATCAAAAAAACATGATTATATTTCAAACCAACAGCAATAGGAAGATCTACAATCTGTAGGTGTGGAAGGAAGGGGTAAACATCTTCTGTTAGTAGAAGAATGCATCTTAAATCCTATTAAATATTATTATTATTATTATTATTATTATTATTAATAATGTTTTATTAATAGTTACTTTTCTCAGGTATATGTCAACACTAGAGTAAAAATACATTTAAAAAAATTGGGGAAATGATGAGCTACTTTAAGCACATAATTTTAAAGCAAAATGTAAACCCAAGCAAAGTATTATATACTGTATGTCTGTATTTACCTACCCTCAGTGGATGGACAAAATTATTTATGACACAGTGACATAATGCAGTAGAAATATACTGGTGGAATTTTTTTTAATATTATTATTATTTTTTTTTTTTTAATTATTATGTTTGTTTTTTTAATACACCAGTCCCCATGATCATGATCTGTTTTCAGGTGAGCATTTTAAGACTTGCCCTTGCACAGTCCTAACCTGTTCCTATATTATACCAATATAGATTGACAGTCAGGCAATATAAATGCATGGCAAAACAGCCTGTGCAGCCATACTGTAGGAGTGCAGCATGAATTGGCCGGCTCCCAGCTGACTAAATAAAAATCTGGTTTGATCCAAGGGACAGGCATCACCACAGAGCCTGTGTGTATTAGCTGTGTAATGTGAAGAGGCGAAGGAAAACGCAGGGGAATCGCGCCATAATCTACTCCACCATTCAGAGTACCTTTCTCACTCAGTCCATAATACCCCCAAATGGGTTTTACTGCCCAGGCTCAAAGCTGGCCGGTGAGCTCTGGAGACAAAGTCCCATTCTGATGAAAAATGTCCAGCTGCAAACAATGCAACAGAGATGCACATACACCCTGAAAAAACACACACCCAAGAAAACAACAAAGTGTCTGTGTCTGGCTGCGAAGTAATTAGAGTGGGTTGAGTTGGTAAGTATCGCTGTTGGCATATCAGTCTATAGAACACAGGCACCGGTTTACTCTCAAATTACCTGCCAATGCCTTCTCTTTCTCCCAACCACAGACACAATGCACTTGTGAGACACAGACAATAGGAGATTGAGGGAATAAATAAAACCATAATGTTGCAAGAAAAAAATCTGGCGATCATGACTGAAGGAAGGAGACACAGCCAAGAAACGGCATGAGATATCTGAGGAATGACAGGCGCTTAAGGAATGGCACTAAGAAAAAAGAAAGTGGAGAAGCTGCACACCCCCACTGTTTATTTTCTGTCTGGTAATTACTGGAATGATTAATGACCGCTATCAGGGCTTTTCATAGCATGAGAGATGATCTTACAAGAGCTGTGAAGTTTGTTTGAGCTGCTGTTAAGTTTTGTCATGCCTGGATTATTGACATTCATGCTGTGTCTGCCCAGAATTCACAATCCTGTCATAACTGAAAGGACGCTGCCCTTATGACAGAGGACTGAAGGATGCAGTTTGCATAATGGCTCGATATTTCAGAAATCCTCATCGAGAAGGCTATTAAATTCACAAATTTTAGTGAGGAAAACTGTCTGATGCTACTGTTTGTTTCTGCCATGCGAGCACAATTTCCTCCTGCAAATATTGTGATAATGTCTTTTTCTGCACCAAACCGCAGTGAGCCGCTGTGTTAAACTGCACTGTGAGCTGCGATTTGCATTCAGATCCTACTCATACCCGCTTTTGTCATCAATCTCCTCTGAACACATTATCTACCATTAAAGAAACAGACAGATGAGATTGTATCATTTAAAGAACAGTACAACTGGTTCCACAAGATAAACACAATTTTAGCGCAAATGAGCCATGGTTTTGCATAATTTCATTCAGTCACAGTCAACTAAAATTCAACATCCTCGGCAGTTTCCTGTGTACTGCTCTTTTTCCCCTACAGTTGAGTTTTCCTCAAATATATGGAAATCAAGTGAGAATTTAAGATTCATTGTTTGCTTATGTGTTGACTCAATTGTTTCCCATTATACTGTTGTGCAGTGAAGCTAAATTTTACAGCAAATGAATGGAGTATCTGTCAGTTTTGCCTTAACACATTGTAAGACCCACTAAAAAAAAACACTTTCAATGTCGTCATTTTCTCCTCGGGGTTGTGTTAGCTGGTGAGTATATCTACTGCATCCTACTCAGTACACAGCAAACACACCGGCTGCCTCATTTTCTTCATTTCACTTCTGTCCCTCACTCTGCTCCCTGTCTCAAATTTAATTATTTTCTTATTTAACTTTCTCCCGGAGTACAATATTTTTCTAATCTCTCGCTCCTGTAATTCGTCTGTCATCTTTCTCTCTGTGTTTTAGATACAATGCAGGGAAACAGACAGCTGGCAGAATTGATACCTGGCAAATGCATTCGACATTTATATAATTGAGATTTCACGATCTGAGCTGCAAAAGTACACACAATCATAACCTGTGCACATGACGTGATAATTGCACTGATAACACTGCCTTCATTACACGGGTTACTTGAAATGTGAAGCATCTTGTGGTCAATTATTTTGGATACTAAAACGGCCAGAAAGAGCTTAAATGTGGAGTAGCTTCAGAAAGAGAAGGGGAAGAGTGTGTGTTTTGTTTTGGTTTTTTTTGGCTGAATTCGGTATTAAAAGTTTTGAAAAATGGTTTAGTACAACTTTAATTAACTGGAGCAGAAAAACATCGCCATGCTTTCTGCACATTCATTGTGTTCATCAGGTGAAAAGCTTAATGGGTTGATGCCAGAGACTGAATATGAAGTTGATGCCAGTCAGTCACAGACAGTTTTGTTTCTGTCAACATTTGTTGTTCAGTTGCCAAATGTTTTTTCTTTCCTCCTTCTTTTTTCTGCAAATGAATGGATGAATTATAAATCCAAGTTAGCTTTCTTGTCAACTTTTACTTAAAAAACACATTGAAAAAATTGATTGATGTATTCATTCAGCAGGTTAATTGTTCATTTAATGAACCAGCTATTTCACTCGTGAAAGACGCAGCGTAAAATGCCACTGGCAATGCAGCCTTTTCCCGAGTATCAATCATTTCACTCCTATCAGACATTTGGTTGAAAGAATCGGCCTCATTTTCCTTTTTACAGACACAATACGAAAAGGGATTCTTGATGGCAGGATTTTGTCTTCGCTAACGGTGTGCTGCAACACTGTCACTACCTGACTTGTTTGTTTATATACCAATGCAGGAGCTTGGGATGAAGACTGTCATTCACATTTCACCATCAGATGCAGGCTTCAGCAGGTTAGCACAGTCAAAGTGACAAGCCTGGATGTTTGTGTGTGCGTCCCCAGGTGATGCTCCAGCCTTTCTCAATCTGTAGGTGGACGTCTGATAGGATTCTTCTTCCACCTCACTTGGCCTTGTGAATGTGGCTTGCGTGGGTTTATATATGTGTGTACCCATCAGGGGATGTGTGCATACACCTGACAGCAAACCTGTGTATGGGTTTTTTGTGGCTGTGTATGTCTGTCCGTGTGATCGTTTGGCTTTGTGCATGCCTGTCAGACTGTGGATTGCTTCTGGGTGTGAAGAGGGACAGTCTCCAGGCTGACAGCCCACGGAGGGAGCTGTTTGGGGGTGAGGTGGGGGGCGAATTTTGCTAAGGTGTAAAGCTTCATAATGGCAAAGTGGAGTGAAGGGCTCAAGCTGTCAGGCGTTTCTCTTTTTGCCTATCTGTCGTTTTCTGTCCTTCACTGCTCTCTCTCTCTCTAATTTTGTCTCCATTCCTCCATCTTTTTCTGCATGTCACCTTGTCTCAAATCAGCAGTGAGTGCTGCATCTCCAATTCTGCCTTTTCTCCCACAAATAATTGAACACAAAGAATTTCTGACAAGTATGAAAGGGAACCTGATAATCTGTTGCAGTCGTAATCTCTTAAAACTCTTTAAAGCTCTGCTGTGTAATGAGGGATGACCTAAAATAAGCATAGTACCAATGCTCAAATCAATATGCTAGAAAGAATATGCTGAAATTAAAGGCAGCAGTCAGCAGCAACCCTGTCATTTCACATCCAAAATAATAAGAAAGTGTGTCACTGTCCAAATACTTGAGGAGCTTACACTCTAAAGCCTTTCCTGAGCCAGGAACCCACAGTGGGAGGAAAAAAGTATTTTTAAAAAAATCATTTTAAAACCATAACCATCTCTCCTGGATAGAGCTTACTGGTAAAAAAGCTCCCTAATCATTACTCCACAGTGCTTGTCACCAATCACCATTTCAGCCCTTTTTCACTGGGTGGCTTTTTCAAACCTCCAAACCCCCCACTAAGCAACCAACCACCTGCTTCACTGCAGTTATTACCACTGTTAAACTATTATTATCTCATCATCATCCACAACAGAATGCAGATTATATTGTCCCCTATTTTCCCACCTTGTCTGTGCAGTATTGGATGAAGTGAGTTTTAGTATTTGTTATACTAGTGCACTACCCAGTCAAACCTCATTAGCAAGAGGTTTGACTGGTTTGACCTCATTAGTTTTCTTCTGCTGCTGACTGCCTTATTGATATTCAAATTTCTCTAAACAGGGAATTTGGTTGAAATACATATATTCTGCTGCCAGTTGGTAGTGTAGCACAAGTGAGTTGCCCGCAAAATCTCAGAATTGCAATTTGGATAGTCAACACAATATGGAAGCCCGTTTCCGCCAGTGGAAAAAAAAAAAAAAAGAGATGAAGAAGTCATAATTATGAGATGAAGAAGTCATAATTGTGAGATTTAAAAAGTCATAATTATGAGAAAGAAAAAGTGCATGAGTTTCAGTTGTAGCGACAGAGAAACAGGTCCATGAACGCCTCGCTGGTCCAGCTACTGACGCGATCCTGTGTTTGGAAGGTTACTATTACAAGTGCCTTCATGAGTGCATTGTTGCAAAACTATTTCAAAGCTATATCATTTACTCATGAAGTCACTTGTAATGGCAACCTTTCAAACACGGGATAGCATGATTAGCTGGACCAGTGAGGCGTTCATGGACCCGTTTCTCTGTTGGTACAACTGAGGCGTATGTGCATTTTCTTTCTCATAATTATGACTTTTTTTTTTATCTCATAATGATGGCTTTGTCTCATAATTACGAGTTTTTATCACATAATTATGACCTTTTATCTCATCTTTTTTTTTGTTTTCCACTGGTGGAAACAGGCTTCCATAGATAGCCCTCATTTATCAAAACAAGAGAAGCAAAGAAACCTACATTAAAATCTAAATATGTCTTAACCAAATGTCTGCAGTTATCAGTGTGATTGTGAACAGCTACTACGTTTAAATCTTGTGGCACCTTTACGCTCAAGGTATGTAAGTTTGGAGTGTGGGCACCAAAGTAAACTGTCGTACATCAGGCCCAGAGTGACTTCATACATGAATCCTCTACAGCAGGGGTCACCAACCCTGGTCCTTGAGAGCTACTATCCTGCATGTTTTATTTTCCCTCTTGCAGCATGATACTGTAGGCTTATCATTTGGATCAGGTGTGTTGGAAGAGGGATACATCTAAAACATGCAGGATAGTAGCTCTGGAGGACCAGGGTTGGTGACCCCTGCTCTACAATTTGCATATCATTCCAACATCAGGGTGGATCATGTCCTCATTTATAGCGGGCACATGCACATTTGGACAGCAGCACTGAGGATCATGTTGTTTGACCTTCTGTATTATCCAACCATAGCTGTTAGGTGAGAGGATGATGAGCATGCAGGTAGAACCGATACCATTGTACCGGAATATTTAACCTGTAGATAGTGGCTAGTTTTCAGTCATGCATTTCAAAACAGAAGAGAGAAATAATGAAGGCTCAGGCAGAAGTAAAGCCTATTAATGTCCGTCTACTTTACAGCTTAAGATACACAATACACGGTCTCAATTGCAGCTTTAACTCTCAAATACAGATGCATAGAAGGTTTTTTTTAACATAAACAAAGTATATTGTTTAAGTTTTAAATTAGCACTATATTCCACAGTTGAACTTGTGGAAAAATTCTTGTCCTCTAATATAATCAATTAATAATATAATCAAGAAACAACATAATCAGTATCTTTCTAAAAGGTTTAATGTGGATCCACAGATACAAGTCAACAAGTCGATACAGAGGCAACAAGCTGTCTGATGGGAGAGGACGAAAGCATAAGTCACAAACTTCTTTCTTTTCTGAATTACCCGTGAGACAATTTGAGATAAAACCCTTTCCCATCTCCCAGAAGACAAAACAGGCTGACCTTAGTCTACTGTGGCCTTAGTATTGTCTAACCTAAGCTCAACTGTTCTTTAAATGTGACACAGAATATATGCAGAATACAGAATAATATTGCTATAACAAACTCCTTTAAAAGAAATACATCTTTTAACTGATGTTTTAGCTTTTTGTAACGTGAATTTGCATCTATTTCTCAACTAACATTTACTTTCAGATGCTATAAAAAAAACAACTTTTGCACACAATCTGGTAGTGTTTTGTTCTTTGCTTTAAATATGATTTGCATTGCAAATCTCTAAACTTCAAAACATGAGAATTTTAAAATAATGGAAAAGTATGACCATAATATGCACCTGAAGAACTGCATCTGAGCGACTCTTAGCAGCACAAGGACTGCACAGGGAACTATTCTATCTCTGAATGTTGGACTTCCATTCCAACTCTGGAAGGTGTGTTATTCAGAAAATTGGATCATGTGGATGTTACATTTTCTGTTGTGAGGTCAGAGAAGTTTATTGGTCATGTTCAACATCTCCATGTGGTAAACTCAATGGGCAGGAGTAGAATAAATACTGGCATTGCATTTAAATAACCACTGTTTTCATCTGTTACATTTAATTAACAGCTGATCATTTGCATGGTGGGGAGATATGACTATTTGATGAATCACTCACACGCTGTCATAAGATGAGCTGATTGATTGATTTCTGCCTGTGCTGGCTTCAATGATGGATTGATAACTGAGGGCAAATGACTTCTAGATGTCTGTAGCTCAAGACTGTATTTGATATGTTGCATCAGGCTCCAGTTCCGGGCCACTGTGCTTTTGCGCAGGATTTTGAGGGTCACCAATTATTATAAAATGGGTCAGACAGGAGACATGAACATTACCGAACATACCACTGTATTTCTAGGCACTGCAGCAGGGTAGATAGTACAAATTGTTTAATTTCCTTAACAAGGCTTCTTTAGAAAGAATCAACAGACTTTGTTGCAGCAGGTTTACATTCAGCTTGAAGGCTGTTCCCCAGGAGACTCACTAACCAGTTCCATGCAGGATGACAAAGCACAGAAAAACAACTTAAAGCAACAGCAATGGGCAGTGGTAGGAAGCCACAGCTGGTTGTTTGCATCAGCAGCAGCAGAAGCTGGAAGCTGTGTTCTACGGGTACAGCTAATTGGATTGCTTTAAAAGACGTCATTAGGGATCAGATCCCGTATGGGCGAGAAGAGGAAGACATGTCTATAGGTGTACATTGTTATATTTAAGGGGTAAAAGTGTGTAAATCAAAGCATGGAAATAGAGTATAATGACTGAAGAAATTAGTATTCTTCATGATTCAGCCACAAACTAATCTAATTCTATTTTACATTATCTTACTATGAGTCTAGTACTAACAGCTTCTGCAGCTTCTGGTGTATGAATATGACTGAGCCAACAGAGAATGAGTGGTCACAAATGATGCAGTGCAACAGACAAGCAAACAGGGATTATTTTGTTTTGTCCCATTCTTACAGTGGTCCATGACTGACTATTGTTATAAGCCAGCCTATGATGGAAACCCTGGCACAGCATGAAAGAAATGACTTCCCTCTTTCCAAGCTCAGAGCTCCTAAGAATCACCTTTAAAATGGTAATTTAGCATCAGGGAGGATTAACAGTAAGAAAAATAATTGATACAAAAATAACCAACATTGGCCAAATCATAGTTAGTACGATTATATTGCTTATGAACTAATGAACTGTTTCATGCAAATATATGCACCGTACATGTGGTTGCAGAGGTGGATAATCCCAACTTCATAGAGTCAAAGTCCTGCCCACAGAGATAAATAAACACTACAGCAGACGTTTTCAGTGGTTGCCTCAAGCAGAAACATCCAACTGTGGCGGCCATCTTGGTACAGGACGCTAAGCCCCGCCCCCTTATGAAAATCTACACATGGCAGTGGTATTTCCTGGTTAAAGCTAAAAAATAGGATTACCCATAGTCTTACAACTGTACGTTTTTATAGAAAAAATAAAATATAGAAACAAGCAACAAAAAATAAAATGAATTTAAGCATAAATATTATTAACTGTAACATAATCACACAGGCTTAAAAAAAAATATGGGCATTCCATGCGCAATATAGACCTAAAAAAAAAAAAAAATTGAGCAGTAAGCATATTTATATTGTATGTAGATTCTACTATCGTTTTAATAATTACACAATTAATTGCTAATAATATAATGATCTAACATTTGGAAAAGGTGAAAACTGTTCATCAAACTGCAATTCATATCGTAATCATACAGGTTTATTAATACAAAAAAAACAAAAAAAAAACAAAAAAAACAAAGGCTTTTTTTGTAAGTACAAAATTATCAGAATATAAAATACTAGTATATACTCTAACATTTATCCAGACACTTTCCATAATAGATATATGATCAAATGTTGATGCTATGGCCTTTTGAGTTTTTTTTTTTTTACCAATGTCCTTAGTAAATGTCTCTTTGTAAGCTTAGTTTCCAGTGACAGTTGTTTCTTTTCTATATTATGTTGTACTGACGACCTTTTCTGGACCAAGATGGAGGCAAGACGCTGCCGCCACAAAAGCCCTGATGCCCCCTTTAGTGTTTATTTATCTGTGTGGTCCTGCCATGTATTCTTCTTCTTTATTTTTTAACAGCAGCTTCAAACATTACTTGTGCATTTCCACCACCCTCTGGATGTGCATTACCTCTCATGGTTTACAGCAGAGGTCACCGACCCTGATCCTCGAGAGCTGCTATCCTGCGTGTTTTATATGTTTCCCTCTTCCAGCACACCTGACGGTCGTTATCAGGCTTCTGCAGAGCTTGGTGATAGGTTTATCATTTGAATCAGGTGTGTTGGAAGAGGATACATCTAAAACATGCAGGATAGTCGTTCTCGGGGACCAGGGTTGGGGACCCCTGGTTTACAGGCTATAATAATACACATTAACCTGCCATGTATTGGTTCTATCTGTTCACTAAACACAGGTGAGTCCACTCACTATCCATCTACCTGGAGGAGGAGTTGTGCCAGGTCAGTGAATGGTTGGATCAAACATGTGAGTAGGACCTCTTTGTGGAGTACAGTTATCCATCTCTCTTGAATCTCTCTCCAGGGTCCTACCCACATATTTGTTCCAACCATTCAGTGGCGTGGCCCATTTTGATGAGCACAGCTTCTCCTCCAGGTAGATAGATAACGAGTGGAATCACCTGCATTTAGTGAACAGGTAGAACCAAAACATGGCAGGACTTGTAACTTCATGAAGCTACCCACCTCTGCTTGGTTGACAGTTTTTTTTACAGTTTTATATTTGCAAAGCCTCAGAAAGTAGTTACAATCTAGACTCCACTCTACAAATTTGCACCAAATCCTCTAAAGCAAGGGTGGGGAATCCTGATCCTCAAGGGCTGGGATCATGCATGTCTTAGATGTTTCCTTCTTCCAACACACCTGATTCAAATGATAATTCAAATGATCTCTGCAGAAGCCTGATAATGATTGTCAGGTGTGCTGGAAGAAGGAAACATCTAAAACATGCAGGATTCCCCACCCCTGCTCTAAAGTCTAAACCCCAGCACAGGTTAAAACATAAGGGGGGGTGTCACATGTATCCTTAGTGGGGTATTTTTTCTCTTACCTACACAGCCACAGGGCACAGATCAAGATGCTCCAATTTTTTATTCACATAACAAGGTTAAAAAAATTTCTCATCCAACTACACTAAATTATTCTACGTATCAAGACTATTTTATTCATTCCTTGATTAAAACTAATTCCGGCAATTAAGCCAAATCTCTTGTCTCAGTGGCCTGACACCACTTATCAATATAACACGAATATGTTCTTTTTATCGGCAAACGCTCTTTTTCTTTTCTTTTTTCTTAATTCCCAAATTAGTTCATCTGCACTAAGAACAGTGGATTTCACAATGCCATAATCTGCCCTCGAGAAAGACTTTTACTTGTGCTTACTTGGCGTATGTGCTTGAGCTGCAGTTTCTGTGCACAGGCAGCAGGTTGCCATAGAAAAGCACACTGCAGTGGCGAATGTGTGTGAGATTTTTCCAATAAAAACACACAACTTAGGCGGGAAGGGGAAAGAAATCAGGCTGAATACAGACTAGTGAGAGACCTTAGTATGAGGTGCTGTAGAGGAAGGTGGACGTGTGAGAAGATTACATGAGTGTGGATAGAAAAAATAAAAGTCATAGAGAACTCTGTGGTCTTCAAACAGAAATGGAGCTGTGCAGACAAACATTCCACGAAACACTACAAAACAAGAAAAAGTATGATAATCCAGTGGTGTTACATGTCACTTATTGAAAACTTATAGGTGTGGAGAGACTCTACTTAACCCTTTAACTCCTAACATGTCTCTGGTGCTTGTTCTGTTTGTATGATTTATTATAAATATTTCTATTTGCTTAGTAAGAAAAATCTCAAAAGGTGCTGATAGAATACACCTTATTCTTTCCATAGACATCTGAGCATCAGCACACCCCCAGTGCATGTGTAATGGGGAGAGGGGACACAGCAGTGATTCATTTATAGGCACTTGGGCTTCTTTTTTTTTTACTTATTCTTTTTTTTTTTTTATTGTAGATTTCAATCCTCAGGTCAAGAACAGACAGAGAACATGCCTTAACCTGAAAAGATGTCCCAGATGTTTTGTTACTAAGATTGTCTGGACCTCAGAAGTGAAGACACAGGCAATTGTACCCTGCTGGACACTGTACACACAAATACTCCACCAGCCACTCTAACGCACTGTGGTAGACCACAGGCAAACAGCAGGGAAGTCACCAAGTAATGGAACAATCTATCACCGGTAGCTGCATGCTGCTGCATGGTCTTAGTCAAAGGGACCCACCCATGGAGACGCTGTGGCAGTGGGCTGGAAGGGAGCAACTTGAAGATACTGATTTAGAGATCAGAGGTGGTAACTGCAGAGAGGGGGAGGACGAGGAGGGGGGCGTCCATTAACTTTTTAAAACCAGCACTGAGACCAGTCTACATATGCATAATAACTGTTTTTCTGTCCTGTTGGGAATTTGACCTGAACACACACAATGACCCCCCGGGGACTCACGTTACTGTGGGGACAGAACCAGTGATTTGAGGGTTATGGGCCCTGATTACATTCAGTGGTGGAATGTAACTAAGTATTTGTACTTTGTTACTGTACTTGACCCTGTAAAGCCTGAATCATTAAATCATTGAGAGAAAATTCCAGTTATTTGAAACTGGAGACTTTATTGGTCCTTCTGAACAACTAAAACATTTTTTTTTTCAAATATCAATTTCCATGTATGAGTGTCATTTTTGTATCCTATTTGATACATCAGGACTTGACGCTCAAATTTTAGTATTTTTGAACAACAAATTGGTACTGTACTTCCTTTTCAAAGTTCTGCCTCTTTCCTCATTAATGACAGTCTTGTAGTGTCACTTGAAAGGCCTCTGGTGAATGAAGTCCTCCCCCCTGGTGGATTATCTGTGTATTACATGTATCTAATTTTATACATCAGGTTTTTCAAGAAACAAATATCACACTGATCACGCAGAGGGCTTCAGAATGCATGTATCAGATATGATGTTTGGTGTTATAGAGTTAAGTACATTTTTTTATGTATCTGTACTTTATTTCAGCAAAGTAATAATGCATATTTTCTACTTTACTCCATTACATTTTACAGTAGTTATCTGTGCTTACTACTCCACTGCATTTTTACAGTTTATACTGTAACATTTTATGAACACAATGTCCAGACCTAGAAGCTGATCCATACAGACCCGGTACAGCTCACACACAAGTACACCAACCTTTACAATATACATTTACTGTATAGTTGGTTGTAATTATTACAGCAGTGACAGCAGAGGCAGAAGTCAGAATATTATAAGGCAGTATATTTACATTCTTGATCAAAATGCCACCGCCCACATGTTGAGACAACCCATTGCATGAGTACTTTTACTTTTAATAAAAATACTTTAAAGGTGCCATGGCATGGTGGTATTCTGGCGCTGTCTATAGGTTTGTAGAGGTGTCAGAATGTTATATCCGCGGGCTTTCTCAAAATGAGTCAGGAAAACGCACAGGAGGCCTCTG
>JAQQZY010000005.1:30128968-30139484 GCA_030068375.1 Ostorhinchus rueppellii
GTAGCTGGGATAGGCTCCATGCGACCCCCGTGACCCTAGTGAGGATAAAGCGGGTGTAGAAGATGAATGAATGAATGTATGTATGTGTGTGTGTATGTATATGTATGTGCGTGCGCGTGTGTATAAAACATGTTTGAACTACAAGAATGCCATCACTCTAATGTATAAGGTGTGTTTTTACACACATCTGTACTCTGATATCATTAAGTTTCTCTTTTAAATAAAAAGTCATCTCTGGCTATGTTGTCAAAATGCTGGTAGTTCTGTCTTCAGCTCTGTTTTTACACAGTAAACAGCCACAAATCCCCTCTGTTTTCTGTGTGGTTTGTGTTGTCAATAGCTGGACTGAAGAGCTGTTTGGAATCGTCCAAACAAGGTCAGAACTGTCACAGTTAATTCTGAACAAACAGCAAACTTAATGAAGCCGCCACATAATAACTTTCCCTTCATCAGCTTCATAATCAAACTCACCCATGTAATGCTGTGAATTCACATCTAACTCCATCCATTTCATCTGTGTCCAGTGTTGAAAACAACCATGTTTTAACTTTTATCATTTTGTCAGAAGACCCTCTAGTGTTAGTTTGCCTCACCACAGGAGACCAGCAGTGACACACCAACAAAGACACTAATGTTTAGATTTGTTTAGTAGAAGAAATATGACATATTTTACAGATTTTATACATCATTTATATAACACATATTTCCATTTGTCTTTTGTTTTCAAATGCTTCCAAGGCAGTGACAGCAGCCCTGTCTCCATAGAATTTTCACAATGTGTTTTTTACAACAAGTGTGACCAGATGAACATTTAAGTGTCAACAAGTGGGAATAATGTTTAGCCAATGCTTATTCAGTCCCTACTGTCCCATAGCTTAGAGATTCCAATCTAATGTTTGGCAAACATTAGATTAGATTAGTGTTAAGTTTAGGAACTCTCATGGAGTATCAAGCAAGTCCCTTATTCATTTGCATGTCCAAAATGAAAAATATAAACTCACACAGCCACAAAAGACCTCTTACACCACTCACACTTATACTGTATATATTTTTACTCACTCATACATAAGTTCATCTTTTACATACATGCATTACTATTGAAAAAAGGGTCACAGAGGGATTTTAGAACCTGATGTACAATAAGAATTGAGTAGAGTTTGTTGGTAATGATTTGATAAGATTCTTTTATAGAATTCTGTCAAACATTAGAATGGATTATGTCTTGTATTTCCTCCCGTACTGAAGTGCTTTGAGTACATGACAGGTGGAAAATGCAGTTCACTTGATATTTGTCTTATTTTTATACTTGTGTGCACCCTGCATAGCATACAAGTGGTAACATATCTGGAACGGTCTGTATTTGACAATTAACATTTATACATTACTGGTAGATATCAAATTAAACTCTAGTCTACACCATAAGGTATTGTATTGTGAATTAAATGTGCATAATTTTGTGCTCTAATTTTGCTTTTATTACAATAGATTTTGAAAAAAAAAAAATCAACAAAAAATGCTTCATTCCAAGGCCATTACTGCTTGTCCTGTAGATGACAGACAAGCTATGCTTGTTTCATCATAACTCACTATAAACCAATACATAGAGGTTGTGTAATTAGCAACTAGTAAAGCCAAAAAGGTTATAATTATGATACACCTTCATCCATGTACTTTGCCTTGTAATGAGCAGGATTAATTAGCATAACATGGAGCTCATACACAGCTGAATGCCATTAGATTGGTTAAAGATGTTGCACAAATAAATCCTGAATGATAGTGTATATATTATAATGCTCTGACCTTTTCTCTCGTTATTGTGCTAGCCAAGGAGTAGGAGTTGAATTTGCCTTAAGGTGCTGACATGTATCATTCATTAAAACTTACACTAACATTTGAATTCATTATCATATGCATCATATCTGCACTCACACTAATGGTTTAATTAACTGCACAGGATCAGAATGACTCAATTACTTTTAGCTTTGTTTCTAGTTATTGTCGTCTGTTGTGTGTGTGTGTGTGTGTGTGTGTGTGTGCGTGTGTGTGCGTGCGTGTGCTATGTTACTGAGTTTTCCATGTTTCATCAAGTCTAATGAGGACACTAGAAATGGAAATGAGCGATCATTTGCAGATATGAGCACATCATTAAGGCCCTATACCATTATTAAACAGCAACCTGCTTTTACATTACATACATGTGTTCCCTTTTATTCTTTCAGCTTGTGAAGCTTCAAGAAGAAACATAATTTAGAATGTGACTCTTTTCTGGTAAATAAGTAATGATTTTGTTCGAATGCATTCATTACTGTGTTTTGATATGTGGAACTAGAGCAGCCCATTAATGTTGTCATTGGTATGCAGTCATCCATACTATAGTAATTATCTGATTATGTCAAACACAGTGTTCCCAACAGGCCAAGCCACATCAATCACGTCCCTCCTGTCATAAACTCCAGTCATATTGGACCCATGACATTTCTCTTGCTGCCATTTGAATTTCTCATGTGAAACAAGCAGGACACTTGTGATGCCTGGATAATGCCTCTAGAAATGAAATACAGCTTCTAGTACATTCTGTCAATTTTAGTCTTACTTTCCATAAAGAAATATACCAGCACTACATCTCGCCTTAAAGGCCCAGTGTCAAAGATTTAGGAAGATCGACTTGCAGAAATGGAATGGAATTTAATACTTACACCGGTGGTTTCCAAACTTTTTTGGCTCATGACCCCATTTTAACGTCACAAATTTCTGGTGACCCCAGACATTCAAAACGGAAACTTGTGGGTTTTTTTTCCTAAAATTAATTTGTTTTTGATCATGTAATAATTTGCTATACTATGTTGCAAATAAATGTTAATTTTAGATGGTGTTTAGTCTATAAAATGTATATTATTATGAAAGAAAAGCCAGGTTCAGATTACTGCACAAAGTCAGAATTAGATTTTCCTTGGTCAGAATATGTACAGTCAGTCCAGCTTGTGTTTACAAGGCTGATAATTAATACTGAACAAACAAGAACTAAACTATGAATTATGAAAGAGCTGCAGCATCTGAAACTGACCACAGTGAACATGTGACAGATAAACAGAACCACAGTGCTTCAGTTTCAGCTTCAGTTTGTCATGTCTGTTATAGATTGGGATTGTCTCTGTCAACTCACCATATATTTTTATTATTAATAATTATATACATATATATATATATATATTATACACACACACACACACACACACACACACACACATATTATGGCAAGCTGTTTAGGAAGTTATATATATTGAATGTATGTCCAAATACATTGAATGGAGTTTGAATATATTGAATGATGTTTGTATACATTGAATAAAGTCTAGCGCCATCTTGTGTTTTTGGTGTGATCACAGTAACTCACGTGGTTGATGTTACTCATGTGACACCATGGAGCCAGCTCGGAATCTAGTTTCAGCTGTTTTAAAGGTAATGTGTCTGAGTTCTCTGTTCTGATGTCCCACTTGGCTAACAGCAGGCACTTTGGGTGTGTGGGCCTTTTGTATTTGTTACCGCCACTGTATGGGAGACTTAGGGGATATTCAGTTGTCACAATCTCCAACTTCACCACTACATGTTACACACTCAACATTTAAATTCAAGATTAAAGAGTTTTATTCACAATGTGTGCATAAACAAACAGTCCAAGCACGTAGGAATTCTTCTGCAGGGCTTGCTTGACATCAATTAAAAAAGTTAAAGGCTAAAGCAAGTCTTAATGGAAAGCATTCAAAAACTGTGCAAAAATACTAAAAAATAAAATCAACACAAGGGACTAGTACCATAATATAACCACAAAAAAAAGTTTCATTGATAAAATATATACATTTTTAACATTATCAGTCGGTACATATAATTATGTGAGTATATTGTACTTGTTCAGAAGTATATAGGCCAGTGAATATTGTACATAATATTGCACAAGAGATGGAGTAAGGTATTGAGGTATTATGCACATAGTGTTTACAATTAGTTTTTGCTATCACTCTCACTGTAGCTAGAAAAAAACTGTAGTTAATGACCAACAACTGAACGAAGAACAATGTTCATATTCTACTTCTGCCCTTCTCCAGAAGGAGTCAATGTCATCTGTCCTGACACAAACATTAGCAATGGGCATAAAGAGTAAGGTGTAGAACTGTCCAAAAGGCCAGTAATTCCACACAGAGGGCTTGTGGGTTAAACCACCCATTTAGGCCAACTCTAATTTAGTGTATCCAATAGTCACATTTTCTTGTAGCTGAACCTGCCATTTCAAAGAAATGAGGACTTCTCAGGAATTAATGTGAGTCACAACCTTCATATTTTCATATTAACTAGTTTGCTTGAAGCTTATGCGGAAAAAGGTTTATAAGTTTTTAAAATGTGAGAAATCATTTCAGAAAGCCATTCTAGCTTCATCGTTTATTAAACCCTTCCCCTGTGACTGCTGGTATGAATTAGCAGCCGAGGACGTGTTGGTGAAACTTCAAATGTCTGCTGTGGTTCAGGGATAGTATGGCCACCTGCAGCATCATTCATGGCTCAGGTTCCATCATCGCTGGTGGCCAGCTGGAACGCAAATAAATAATACCCATCAAATCTCCCCGCTGGCTCCTAGCAGCTGTCTTTATTGTCCAGCTACAGTAGCTGTTCTGCCAGTGTCAGCTGGCCATTAGCCAGACAGCCACACTATCAGCTCCAGCCTGAGCCACTATATGTGAGGTTCTTCATACCATCCTAGTGGGAAGTTTTTTCAATCTTAGTTCTTAGCTCAAAAAGTAGAATGAGCTGTAGTGATGTTGCCAGACATGCAGAAGAAAGAGAGCAAAAATGCACACTATCTCAGCCAAAATCTTACAATAATGTCCACATATATCTGCAGACAGCAAATGAAAAAGGTGCCTAAAGCGGAGAAAATATATGAGCAACAAACACTGGGAAATGCCATCATCATTGGGATTGTCTCGATCAACTCACCATATAGTATGGATAATACATAAAAGCTATTAAAGTATTGAAATTCCAAATATCACAATATTTCATTATTTTTCTAAAAGTTTCTTAAAATATAGTTTATTTGAATTTAAAATCACAACAATAATAATTTTATGAATTCTTAATCTTAAATTTCACTGTTTAGTTAAACAAAAAACTATTTGTGCCACTGGGGGTCTTTTGATTAAAACAACTAAAGATGTAATAGTAAATGAAACCATGAAGTAGAGGCTATTGTTAAATTTAACCATTACTGCTGAAATGACTCAGACAAGTACATAACAGTTACATAAGTGTTATTCATTTATATTTAGTGATATATTCACATTACGTGATTTCATCCTACGAAAATAGAGAAGTGAAGTCCCACCCCTTCTGGTGTCTGTCAAGGCAACTAACTTCAGAAAAATGGTGGTCAACACCATCACCTACATATATGCTTGTCTGTTTTTTTTTTCCGTTTTATTTACAGACAAGCATGTTTTACAAGCAAATTTTACAAGTCAAGGAAGTAGCATTTTGTTGTAAAGACATTAAAGTACCATCTTTAGAGTGAAATGACTCAGTGGACTGCATCTCTCACACAAGATATATGTCAACAACATCAGAATGGCTCTTATCTCAGCATATTGCAGTTCAGTCTTTGAGTGCAAGGTGAAAAAGCTTTACAAGAAGCAATAATGTTTGGTCGTGTTGACGCCACAGAGACATCTTCAGTAACTTCAAACAGGCTGTGAAGAGGCCAGTGTCAGCTGGCCATTAGCCAGTCAGCCCACTCTCAGCACCAGCCTGAGCTGCTATATGTGAAGTGTTCAGAAAATCCAAGTGAGAAGCTTTTTCACTCATAGATCTGAGCTCAAAAAGGAGAAGGAACAAAAGCTGTAGTCAGACATGGAAAGGAGAGAAGCCAAAAGTACAGGATTTCAGCCACGCTGACGTCACCTCAGAAACTTTCTAGTGTGTACTTTTTACATTTTTGTGTTTTTACAGTATGTTAATTCAAGCATTTTTTTAACAAACTGCAACTTTCTTGATTTACAAAATTATATTTTTAACTGATGAACATTGCATATGTAAATTATTCCATAATTCAGATATTTATACTTGAGAACGTTGGGAGGATGCTGAAGCTGATCCCAACAACCATCAGGTGAAGGTGGGATATATTGTGAACCACAAAAAAACAAAAAAAATTCCACCTGCACCGACTGCTACACATTTTTATTTTTTCCTCCCCAACATTAACTTTCATGGGGTACGAATAGCTCAGGAAGTATTCTCTACAGCGGTCCTCAATGGCTGGTCCTCAATGGCTCAATCATGGTCCTCAATGGCTGGTATCCTGCATGTTTTAGATGTTTCCCTCTTCCAGCACACCTGATGGTCCTTATCAGGCTTCTGCAGAGCTTGATGATAGGCTGATCATTTGAATCAGGTGTGTTGGAAGAGGGACACATGAAATGTGTGACAAAAAAAAAAAAAGTGTGACATGGGGTGTGGGGTGCTCCATATGTAACCCCCCCATACACACACACACACACACTTAGATCATCATCATCATCATCATCATCATCATCATCATCATCATCATCATCATCATCATCATCATCATCATCATCCTTGTTGCATCCATCCTCCCTCTGAAACATGTGGAGTTGTAGCTTAATAAGTGCTGTGACGTACCTTACGGAAATCTTCCACTGACATAACATGCTGCTTGATACTCTTACATCACAGCAAATTTTAGCTTTTGGAATAAACTCCCTGTGAGTCAAAAACAACTCAATTTGAGTGTACATGTGTGACCATCGCATAGACTCCAGAGAGGAGTAAAAATGACTATTTTTTTTTTTAGTTGATCTTGAACCCCTTTTTCTGAGTTAAAATTTTACTCTTCAGGTGTTTAAGTTCTAATCTAATATAGAGTATATGTAACACTAAAATTGAGTTAATTTAAATTATAACTCATTCACAGTGTTAGAAGGAACACTTACAATGTATTTTATTCAACTCTTTTTAAGAGTTGAATTCTTCAGAATTCTATATTATTTATGGAAAAATTACTGCTGTGCCGTGTACTGTTTACAACAGATTTTTGTTTTTATTTAGAGCATTAAATTCACATTCACAGACCAGCTGCAGATACAGGTATAATTACAGACCACCTTCAAGGTCATGACAGTGCAGCTTAAGTTGCATAAAACATTCCATAAAATAAACATACAATATCCCAAAACTACCATGATTGTAGCCTCGGGTTGTAGAAAAAACATGAATATCACCTCATACTACATTACTTACCAGGAGTCACATATTCTGTCTTGTCTGAGCAGTCACCAGAGATCCCAGAGGATTCAGCCAATGGGAATTCTGAAATGCAAACCATATGTAATGAACAAGGAACAAATGCTATATTCATTCTTGATTCTTGTTATCTGCCACAATATACATAGACATTCAGAAGACAGCTGTCTTTGAGTTAAGTTGCAAATCTCATCATATTTCTCTGCAAACATAGAAGTGAAGAATGTTTTTTCTTTTAATTTAATTGTAGCGTTAACTCATAACGTTAGCATTAACGTTAGCATTACCCCATTAACACTCCTTCAGAGGCAATGTGTCTTTTCACCACTATTGTATGCACATACGTTTGGAGAGGATTTGTTCTGAAAGGTTCAACTGCATAAACTTTATATCCTTTACAGCAGAGAAAAAAAGTCAAAAAACAAACTTAAAGAACAAATGCAGCGACCAAATAAGGCAAAATACATGTTCAATCTTACCTCACTACGAAGTCCTGCTTCAGCCTGCAGTTCTGTCTGTGGGGTGGTCATATGGAGCAACGGTTAGACGTGAATTCCAAGAGAGGGGTTCAATTATGCTCCTGAACAACCATTGAAAGAACTCCAAAATATTACTCTGACATATAGAGTCATTCAACACAAACCACAGTTAGAGGTAAATAATAAACTCCACAAATTTAACACTTTGACTCTTTTTTTGCTTCACTGTCAGATTTTTGACTCCAGAAATTTGCTGTGGACAGACCAACACCCCCATTTCGGTCTCAGCACCCCCTCTCAGCTTTCCCATTCCAAATGCCCCCCGAAGGTCTCTCAACACCCCCACTGAGAAACACTGCTCTATAGCAACACATTCCAATATTTAAAATATGGGAAGGGATATCACACCCCCTAATGACCTGCAACCAAACAAACTTGGCAGGTATAATGAATAAAATTATAGATTTCTGTAAATTTAATCATACTTTGAAACATTTTAATATTATCCAAAAGTACACAAGTCAGGATATACCTCATTTCAGTGATGGGGGGAAAAGAAAAAGTGATGTTTTTATCACAGAAATGTAACAGACAGATCTAATCTTTACAACACCTGCCTTTCTTGTAATTGTTTCCCTAAAGCAGATATTTCCAAATGTTTCATCAAATGTGCTGTTTACACATAACACGGTGACAAGGTTTCTCCTTTCATGTCTTGGCAATATCTCCATCTCTTCCTGTGAAACTGTCACTGTGTCCACATGCATAATAATTAGTTTCAACCATGCATGAAACTACATTGAGGGGGACAGGGACAGTGGTCACGCCTGTCAGTGGTAGACAAAGGATGGGTCTCATTAAAAGGATGAGCTTTCACACAGAGACACGCATACACTCATGGTTATGGGTCCCACTCCCATATGTTCACTCATTCCATGTAATGTAAAATTAGGAAAGTGCCCCATACTTCACAGAGAGTGAATGTCACAGTCTGCTGTATGTATCTGCAGGCTTTTGCACTCACACATGCATAGTGATACTGTATGGAGTGGACTCGTACATGACAACGTTCTTCTACAGAATATCAGAGATAAGAAAAGGATGAAGAAACAATTACAATATATGAAAACATGTCCTCTGTCAGTGTAAACATATATAGCCGTCACTTTATACAGTATCACACTGTCTTCTATAGCTGGTTTGTTGTCTTCGTAGTGTACCATCTGCCATCTTTTTTTCTTCTTCCCCATCCTAATCCACAATCACCTTTTATTCCTGCTACAGTATTTTCATTTTTATAGACCGTGTTCTCCGTAGCCTTAGGAGAATGGTGTAGTTTTTGTGCCAAATTTGAGTGAGAGCCATCACTTTGCCTTCAACAAATTCACTGCTCCAGTGGTTGTGGGGAAAATGACTTGGTCCTTTGAGGGATGAAGGATCATTCTAACCTTGGACAAAACTCCTTTAAAGGGACTCTTTATGTGGAGATGAGCTTTGAGGTGTCATGCAAGAGGGAAAATCTGTGGGAGTGAAGGCCCATTCCCATCTGTTGATTTGACGGAAGCTCTTTGAACCCATATGCTGCCACAAAATCTGTATTCAAACTTCATTGCCACATAGACAGAAGTGCCATCTTTGGTCTTTTTTGTCTGAAACCAGGTGCTAAAATAAGTAGGATTTGTAAATGATCACATTGATCAAATTACAGCACAGTTTGTATGCAGAAAAGGAAAGTACTTTTTTCATTTATGGCTGAAAATGTACTTGTCATGACAAAAAACACAAATATTACTGCATATATTACTTTGGAACTCCCTCCCCACACACATAGGACAGTCCGACTCCATCACAACTTTCAAAACCAAACTCAAAACCCATCTATTCAAACTGGAACACTGTACACTACACCTGTTTTTTAGGTCAATGTTTTGTTTTTTATTACTTTTGATGCTGTTGTGTTATGCATTTTATTGTCTGTAAGGTGACCTCGGGTGACTTGAAAGACACCACCAAATGAAATGTATTATCATTATTATTATTTACTATTCAGATTACTTATGGCTGCATATTTAAAACAAACCTGCATGACACGTTATTATATTGTGCACAGTGACTCATGAGGACATTAAATCCAAGTACCCATCATTAGTGTTATCAGATCATGTGTGTGTACATCCAAAACCATTTCTACGACTAAACATTGAGCATTGACTTTTCTAGTAGCTCACTATTAGTCATTATCTTTATTGTCTATTTTCAAATGTTACCAGAAAACAGA
Source organism: Ostorhinchus rueppellii (assembly GCA_030068375.1). NCBI lineage: Eukaryota > Metazoa > Chordata > Actinopteri > Kurtiformes > Apogonidae > Ostorhinchus > Ostorhinchus rueppellii. Next base: position 30,139,037 of record JAQQZY010000005.1, read on the forward strand.
ATACATTCACTACAAACATGGGCAGCATCTGAAACTACTTGCAAACATGTTAATTAGGGGGCTCAAACCACATATAAGATTTGTCAGTTTGTCCATAGTCATAGTATGAAAACAATAGTATGTGAATGCTATATCCAGATAAATATTACAGCATGTAAGCTCTGGACACTTCACCAGCATATATATCCAATAATACAATGTAGTCGTAGCAACAATGGAATGTAATAGTAGGTGAACATAAGCCAGTGTAGTGGTCTGTAGTATTACAAAGATGCCAGTACATGATTAATCAAAATGGTAAGAATTAACTTTTGTTTTTAAATTTGGAGTAGGGATGGGTGGGAAGGTGGAAAGGGAGTTCAAGATGTTTTTTGTCATGTCTGTAAACAGACGTTAGTCTGTTTTTCTGTTCTGTCCTGTCATTTCCTGTTTTATTTTGTTAAATCCC
>JAQQZY010000005.1:30212784-30223075 GCA_030068375.1 Ostorhinchus rueppellii
AATGAATGAATGAATGAATGAATGTTACTGGTCCGGCCCACTTGAGCTCACAATGGGCTGAATATGGGCCCTAAATTAAACTGAGTTTGACACCCCTGCTCTATACACTGTGCTGCAGCATAAGCAAATGAACATGTATTTTCTATAACTAAAAATATTATTTGTAGTAATGTCAACATGTTTCATTAACATATTACATAAAAAGCTCTTGGGCCTAAGTGATATGAGATGCAGTCAGTAAGAATAAAATAAAAAAAAAAAAAAAAAACATGTTTAGTACAACATTCGCAGAGGGATGATTGAGATCCCTGTACACCAAACATAAATGAATGCTCTGGAAAAATGATTTGCTCTTGAAATGTTGAGAGTAGCGAGCAATTACAAACAACATTAAAAATGTAATCAACCATACTTGCTTCTGGGCCAAAAGAGAGGCCGACCAGTATGAAGGAGAGAGAGAGAGAGAGAGAGAGAGAGAGAGAGAGATGAGTAGAAAGATATGGAACATAAAAGTACTTGATAGAAGGGTGAGAGGGAATAGACAGACAGGGGGGAAAGTTGGAAAAAAGATCTAAAAGGTGTAGAGAAGGCAAGAGGAAAAAGAACTTCAGGGTAGAAAAATAGCACAGCAAGAAAGACACTAAGATAGAGAGATGCTGAGAGAGTCTGAGCCACTCCTTGAGGTGAATGTTTGCAGTGTACATGCAATGCAGAGACTGCCAGAGCAATATAAAACGGCCTGCGGACACCGAGGGAAATTGGGTTTTTATGGCAGCTCATCAAATATAATTAAAAGTTGGGATATACAGAGTGGCACCGGTAAGAGTTTAGGTAGGAGAGATGGCTTTAAGAATCCCCTGGTATACAGTAAAAGAAAAAATACACTAAACACCTTAAGGTAGGAACACACGCCATGATTGTGGATCAGATTATACTGTATACAATTTCTCCATGGTGACTGATGGGACCCAGTTGAAACAAATCTGTTCCAGTCCGCTTGCCATCTGATCCTGTAGCTGCACCTGAACGTGACTAAAATATAATATTTCAGCGATGTGGTAACAGCTTAACCTGTGATGAGCGAGAACACTCCAACACTAGATGAATATTAGGGACTCGAGCACAAGAAACCAAAACTAGTCCATTTGATCACAAAAATCAAAGATAACAGAACTAAAGATGAGAGATTCTAATCTGTCCGGTTTCACTGTAGATGACAAAATGACAGTTCGCATCGTCTGCAGTCACTTATTTCATTGTAAGACAAATACATGAGTTCCATGATGTCACCAAACACGTTTCTGACAGGGGATGTTGTGGAACACCAGAGGAGGTGTGGTCACTGTGATGGAAGATGGAAGATATCAGACAGTTGGTGAGTTTGATTATTTTTATCTGATAAAGAAGACATGAGTGAAAAAATAAGAGAAAACAGCAAAATGATCACTTTCCCTGATCTGACCATTTATAGGTATGTGTTTGAGTAAATTGAACATTTGGGTTTAACTACTGACAATATTTCTCCCAAATTCCAAATAAAAATATTGTTCTTTTAGAGCGTGTATTTGCAGAACACGACACATGGTTAAAATAACAAAGACACAGAGTTTTCAGACTCAAATGATACAAATAAAACCAGTTCATATTCATGTATAAACAACACAAACTAATGTAACTTGGTAAAAGTTCACACATCAGTATTCGGTGGAATAACTCTGATTGTCAGTGACAGTTTCCACGTGTCTTCTCTCTCCTCCATTACTGTTGGATGACTTTATGCAGCTCCTGACACAGAAATTCCACAAGCCCAGACATGTTCCATGGTTTGGACCATCTGTGTTCCTGCAGAGGTTTTCACAGTGGGTTCAGGTCTGCAGATTGTTCTGGACATGACAGGGTCTTCATCTGGTGGTCCATCATCCACACCTTTATGGACCTAGCTGAGTCCAGGAGCATTGAACTGACAGAAGAACCAGTCCTCAGAGTTTGGAACACTGTCAGAGCAGAAGTCCAGGAGTTTTCAAGAGTTAGTTTTGGATTCCAGTTAGTTTTGTGGCATTAATAGAACTGTTTTTGTCTGTTGTAAGAAGATAGTGATGGTCACAGTAGTGGTGTTTATACTTGTCCTTAAGTAAGACATGGATCAGGTGTTTATTCAGTAGAATAAGGTGTGTTTGAGTTAGAATTCAACAGACACAGGAATTGAACGGCTGTCATACATGCACACATGATGATTTCACAGGAAACTGCAGTGGTCTTAATGTTTTCCAGAGCTGTACATGTGTGCACCTGGTTTGGCTACATGACAGAAGCAACACAAACTGACACTTCTTTCATAAAACAGTCATTTAATTCATGCTAGTGTCTGGTCCAAGGTCTGGTGACCACAATAACAAAAAGAATAAGGCTAAAGACGTTCATTTTGTCTTTTTTCTTTTGTTCAGACAAAGTATAGTTTTTAGAAGTCATCAACTGATTTGGCTGTCGAGCCGAACCAGCTGATAAATGACACGTCAGCAGCCCGTCAGATGACCCTTCTGAGGAAAACTGGAGTTACAGTCGAAAATGTCAAGCAGGTGACACCTAAAAACTGTACCTTGTCTGAACAAAAGAAAAAATGCAAACTATAATAACAAAAAGAATAGTATCTGTAAAATAAAGGTGGCGTCTGAGAGCAGGAACGACAGAAGCACCTGTATTTTTTGTCCAGATTATGTCTAAACAGGAGCAGGAAATAGGTCTGCAGAAGGCAACTCTTTTACTCACCAATATTCAAACAGGACAACATCTCATAAATGTAAAATAAATAATAAATAGGCTCTTATCAGAGTATATCTGCACAAATAAAGTCTAAATAAAAAGGTTATGTCTCTTATACAATCTATTATACCAAATTTGGTTGCACCACACTAAACATTATCAGGTTGGCATCATCATTTGCTAGTGAATAGATGAGACAATAGACAATGATCCTAATAAAAAGTGTCTGATTTTATGGAACTAACAGTGTCCATAAAATATTGTGGTTTTTTTTTCTGGGAACTGAGCCACTTCTCCCATAACATTCAAATAGAAAAGACCCTGGTCTCCCTTCGAAGACCCCAAGGCCATGATGTGGTCATGCCTAAAGATTGGATTCAGAAAATCATTGCTGGAACTGCCAACAGGTAAAAAGTCACCCGCTATTTCTCAGTTGCACATGACTAATATTATAAAGAACTATTCAAGACCCTCAGTTTGTGTCCAAATATATCAAGAAAGCGTATCCATTTACACTTACAACCTATGATGAAGTCAAATTTACCCTGAAAGAAAAGCATTTATTTTTGCATGTTATAAACACTTTCCTGACATCAGTGTGTTCTAAACCATCCAGTCATCAGTAACAATTTATAACTCATAAGAAACGTGCATATATGCAGACCATTTCTTCTAATGTCATTTAGTCTGATTTGTGCTGACACTCAAACAAAGCAATTAGTATTCATAAAGACAGTTTAATTATAAAACTAGACAATGAAAATGAACTCATGCTGTGACAAGAGACATCCCTTTGTGAAGAGAACTATCTACAATATAATGAGTTAGGTTTGTGTCCGACCAGATTCTGCCCATGGGTGGTTTTAGGTAGACTGTGTAGCATTCCTAGGTGGTTCTGAAGGGGGGAAAAAAAAAGAAAAAAGGAAAAGCTGAGGTGATCTACAATACAGTTAGCATCCAACCATGCTCTGTTGCATGGATAATACGCAGTGACTGACTTTGACAGCAGATCTGTGGTCGGGTCAGGGATATTATCATCTGGCCAGTGTTTCGGTGAGAAAAGTGATTAAGGTTTTCACTTAGATCTATAGGAATGGGAAAATCAGAGTGACACGCAAGGAAAAACAGAAGAGCACCTTTGCACTGTTAGTGTTAACGGGTTAGTCAGTAAGAACAGTCTGTTGAAACACTCAGATGGATACTACAGGAGTGGATATACGCAGCACACGTTTGAGAGCTAAATGGTGCAACAACCATGGGCATTGGTGTCCAGAGATGTGGAAAAAAGTGACATGGTCACATGGTTGTGCATGTTTTGTGTACACCAACAGAACCCTCCAGGCCTGAACGCTGGACAGTGAGGGGATGTGATGGATCTTTTATGCCATGGGGGAATTTTGCTACCACGGTTGGAGTCTGGTTTTTCCCTTTAGCTGAAAGAGTCCAGACAAATCAGTAGAAAGCTGTCTACTGCAATGATCACCTTTATCTAATGTTGAAACATTTCTGTCAGACCTGTGTGAGGTGTTTGCTGATGTTACTCATAATGTCTGCTTTGTTGACATCGTACTTACTTCATCAGGAGGTCAGCTGTTTTTATTAGCATTCCCAAATCAAGCACTTAAAACCCCAGTGGAATTGGAAAACAGTTGGAAATGTAATCATTTTGTCATTAACAGATGTGAATAAGAGCAGTGGAGAATAGATTTATTTATAGATTTTATTTATGCATGTGCATGTGTGGAGAAATAGAGACTGCAACGTTCATTCATTAATACAAGAAGCAAATAGAAATCCCTTATCAGGTGGAAACAGCAGTGAAACACCAACATGTACAATATGAAGAGCTGCAAAGCCAGTGCTAGACAAATGCTTTGACAAACTGGAATAGTTTGAAACAGAGCAGGGTTCCGAAGAGTGGTTCGCTTTGGGTCCAAAGGCTGAAGTTCACTTCAGGTTTTTGTCAAAATACCTTCACTAATTATCTGTTCCAGGAGGAGATTATTTTGTGGAATACTCCATGTCAGTGACAGCATTTCAGGCTGTGATGAGGACATAATGAAGCTTGTAATAATGGCATCGTAGTAGTAGATGAAAACATAAATAACTTCACATTTTCTTTAAAAAAAAAAAAAAAAAAAAAAGGTGATATTTTTGCATGGACACCTGTCATTTTCTTTTTTTTTTCTTTCACATGCCAGTACATGATGAAATACCTGAGTTAAAGAGAGCAAAAGATGAATGACATGAAAGTATTTAACATAAAGAAAGACACAAGTAAAGTGCACGTGTCGAGGATCTAAAAAAAGAAGTAAGACCATCCCCCACCCTGGATGACACGCAGATGTAATTCAGTCATTTGTCAACTGCACAGGCAGTATGGCTGGCTAATGGACTGGGAAGACATGAGAGACAGCAGCTCAGGGAATCCCTCTGTTGTTATCTGCAGTCGACATTATCAGACCTTCTTACAGAGAACACGCTGACAACAGAGCTGACACCAGGAATGGCACTAGAGCCAGACCTGATGAAGGACATGGTCATTCATTTATGGATTACAAAGATTCAAACATTACAGTGAACAGCTGCTGTTGTGTGGATCTGATACTGGTTTTATTTGTGTTATTTGTGCTGTCATTATTTATGATATTTTGTTCATGTTTTCTGCTCTTATATCTCTAATTGAACAGGTTTTATTTATTTAGTTTCATTGTAATTTCTTTCTTTGTCCAGTTTTACTCAGTTCTGGTTCTAGTTCTTGTTCTCATTATAATTCTCTCCATGGTTGTTATTGTTAGTATTTGTTCATATTCTCTGGGAGGGTCTTCACCTCCTCCTTCCTCTTTTCCCCTTCCCTCCTTCCTTCTCTCCTCCCCCTCTCTTCTCCTCCCCCCTGTCTCCTCATGTCCGGTCCGGCAGCGAAATGTGATTCAACTAAACTCAGAACAAAGACAAAGAATATCAAGTGAAGCCTCATATACTTTATAAAGTTTCCTTTGGTGAAGCACATTTGTTCAGCACCAAAAGGAGCCAGACTACCATTCTGCTGTTAGGATGCTGGAAAAGACAAGTTAAAGGAAAAAAAAAAAAAAAGATCAAAACATTACTGTAATGTGTGTGGTCTGATAAGAGAAAAAATGCATTCCCCTTGAATATTTTGCTTAAAATCATGTTGCTTTTCTGCAGAATCAACCTAAGTGTGTGGTTTTATAAAGCATGTATGAGTCAATGAAAAGCATTTTTATGTGAAAATAGACAAAGCTTATATAAATGCAGCGCTGCTAAAACAATCAGTTGCTGTTTATTTTCACTGACAGGACACAGCGACAATCACTGCCGACATGGAGGATGTGTAGCACATAAAATCTGACGGCTGCACAGTTTTTTTTTCCAGGTGTGATGCAGTTAAATGGTGGCTGAATTTATTTCTGTGGAAACTCAATGTCGTTTTTCCCCTGTGGCATAGCACAGAGTATGAAAAGAGTTCAGAGTGCTATCACTGTAGGCTGCTGTTCTGAGCACCATTGACAAAATAAAGAGCAGTGGGACCTCAGTCTTACACACACCCCAGCAACCAACAGAAAGTGTGGAAGGTACGTGTGGGTTTATTGTAGTTTTAACCCAGATGTTATTCTCTTTATTCGCTCATTCCTTGGTGAATTTTATACAATATGAAAAGCTGTAGTTCAAATGTCATATATCATTTACAAATACTGAAAAGGAAAAAACTATCACTGTTGGATTCCTGCTGGTGTGCTTAAAACACATTTACTTGAAGAAATGTACATGTGTGACTGAAGTCCAGTTGCAGTGCACTTGTGTCTTAGATGTACAAACTGTGGAAAGTGTTTTGAATTTGTTTCAGAGAAGAGTTATCCACTGGCTGACTGCTTCACAAATACAAACACTGGATGTGGTGTATTTTCACAACCCAGCAAACTCGATCTATCACTTAAGGGACAGATGACACTGGTGTATAAATCAGTAAAATTCCTGCTTTTAGAGGAAAAACTAGATTCTTAGGCAGCGGGAATTAAAAGTTTATCTGTTGTGTGTTTTTCAGTAAGGATGTAGGTATTGGTGGACCTAAAAGTCACTAGAAGATGCTGATTGATGCTCCTGGGGCTTATATTGCACACTAGGTAGTAAGTGAGACAGAGAAAGGCCACACCCAGGTGCAGATTAATGCACAGGCTGTCCTAGGCTGCAGCCCAGGGGCCACATGTGCAGGGGCTCCGGATTGATCAGACTATTTAAAATTTTCCTGAATAGAAATGAGAAAAATGACCTCTATTTGGCTCATAAAACAAATAAACAATTGATTGGATAGATGTGATCCACATATCACATAATCCAATCCATTGCATTGGTCACGTCATGTGACATGTCAGTTTTTTTTGACTGACATTGTTGCTTTTGACAGAATGACAGCGAAATGTCTGACAGAACATATGACAGTGGAGCCTTGAAACAAAAACAGCAATGTTTAAAAGAACGCTGCCAGAAAGTCGAGAAAAAAAAATGCAAAGGTAGGAATCTGAATCTGAAAGGTGAATATGTACTTATTTATTGTTCTGCTGCGGTTTCATTATTGCAGTGATCATATGCTTTATTATATGCTGCTGTTGTGTTTATTATGGTTTTGTTTTAAACAGAGTATGATGTGTTTCACTGTGGTTGTGTTTCAGTAAGGATGTTGTGATTTTGTCTATGGGGTGTTCTGCACCGATACATGTTACAGTCTAACTGTTGGACTGTTGGTTTAGAAAAGTGATCATTTATAGGTGAACTGTGATACTCTTAATGGCTTAGTGGCTGTGGTGAGACAGACACCAGACAGCAATATGATATATATATATATATATATATATAGTAGAGTATTAGTGACCTCCGATTTTTTCAGATCGACTTATTTGTCAATAAAACCAAAGTCAAGTTGCTCGTCATGTGATGACATCATCACATTGATAGTAGAAGTACACCACAGACACACGCTGCTCAACAATGATCAACTATCACTAACGTTCAGTGAAACATAAACAATGTACAGTAAAGAGCAGAATAAAAAACTGCACAGACACAAGCATCAACAGTCCTTCTCAGACATTTTCAACCAAAACAAAACACAGGCTAACACCTGGAATTTTCCTTTAAATTTAAGTGAACAACATAAAGTGGAAAAAGGTTAAATGTCAGCAGCTTAGACAAATACCATGTGTTACAGAAAAGAGCGCATTGTCTTCATGAAAAAAATTCCAACACACTGTGAGTCCACAGTACGATTCAGTATGTATGGCAATAAATACCTTATATTAAGAATAATAAAAATACAATAAATACCTTTTCCGGGAAAAGCATGATGACTGGGGGGGGGGTGGTTTGCACACAGAGAGTAGCCTTGGGGCTCGTGACCACCTTAATCCTCCTCTGGCCCACGCCTGACAGTTCTCTCGCACAATCACCTGCAAAAAGTGGTACAAAAGGGAAAACCTTTGGAGTTACACACTATAATGGACTCAACACTGTTATGTCCCATCACTGAGGATTAAAAATTTAAGGTACAATACCCTGAATGTACCACACTGACACTAAAGATGATGTTTCCATAGCCTGGTGAGTCTGGGTTTAAAGCACTTTAAAATTAAACAAATGAGATACTACAAACACACCTACCACCCATAAATGAACTATATTGTCACACTTATGTCATGGCACAGGTGGTCTTACTGATCAAAATGCATATTTATTTAATGTTTATTTACACGAAGAAATTGTTGATTCATTCCTTAAACACAGATGGGGTCAGCTGGAGTTCATAATTATTCTGAGTTATTTGAAGACTGGTTTATTTTTGTAAACATGTTGCTGAGTCCTTCTGAGACTCATCATGCAGAGTCCTTTACAGATGAGGACCTGGTTGGGTTACTTCGACCCAGCTGCTGGTTCATGCTGATCTTCTACAAAAGTCCCTGGATCAATCGCTTGCAGGCAGAGTTTCATTCAAGACTCAGTGGACTGGATTTTAAGATGGGATAGTGTAAATACCGATGTTTTTACTAACCTGTGGTACAAATGTTTTACAAATCATCAGGTGTGTTGGAAGAGGGACGCATCTAAAACATGCAGGATTGTGGCTCTCGAGGACCAGGGTTGGCCACCCCTGGCCTAAAGAAAAAAAAAAAGAAAGGAAACAAAGGGAAGCAAGTCATTTTCATTCTGTAACATTTCTGATTTTACTACATTTCCTATAAGACACTACTGCTAGCTATCTGTAATGGTTATGCCCAAGACCTATATACACTAGACCAGGGGTGCCCAATACTGGTCCTCCAGAGCTACTATCCTGCATGTTTTAGGTGTTTCCCTTTTCCAGCACACCTGATGGCCATTATCAGGCTTCTGCAGAGCTTGAGGATAAGCTTATCATTTGAATCAGGTGTGTTGGAGGAGGGATACATCGAAAGCATGGATAGTATAGCAGGATATAGCAGGATAGTAGCTCTTGAGGACCAGGATTGGGCACCCCTGCACTAGACGGAGCCTTGACCATCTGAGCGTCCTGTAGAGCCGCCATCTTGTGCAGGTACGTAGTTGCTGAGTTAGCGGTCACCTTCCTCCTGTCAGATCTACATAACATTACATTCATCAGCTGCATTATTGAGTGAAGTTGTTTCTCCTCTGTGAAAATATTCATATTTCTTTGTTCAGGGGATTTCAACTCATTTTTTCACTCAGGTATATAATGTTTATGATGGAAATTAGGTTTTTTTAGAAAGTTATTTCTTTCTTTCAGTTAAAGACAATCCCAGTCTATTGTGCAGCTTTCGCTTTCATTAAGAGCCAAAACTCCAATTCCAAGAAATGAAAAAATTAGGTTTCACAGGTAGGCTTGAACAACATTGTTGTCTTTATTTGTCTAAAACAGTGTCATTTGAGGCCAAGAATGTACGGCTAGTATGCAATTGTAAAAATGTAGCATTTATGTTCATGACAGCTACAAGCTAATGTCGCCTGAGGTGAATCTGAGGGAAGTAAAAAAGAGAGGCTGTAGTTTTTGTATTCAACCAACTGCCATGCTTGTTCTTTGTGTATCATTATTTGTCCAAAATCATTTATATGAGGTCAAGTATCACTATTAACCTAAGACTAGACAGACTGAGAGCAGTTCAACAGCACCTATGGACAACATTACAACAAGGACCATGACGTCGCCGGTATGGCGCAGCCGGGGCCCCACCCTGGAGCCAGGCCTAGGGTTGGGGCTCATAAGTGAGCGCCTAGTGGCCGGGTCTCTGCCCACGGGGCCCGGCTGGGCTCAGCCCGAAGGGGCGACGAGGGCCCACCCTCCGGTGGACTCACCACCCGCCGAAGGAGCCGTAGGGGCCGGGTGCTTTGTGGATTGGGTGACAGCTGAAGGCAGTCTGAACCCGAGTGGTGTTTTGTTATTGGACTTGTGTGCCAGTCACAGTTTGTCCATAACAAACACCATGTTCAAGCACAGGGATGTCCATAAGTGCACGTGGCACCAGGA
>JAQQZY010000005.1:30289529-30306435 GCA_030068375.1 Ostorhinchus rueppellii
GGGGGAGAAAAAGAGAGGGGGAGAGAGAGAGGGAGAGAAAGAGAGAGGGAGAGAGAGGGGGAGAAAGAGAGAGGGGGAGAGAGAGAGGGAGAGAAAGAGAGAGGGAGAGAGAGGGGGAGAGAGAGAGGGAGAGAAAGAGAGAGAGAAAGAGCGAGGGAGAGAGAGAGAACGAGAGAGAGAGGGAGACAGCGAGAGCTTCCACTATGGGATGCTGCATGTGCACACGAACACAAACGTACACACCCACATTTACAACTGAATGTGGTCTGGCAGTCTTTTTTTGTCTTCCCATCTGAAACACACACACACACACACACACACAGAAAGAAAGTCTCATTAACCAAGCTGGTGTAGCCATTTCCTCCAGAGGGAACAGACAAGAAGTGTTTACCTGTTCGTGTGAGTGTGTGTGTAGTAATACACCCAGTACAATTAGCGACATCCTGCACATTTGTACAGCTGTTAGCCATAGTTCGCTCACGGCGCTGGCTAATGCATGCACCAACACACTTGCACCCTAATTGCATTCATTATAAGTCTATAACAAACAACAACAGTGATTCTGGGTGTGATTTAAAGCATCTGCATGATTTCTGCGTTTTCATTACAGTGTAGAATCTCAGTGGTGCACACAGGGGTCCAGATCGCCACTCTGCAGAAATATGTTTTCTGGGGCTGTTTAGACACAGGCACTGGGGACATGATACGCTGAAACATATACGTTGAGTTTAATGGACAACAATTGGGCATAGAATATTTAGAGCTGCATTACATTTCTGTCCATCTCATATTTTACACACACACTAGAGGACACAAGATAGACAACACCAGGCAGTTTTGTCATATATAGGATTTATTTACACTTTGTATTTACAGATTTCCATTTCAAAATCTTCTCTGTACACATTTTTAAAGAACTACTACGCCTGTCACCCACCCGCTCTAGTATTATCTGATTTGCTTTGAGTATTTAAAGAGGGAAAAGACACAGGGGAGGATTTTCTTTCAGTTTGGTTTTCCTAAACATATTTTCATGTCTGAAGAAGTATAGCGCAAAAAAAAAAAAAAAAAAAAAAAAAAAAGTACCAAGAAATGAAAGCAGATGAAAATATTACTTAAGGATACCCTCCTGGAAATGATACTCCAAAGAATGTTTGAAGTTTGCTTGAGTGTTACGCTTTTTGTGTGCTAATAGAGAGTGGGCTCCAGCCAGATACGTCACAGGCCTTCGCTGCCATGGAGACGTATGCGCTGGGAGACAGTGGGTTACAGGCAGACTACTTTGACACCAGCCGCATGATAATGTGTGTTTGTTTATTAAACAATCTCTTTAAAAAAAAAAGTCTGAGTAGGCAGCAGGTAATATTATTGTTGGGGACATTAATGATCTGCCACAACAGTGAGACTGGAAAAAGATTTAGAAATAAGAAGTGGAGCCGAACTACTGCCAAAAAAGCACACTTCAGAAACTGCAGAGTTGGTTTTTGATCGTGAGTAGGCCCACTCTTGGTATCCAGGAACATCAAATCACACTGAATGAATGAATTCAAATTGCCCACATAAATCCACAGAAAATGCAGCAATGTTGTCAACCTCCAACATTATTTGTTTCCAACGGGCATCTCTGGGTACTTCTTAACCCACAGTATACAATATTAATGTGTGCAATAAGGCAACTTAACTTCTTGAAAAGTGCTACTTTGGATAATGAGCACCATAAGTGACTGTTTGCTAAGCCCCGTCCCCCTTCGTTGCTGCTATAGCTGTCAAGCTCTCAGCGCGTCTGCAGTTTATACCAGTAGAACTCACCACTCTAAACACTCTCTCCTTACCTCATGAGCTAAATTGAAATCACCACTAACATATTTTGTTAGCTGTCGCAAGCTAGGCTAATTAGGCTAATGACAGCTCAAATCTCCACATGTTTTGTGCTGCTGTGTTTTAAAAAGAAGCTAAAACGGATCTGAAATAGAGTCACGGCAAAAATCATTAGACCACCCTTTGTTTTCTTCAGTTTCTTGTTCATGTTAATGCCTGGTACAACTGAAGATACATGTGTTTGGACAAATAAAATGATAACAACAAAAATAGCTCTTAGTAGTTTCATTTCAGAGCTCATATCTATCCATTTTCCATGTTTTCTTGATAAAAACCAAAATCCCTTCAGTTCTTACGTCAATATCTATGTCACTGTACTGAGAAAAACAGTGCTTTTAGACATCCCATGTTTTCTTTTCTTTCTGCTTTAGTCACATGATACACACAGGAGCTTGTACTTGATTGCATTTGATGACTCTTTCTGCGACTAAGTGCAGGCGACAAGTCTTGGCAAAAAACAACACATTAACCAACTAAAAGCTAGGTCGATGGTACTTCAGAATAAAAGCGAATGTACTGCAGCTCAAGTATCTTACAGAGTTGGAGTTTTTAAAGAGTATGTTTAGCTTTGAAAGAAAAAAAAAATGCTACTGGGAACCCGCTAGATAGACATGATGGAAGCTAAACATTCCAGATTCACAGCTTGACAAGTCTGCTTTGATTAGATACAGTTTCAAGGGGGAAGAGTTTAGCCAACTGTCACTCGCTAGAAATATATTTTGAGTATATGGGGTAGATTTTCACACTTCATGTTGGTGGCTGACAAAGTCAAAATCTAGATGTGCAAAAAATATGTATTCCTGTCCCTTCACAGCAAAATCAAAATGTCATAATATTGCATACAGAAAATTAAAGAATCGTTTCGGTTAATTTGAGGTTAAACTCACAACTAGCGCATCCTCGAGTTTTCAGTCAGGCACAAATTAATAGGCTTGTCATGTAAACAGCGTAAAAAAATAAAACTGAAAAAAGAAGAAGACAAATCTTTAAAATGTTGATTGAAAGAATAGATCTTGTACAAAAACAGCGAAGAGAAAAAGGCTGTCGACTGTTAAATTAAGTGCAGTTTTTCTTTGTCAGAGAGCATGAGAGATGAGGGGCTTGAGAAACTGGTGCGGATTGTGGAAAGAAAACCCAACGTATGATCAAAGACTGATGGCTCTCACAGAAAAACCTGAACCCCACCCCTAAAAAAAAAAAAAAAAAAAAACTCGCTCAATTTCTCCGTCTATATCCCCTTCACAAATCTGCACACAGTAATGCTGTGGGCTTGGGTGACATTAATGGAACCTGGCGGAGTCATGACGGGACGCTCCAAATGTGAACAGCTTAACGTTATGTCATGAATGTCTGACCACACCCCCACCCCCATATTCCTCCCAACATTCCACCAATATGGTGCTTCTGGATAGACATCCTGTGTGCTCTTTACACAAGACAGCAAAGTAATAAATGACAGAAAAAGAACAAGATGTAACAAACAGGAAAAACACACGAAGGGGCCTTGTCTTGTGGTAAAATTGCCATGGGATAATGCATGGAAAACCGCACCTTTTTATCCTTATATGTGCAACTCAAAATATGCAAAAAAAAAGGATAGCGGTTGATTAAGAATGAAGTCAAATTTGTTACGGTAAATATTAACGAGAACATTTTAACTGCCCTACCTGAATTTAATGCAAACAAAACAATCATGATTATGCTCCGCCGTGTTATAGTATTTTTTTTTTTTTTTTTTACAGCAACTTGTTTGTCACTGTTGAAATAAAAATGCATAAAAATTTGTCAAACTCCCTGATGCAAGCAGCTACAACTGATTGTTCTTTGTAACAGAGGGAGGATCAACAATTGCTGAAGCTGGGATGTTACAGTCTCTAGCATTTCTGATTATTTGCACTGCATAAGCTGGGAAACTGTGTAGAATACTAAACAATACAATCCTACTCTGAAGTGCTCAACAGCACAGGCATTGTGTTGTTATTTTTTACTGAAACCTTGTGCTGGTCATGCAAGATCAATTAAGGTTGGTAAACTGAAAGTCTTCTTTAAAGATAGAGGCTGAAAAAAAACAAACCAAAACACAAGCCAGGGAGGATTAAAAGTCACTGACAGAGAGGACTTTTTTTTGTCACCTATTAATCTTGAGCTAAAGACTGCTATTCTCACTATAAGATGAATTAAAGTAGTATTTCCTGGGTGGGAAGTTTTGTTTGAAGAAGATTTAATTGGCAAATGCGTCACAAGCTATTAATTCTAAGTTCTATTTTCAGCAAAATGTCAGACTCCTTCCATCCATCTATAAACCACACACGCTGTGCAAATAAGGATCATATCAAGTAGGCAGACGAGTCAGCTTCCAAATAAAATACCGAAAAACTGCATGGATTAAGACAAAGAAATACACTAACTTTATACCCAAATTAAGGCAAAACTCCACCTGTTACTCTACCCATAGTGTTAATATCGTGTGAGTTTTTGGTGTGTAAATGCCTCAATGAGCAGATCTCCAGTTCTGGCTACTTGTGTGTTAATGTGAGCACTGAGGTAGTCCTAGTTTAAAGAGGAGAAGTAGCTAATATATAAGTCACGGCCTTTCATATACGGGCAGGTCTGAGGATAACGATTAGATAAACGCTTCCTTACTCCTCATGGCTTATTACTTTCTTTGATGTCGATCTGTGTGTGTTTGACTCTGCTGACTCTGCAGCCTCTAACCGCTGCTTGTCTTACACTGATGCCGGAGTGTAAGTGGGAGGGGTGCTATTAGGGAAGGGCTGAGCCGGTGTGTGTGTGCGTGCGTGCGTGTGTGTGTGTGGCTTGTGGAAGGAGGAAAACATGGCTCTCCTGACAGACGGACAACCTCTTCCTTTTGTAAAATCCTGTGTGTTTGTTTGTCATGAAGGTAAACAATCTGTGTCCCTCCTGGCACTATGGAGCGTAAAAAAACAAAAAACAAAAATATGAAAAACATGTCATGTTTCTTCAGGTTGTGCAGTGACCAGGAGAGGGGCTCAGATATGTAAACCATCTACCACAGTGGCCTTTTGCCAACTTTCTTTGTTTTTGCAAACTAAAAAAAAAAAAGTCACATTTTTGCCACGGGGAACGAAAAACAATGTATTGCCATGGTATTGGAAATAAAAATAAGCAGAAAAAAAACTTTTTTCTGAGTCTGACAGAAACCCCAGGCGATGTTGAGCAATAGCTCATGGTCCTGCATCAGGCCTGAGGTTGGACCTTTGAGGTGTCAGCTTGAGCGGACAGGACACCAACAACAAGTTGTGGTCTTCACTGATGATGGAGTCTTCACCGGACACGAGAGCGCACATTTGTGAGTTAATCAGAGAAAAATAATTTTAAAAAGGCTCCACATGAACGTTAGATGCTACACCGCACGTCCGCTCAGTCATTGGTTGATTTAAATCTCTTAGTAGTTCGAAGGCCCACAGGGCGATGTGGGAAGAGGTGGGGTTAAGAAAAGGAGGCGGTCCTTCCATGTGGCCTCTAGTTCAGTAGAGGAAGGATAGGACGAAGGGGAAGAGGAGGAGAGGGGAGGGAGCGGCCGCTCTGAGCCACGCTTATCATCTCTTGTAGTGGTTGGGCGCGTCAGCGAAGGCAAACTTCAACCTGTAGGCTTCAGCCAAAAGTACGCTCACTTCCTCATTGCCCCAGTGCATTGTGGGTAGATTCTGCAGCAGGATCATCAGTCCCTGTTAAAAGAGCAACAAACATTTTAGAGGACTGAGACAAACACAAACCGGCAGGCGAGTGAACAGTAAGGAAAAGCACAAAGCAGTGTATCTGTTTCAGAGGAACAAGAGCAGTGAAATCCTGAACAGAGGCGGCTAATGTGAGAAGACTGTAAAAGAAACGATGAATCAGCAGCTGTTCGATAGAATAAAGGGTAAAGGAGGCGAAAGGGAAAGGGAAAGAACTCACACTGCGTTGGCAGAAAACGGGGAATTTTATTATACTATAAAGCATAATGTCAATGCAAATGAAAGTAAAAAAAAGCCATACAAGCTAATTTTCAGATGTAGCTTGGGGTTAAACCAGGCTTTTATATTAATGTTTTGATTTGAGGTAATTACAAATGTATTTTTGCAAAGAAATAAAAAGGACATTTGTATTTGAGCAGATGGCAGTGCATGAGTCAAAAGGGAGATAAAAGCTAAACTACATTTTACAGTCTATTAAATATTTACGTTATATTTTCAAGCAGAAAAGCCAAGCATTTGCTGATTCCAGCTTCTTAAATGTGACCTTGTGTTTTTCCACAGGTACATGTCACTGATGACTAACACCAGATGAAAAGTCAGAATCAGTTCAACTTTCATTCTCTGGAGAACATGAATCCATGTGAATACTATTTACAGTCACACTGCTGACATGGCTGACAAACATGACATATACTAAAAAAACATGATGAATGAATGAGTGGAAGAGAGCAGCTCTGTAGACCTGACGTTAACCTGTGTTTTTATCAACTGCTCACAAGTGGACTGATGTTCATACAAGAGCTGGAATGGATTCTGCTTTTAGGACAGACTCTGGGGCTTCACCAGGGATGGATATCATAAGAAATTATTAAAACTGCAGTGGAAAATTACTCAGCATTGCAGTAAATTCCCCCATAGAGTCATGTCTTTTATGATTCACACATTTAAGGAACACAATCATAATCATAACATGATAAAGTGAACGGTGAGGATTAGGTGGCACAATACTGGCAAAAAATTACACTGATTTTTTTTCAACCCTGAGCTATATATTGCAATATGAAATAGCTGTGTGGTGCCGACATGAATGGCCAAACAAATTAGTTGTGTTTCCTCTTGTTGTGGCAACAACTGCAAGGCACTATCGACACAGAACACATGTTCCAGTATCATCCTTCTGGTAACCGAAATAATCCCAGATAACTGACATTGCTTTTCTTTTTGGCACCGCCTTCATTTTCAGTGATTTTCTCT
This sequence comes from Ostorhinchus rueppellii, assembly GCA_030068375.1. Taxonomy (NCBI): domain Eukaryota; kingdom Metazoa; phylum Chordata; class Actinopteri; order Kurtiformes; family Apogonidae; genus Ostorhinchus; species Ostorhinchus rueppellii. The sequence continues at coordinate 30,296,381 of JAQQZY010000005.1, forward strand.
TGTTCATTGCTCATTTTTTATTGTTGTTACCAGTGACTTCCTCCATGTGTAGGGGTGTGGTCTGTTTCGGCGAATTGATTAAGGATGATTGTGATTGGTGGATCGCTGTGTGCAGTGTGTGTCAGGTAGCCTTGACATTAGATGAGAACATGTTGAGTTCATTTACCTCCTACATTGTAGGATCTGCAACATGACTATTGCACACCCGTACATCGCAATGACAATGCTCAAATGTTTTATTGTGCAGCTCTAGTGAGGATGATGAAACAGAACGTAGAACTATGTGGCAAAATGAGCAGTCTGAATGGTGTTTAAGTCCGACGACATGACTTTCTAACGGCACTGAAAGCCTCTACAGAACATTCTGCAGGTTAAAGGGGATGAACCCAACATAAGAGACCTCTTAGCTTTAACCACAGTAGTGCAGGTGGAGTGGAACCAGCAGGTCATGGACAATGTAATGATACTCTATGAAGGAGGAGTAAAATGGGAGGACCACTTATGTGTAACTAGTGTGAGAAAAACTGTCGTGTTAACTCCTGCATGGATTACTACCTCATGACTCACAGCTGTATAGTTCCAAAAAAACCATGAGTGCTAATATGTGTAAATATTAAGATTGGCAAACTAATGACCATCAGTTATCAAATCAAACATGTGATGAAACATGGGGTTCCAGACCTAAAGCTGGACCTTACTTTACAATATGACAATGTAAATGGACCAACTGGGTATAAGTATCAACATGAAAACACTGACTGTTATTACTGTTTTTATTTCATTGTCATGTATGACACATACTATTGTGATTGTACCTTCAAACACTGAAAACATACTTATGTATTAAAATGAATTATGCAAAGTAAATGATACACAAACTACAAATATATGTAAATATTCTCCTCAGCTCGACAAAAAGAATGTGTTGGAGTATTATAAATACAAGTATTCTCAAGGTTCTTGTTATATATAGATAAGAAAACCATTCACACTTACACCTAGAGGCAATTTAGAGCCACCAATTAATCTATTAACCTATATGTCCTTGGACTGTGGGAGGAGTTGGAGTTGCTGCAGGGAGGAACGCAGACAAAGGGAGAACATGCAAACTCCAGAACCTTCTTGCTGTGAGGCAACAGTGCAAACAATCATGTTGCCATCAAGCTGTCAGATGACTTTACAACGCTTTAATATGACGCTGTAGGGACTTACACAGAGGACACCAGCAGGATCTGAGTGATAGGGTCTCTGCATGCCCTCCGTGCCTCTGGACACTTGAGTTTTAGACGTGTCCAGGACACAGGTTAACAGCAGGAACGAAGAGAAGCTAAAGCCTAAAGTATTATGTCAAGAGGTATTGTGAGCTACACTGAGGATCCTGAGATATTAGCAAAGCAGACAAAGTTACACAAAGACTACAAAGAAGTGGCTCTTGTCAAAACAAACTCACAATGATGGATGTATTTGGATGTATGTGGTGAGTGTGTACTTGTGTGCATATGTGTCTGAGAGAGAGAGAGAGTTTGTTTGTGTGCGTGTGTATAAAATAGTCTTCTCTCTACCTACTAATTCTGTCACTTATTTACCTATTTAAATTGAATAACGCCATCTTGTCCAGGGACTACAGGTGGAAATTAGCTTCAGCTGCAACCTGGCGCCTACAGCTTTCCTTTTGACTCTATAGGCCAATGTATTGTTGTGCACTGTCCCTGTTCAAATAAAATCGCACCATACTTGCTTCCTCCCTCTGCCTGCGTGCTGGAGTATGACAGAGTTGTTATTAACTCAAGGTGGTTTAATAACAGCTTAGTGAGAAAAAAACATGCAATAAATGTTTTTAAAGACGTGGGTGGGAGTCTAGACAAAACCAGGAAAGAAAGAATAAAGTGTCAAGTACAATTCAGTTGAGTTCAAGCCTATCCCCAGATTCCTGTTTTGTACATTACTGTGTAAGTAAGAAGACAGACGACTGCAACACACACACAAACACCCACACACAAGTTCAATCTTGCCGACTAATACCTCTCTCTCCGAAGGGAATGAGGCAGGTTAGCAGTAAGACAGGCTAACTGTGTGTATGTGTGTGTGCGTGTATGGTATAGATCAGTGTCCCGAGAGCTTTCATCATCAAGGCTGAGATCATTGCCGTGACAACAGGGTTTACAACCAATCACAGTGTTGATAATCACATCGAAGGACAAATCACATTGGGTCTTATGGTGTCTACACTCAAATAACTTCTGGGCTGCTTTCTGCTTCTCGTGTGGCGTCTGGGACAACGTGACTCTGATGCCACACTGGTTAGAATCATCGAATGTGACTCTGAAATGTCTGTGGTGTAACCTTACGCTCAACCTCGTGTGTCAACTCTACTCCATTTTCATGCAGAATCCATCCTCGTCTTTTTACAACTGTTGAGAAAGTCAAACTATTACAAAACTTTAAGTGGGTATATTTACTACAGCAAGGCGCTCTGTGTTATTTTACCCTCCTACATATTAAATTGAAGGTGTTTAGCTCCATTAAGTTTTTCCTTCCTGGCTTGTTTTTAATGAGTCGGTGAGACGACCCCAATGACTTTTCAACAAAAGCATTTGTATTCCAAGAGAGGGTGGAAAAGTACAAGTTTTCTTCAACTAATTAGGCTCAAAGCTGCCATCAGACACAGATACACAGAGTAGGCTATAAATATGGTACAACCTCTGCCTTTTGAAAGAAACAGTGGGCACGGTCGAATATCAGTTTGACATAAATCAGATTATTCATGTTTGTTTTCCATACCCGAGGAGCAGTCGGCGATCACTGTTGTCAGCAGCTGGTTCTTAATATGTATTAAATACTGTCAAATGATGAACAAGCAGTGAGTGAACGTGGCTAAAGACATTATGAATTTCGGCCTCCGATGTTGTAAAACATAAAACAGGATTTCTAGTTAATGATCTAATTCCCTCTACAGCACTGTAGTAGGTCATTATCTTCAAAATCCAGCAACTTGTTCATTCCTTAGTGGAATTTAAAAAAAAAAAAAAAAAAAAAAAAACTATAAGAGATGCTCATTTGAAGCAAAGATCCAGACCTTAACTTTAAAAGGCTGACCTAATGACTTTCCCCCCCGGTTCAGAAAGACGCACTTCTCTTAAGTATTTTCACTCTGAGGGATGAAGACTGAAGACAGAGAAGGCAGCTTGATCAGAATTCTGCTTGCCTTTCTCTCATCTGTATTCAATAGAGCATCACTCTCCCCTTTCATTGCTTACCCTCTCCCATTCAGAGACGCACATTCAAGTTCCAACCGCTACAGGCATGCATATGAGAGCACGACTTTATGTTTGCCTGTCTCATCACGTGAAAACAATCAGATGCTGAAATAAAAAATTATTTATAAAAATGTGTGAACTGCAGATGTCCCACAGAGCATCTGTTACACACATTAGTTAGAATACAAATCACCCGTAACTAATACTCTGCGTGAAAAAGAACAAAAAGAGCAGCTGAACATGAAAAGGAAGAAAGAAATGCACGGTCTAAACAGATAATTTGATTTGTGTAGGTCATAGGTCTGTACGTCATTAACAGCACAGTTCATACGCATCTATGCCCTGAATTTATGCAAATATGTGTGTGGGTAAGCTGAGTATCCTACGCACCACCCTAGTGGTCGTAGATGCCTGGGGCTAGACACCATGTACTTCTACTACTGTACTCAGTGCCCCAGGCTCTTAAAGAATACAAAGAAGGACTCCCAATAGAATACCACTAAACTATGTCCTGGATGCTCCCTACGAGGAGCAAAATTAATATACACTGAGGAGTCACATCACACTGTTGTCTTCTACAGTTTCTAAATGAATGTGAGACCCCTGATATTAGACTTTACAGAACTCATCAAGTTTTTTTTCTTTTTTAGATTAGTAGGTTTTAGCACTAAACAAAGGAAAAGCAGTTCTGTAAAGTAAGCTGAACAGCTTTACTAAAGGGCTCATATTTAGCTAAACCCACTTTTATTAGTCTTTGGTTCATTTATTTGTGTATTCTGTCCCTAATAGTTCCTAAAGAATTTGAATTTGGACCCTCCAGCTGCTGCAAAGCTATCTTTATGTTCATTTTTGCAAAAATTGAGTGGATCTCGACAACCTTCTTAATTCCTTCTTAATTGGTTACATCTATAACTAGTCAAGTCATGACATTTACATATATAACGTCAAGAATTCCAACGGCTATTTCTCTGAGTATGCTATGACTGTCAGCAGCAGTGGTTGTAGTAAAAACTGAAAATACGCCCAAACTTCGAGCTGATTACCTAAAATGTACAGTTCTTGGTTGAACGGGACAGAGCAGCACAGCCAACAACCTGGAAGGGGGTGTGGCATAATGTGGCTCATGTGCATTTAAAGGGCCAGTGCTCAAAACAACCTTTCTAGTGTCATTACTGAGAAATAGGGTTGAAGATGGACCTATGGAGTTGAATTAATAAAGAATTCAGACCCAAGCAGAGCATTTACAGTTTATGTAGAGCCCAGGGAAATGTTTGAAATGAATAATTCCATTAAAAAAAAAAAAAGAAGCAAAATATCACTAAGACAGTTGAATTGACACAAAAGAAATAATTAAGTTAATGATGTATGGAACCAAAAAAACATTCAGTTTGTCCTTATTTTACTCCGAATCAGGACCAGATCATAGTATTCATGTGTCATACGGTTTATTCATATCAATCTTGGTGACAAATGTCAGTATCTATGGGGCTTTAACACTGACAAAAAAATTGTACAGGAAAAACTCCGCTGTCAGTGCAACCTGCAACAACCGGTACCTTGCCCACAATGATGCAGATATTTTTCACAACAGATATTTTCTTTCTCTATTTTTAGAACTAAGTCTGTTCACACAACTGCCATTTTACAAAATATCTCTGTCCACAAGACGATACAAAAACTACAAACATGTAAAAAAACAAAACAAAACAACTAAACTAAACCTGGACTTAAAACTGTGACACCAGGGATAAAACGAGGTCTAGTAGATGTGGGGGGTTTAATCTGTCATGAAGATGTGTAGCAAACGAGAAGTTAAATCTAATCTTAAGTGTTGGTTCTGGTTCTGTAGTGCATTATTTACATGAAATGGATTTGACCATAACGCGGGTCTGATCTGTCTCCAAAATGTATCTGTATGTATCAATCTAAAGTAGGTCATACACAGATTTACAAGCTTGCATAGGACGTTTCGGGTGAAGGTTCATCACATACAGCATTAACAGGCACACACAAAGTGGGGTGTGTCCCCATCATTTTCCAATCTGGCCAATTCCCCTGTCCACATAGCTACACAGCAGGCACACTTTTGAAAAAAAAAAATCTCAGTATTTGCAACTTAAAACAGCATTTACATAGAGGAAAAAACCCATTTTGCTAAATATCTACAGTACAGTGGACGGGACATGTCTTCAGTGTAATAAAATATAACTCACGTTTATACCTCTGTATAAAATTACCTTCGCCAAACAATTTCCCAGAGCACAGAAATGAATGAGCAGGAGGAGGGAAATTTGCCACGTGCTATCACATCTTTATAAATCAACAGCGTGCCTAAATTGCTATGCTACAGGAAAAGGACCAACCACTGTCTAATCAAGGACTGCTTTGAGTGTTACAGCTGTTAAGCAATGCACCTAAATATACACACACGACTACACTCCGCGCATGCACAGGCAAAAATGTACACACCAACACTGACTGAGGAGCTTCATTAAGCACATATTTCTGCATGGTAACCATCTGCTGGCTATCACTTCTGTTGGGCTAATGACTTTAATACGGTTTAATTACATACATCTCGCTGTCAGGGGGGAACGGTGTACTCACTCCACTCCACACAGGTGGCAGCACTCCACACCGAGAGGCCATGAGCATCTGTGTGTGTGACTGAGTGAGTCAGCATGAGAGAAAAAGGAATCTGCACAGTCCGTGAAATTCAATGTATGTTTGGCATGTGTTTAGAGGTAGTGAGAGGTGTATTTGCAAAAGAGGATCAAAAGGGACTATTTGGGGCGCTGTTAAGTATAATGCATGCACATTTGCACCTGCATATGCTTTTGTTCAAGACCAAATAAGTGAAAAGATGAGACAGGAAACTGAAGGTATAGCCAAAGATGGAAAAGGCAAAGTGTGTGTTTGGTGCTTATGGAGCCATCCTTTTTATGTGTGTGGGTTGTGGTTATTCATGCATGAATATCCATTTTTCTCATAATACTAACAAGTACATTGATCCACCATTGCCATACACTGTACATTATAAAAAAAAAAAAAAAAAGCCAATTAGCTCTCCATCTCCTACGCTTGGCAAGGTTTTAAACTGGTTAATGGATATTGATATAGTTTGTCAATACAGTCTGTGCATAGGCCCTTTCTTCAGAAACAGAATGTGATAACATGCTTACACAGCACCTAGACCACATAGAAAAACATTTACTTGCCTGATGTATAGTTATTGTATAACAGGCCTCTAACCGCTCATTCGTTCTTTGAAAAGAGGCACAACCTTAAATAGGTGTGGAGAAAATAAAATTAAAGCCACACAATTACTTGGGGCAAAGTAAGTAGATAAATATGAGAACAGTTACAGCTAAACTATAATAGCACTCAAGAGAACACAGAGCTCCACTGATGCCAGGAGTCCAGAGTTCTTCACGTTCTACAATGTTATGAACCCACAAACCAACCACAACGTATGTCCAATGTCTTCAGCTGCTACTGGTTGGTTACCATGGTAACAAAGATCTCCTAATTTGTCAGTTGGTGACACTTACCAGTACTAAGTTAGCCTGGGGCTCTGTATGGCTAAAAAAGGAAAGTGAGAAATACTTCCAGCCTCCACCTCTTTTTATAGACTTGCTCCAAAATTTAAGGGGTTCATCCTCAACCCATGACCTACTCTGTGACTACATTTCATGAACTTCGGTGCAGTAGTTTATACATAATGACAGAGATGAGCTGACAGTGCAGAGGTGATCACACCATCTGGTTGGTGTAGGAAATAATACGCATCATGGAAAGATTTTGTACCTGATTTATATTCATATTCACCCAACTAAGTTGGATAAAACCAGGTATATATAAGTGCTAGAAACTCCCAGAGACACCTTCCTTCAGATACGATTAATACAGCGATTGAAGCTGTCTTCACTAATGGTGGCTTTGGCTGAACTCAAGCTTACACAGGTATGCACAAACGCAGACGTATACGCAGACACATCAAGATAAAACACACAATCAAAGCGCTCTCTGTGAACCAAATCGGCTGGCAGAATAAGACAGTGCTAAGTGAAGTGAGTACAATGAGTGCCCAAGTCGTGCGAAGGTGCCTTGCTGTCTTTCCTGTGGTGTCAACTATAGCTCCCAGCAGTGAGCAGCAAAAAGCCCTGGAGAAATTAATGGGGAAGAGATGACAGCTGTGATGTGCACAATCTTACCAGCAAACACACTTTTGTGGCTAAAAATGGGAATCGGCTGCACTATCTGTTGTGTTTCTTTGACATGTACCATTTCACCTCCGACCTCCTTCAACCAACACATTTACATGAACACATATACACGACACAAGTGTGCACATACGCAGACTGTCACCTGTGTGCACAAATTTCAGGTTTCTGGTGGTGTAATGGTGTTTTGCAGCACCCTGTGGTGTAATGGGCTTAGGCACTGCTCTGTCAGGGCCATTAGCTTGCTGTAGTCCGTATAATTACACAAAATGGGCACTCTGGCAAACAGTAGGTGCTAATGTAGGAGGTTCAGCAGAGGTAAAAGCTAATGTAGGATAGCACAGCCAAGTTGTCTTATAAAGAGTACATTCTTTTTCTGGTAAAAAGCTAAGGAGGGATGCAAATAATATTGCCATGGAAATTAATTATTCTCCCATTTTGTAATATTTAATTAATGAACAACTTAGCAATAATTGTCACTAAGCTATTCTTTTAATTAAATGGTAGATACAGAGAAGCTTCAAATAGTAAAGACTTGAGCAGAATTAACTCAAACTAAACTAATATATAAAATAATTGCATCATAAAAATCATTGGAAAATTAAATGTATGCCAAATTCCAAGTCCAACATAGTGGACTAGAAACTGATTCAAATCTTGCTATTTCCTCTAAATGTAAAAAACAAACAAACAAACAAACCCTTGGCTTCAGTGATGTAAACCCAGAGGAGTCAAGTACCGTCAGCAGATCAAAAACACACACAGTGGCAAAAAAATATACATGAACTTGGGAATTTATTTGTTTTTCATGGTAATTGGTCATAAAATGCAATGTGGTCTGCATCTAAGTCACTGCATCTATGAATGCTTAATAGCTGTGTTCAATAAAGACGTGTGGTATTAAGTTAAAAGCATTGGGTTTGTCTGTAACTTTTGTCACATTTATGACCAATTCATGCAGAAAACTACACATTTTCATGAAACCGAAGACAGATCGACAACAGAAAGAACTGCAAGGTTCATGAAAAAAATGACTTAAGCACCTGAAAAGAAAAAAAAGAAGAAAAAAAGAGTGTATTCTAACAATCCCTTGTGATGCACAGATTACTAGATTGTAAAAGGCACCACTCTAACACATCACTGAATACTCCTTAAACAAAATGATGACGGACAGAAAGACATGCCGACTACTATATCCTGGGGCATAAAAATGTGAGAGACATGCAAGTGGGTAGAATGTTTCGTGATTTAAATATCGTGGGAGTGTGAACAGGATTAAAGCGTGACTGAATGGATGACAGACTGGTTGAAAGCTTTCAGCCTGCATAAAGCCACAGGTGATGGTGAATTCGTGTTGAGGTCATCATTTGGATACTCCAACCTCTGCCGACACCTCACAGAAGGTTTTATTTTTACGGCTTTAATTAAAACACCAGAAAAGTACACGATTTCTCTTATGGGAAAAAAAAAAATATATATATATATATATAGCTCCTGACAGTTTTTGTTTCAAATGAGTAGGTGTTAGCCTCGTACTAGTCAATGCCAACCCAATGACAAGTTCAAAACCCCGAAGTAAAAAAGCAGCCAGAAAATAATTTAAGTGCTAAAACAGTTATGTGTGCTTCTTCTGCGGATCAATCCATTTCCAGTGATAGATGGCTCTGCTTGAGTAGTTTCAGCATGTACACCTCCCAAGTTCAAAAGCAGTCAATTTGCAACCATTTGCCCCCTCTGCTAAAAATGGCGTATGGTTTTGTTTTTGCACCATTTCTACCACTCAAGATTTCTGTCAGCAGCGCACGAGTCGATCTATCACAATACATTTATCCCGTAGAGCTCTGCTTTTGAAATACCAGGCTTAAAAATATTCTTCTGTATTGGAGAGAGATACAAAATGGCCTACAGGATATCTTCAAATGCAAAATACCCCTCATGAGTAAGACTATGTTTTTTTGGACACATACCTCAGGAATGGCTGAAAAGAGATAAACATTTAATGAATATTTTACTGGTGTCCTGTAAAAACACTATCACCAGGAAATGGCTATTACAGGAGAGCCCAAGTTTAAATGGATGGATGGAAATCACAATGGACATTCATAAAATGAGGAAGATAACAGCATTTGTTAATCACAAATTGAAATTTGGTTCATACTGGGAAAACCGGGTCAACTATGTCACACCCTATAGACCTGATTTTGTAATCACAAATCAGCGATTGTGTTGTATGGAAAAGATCACTCCCTACTTGTACATAGTTTGTAGTATGTAAATATCATGTACCGGATGCGAATGTCTGATACTGACTGTCAATTTAAAAAAAAAAATGTTCTTCTAAATCACAGGTGTGATCCGGGGGACCAAATCTGGCCTACCAAAGGGTTCAATCTGGCCCCTGGGATGAATTCATTCATTCATTCATTCATTCATTCATTTTCTATACCCGCTTTATCCTCTAGGACAGGGATCACCAATCCTGGTCCTCGAGGGCCGGCATCCTGCATGTTTTAGATGTGTCTCTCTTCCAACACACCTGATTCAAATAATAAGCCTATTAGGAAGTTCTGCAGAA
>JAQQZY010000005.1:30329837-30345537 GCA_030068375.1 Ostorhinchus rueppellii
TCACACTTTTACTCAAGAAGCCTGTGAAGAAAAGGCAGTTTTTAGCGGTATAGGTTTAGACGACTATATCTAACCTTATGTCACAAAATAAGAAAGAATGTACTGGACAAGCCCATTCTGCTGTAATCTATGTTACTGAGATCACTTGTGTTTTAGTTGTTACTTCAACAAAAACAAATAAAAAAAACATGGAAAATAATACTACTGTTCTGTGAGAGCCGGTGTTGCAGTTCTGCAGCTCATTACAGAGTTAGATAGAGTCACCTTATAGAGTGGCCCCTTGGATTGTACTGAGATTTTGTTTGGTCTAGAAGAGACCAGATATAAGCAGCCTATTTCAGTATATGATGACCTCATGGACTGCATAATCCATAAAATATAATACAGACAGATTGTTGAGTTATAAATCCTGAGAAAGAAGTGCTTTCATAAAAATATGGTCTGGAATAATTATTTAAAGTATGACCTTGGCAAGTGTATTTTATTCACCACGGCCAAAATGTTTCCTGATCCATTAAAGACAACCTGCATCAAAAACTATTTGTTTCTTTTTTTTTTTCACCAAAATGACACTGATTAATCATCCAAGTCTTATCGTTTTATGGATGAGATGCTGTATCTCTGTGACACCATGGGTATTATGTGTATACTATAATTACTGCAGGAGTTTCAGCTAAACTTGTAAGAGGTCTACTAGATGTGCTCCTTTCCAGTTGAGGTTGAAGTTGCTTACATTTGATGAACCTCAACAAAAGGTATCTGGCTTTGAATGCTGCTCATTTGTTGCCCAGGTTGATTTTGCAAAATACATCATTCATAAACTCAAAGAAAAAAAAACAAAACATGAATGGCTGAATTTATGAAGGATTTATCTTCACCAAAGGAAGTTGGAGGACAGACGACTAAAGTCAGATATATTTATTAAAGTAGACAAAAATGAATGAAAATATGGATGCAATTTGTGACATCTGTTTTACTAAGGTCAATTCTGTTAACAAGAGTTTTAATTTAGTTTAAAGGATATGTTACTGACTGAGAGGGATGTATTTACATTGCAGAGATTTGTTCTGTTCACGACTCAGTGTCCATTGAATTACTAAAACAATTGTTCAAGCTTCCATATATAAGGTTAACATAATAATCTAATAATGGAGGGACAACATGACTGATGGTGGTGAAAAGATGCAACTTTTTTTGTCCAAAGACTTCATGGCCCAGATGGAAGCTTCTCACATGGATATGGACTAGAGTCTGCCAGTTGGTGACCACTAACATACTGTAAATAATTAAGAAGTCTATATGCATTCTTCTGATGAGTGCAAGAAAAATGACCACTATCACATGGATGAAGATTACCCCCCAACACAGCTGTTCAATGGTTGCAAAAAGTCAAACATGTATATGATAGAGTGCTTAACAGCCCAGTTACAACTAAAACCCCCTACTTTTAAAAGGAGGTGGGCTCCAGTTCTTGATTATCTCAGTTAGAGTTCTTTCTCTCTTCTTCTCTTCTTGTATACTGTTAATTATCTGTTATACTGTTAATTATCTGTCCTTTGCTGATAATGGCAACAAAGTAGAAAAAAAAAGTCTAAATGAGTAGAGACTATTAAACACAACAGAGCTGGTTCTACCACTGAGCGGCATTTACTAAGAGTTCAAAAATGTACAGCTGTATGCTCATTTATTTCACGAGGTTATTCTGAGTACTATGAGAGTACCACAGTCAGGTACATGAAAATATTTCATGTCTGTCCAGCTCTCACTGAGTTTCCCAGTCTCTCCAAAAATCCCTCAAACGACTAGAAAGCCATGAGTCAGTGTGTGAAACAACCTGCTAAGGTGTGAATAGGACAGACTTGTATTCAGCTGAGACAGAATCCACTCTTTCTGCCATTCCGCTCACTGAAAGCCAAAAACACCTACAAGACATTCTTATCAAGCTCTGAATCATCAGATATGCTCCGCCTGCCAGCTGACAAAGGTTTAGTGAAAAATGCACAGAGAAGAAAAAAGTAAAGGAGCTATAGTGTGTCGTGATGATTTACTATAAATCTTTCATAAAAACTAAATTCAAAGCCTATGAGTAATTATAAAGGATGGCTGACCAGGAGAAAAGGGCATAAAAATCACAGCAGCTGGCCCAACCAAAGCATTTTTTTTTTTCTGAGAAAAATGTGTTTATTTGGCTTTCCAATCACTGCTGCCTTCATAAGTCAGCTGAGTGGGGAGTGACTGCACTTAAACTGGAGGACCTCCATGATTAAGAGTGTTCAGCATCCGTTTTTCAAGGTTCATGAGGAGTGCACTGTAGCTGACCCAGCAGCTGAATGTCACTGAAAATAAAACATTTTTTTGCTGGCAAGGATGCTTTTTACAGTTGTATGAATTGTTGAAAGCTGATAATACCACACATTTGAGATAGCTTTACATAAGAGTTGGCATAATCTAAATGAGGAATTCATGAAAAAAGCTACAGTAAAATGTGATGTAAGACTTCATGTAGGCAGTTTTTTTTTTTTAATCTAACTATTAATATTCAAGGATTCACAATTTATGAGAAGTAAGCATGAAAATGCAAAAATATGACATATTTTCCAACCTTGTAAAGTCAGGAAAAGGGAAAACAAAATTTTCCCTCCTGTCTCATATGTGGTTTTTAGCTGTCTATTGCAATCTGTCATACTGCTCAAAGTTCAGTAAGAGTTCATAAAGATTCATTTGCTATTCATTCCCCTAAGCTATGGTTTATTAAAAGCTATGTACTATGCACTTCAGGTAAACTAAACATAGCCATATTTAAATTCTTAAATTCTATCAAGTCTTATTCTTGTCTACTTTTGCCTGCAACTGCCAGCTCTTTCTCCATCCATCCCTTCATCTCTGATTTTCTTCAACACTTCACTTAACTCTGTTTTACCCTAACTGTGCTTGGGTTCTGTTCTTGGCTCCCTCCTCCTCAGCTCAAAAGCTCTTTTAATCTCTGAACTACAAACAAAATTAAACTTTATTAAAGAAATATGTGTTTCTGTTTTGTTTGGTTGCATTTCTGTGAAAGTGATACATTTTTTTTTTTTTCGGATTGATGCCTTTCACACACTACCGTTGTGGAAATGTCAGACCTAAGACTTCAACTCATGAATATCAGAGCTCTGAGTAAACATGAGCAACATTAACCAAAGGTTAAAAAGTACAGACACAGAGATTTGAGTTAATTCCACAGCAATGAGTTTGGGAGAAATGAAGTACATATGCAGAAAAAAGTACAAGAGCATGAGTGACTGAGTTGCTGTAGGAAAAAGAGCAATAGTGATAGACGACTGCAGACACTGGTGCTAAGATGAGACAAAGTGGCAGAAGTGTCACCACTGGAGAAGTTAAGCTTGATTCTTCAGCTTTCCATTCCCCTCGTCTCTGATCCCACATCTAAACCCGTGCATCAACAAGAAAATCCATTGTATGTACTCAGCCCAGCCCTGAACCATACACACACAGCACATACACACAAACACCACTCAATCAATAGTAGACATTAGGTGTTATCGACAGCGCCAGCTGAGGTTAACTATTCAGTGTAACCATCCAGTGTAGGCACCACCTATTAAGCTGTGTGAAAATGTAAATAGGCAGCTGAAAGAGCAGGTTTGAATGTGTTTAAATGAGATTACAATCCCACTCTCTGTTAAACATACACATCTAGGTCAACTCTCACAGGAATAAAGAAACAGCAGTCACAAGATAAAAAATAAACCATACATTTAATCAGCTAAAAGCTTTGTTCTACATGAAGACAGTGTTATATACATCTTCCATTCCCTGAATTGGCTCATCCTTCACTTCATAAACTTCTAAAACTACAGACTTTTTAAAAATGATTTTGTCCTTTTTCTTCATATCATCACCAGCCTGTTTTTAAAGCTCGTCCTTGCATGCTTTCTGTGTGTTCCCTGCATGACTAGAAGCTCTGTATAATTAACCATCATAGAAAAAGCGGCCTTGTTTGAATCCCTCTTTTAAATATATCTGTATTATGTTGCATCATGCCACCGGGTTGGCGGGAATATAATGGTAGGAATTACAAAAGCACCACTTCGAAAGCAATCATAGATGTCATTATCAGAGAACATCCCCATTTCTGAAATCCCACACTGAGCCAGATAGATATAAATGGACAGATAACAAAAAAGCAGGATAATGTTAGCTTTTCTGTGTGCCTCTGTACCTGGTAGGTGTCCCACAGTCTGATAGTGCAGCGTAGCGGGAGCTCCCTCATCAGGAGGTTGTTCATCCAGCGGAAGGCGAACTGCAGGTACTCCACCTCGTACTGCTGCATGTGGCGGTGCACAGACTCTGTCAAAACATAGATTATAATCATTTTGAAAAATAACCAAGAGACAGATTTAAGTTACAGTGCTTACAGTATCTTTGGGTGCCATGAAATGGAAAATTGCAGGGTTGCAGATCTCAGGATGGAAGGTGAAAAAAAAAAAACACTTTTAGAGACTGTGTGTCAACAGGTGGGTTTATTTATAACTTCCACCTTATTTACAAGGAATTTGTGACTGTGTAAGTTAGTAACAGTTATGTAACGGCGCCTCTATCAGATGCCGTCTAGGAAAGGAACTGTGATGTAATCGGTGCTGAATAAGCTCCATGTCAGAAGACAGAGGACTGCATATACTGTAGATTAAAAGCACCCAAAGTGAGGAAGTAAAGTGTGTATTTGGGCTGCATTATGTAAATATTTAGAGCACCTGTTTTATCTCTTTAAAATAATAGCTTTCATTCAGATTAAAAAAAAAACAAAAAAAACTATTATACTATCATACAATCAGGCTCATCCATGTCCCTATGGAGTTTTACTACATTTCATTTTATGTCTAGAAGAGACAGAATGCGTTAAATATTGTATTTGCACCATCAAAAGTGAAAGTGTGTCTTAGGAGTTAAAATTACATTGTATACATTATTTACTTGCTTCCTGATGCATTCTTAATTTAATACTTTGAGATATATATATAATTTTTTGGGATTTTTTTTTGAGAGTACAGGGAGGACTTCTTTTTTTTTGCTTCCTGATACTGCACTGATGGGCATTAATGCTGCAGTGAAGACAATGCTGCGTTTTGATTTAGTCTTTGTTATTATACTGACACTATAATGAGTCAGTCTTTCTCTCTGTCTGTCTGTACTGGCAGATCAACTAAAAGGGGTGAAGGCTGCCTTTTTTCCTTACTTTTTATAACACATGCTTTAACATAACATTGTACTATTGTAATTATCCATGTGTTTACCTTTTACATTGGATACATTTTTGCTTGGCCATCATTTCTCGTATAAAAAATCAACATGATTTCTTTTTGTCTTTTAAGCTTGAGTGTTGAGATCCATCCGCTTTGCGTACTTTGAATTCTGCCTGACATGACCTTCCCTCTGAAGACAATATATACAAAAGAAATAATAAAGTAAATTAGCAAAATAGAAAGTTATTACCCATCTCCCCCTGCAGCATCAATCATCTCTGAATGTGGCTTTACTTGTATTTAGTGCCTATCACATATTCCTTGGATACAGTACTTCACCTACCACTCTAGCACCACAATGTCCGATACAAAAACAATCATATAATAACAAGAAATTTCAGGTGACCTCATTTGAATTTCAGGCGTCCTAACATGGGGTCCCGACCCCAGGGTTGAAAAACACTGCTCTATGGTGTCAAGAGTATTTTATACTATACACACAAGTCAGGATGAGTGTGTTTTGTTCGTCCTGGTTTTCAGTATATATCCACATCAGGTGACAATTTCCATACCTACCTCCTTATGACCATAAAATGATTTTTAGTTTCTTTGGCACATTATTGTTTCAAGTAATGTTCTCAGAGCTAATAGCCAACACTGAAATAAGACCATAAGTTACATCAGACTGTCTATATCTGATCCCTACGAGGAGTTCAGATGTCAGACAGGCTGGCATAAACATTCACAAGGAAGAATGGATGAGAGGCACAAATGTCAGTTGAAAACTTGCTGCGTATGGGGCTGTGACACCGAGAACAACTGCCTTTGTTCCTTCCTCTGCTCTTGATAAATGTTTGTTTTATGCTTCTTTACATAACAAAAGATTAAAAATACCACTCCATATTCAGTGACTCCCCATTTCATAGTCATCAAACCCATGACACTCATTCTCTCACACACAGACACACACGCATCTCATAATAGAGCTGTAATTATAGACCTGTCAGAGAATCTGTGAGAAAAGCCAGTTAGGGAGGAACTATAGCATCCTTTTCTCTCACACTCTGTTCTCTTAATCAAGGCTGACTGACAAGAGCACACGCAGGCACACACACTCCCAGATACAGCATTAATATGGGTTTAGTTGTTGAAAACACTATGTTCAACATTTTACATCAAAAGCACATACATTGTTGAATGCCAACAGACACTTGAATGACACCTGTCCTCCGTTGAACACACACACTTTAAAGAATTGGGCACACACTCCACATGAGAAGGGCGCGAAGTAAACACAAAGCTATTATTTCACACTCCTCTCTGCAGTTTAATTATCACATGCTGCTGTAAAAGCATAAACAAGGCAAGCTCATTAACGGGGAATGCATCATGGTGACAGATCTTAGCTAGCTGCCAAACAGAGAGGGAGAGTGTGGAACAACTTTAGACAATGTTAAATTACACTAATGAACTTGCTCTGCCTAATATTAGCAACTTCGCCAAACACAGAAACGAAGAGGTGCACAATGGGGAAGTGATGGGAGCGATTCTCATTTGTCATGAGAGGAGGAGGAGAGAAAAAAAAGATAAATAAGTCCAAGTGCTAAAACTTGTGACTTCTTAACCCTTGGCTTGTGTCCAGCTGGCATAGTGTTTGGCATGCTGGGAGACGTAATCACAGGGGCTGAGGCAGGTTGAAGATGACACTTCTCTTCGACACTGATTGACTGATGAGGCGTGTCTTCTTTCCTACTGATGGTTAAAGTTTACGATGGAGGCCACAATGCTCTCCACGGCAGACTGTAGCCTGTGGATGTTGAGGTACAAGCAGACAGTGAAAGGTCAGAGGTCATACAGTGACTAGTGAGTAGCTCCCAGGATTTTGCTGATGAGGCTAGTTCTGCCTGCCTTCATGTTCTCCTTGGTCCAAAACGTAATTACAGTGGCACTTTTTTCCTCTTTGACTTTTCCCCCCAGTAACCGTCCTAAGTATAACAGCCTGCATTTGTGTGCAAATACTGTGGTAATAAATGAATGTGTAATTTTGACACTATCTGTGGTCCACACGTGTTCTCTACGACAGTTAATTTCATCCCTGCAGCCATTTGAAGACAGGTGGATAGATATGTTGATAATTGTGCACCTTTCAATATGAAATGTGGTCCATCAGAGTGTCATCTACTATTTTTACACCGAGTAAATCACATGCAAATGTCACCAGGCTCCTACAAACTTCAACACATGACTTTTACGCCAATGGCATGGCATTACTGGTACTCATCAATCCTGTGCTCTGTGGACTTCTTTTATTCAACTGTTTTTAATGTGTTATTCTTGAAATATTCATTATCAATTATGACTGTGATGTGCCCTTTTATTATGAAAGATACAGTGGAATTGAAATGAAATTGCATTGGATTGATGTGATTACATCAAAGCCTTTGACTCTCTGTCTTCTGGGGCTTCAGTATATTTCAGTGCAGTGTTGGCTCTTTAAGCCTACTGTATTCTGTACCTTTGAAACCTAACAGGTGCTCTATTTGTAAGGTTCAAAGAGAGACATTTGTTTCTGAAAACTACTAAGTTATGTGGACAAACATGATAGATAGAATACAGTTAATTAAACTCATAAAGCAAAGTCAGGAATTCCGACCTATTTTTCAAAATGCGCTGCATCCAAAAGCAAGAAAAACTCTGGAGGGAACAAAGTCTGGCAATGAAGTTTAAAATTAATGGGAATCACCAGTGCAGTCAAAATTACAAATTTTCAAAACAAGTTTGCAAAAAAAAAAAAAAAAAAAAAAAAATCGGTATAGGGCATACTTAAACAAATCTAATGTAAAACATAAAATAATGCTGGAATGAACAGGAGACTGCAGAACACTGTAAGAGCTACAACATGCTTGTGACAGGTGAGATGAGGTTCAAAGATATTAGAGCATAAACCTGAACTACAGTATATAGTTGGGCTAAACTAATGGTACAATTACATAAAAACAACACTCAGCTAAATCACATTATAAAGTACCCAAGTGATCATTTATTTAAAAGAAAAGGTCTCGTGAAGCAAACACTGAATACATATAAAATTACTAATGCTGTAAATGTATAGAGACGGAATGTTTCAAACATACTGCAAAGCATTTTACACAGCAACAGCTGCTACAAAAAAGCACATTATCCTTTTTTTTTCTCAAACATAAAACATAATGTAGCCCTTTTCTGACTTTCATTATAAAATACAGTCTCACAATACAGCTACCAGCCTTTTTATATGATTCAGGCAGACTGCACGATGTGAGTGCGTCCCCTCATTTACATACATAAATTCACCTTTGGGCAATTTGCATGTTGATGAACTTGTGCTAATGCACTTGCATGCACCAAATACAAAGAAAGAGATAAGAGCCAGATAAAGAGATCAGAGGAACATTACAAGCATGATGAAAGTGTTTTGTCTTTTGAGGAGGTACAGATGCCAGAGTCAAGCAAGGCTAACAGGAGTTAGCACTTGTTACAAGTAGGATAATTATGGGGGGGTATCTAAAGGAGGGAAAAGCAGGGGCAGAAACACATTTTCCATCAGCGTCACCCCAGCGTTAATAAGTAGAAGTATTGAGAAAAAGAAATAAATATCTTTGATTAACATTCCTTGCAAATTGTTGCATTATTTTGCTAAATTCAAGGCAAGAGATCTCATGTCATGGGAATGAATTCAAAGGAAAGAAAAAAAAGAGAGAGATATGATAGGCATGTTAGAAGACCAAAAAATGAAAAAGAATTTGAGGAAAGTGTGAAAAATAAAGTTTAAAATTGACCAGTCAAAGCATCCAAACCTTGGTCATAGCTACAGCTTTGAGGAAGAGTATGGTATTTTCACATCATTCTGCGTCATCACAAATAAAGTATAGGGAGATAAAATGAAAGCTTTTGATTTTTTAGTCGATGATTAGATCATTCTGCTGTTTTCAAAAACAGTGAAAAGTACTTTGCATATATTGAGAGGATTGTTCACAAGCCACAGTCCAAAAAAAAATAAGACACTGTAGAAAAATAACAGACTGAACAATTCAACATCTGTTTTCTTTCTCTACCACTGTGTTAAAGTGTGTAGCAGGTAATGGGCAGAGCTAGAGTATATAACGTTATATAGTGCTCCCCTGGCCCCTCCTAGATCTATAGGGGGAAGGATGCATTCTGAGAAGGTGACAAAGATGTACGGGACAGACACTCCTGCATTGTCCTATCCCCGGAGTCAGACATACAAACATAATGCAATGAAAGCCTGAGCTAGGGTCAACAATATCCTGAACTCTGTCGTTCTTCCATCCCGCCCTATTTGTCTCTCCTACCCGTTGTGTTAACAAATAGCCCTGTCTACCTCAGTCTTTACAACTGATGTCCCCGTATCAGATACCCAACTGATACAGGGCTAAAACAAAGCACCGTCTTCTGCTATTTTGAAAGGTGTTTCCTCTCTCTTGCAGAATGAAATGCACTTGTTTATTTTCAATCAGGTTTCTCTGAAGAGAACTCAAATTAACAAGCATCAAGATTAAGTACGATCACTGCTGGGAAAGTACTAGATAGATGATCATGAATAAAACATTACAACACAGTGGAAAAACTATTAAGAAACAATAAAAATCTCGCATTTATAACCGCATAAAAATCTTGATTGCATGACTTGAGCTCAGTAGTCCAACGGGCATACTGTTACTACTCCAGCAGACACAAAAACATCTGCCTGTTGTGAGAAGACAGCGCCCCACCCTTTAAAAAAATGCACAACACTCGAGGTAACCCAGCATTTGATAAGCGCTGATGGGTAATTCTGGAAGGAATGATAGGCCATTGTTCCCAAAACAGATGCTATGTCGACAGCCGAGCGAAAAACAATCCTGTAACACAAGATAAAAGCTATCTGTGATCTCATTAGAGGTGGTAATGTCAAGCTAGCAGGGTATGAAATGGCTCTCCCCCAACTGTGATGACAGGGCACTTATGGAATAAGATACAGTAAAAATGTCGAGTCATTTTTTATGTCTTTTGCTGGAGTTTGGCTGAGGTATTATGACTTTTTTTTTTTTTGGCTTCTCTTCCCATTTCTTAACACACAGACATCTTTTTTTCTTCTGAACTTACAGCAGAATAGGTTTAAATGATCATTTTTAGGCTTTAATGCACAAAAACAACGCGTACTAACATGAGCACTTTCAATAGGAATGTTTAGTACGTCACAATGGCACATGATGAACAGACAGGCCTCCATACACACTGGTTTTCTCTGACACTCGCCCCCTCACACCCCCTACCCTCCAAACATCACATATACACTTGTTCTCCTTGCATCTGAATGCAGTGAGTGAATCCTCCCCTCCCTCTGGCTGACAGAGCGGGTGACAGGATAGTCGGACAGGACCAAGGTTAGCCAAGAACATGACCATTGTACAAAGTCTAGCTTTGATAAGACCTTGTTCTGTGCCACGTGTCATCAGCTAGTGACAAAATCAACTTTGCTAAAGGAAGACTATTCACAAGGGTAGTAGTTAGACTGTTATTATTTTTAACGAAATAGAAAATAGTTTGGAGGGAAAAGGAAAAGTCTGCTAATTAACACTAAGTTGCAAGTGTATGTGAAATGTCATTGAGCGGTGTGTGGATGATTACACTCTCTTTGCATACATTAACTTCCAGCCCTCAGCAGGCCATTGTGTCGTGCTAATAATCAACAGCACGTACACATTTCACTGACAGGCGAGCGGAATAGAAATTAGCATGAGAGGATCGCAGTGACATGTCATTACAAATCGACTGAAACCCTCGAAGTACTGAAGCATGAAAACAAATGTTACCTCCAGGTGTGTACTTATTCTGACATTACAGTTTAAGCTACCTAAGTAAGTGTTAAAAACTATGTCTCAAGTCAGAGTTTAGGGAAAAGTTCTCATTAAATCATTTTAGAAATGACTTCTTGTCCTTCATCACTTCTTTCTATTCTTGTTACAGAATTGGCTACCCACAATGCCACACAAAGGCCAGACATAGCAAAGCTCTGCCATTGTAAAAAGTAAAGACATTTGTATGTGGGTAAAAGAGTTAAGGGGGGGCACTGCTGCCAACAAACAGAGAATAAAATGGATCTTACACATGAAATATTCATACATGAATTTGTGTGAAAATTCATATTTTAAGGTCTCACTTCTCTGACTCTAATTTCCTCAATATTCTTTACGACTGAATTAAAACCAATACACCAAACCCTTATGTGCTTTAGGTCATAAAACAGAAATATTGAGTAACGGAGATGAGAGGAGAAGAGAAACGAGGAGAGAACAACAACAAGAGGAGAAAAAAGGAGAGGGGAACAAGGAGAGAAGAACAGAATAGAACGGAACAGAGGAGGTGAAGGAAAATCGAGTAACAACGGCAGAGCTGTGAGCAGAAAGTACTTTATGGATGGGTGGAAGGATGGATGGATGGAGGCAAAGCAGATGACTCACCATCAATCCTGCTGACCAGCTCCTCCAGGGCCTTGACTTTCCTCTGGATGCCTGGCTGGGCAAATGTATAGTTGTCCTGAGGAGAAAAAAAAAATTAGGATTAGGCCGAGTCAATATAGACTATCTAGAGTGTTTAAGCCCAAGACTTGGACTGCAACATGAAAGTTTTATATTTTAGGCATTTTGCTGACACTCAAAGTAAATACAGTTCTAAAAATCCTTCCAATAATAATAGATTAATCATTACAAGCAACCACCTGTATGCATTCAATTATTTACATTACTCTTATTCATTAGAATTTGCATCATTGTTTTCACCCACCTTATTATTTATTATTATGCATTTATTTATTTTAAAACATTAGAAAAACAGTACTCTATTAACCCCAAACAACCACTAAAACTGGAAGAAAAGCAGCAAAGACAGTTGTAAGATGATCTAATAAAAGAATAATGTCTGTGTTTCACTGGAATTTCTTATAAACCTGTAATGACAAAACTCTGCAGGAAAAAAATGACTGTTGGTCTGGTATGGGTGTTTTTCACTGCATCACAGTGTGCGTCGAAAGGGTATGAATTTTCCCATTTTAGTGCTGTTAATTATTTTCACAAAGGTGCTGTACTGTAGCTATTAAAGTGTTGAAGTGAGGCTGAATGTGAAAGCAGCTCTTAGAATGTAAAAGATCAAAAGTGAACGTGTTGTGGCCACATAATTGGTGTGAAAGACGAAGAAGAAGATGAAATGGTCGGAAGAGTTCATCATACCATTTCACTAATGCCCTTGAAGGAAAGACTGTGCTTTGTCATAAGTCATCAAACTACACACTACACGCTGGCTACAAAAACAAATGAGTTGGTAGAAATAGCAGTTTGTGTTTCTTTTTACAGCATTGTTTTACAAAAAGCTAAAATAACACAGCCATATTAAATCCCCTATGAAGCTCAAACTGCAGAAAAAAAATCCCACTAGAATTTAAGCAGAAAAACCTTCTTTGTGTAGCCAAATCAAACATTAATACTGAGTGTATTGAAGACCTGATGCTGTTTTCTTATGTAAAAGTGAAAAGTGCTGTTGTTTCTGAGTCTTAACAGAAACACATTTCAACCCCCAACTCTCAGAAAATACTCACAAACAGCCAAAAAGTCAATAAATTCCCTTCAGCCTTTACATGGAATCAAGAGGAAGAGTAGTAGTCTCACCAGCCCATGGTAACATATCTTTATATTATATGTATGTCTCTTTATGCATGTTTGTGATGGTTGAATTAATTCAACTTTATACTCCCTACTTAGGTCTGATGTATTTATACTTGCCTCTGTTGTATTTGATTGATGGATGTATTCATTTTAAATATGGATATCAAAAAAGAAGAAAAATAAACAAACAAAACATTTAAACATAAGACATATTTGAATACTTATTTGAAAAGGAGTGAGAAAAAGTATAACTTATAAACTCCCACCCCTTCGCCTTAAATAATTACTAACATTTTTTTTTTTATTTCAAACATGGAAACAAAGAAATTAAAACAAAACAAGACCCACCAACCAGATATCAATAGTGATACATACAAGGGTGATGGTAACAAATGTAACGTACAATGTAGCAATGTAAGTTGTAATAATACAACTAGAAAATAAATAAATAAGGTGGCACATGCTTGAAAAGGAGTAGGAAGAAGTATAAACGTATATACTCCTACCCCCAATCTCTATTCCTCATGGTTTCTACATTAATATTAGCAATTATTATCTTATACTGTTATTATAATAATAATAATAATAATAATAATAATAATAATAAATTTAATAACAGCAATCAATTTAATCTCAATAACAACGGCAATATGACAACATAACAAAACAATGTGACACATTTCTTCAATAATTATGCTAATGTAGAAATACCCTTATAATTTTTATAATACGAAAAAAATAAAACAAAACAAAAAACAATCAATCATCAACAAATATCAATAAAGGAAGTAATATTTTGTGTTGCTTCCTTTATTGATAATTGTTGATGATTGGTTTTTTTTTTCTTCTTATAAAAATTATAATACCCTTCGTAGTCTAAACTTACTTTTACTCTAATGCCTGATACTTACTGTTAAATAATTTTGTTTCTGGCTTTATATTATTATGAATAAATATAATTTACATAAACACATAATATAATAACACAACCATAAACATACATAGATATATATATATACATATACACATACCATATACTTGTGCATCCTTATAACACTCAGTGATACCCAACACCTTCTTTATCCCTGTACCTCTTAAAAATTGTGTCTTGGTAGCTCCTTTTAAATTGTTTCATGCTTGGACACTGCTTTAACTCTATCTTTAATCCGTTCCACAGTCTCACTCGGCTGACTGACACACAAAACCCCTTCCTGGTCGTACGTATTTGGTGAATATTAAAGTTAATTTTCCCCCTTAAATCATAACCTCCCTCATGAATACTGAATAATTTCTGTATATTTGTTGGTAATAGGTTGGTTTTTTTTTTTAGCTTTGTACATTATTTAGGGTTATGGTTAGTCCACAATGTCTGTAGATTTGAGTAATTTTGATTGTAAGAATAATGAATTTGTGTGCTCCTGGTAGCCAACATTGTGAATGTTCCTTATTTCTTCTGATTAAAGCCACAAGAAGTTGTTTTCGGTTTAAGTATGGAAATTTGTTGTATATAATTATACAGTGACGCTAGCAGGAGTCAGAGAAAAGTCAAATGAGCTGGTGTCAAACAGTGACTGTTGTGTCAAATTATAGCAAGTTACAATAAAATATTCAACATGTTTTGGAAATGTAAGTGTAAAACGTACAAAAACACTTTGGTTAAGAATAATAAAATACGATTCATTTGAGTCAGGACACAATAATGATATTTCAGGGCTTTCATTAGGACATGACGACATTAACTGAAGTTGAAAATGATCAGAGGAGTGGACAGTGGTGGTTAGTCGACCTGAGCAGAATACAATACTTGTGAGAACAGCGCATAAGCGTTTTGTGTATATGTGTGTGTGTGTGCACCCAAACACACACACAACAAGGATTACGTTTCCTTGAGGGGTCATTTCAGTGTGGCTGGAGAACAGCTGATGTGGCAAACTATCCAACAGATGGAGAGAATGAGGGAGAAAATGAGAAGGAGAAAGAGAGGAGAGAAAGAAAGAAGAGGAGAGGGGGGAGAAGAGAAGTCATTTAGCAATAAACAGCTCCAGTTGTCCTTCAGGCTCAGCAGAACCAAGGCGCGTGTGTCCTCCTGAGTCCATCAGTGGCTCCAAGGCTAGAAACCGCAGTCTCTCCTGCCTTTTTTCCTACCCATTCTCCATCTATCTCCATCCAATGCTGCAATTCTATCACTGCCCTAAAATGCACTCTTCACATTTTCCTACTGTTCCTTGCCTGTTATTTTTATGTGAAAATAACCGATCCAAATACCACTTAATCTAATTATGGTCAAGAATTAACAGCAAATACTAAAGAAATACATTCATAATATCCCCCAAAATCTAAAACATATTGTGATGAAACTGTTGTTTAATATTCATTAATCTGCCAAACTCTCTCCAATTGTTTTACCGTTTTATTTCCATTGACCTTTAACACGAGCCCAAACTGATATCTTCAAAGTTATCGATTTTTCCTCAGCAACAAACTAATATACAGCTAAATTATGACCCAAAAGCATAAGATATGAAACAGATTGATATTAAAACAAGAAGAATTTAGCTTGCAGCTTTACATTTTTGCTTTAACAATTACTAATAAAAAATGTATATAAAAACAGCTGATTATTTTATAATTAAGAAATCATTAATAACACTGCTCTATAATTTCTTAGAAAATCTCTTTATCAGACATTAAATGTGCTAAATCTTACATAGTTTAATAAGATGAATCAGAAAACAAATGACCAAAGTGCTGGTTAGC
>JAQQZY010000005.1:30357507-30367585 GCA_030068375.1 Ostorhinchus rueppellii
TGTGTGTGTGTGTGTGTGTGTGTGTGTGTGTGTGTGTGTGTGTGTGTGTGTGTGTGTGTGTGTGTGTGTGTTGTCATATTACCAAAACACTGAAGTTTGGTACATAATGATTTCTGATTTTGTGCACACTCTCACACACAAACACAGTATTTGGCAGCTCTGCTTGGTATCCCTGGCAACCCCGGTGGAATGTTGTCAAGGTTGTAATGAGCATGCTCAGTCTGACATACAGACACACAGTCCAGGAACCGGCAGTGGGCCAGGACTACAAAGCTACAATGTGTGTGTATGTATGTGTATGCTCATTCAACACCCTGCCATGCTCTCATCATTGTCTTGTCTGCTTGAAGTCAGGAAAGAACAGAGAGAGAGAGTGGAAGAGAGGCTATGGTTTCTTCATTTCAGTGAGACCTTTCATCCTATCACTCCAGGACAGATGAGGGTGCCCAGACGCACACAAATCACATTTCACTCGCATGGCTACTAGATCTGATAATACAGATATGGAAGTAGTCAGGTCTGCATTGTGATTAGATGTCAGCATAGTTCATCTCACCTACAATACTAACACAACTGCAGAGAAACACTGGGAAGTGTAATTAAATATGGCTGCAGGACACATATAAGGCCAATATTAGCACACCTTTACAGAGATAGAATCAGATGAAATCCTATTGTTAGGACTTAATCTAACATCCCATTGCGATGACAAGTGTAAACATAACCATAGAGGAACAGGCCATCTATCAAGAAAATATTACAATCCGAGATAGCTGAAGAAATAAAACTGTTCAATATTTTCTACATTTTTAAATTGAAGCGACACCAGACTACAATCAACTAGAAGAAGTAAAGGGGGAAAGCATCCAACCAATTTGGAGTCAGCGTTTAGTTTGATAGCTCATCTGTAGTGATGCAGAAAACAATGAGGGTGCATGAATACAGACTTCTCTTCGGGATGCATCGGCTCTCTCCAATAGTGATGGCATTAAATTTGTAATTGAAAAGATTAATTGCGAACAGGCTGGATGGCATTTTGCAGGGTGTTGCTGCTGATTAACAAGGTGGTGAAGTGCCATTGCTCTGCTGTTGTGGGAGACCCAGAGTGTCCCAAAGTCTCAAATTAGTCTTTGTCGTGGCTAAAGCCTAGCTGTCAGGCTTAGTTCCAAACCCAGACCTTGAGTCAGGAGCAGATTACAAGGGATGGCATCCAAGAGTCCAGTGGTTTGTATTGGAGATGGGTATGGCTCATCCAAACCACAAGGACACACATAAGTAAGGGATAAGTGGAGGGAGACCAACAAACAGCTTTACGTGGTCAAGTACATTCAAAACAAACAAATACTCACGCTATTAGACATTTTCATGCTCTGGTGGTCCAAGCAGCTTTTTGTTTATTTATTTTTTGTTTTGTCAAGATGTGGCATCAAAGCACATATATAGTGGATTTGTAAGTGGACCCAGCTTTGATGACCACATGATCCACCTTCAAACAATAAGCCTCTTGGTAACATATATAACAAAAAGCATCATTAGGCCACACTGAATACTTCAAATCATGTGTCTCACATGACCCAACTTAAAAAAGAAAAAATGCTAATTAGTTCTTATAGATGCACGCACGAGTAAAGACTCCTTCAGGATATTCTCTTGGTGATTTCATTTGCAGCTTTGCCTTCAAACTAAGGACCAGCTGACAATACGTGTCTGGGACATGATCCGTGTCTCTGAAGAAATGCTTTACAAAGAAGAACCATGGGAATTTCTGGAAGTTCAAGCTTCACTGAACCCCACAACAGAGAATGGGAATCTCACTGGCATTAGTTTTGTGTGAGATGTGCCTCCAAAATAATCTTTCACCAAATAATACTCTAAAGCTCTTCAGAGCTAGTGTCAGCTGCAGGGAAACAAAAATCCGACACAAGCTCACCTTGAGAATGCAGAACTTGTTGGGTACAGCCAACTTTTGAAAGAAACACTGGTTTGCATGTAGCACCCAAAGACCACCTTGGAAGACAGGCGATGTGTGATCAAATTGGCAGAAGAGCATACACAGACCACAGACTGAGAAACATTGGCAGGAAGCACCACATGCATACACAAAAATGTGTATACACACAGAAAAAGTGAACACACTGATCATGGTGCAGTAATTATTTGCGTGAAAGAGGAAAAACATCATACACTTTCTTTGATGTTTGATCTCTGTAGCGACAGACAACACTCCCACAAAAACAGTAGTTAAAGAGAGATTTAATTTTGGGATGCAGCTGTCTCCAAGAACTCAAATTTCAATTGAGCACTTAATCTCAATTTCAGGTTTAGCTCTGTCACTTCATATCTCTATCATCAATGCATCATTCATTTCCCTTTTTCTACCCTGACTTTTCAGTGATAGTCTTTCCATCTCTCCTTTGGTGTGTCAGTAATGTCTTCTCTCTTGTTCCCTTCTCTTCTCCTACACAGCACTTTGACACCTCTTCTCCTGCTATTGCTATCGGGTCTATCCAAGCTGTTCTCCCCCCCTGTCTTCCCACTTCCTCACCTCTCTTCCTATTGGCCATAGCCAGTTTCCTGCCAGGCCCCAGGGCTCATTTCCTGTTTGTCCTGGCGCAGGGGGCAACTTGTCCGGGGAGACCAACTGCTTGGTCGCTGCCAGCTGCAAGCACTTGGCACAGCTTGGCACACAGAGCCGGGTTACACCTCCAGAGACTGAGTGCGTGCACCTACATATTCAGTCACATGTACGCGCACAGGTACACACAATACACACACTCATGCAAGTGTTGCCATCTGCCCTCTACAACTATGGGCCACAAGTTAATGTGATGTAAGATGATAAACGAGCTAGTTTAGCCTGATGTAATCATAAAGTGTGTGTGCTGAGCATGAGAGGGAGTGTGTGTCTGAGCAAACAGCAAATGGCAATAAAAAAAATACAGTCCCGTTTGACACCCTTCTGTTTGTTTAGATTAATCACAACCTAACTTAAGTTGCAGACCGCCAGAGAGCATGCTGTTGGTTTTAACAAGATTTCAGAATCCACAGCTTATAATATCACATGAGGTGAAGCAGTCATTACTTACAATTTACAGCTGTGATTCAGGTTAAATCTAATGACTGTAATGATGTACAATTTTGTTGCTGACTCCAAACATGCCACAGCCCTCCTTTCACCTTCAGAATGACACCAAAATGATGCACCAGAAGGCACAGACTTTAAAAGGAGACACAGGTTACCTATTGGCAAGACATGTCATACTTTCACCATCTCATACTTCTGACATCCCTTCACCACCACCACCCCCTTGTCACATAGGCCTCTGCATGAAACATGCGATTTTCCTACCGTAACACAATTAGTGTGATAACATAGCTGTTAATGAGAGGAACATTTTCCAGAGAGGTGGCATTCAAACAGTTGGATAATTAAGAGGAAACTCAACCTGGCAGTTCTGGTGTCACCAACACACTAACAGCACATACAGAAAATTACATTCACAAGCACAAACACACAAATGTATGCTGTCAAAGAAGATTAAAGCCAATGAGAATGGAATTATGATGGTGTGAGACACAGGATGTGAGAATATGAAAATAGACAGCTGGAGGTGAAAGAAGGGAGGGAGGGGTAAGAGTGTATGCGTTTGACTGTGGGAGAACAAGAGGAAGTGATACGAGTGGAGCTGAGAAGCACCGTGTTCATTTTCGATGTGTTGAGTGAATTTTACTTTCTCCTAAGACATATACCTTGATTTACACAAACATTTTGGGTTTATAAGACTCATCCAAAGCCAACTGTCTAGTTTCCAAGGACGGGAAGTCAATAGGAAGTTATTCACTGTCTTTATTCCATAGCTCTTAGAAGTTACAAGGATTTTCCTCAAAGAGCACCACTAAGCTTACTCATTCAAAGCATTGAACTTCAGCCTCACCAGTGATAAGGAACGCTTTAGGCCATAAAATCTACACAATCACTCCAGCAATGTTCTCATCTTCAACTATCTGCACTATAAGCTGTATGTCCATACATCAAACAGCGGGCTCCACAGCTGTTGGCAAGATAATGTAAGTCCTTGACATCAAATGGAATACAGCTATTAATACCATATCTGCCTATGTGCGCACATAATGATCCACTTGCCCTGAGGTATGATGGAGTCTTGTATGAGGACGCTTAAAGTGTTTAATGTTGATTAAGGCCACCATAATGCATTAACTGTTACTATAGCAGCCAATATCTTAACTCATACTCCAAGGCTGTCACAGCACCACCCTTCATGTTGGCCTGGGGTGCAGTTGTACAGCACAGATGTGTGCGGTATATCTGCTGACAGGCCTTAAAGTCATACAACCATGGTGACACCATAGATACACTAAATGGACTGGGATTACTATTGTGTGTATTCTGATCCCACTTTCTGCTTCCACAGAAATTGGATAAAAATACCTGGAGCAGCAGAATGTTCAAGAGATGATCCAGTTAGTTATAATTCACATAAAGGTTCTCACATGAAGTTCAATGTCAACACACTTTTCACTAAGAAGGGTGCAGAGGTCTTCCAAAATATCACTGTGGTAGTAAAGTGTGGATTTCAAAATGCCTACCTGGATTGGACAAATAAGAATTTATCCAAACAACCTCCTATTTATGTGTATGCTAAATGAAATGGATATACCATGCAGTTCAGAAATCCAAAGACAGATGCATTGTTCTCTCTTTTCAACCTGTAATTTATACACACATAGTAGGGTAATGTATTCTTTTCATATTATCCTATCTTTAATACACAGTATAAAGTCTTATTGAGCAATTTCAGCATTTAAATAGAAGTCAGCGAATGCATTTTCATGAAAAACATCTTATCCATTTAGTTTGAGCAATCTGTATATTTTTTGAGATGGAACACTGGCTGCAATCGCAGTAATTTAAAGACAACAGAGGCAACTACTCTGTTTTGGTGTTTCTATTAGTAACAGGAGCTTAGTTTAAGCATAGGAGTGTTTAAACAACATTTATCTAACTGTCAAACCACTGGGTTGCATTTTTAGTAAGAATTTCATGCAATTCTAATTTCTCCTTTTAATAAACAGTGAGTATAGATAAGCAAAGTATATGTCAAGAGATATGGTTTACAATAGCAATGTATTAAACAGGGAAGAATCAAATTGTATTAAAAAAATAAAAAAGGTTCAATGTAAAATATAAACCTTTTTAATCATTAAAAGTTTCCATTACAGTTGACACGTACTAAATCTGCCTGCCTAATGCAGGAGACACATTTGGGAGCAGAACGAAGGTTTCCTGAGATGTAAGTGAAGGATCAGTCCATTAAGTCATTAGTGTGTGTAATCTGCAGGCTTAGTTAGGAAGAAAAAACATTAGCGGATCAGTAATAAGCAGACATTATGAACGGCAGCAGACACGTTTAAACACATACACAGTCAATGTGCAGAGCGGTGAGAGACACCTCAAGGGAGGCACATTCCTGCACTGCCACATACACAACACTAGACTATATGGGTGTTGGAGGTGTGTGTGTGTGTGTGTGTGTGTGTGTACGCGTGCTTGTCCAGATCCTATGTGTGTGACTTCGTACATGACTGCATTTGTTTCAAAAGTGCCCAGAATTCAGTGTCTGTGTTTGTCTTTGTGCGCAAGTGCATGTATGAGCACATGGACATGATGCAACTCAAAACACCACACACCACCAGCACAGCAGCACGGTAAGATGACTGTTTCAATTGCCTCCAATTGCATCAGGTCAAGCGGAACGCGTCTCGCTGGTGACAGAATGATAAAACAGATTTTTTTTTTTTTTTCAATCACACGGCTGACAGAGAGAACGAGAAATGGAGAGATCTGAAGCTTTTCGTTGAGGAGAGCTTCAATTTATGGCTTTTTATAGTCAAGTAATTAACTTAATCTAAAAATATTCAATAACCCCTGCGATTATTCACAGAAGATAAATCATTTTTTGACAGAACTATTTCTCTGGATCATTTCTGAGCTCTATTGCTTTTTATCAGGAGCGATGAGAGTATCTCTGGTAATGCTGGGAAATAAGATCAAGGGCGGATGCAAATGAACTATTGATTTTAAGCTTCATATATCCTATTTTCAACCACTGACAGTGATCTTTGTGGTGTCCACCCCAGGCCAAATGAGGTTAATAGCACCCAATTACTAAAAGAACAACAACAAATGAAAAACATCCCTTGGTAAATTGCAGTTTTGTAATAATACTTCCATTCTGACTGGCTGAAAATGCATACTCACATGTCAAGAAAGATATAGGCTAGATATATGGGGATACCTAGAGACACCTACTTCATGTGACAGATGGAGAAAATGAATGTAAATGACAATGATCAAAAGTCTTAGGGTAAAGAACATATTTCAGAGGAATAAACGAGACATTCATGCTGAAAAGGGTAGACAAAGACTGAGACTGAGGGTCAAAACCACAAGGCCGATTCAATTTCTCCAGGCCAAATGCTATTACTTAACCTGAGAAACACTGTGATTGCATTCTAAACCAAATATAAGAGTGGAGACCAAGACTAGGCTCAAGTCAAGAGACACAAAGAGAGACAACGTCAAAGAAAATTGAAGAACAAATCTCAACCTGTCTTGAGTAAAACAATGCCTTCACCAGATGATTAAAGCAGGAGAAATTAGAGAAAGCAGAAGGAGATAAGTACCAAAGTAGAAAAGACAGTGTTCCTGCTGGATGTCAGCAGCTGTGTTCGGGCAATCACTAAGCAGCTCATTAGAGCTAATAACAGCCGTTAATCAGAGAGAGACTTGGAATAGAAGGCTCGACCAATGGTGGCCAGACCATGGGGAGAAAGAAGCCGATATTAGTTAACAGCCTACTGGCCGAGATCCACTCCACAGATTGTCCAATCTATAGATGGACAAACAGGCAGATGGACAAAACGAGGGAAAGAGAAGAGGACTTCTGCAATAATGATACTTAACATATCACCGTTCAGAACTCGGTACTGTCCTTCTCTGACCACCCATGTTACGAGGCAGTTCATTACTATAATCCCCGATGTGAGGATTCAGTTGAAATACAAATGAACATGGCATAGCGCAGCATGATATGGTACGCTATGTACTACAGCCAAAGCTCCATGCCAGTAAATAAACAACAGATCAGAGAGGGAGTAATGTGACAAATGGAGACAGGGAAAGGTACGGCAGGAAACAGATGGCAATGAATTTTAAAAGCTTGGCCTTAAACTAAAAGAGATTTGGTGCTTTTTTGTATATATAAAAAAAAACAAAAAAAAAAAAACATTTTAATTCAAATCAGGGTCATTCAGTTAAACAACCTCAGTTCTTCCCATGTATAGATGTCACCAGCTGTGGTCTGCATTCTGTCTGTATTTCCTAGAGTTCAACTCACTGGTTTGTGGCCTTTGTGTGTGTGTGTTTGGTGTTACACTCCTGCAGGCATTTTCATCACAGCTGACTGACAGTATGTTTCCATCTTCCCAGCTTTGTCCCAGGGTGCTTCACCAAGCCAGTCTATCTGCAATGCCGCACCCCTGCTCACACACAATGCAGAAGTTGTGCGTGTGTGTCGGTATATAAGTGATCCAGGCCACACACTGACTGTGAGAGAACACAGCCAGTTTCTATTCAAAGGAAACGAGAGTGCAGTCATAGGGATATAGGTTCTATTGTACCATACGTACCATACATAGGGATGTAGGTTCTATTGTACCATACGTGCCCCATTAACAGCTTTTACATGCCTTTCCAAGACAGTCCCGATAGCACTCTTGCATTGGAGTCTGCCAGCTTAATTTGCAGCAAAGCATAATGAGAGAAGACTAAGCATTGTACTACATCACATATGGAAAAAAAAACATGCATAAAGACCAGCACAAGCATTAAGATGAAAAGACTAATGTACACACAGAGCAGGATATGTTCAACAATCCTCCTCTATATCATAGAACAGTTTGCTGTAATTAATCATGATCATTTGGATTTTTTTTTTTTCTTAACTCATAAAGACCCAAGCAGCCACCGGTGGTTAAAACCATCTACTGATCTAAGATGTTTAATAACTTCTGAACCATTAATCCTATTATTCCATGTCAATAATTGATGTAAAATACAGTTTATCATCTTTTCACGGTCATCATATATGACCCATTTAGATGTTCAGAGGCTCTGTAGTTACCATGGAAACACCGTTATCCTCTACAGCATTGATTCACCAGTAAAACTCATGGAGTTGGATCAGTGATAGTGGATGGACATACTGGGTTTATGTTCAGTTAATGAGAGTTTTTGCAGAAAAAGTTATTTTTCTGCAGTTTTCTCTGTTTCTGATATAGTAACCCTCAACTTTAACATGAGCTTTAATGAACATCCACATGATCAATAACTTAAATATAGGAAAATACCTTGCTGGGGGAAAAAAACTTGCACATGCAATATTTAGCTGCACCACCTTTGGTTTGGATTAAAAGATACGTTCACTGTCATAACTTTTTTGCCACATGATGCTTATGTAGTGTCACAATAAGGTCCATAGTATTTTTTCATCCATAGTTGCATTAATTTCTGATTACTGATGATGTGGAATCAGTCCGCTGTATCAAGTCCTCATCACATCCTGAATTCGAGTCTGGACTTTCTGTTGTTTAATCAATGTGTGTAAATGATATCTGATTGTCCCTGAACCATTCTGTCACATACCTGATGATCCTGATCAGTCCTGGCATTGTCCAATCTGTTCGACATTAGACATGAGAGGACACTCACTGCAGTTAGAGTTCAATAACCGGTTCCAGCTCAAACATTATTAACCACTGCAGTATTTACCCATGGAAGGATCTGAACTATTTACTGAGTTAATCCAGTGAATGTCTCCTGGAATCCAAACCAAAGGTGGTGCAGTCAAATATTACATGAGTGACTTTATTTTTGACCAGGCAGTGTACCTGATGTTCACTGAAAAAACACAAAATATAGATGATTATGTCATAATACATTGTAATAAATCACTTCAGAAAACTTAAATATGGAGAAAAAACATATTTTGGAACTGCTACAAAAGTAACACTGGGTTAAAGCTGAAGCTTGTTATGAGGAATGTTAAAAATAATACTACTACTGAAGTATTATCACTGATACTAAAACTAGTATTTAATAATGACAATGAGGGCTGTTTGTTTATGGGTAATGCTGTATTGGTAAATATGCTGTAATTATTGAAGAAAATTGCTGAACTGTTGATGTCGTCTGTATGAGTGTACTACCATGATCATACTGTTGTGCATAATTCAATTACTGCATTATTTATTAGTTGTGGGTGAATGCTAAATTAGGAAAAACATATTGTTTGATTCATGAATTAAGTAACTGATAAAGGTGTACAAGCATTTGAGGAGTAGGATTAAAAAAGTTTATACTTCTTCCTACTCCTTTTCTTTTCTTTTTTGTCATGTCCAGCATCATTACAGCAGAATGGTAGCCTGGCTGCCTTTTTGTGCTGAACAAATTTGCTTTGCCAAGTAAACTTAATAAAGTACTTCCTACTCATTTTCGACCATGCACATGCAGACGCATACTTGAAGATAGATTCTGTACTATTAAATGTTACTTTGTTTTTGTCTTATTTTGCTTTGTTTTGTTTTATTATGCTTCTTTGCATGTTCGAAATAAATAAAATAAAATAAGTATTGCCCAGTCAATACACAGGAAGTATATTCAGACCCAGTTGTTTAATAGCATCTCTGTACTTTAAGACACATCATCTTCAATGAGTCACCTATTTTCCATAAAACCATCAAAGCTACTCAAACTGATCGCCAACCTCTGAAACATAAAATAAGAAGAATACCCAGGCCTACATGTTAAGTGTGTTTGAATTTCTAAACAATCACCATATACATTACAATTAGGAACAATAAATGTGTTGAAAGTGTTAACTGAATTTCCACAACAGTCCAGAAAATAAAACAAAATAATAATTCATTCATTTTCTATACCCGCTTTATCCTCACTAGGGTCACGGGGGTCGCATGGAGCCTATCCCAGCTGCTTAAG
>JAQQZY010000005.1:30373782-30390639 GCA_030068375.1 Ostorhinchus rueppellii
TCACTTTCGCTAGCCTAGCAACAGCCACCTCTGATTTTACAAAGACTGCGTGGAATCTGAAAAAAATGATCTCTACAGATTTGCTACACTCTGGCTGACTCAGAAATGAGGCCCTATGTCCAAAAAACCGGAGTGTCACTTTAAGTTTGTGGTAGTTACAGAGTGCACCCCCTCTATATACCCCCCCCCCACACACACACACACACACACACACACACACACACACGCACAGGTCTCCTTTGCTGTGCCAAAAACATATTGAAAAGGTATCGAACCAAAGAAGCCTGTACTGAAAACGTACCAAAACAAAATTTTTCTGTACCATTACACCCCTAATGTAGATAGACTCTTTCTCCATCAAAAAGAACAACCAAGCACTAATTACCTCTGAATAAAGTGCAGTGTGCTAAACACAACACAGAGCAGTCACCTCAGTCAACCTCTTGCATGCTTACCAGCTTAACTTTTGGATGCTAATTGTACCTCAGTGAACACATTTGGCTCAGAGTGGATAAGGGAATCTGAGCATTGAGTATGGTTTCCATTAAGTAATGGCTTTAAAGGAGATGTGGGAGGACAAAGAGAGAGCAATTTCTTTTTTGCAATGTCATGCGGGATTCTCCTCTGTCCGGAACCTTTAGGAGACTAGCAACTTATTCTATCCCATTCATTCCAAAGGCCAAGTCACCACTCTTCTAAATATTTTTACGTCAAAATGACACTTCAGACACAAAGAACAGGAGAGAATATAAAGGTCTGACTGTGACTCAGCAAAACATTTAGTGTAATGCAAACTTTGTCGAAAGGAGGTGAAAACAATCAAATGAAGTGAAAATAACGTGAAATTACAATAAAATAGCATTAGTTACCAATAATGAAATGAAATGATATATGATTCATCCCCTGCCCTCTGACTCTTCAGTACTGTAGTGTGATAATTGGTTGATTATATCGTCATAAGTTATCCTTCTTTTTGTTGACGTGACGGAAATGGGAATTTCTCCCTGATGATTAATTAAGTTAATCTGTTTCTGTATCTATATGATCTTTGTATTATTACTGTGCTTAGATCATGTAAGTCAGCCACAGGAAGGTCACCGTAGCAGTGGTTGCACATACGCTAAACCAGCAATGTACAGTGGATCTCTGATGGCATTCATTGAACTGACAGGAAGGTCAGGAGTGGATGACGTGCATTAATACAAAATAAGATAAAAACATTCAGTTTAGAAACCAAGACAGAGATTTAAAATGCACATCACAGGAATATTCAAGACTCGGTAACGTTTTAAAAACATAACCTAAAGAAACCAAGTGAATATACCATAGATGTTGGTGGGATAAACATAGCTAATGGACATTAGAATAGCACATTAGACAGTAAGACAATATAATATAGTTACAGATACTTATTATTCCAGTGCACTTTTGGATAATATTAAATTCAGTGTACGTACTAGCCATTGAGTCAGTGTGTGTTGGATCAACAGAGAAATGCATGTTTATACTGTCAAAGTGATGTGAGAAAAAACTAAGACATTTATCATCCTAAATGTGGGACTTAAACTCACACAGCAGGAGTGCTCTGGAGAGAAGGATGTGGTACGCATAGATGAGCACACATACGCCCACATGTTATGCCAAGTAAACACTCAGTTCAATCATATCACTTATAGAGGATGTTTGGAGATAAACACATTTAAACACAGGTTGGGAATGAAATGCACACATAAATGAGCAAAAGTGATAGATGGAAGAAATGAGAGTGGGATACAGGGATGCTGTTCAATCCCCACAAAGTTGTGAGACAATCTAGATGCTGCCATAGTTGATTCTTTGTGACTTTTCGAGATGACCCAGCAAGTCTACAGAGATGCTACTCTGCACTTTGGAGAGCTGCAGTCGGGGGAAAAAAATGATGACTAATCCTCCTGTCAATAGGATATTGTACCAAAGTGAAAGGTACAATTGGCAAGTGACAAACTGAATGTATATTTAATTAAATATATCTTGCCAAAAACACAAGGGGTAACAGGTAAAAAGATAGTGAAGAAATAACACTCACCAATGTATTCAAAGACATAGACGACAAAGAACGGTGTGACTAGGTCATTGATGCCTTGTACGTAGCCGCTGGCAGGGTGGCGGATGGCCCAGATAAACAGGATGCGCTCAAAAATCTTACAAACAGAAACAGAAACACAGCATTACCTCTGCAGTCTATGGAGAAAAGCAATGTGTAATTAAAATACATGGAAAGTCCAAAATCACAATAGGATTATTTTTTGTTAAATATTCATTTTGTTTGTCAACTAGTCATTTTAACTTTCACACATTCAAACACATTAAAAACATCACTTTCAAAGCAATTTATGTATGATAAAATCACAGCTATCAGTCATAAAAGGGTAAATCTGAGAAAGTGAGTGAGGTATGGAAAGCGGTAGTAAAAATCAGTAGCAATTTGAGGCATGCCAAGCTGGTAAAAGGAAAGCAGCAATATAGGCACAGTCCAATTTACTGTGGGAGAGTGGTTTGAACACTACACACGGGGATAAAGCTGTTAAAGGCTAAATTTATTTATTTTAACCATGATAATTTCTCTCCAATCATCTTTCTACATTAACAGAGAAAGACAAGGGATTCACTGAACCTCATCAAGGCTTCAGATGGTGGAAAATATTCCAATAATTGTTCTCAATCCTGAGACTTTATCATGCTACTTTAGATTTTAATCTATACAATATAAAACCCACAGTGTTTTGTTACAAGTCCTTACTTATAAAAGAATCTTAAAAGATCTCTTGCTATTTTCCGGTTAGGTTATGACACTAGCAAAAATCTGCACTTTTCAGGATGGTGAAAAACACCTTACAATACAGCTGCATTTTTCCCCATACACAAAAAGCTCACTTTGAACTTTGTTTTCTTTGGTGCTGGTCTCCTCCCTCCTCTCATCTTTTTTTCAGTCAGTTTGTCTCTGTCTCTTGCTCCTCTCTCACTCTCCTCCTGCTTCTCAATATTTTTGCAAGGCAAACACTTCCATCTTCGTTATGGGTGGCTGTTTAATGCTGTCAGCCTCAGTGAATTAGAGGCGGCTTGATGTTTAACTTGTTTTTTTTTGTTTCTTTTTTTTTTTTTTTTTTTCTCTTTCTGGTGTGCAAATGGATTTCCCCAAAATACACAAACTCTCTCACACCTCGATGTACCACACCCATCAAGCACTTTTTTATTTTTAGGTAGATATCTCATGTTTCTGTCACTTTCTAAATAACCTCATATCTCATTGTTTTATGGAAAAAAAAAAAACATGGCCACAGACAGGTTTTTTGGAAGGTGTGCATGCAGTCCTACTCATTTTTATTTAACGTAATTCAATCAATGTTTACGCAGTCTGAGAGATTGGTAAAATGTATTTCTTTCTGGCTTTCCCTTGCACTTTCTCCTTTACCTGGCTCCACATCTCACACCTCCTCTTTCCTTATCAAAGTCCCATCCATCAAACAGAGAGAGGTGCTGGTGTTAGCAGGGGAGCGGGTAATGGGACTTTCTTTTCATGCAACCTCAAAAGCTGACATGAATATTTCACACTGGCACCTACACACAAACGTATTGCGTGAGAATGCATGTACACCCATGCACAAATCCAAACCCACTTTACCAAGGCCAAAGAGTCCCACCAGACTGTGTTTGTACGTGGTAATGTTTGTATGTGAAACATGCAGAGATACAGATGGCTTTAAACGCAAACTAAACTATCATTTTCAGGTTTAACCAGAGTTCACTGAATTCTCGCAAGGCAGCAAACAAGATTCCTGTAAATCATGTTAATCTCACATTAATTTCACATTCCTCTCATAATGTGGTACATTTCTAGGGCAAGCAATCAGCTTTTGTGTGTCTCCTGGGTCATAACACTATGGCTCTTTTCCATTAGAAGCAAGCCCCCAGGACCCAAATAAGAATAATATCAGGATGTAGGAAGGAAATTGATACAACAAAATGTTTTACACACACAACGTGAGAGGGGCAGAGAAAGGTTCTGGAACTTTAATACAATCCCAGTGTTAAAAGAATGCGGGCTCCATCAACTGCCACACTAAAGTGCTTCCTTTGCACTAACTCCTGGCAATTAATTTGAAAAGCATCAGCTAAATGTTTCAAATGTAGAAAGAACGCAAGGTTCTTAACACAGCAGACACCAAGGACTATGACGAATCCTGCTCTTTCAGCCTGTAATTACAACTCAAGGGCTGTTTTTCTTTTCACGTCTCAAACTTGTAATTGCTGATTATCAACATCTCGTGAAGACTGTATTGTTCTCCAAAAGAAGAAAAACTCAAACACTTAGATGCCACTTAGGAAATCACTGTAGAATTGCTTCAGTTTTCCTCCTTCCCCGGAATGGAACAGACTGTTGACTGCTTTCTATCTCGACTAAATCTCTTTGGGTCCCATGAGTGTAGCACAGAGACAAACAATTGAATGAAATGAAGCAGAGGTGATTTTCAGGTGGTGCCGCAGCAAGCATAACCATATAAAAAAGGCCCTTTGGAGTCTGTTGCATACCAAAATATATGAGAAGCACGCAGCTTGAATATTTCAATGCAGACTGGTGGCTTTCATTGTGCACACAAAGAGGGCAGACTCGGTGAAAGGGGATGTAAGGGAAAGAGACAAGAGTTCTGGGAGTATGAGAGGGGACAGGAGGTAAAGGGTGAAATACAAAGAATATATACAGCACATACTGTACATAAGATAGAAGGCAAG
Source organism: Ostorhinchus rueppellii (assembly GCA_030068375.1). Taxonomy (NCBI): domain Eukaryota; kingdom Metazoa; phylum Chordata; class Actinopteri; order Kurtiformes; family Apogonidae; genus Ostorhinchus; species Ostorhinchus rueppellii. The sequence continues at coordinate 30,378,553 of JAQQZY010000005.1, forward strand.
AAAGGAGCCATAGAGAGGTATGAAGAAAGAATCACTCTCTGCAGAGCCTCCTCCTGCCATGGCCATGAACTGCATAAGACTGTACAAGACAGGGGCAAAAAGCGCTGCCACTGCCAGGGGTGCTTAGTGTGGCAGAGCTTGTCTCTGTGTGCCCATAAATATGCTTGTACACGTCTGAGTTTGTGCATTTATAAATGCTGCGATATCTCCTTGCTTGCCTCTCTATACACCTCCAGTAGAATATACTTTTGCATTTGCTCACACGTGACTGCAGGTGTGTAGACACGGCAGTTCAGAGACAAGTCCACCTCATTAGCCTGCACCTCATTATGGGATTTTTCTATCAATGTTTTTAGTTCTCTGCTTCTCTGTCAGTGGTTCTCTATATGGCCAAACCTCAGAGAAGCACCCGAATAATAAGATCAACTTAACCCCATAGATCTTCATGGCATCTAGTTAATTTCCATGTTAAGCTGGTGGTGAAGCTGCACAGATAGTCCCTTAGGTCTGCCCTACACACATGCTCAAGTTTTCTTAACACTGCCACAGAAAAATGTGCCTTGAACTTCATTTACATTTTAAGTGTTTAAGTAACACTGACATCCAAAGTATTGGGTTAACAGTTGAAGACTCCAGAATTGTGCCTAGCTGTGTGTTTTCCTAATGTACCCCAACTACCGCCACCACTTATTGTTTTATCAAACATGGTGCATAGGAGATTTTTAAGATAATTAATCGATATCCACACACAGTGTCCCACAGTGTTTTGTTAAGTAGCACAATCAAAACAAAACAAATGGTGCTAATCATGCAGAGTGAACATCTCTGTGTATGTTTGACCATATGTGTGAATACACATATGATATAGTACTTTAATGTTTGCACACAGCTTATGTGTTATGCATTTTTGTGTGTGGGTGTATCCATGCCAGTCCATGCAGTGTGCTGTAGCAAAGGTTTTCCCCTTCCCAAATTGATGGCAAAGAAGAAAAACAAACTGTCCATTTGTATTCTTCTTGTCATCCTTTCTTTCTGAATATTTTAGTTTTATGAAAATATACACAGAAAGCAATGCTATCCTTCACTCTGAATCTGACAAGTTAGATCCATCTTCAGTCTACTCTGATACATATTTGCTTTATCTTTGTTTCAAGTAAAAAGTCAGTGCACCGCATAGCCACTGACTGCAGTTCCAACCAATATCTACCCCAAAGCAGTGGGGGAAAACCCTGCTACATGAGGTGGTGTGTGTGCAGCAGGGAGGGGGTCTCACCTCTTGGACAGAAGCTTGTTGAAAGAGAGGAATAAGAGGATTAGTTCTCGGTATGTCAATGTGAATCTGCAGAGAGAGAACGAGAGAAAAAAGACAAACACTGAAGCAACGGGCAGGTTAGCGGGATCTTGCCATCACAAGACAGAGACGGAGAGATAGCAACAGTTAGTGTATTGGTGTCCTTGATTGAAGGCAGACGGGGTTCGGTGGTCTGAAATGGATAGCAGTGGTGGTCTTACATGTGTGACTGTGTATGTTCAACTGTGACAGTGATAAAAGTGCATGAGTGTACTTATATGTTTGTGAGATTCTGTTTATGTAGAGATTTAGACCACCCTTATACCATTTCAGAGAGTCAGCCCCACAGATGAACGATACGACAGCAAGACAGATTTGTCAAAGGGAGTCAGACGGATGCAGGCTAGCAGCTGGAGCCAAGCCAACTGAAACAGCCCTGACAAGGCCACACTGTTTGTGAGAGTGTATGGCTTGTTACTGACAGGACTGGGGATTGAGCCGTATCCACAGTCCTTTCCACTCTGTCCACCTTACCTCTGTCACCTTTGGCTGCAGCACCAAAGACTCAGGGCTCATCCTAGGAATGTCTATGTGGATCTGACAGCAACATGGGAGAGAAAGGTGTTAGACATACACACAAATACCATCTAGAGTGCCACTGTACAAATCCACTTTAAGCACATATCCTTGTTTTACTCATTTTTAAAAGGTCTCGCTCAAAGACGACACTTGCATACCTTCACAAGTGTGCACTCTGAAACGGTTTCCATGAAAAGGCCCTGAAATGATGCTCTCTTGTTGCAGTTTCAATAAAAGATGGGGGAATCATTGCTCTGTACTAAATAAAGAATTTCAAAAGCTAAGCTTAACTTTGCAGTTACCTTATCATCCTCTTCAGAGACCTGTTCAGGACCAACTACAGCAGCAAATTAGTCTACACCATGAGGAAAGTCTGTGATGAACACTAATTTTGTTTAATATATTGATGTTATATTAGTGATACAGGTCTTATATTTGCCTGCTTTAATAGGTCAAATATGAACAAAGACCCTATAAGAACAGTTTGGCATATTTACCTCCACCAAGGAGGTTATGTTTTTGCCAGCGTTTATCCATTTGTCTGTTTGTGTTCAAAATAACTTGAAAAGTTCTGAACGGATGGGGATGAAATTTTCAGGAATTATTAGAAATGGGACAAGGAACACGTGATTACATTTTGGTGGTGATCCGGATCACCGTCTAGATCCAGGAATTTTTAAAAAATGTTTCTGTATCATTGGGAGATAGGGCATGAGGCCACCTGTACATTCAGCGCCATCTAGTGGAGGAAAGTACAAACACTGCCTTAGCGGAGGTCTGCGCTCGCGGAGTGCTTTTCTAGTTTACAACCTGTATTTACAACACTGGGTCTCCTGAATCGCAAATAATTCCAAATTACAGAAATGTTGCATGTTTTCACCACAAGATCTTTGGCAAAAACATTCTTTGTGCTCAGCCATTGTGACAGCTAAGTTTATTGAACTTTAACATCTGTATCACAACATCCACAGACTGAGAACATGGAGTGTGTTGCAGTATGTCATTTTGGGTTGTTTGCTAGTAAAGCAAAAAAAAAAAAAAAAGTGAATGGCTTGTTCTCCATATAAAAATGTACTATGATTATACAAGCAAATTGTACTGACATAGCATTGTGACAAAGTACATGAGTAAGTGGTTGAAAGAGCTGATGAAAAAGACAAGCGAATGTTAAGTTTAGAGTCGACAGGTGGCCAAGAGAAGGACTGAAATAGGCTGCCAAAGTCTTGCTTGTGGATGTTCATAAGGCAACTGCTTACTTAAACTGTAGCTACAAACATTTCATGACTGGATAATAAAACAAGGCTTTGATGCCGAGGTTGTTCTGGTGTCTTTTTGACATCTAATGATAGTGGATTCATATAGTTTAAACAGTAAAACTTCATTAGCTGGTTCAAATACAAAACTCTGCATGCATTTTAATGAACAAGTGTCCACACTATTCCACACATGTTCTAATGGTGTAAAAAATAGAAAAAAGTTCAATTTTCTAAATACTTCTCTAGGGATTGAGAAAAAACTGCATTGGTATATCAAAAAGCCTTCAATGCAAGCTGGGACTTCTACAATGGCCACTCCATATGTACATGTATTCACACACCCAAGCTGTTTGGGCAAGTTACCAGCAACATAAACAAATAATATAAAAAGAGACAGATGGATAGACACAAGAAAAGACACAAAGTACAAAGGCAGATGGAGAGATTCAGACCAGCTGATGGACCACCCGATAAGAACAAGGAGGCCCATAGTAAGACACAAAAGGTACATATATATATGCAAATCCATACATCTTTAGATAAATATACTCTATGAAAGTTCCCAAAAACCATCTGCCATTTGAAGTCACTCAGGATGCAAAAGTAGCATATGTCCAAACACACATAATCACACACACTGAAAAGAAAATCACTCAAAATCACCACTCATTTCGTCAGCACAAGTAGTGCTGCAAAATTTGGCAGAAAACGAAGCTTCAAGACACGATCCAAACAATCATCAAAACAAAGTATGCCAGCTTTCTGGCACAGAGCAGAGGAGATCAATGGGAAATTGGACAGAATATGAGAAATGTGTGTTTTTGCTATCGACAGCCTACTTTGATGTTTCTTATCGGCCTGAAATGAATGGGAAGTAGTGGAGTGTTAAAATAAAATGTGTATGTAGGGTTGGAGAGAGAGCAAGACAGCTATTTGAGTACATGAAGGAGTAGGAAAAAGGACTGAAGAGGGAGGGAAAAAAACAAGGAGAAGCACTTTTGGCCAGATAACTGGTTCCAGTAATCCTGTCTGCAGGGTCCAATCCTGTCAAAACATTCTTTCTTAGACATACGTGCAAGCATAAACAGATTGGTGTCCAAGGTTTGTGCTAAGAGAAAACATTAGAGACAAGAGGTTGTTCAATAAGTACAGATTGTACGTATATATACCTGTCTGTAAGTGTCTTGATGGTGCTCGTCATTGCGAGAATCATAGTACTGCTGGATGAAGCCAAAATATTCCTGCCTCTTCCGCTGTAGGACACTCTCTCTTCTTTCTGCATTAGCTGGCAAGTAACCCTGTGAGAGAAAAGAAATGAGAAAGTGAAATGAGGGGGGGAAAAAAAGAAGAAAATGAGAATGAAGGCTGATTACACAAATCAATTTGACTAAAAAAAAGTGTGAATACAAGTGCTTCAAGACTTTGTGGATTACAGTATATACACAACAGAACAGAGGAGATCTTTATTGCCACTGTCACAGGAACAATGAAAACCAGTTTAGCAGCTCTGTTCAATTTAGCAGCAAAACACTTAGTGCAAAGGAGTGTATAAAGAAAAGAAAAGAAAAATATCAGAGGTAGGACTGTGCAAAGGCTTCAGAATAAAATATTAATACATATGTGCTACTAAAGTAATGTTAGAACTCCTGATTGATGAAAAAAAAAATATGCGGCAAAATTGACATTGAAATTCTTACAGTTTAATGCATTCATTTTTACTCTTCAGATTTCCTATTCACATCTTCATAGTATCATTACCATACTTTTCCACACATTGCCCTTTAATCAATACAGGACACGATAGGATCTGAAAAAGAAATCAGCTGCAGAGTGGTTATGGTAGCAGCAGCAGTGGAAAATACACTTACATAGCTTTTAACTCTCCAGATGTTTTTAGGACAATAAACTAATATCTAAATACATTGCATACTTCATTCTGAAAATTGGAATTATTTTCACACAATGGATGAAATGAAGAGTCTCATGTGACTATATTGATATCTGCTCACTGAATAGGAGCAGACAAGAAACTAACACACCTTTCTGGTAACACACACACACACACACACACACACGGGTTCCACCAGGGACTCATTAATACAGCTTTGTAGATATTAAACAAGACAGTCTTCTCAGTTCCTCAAACCTTATGGTGTTAGTGGCATACTGTGACTTAGTTGTCTGCATAATATACATTATTTAAAAAGCCTTTAAAGTAAAAACTTGTTCTGAAACCTTGCTTTGAGTCTGTAAACCAAGTTAAATCGCAAACCAGAGCTCACCTCGAGGGAATATACATAGTCTGTAATGACACACTTCATTTTGCAAAGAAAACTGTGCTGCTTAACCAAATATTCTGCCTATTACAAGAGCTACCTTTCTCTGTGTGTGCATGTGTGCACTTCTGGGACTGTTTGTCAGACAATTTATGTAAGTATAACTTTGTGAAAGTATGTACTTCCTTGTGCGGTCAGGCTTACGCAATGAGGAGAAAGTCAACTCCAGTGACTCTAGTGAACAACAAATCTAAAGCCTATTAAAAGCAAGAGCTGCGACCAGGGGTTTTAAAATATTTACAAAGTCAGAGTCTTCAAAACAGAACTGAAGTTTATGACTCTTGACTGTGAAAGCTTGCTGTCTTCGGTATCAAAGGTTTGCTTATTTTGCATCGATATTGTATTTGTTGACATTAATCATGATTACACACAGGACGTAACAAGAGTAAAAGGTAATTTTTACAATAAGAGACAATAGAGTGAGTCTGACAGTGTCTTATTATCACATGTGAGGTAAGTAAGATTGGATTTTATAACTAAATCCATAGTTACCCAGGGGTTTTTCTAGAAAAATTTAGTATGAGGGAGCACCACAGGACAAGGAAGTGGAAATGACCAAGTGACGGGGGGGATGGTGCGGAAGGGGAGGCCAGGCCAGGTGTGAAGCCTTTGAAAAATTGCAGGTACAATGGGGCATTCTGAGGCTATCTGAGAGGGGTCATACAAAATCTTGTGGTCATGCTGAAAGTTGAGAAATGAGACAATCAAATGTAAATGATACTGTACTCATGTAATACACAGAGCACTAAACATGACAAATATTACTACTTGGATTGTCATCACGTCCTTGTACATACATTAACAATATCAGCAAGTAAAACACAAAAGGCACTGGGGCATGTCCATCTATGGTGTTGTTCATCAGCTGAACTGGGTGGAAACAGGTCAAAGTCTTTTCTTTGAATTCTATATGAAGTTAGAAATCTTTGTGTTGATCCTGGTTCTTCTTAAGCACTCATCATTCAAGCTTCCTGTGCCGGTCTCGAGAAATCTCGCTGTACAAGTCAGCTGACCTTGTATGTAAGCTCTATTAAATCTCGCGAGAGCAATTGCAAGAAGTAAACAACTAAACAACATGGCAACTCAGTCTGAAAAACGACATTTCGGGTCATTTTTGCACTATCTGATGGTGTATTTACTATGATTAGAGTGTTTTGGAGTAATAATGACGTTTTTGATGATGTGACTTGAGGTTCAATCGGCAAATTGTAAGAGGGCGTTTGCTGATTGCATGAGGGTGCAGCGCCCTTGTTCCCCAGTTTAGAAAAAACTCTGGTTACCAGTATTGAAAAACTTGTAAGGGATGATATTTTAACAACATAATAGTATTAGTAGTAATATTACAAAGCTGGTATAATGTTATAAAGGATCAAATAATAAAGCTGCGTAAAAAAAGTGCTTTTTAGACAGTACTTCACAGTATTTTTTGCTACGTGTCCCTCTACGGTAGTGGTTCACTGGATGGTTGTGGAGAAAAGACTGGGGAATGGTCTCTGTGATACAATTACAATAGATTTTGAGTATTTTTGACAGACAAGGTGTGCATGCTTATCAAAAGGTCCCAAAACACAGACTGAGTTCACCTCCCTCTGTTCTAGATCAGGGGGAGATGAAAAAGTCAAGGCGCACATCAAACATCTTGCCTGAAGCACTGCGGTTAATGCCTATGTGCAAGCTGTTAAAACTAAATACTAAAAAGTGTCATCACATACAAATAAACATTTATTATTGCACCTGTCTCCTTCAGTCTCTCTTGCCAACTGCCCTTTCACTTCTCTGTCGTTTCCCTTCTGTCTGAGTAGTATTATAATGGAAGGAAAATTTAATTTAGGCTGAAAATGAGATTTTAGGCACAAAAAGTACAGAAGTCAAGCGGCCAAATGAAGTGAAATGTGTGTTTTGTCTGTCTGTCTATCTAACAATCTCTAATCCCTCATTTCAGCATTATGTACAGCAATGCACCTATAGGAACCCTCTAATTTAGTTATGTTCATTTCACACCACAGTGGCCCACTTGCTTAGCTGTGGAGCTTACAGTAATCATATTTTGACATTTAAAAAAAAAAAAAAAAAGTTAAAGGATATAGTGCATCCCGTGGTAAATGTAGGGCTAAAAACATTTCATAAGCGATCAATGCGTTTATGTCAGAGTGTTGTGAGTGAAATGTTAAAATATTAGTTGGGGGTATCAGTATTCACTGAAAACTGTGACTAAACCTCTGGAAAGCTAGTGTGTGTGGACATTTGACCTTGAGTTTGATAAATACATACACACACACACACACACACACACACACACACACACACACACACACACACACACAGTTTCCAAATGTCTGAAAAAAATCTTCATCCTCAAATCTGAAGGTTGGAGTCCATCGACAGATCCTGCAGTGGCCATATGCTGTCTTCATCAGAGTCATTCTCTTACATTTATCTGTCAATACTTTCAACTTTTGCTGCATTTGCTGGGGACACATCTGGCTGCTGTTTAGTCACATATGAGGCAGATCTGTTTAAGACTTGTTTTAGTGCAGGGGGTCATCTAACTAACCTCATCCACCTGCATTAACAGAACATAAACAGAAAGGTCCGGACACCATTGACAGGACTTGGGTTGATGTTGACTGTGTGTGTTTGCCATCTATGTGCATCATTGCCTTTGTTATGGCTCGGCTGTTTGCTGTTTTTTTGTTTTTTTTAAAAACCTTCGAGCAAGCAAACACACATGTACCCAACACAACCTATCAATTTTGGACAACTGTCTAGAGGAAAATCAATAAAAGCAACAAAAAGTTTTTGTTTTTTTTCCCTTTTTTTGTACTTTTTTCTTTTTTTTTTTACCTAGGCATGGCCCCAAGAGGAGCATGGAGAGTCAAGAGGCTTATTTGTTGCACAAAACAACTTTGCTTGCAGAAACTCACACACCTGGCTTACGCATACAAACCCCAGAAACAGACACAGACAAACAATATAGTAAAAAAAAAAAAAAATACACATAAATCCAAAACACTGTTTGTTATAACAAAAAGCCACACATCACATTTCACATTCTGTGTTTGGCCATCCATCTTTTCCACCAAACACAGGAAATATTTCTTATTCTCTTTATCTAGTGCTTTCAGTCACTAACCCTGCAAAGAAAAAAAACACTGTTGTCAGACTCTTACAACCAAAACACAATGAAGAAGGCAGACTCCTTACTCATCCACGCATCCTTTCTCCACCCGACTGCTGCTTCTCTGGCTTCACTGCCAGTCAGCCAGACGGTCACATTTGTGCCTGTGGAAAACCAGGCTAAGCATTGACTGTGACTTTTTCTTTTTCCCCAACAGCCACTATCTGCCAAAAAAGTCTGCGGCAAATGTTGAAACTGCTCCATATACAAACATGCACAAACACAAAGCACGACAGGCGATCGACAAAACAGTGGGCTCCAGTGTTATGTTCTCTCTGCCAAATGAAGGAGAAGAGAGCATGTGTGTGATGAAGGTTAATGGACAGCTTAGTGGAGGTCAATGACGCAGCAGCTGCACTACAGCTTGATAGGACAGGACCACACACACAAGGGGATTTGAAGACCATAAAGAGGACACAAACTGTGGCAGCACAGTTAACAGAGGCTTACACTACACAGGGACTCTATTAATTAATAATTAAAAACTTTTTGGCAACATGAAATGTTCCTGTGGGTTGGCTGTGATGTCTGGACAATAATTTGGTTTTCCCAAGAAGAGGAAGCCTATTATTGCATGTTTTTTTGCTGTTGTTTTTTATGGTAACAGGCCCTTCAATTGTAAAAACTAAAATAGAGAAATGAGGAAATGAAACAGAACAGTACTAGTTGCTTTCAAACCAGTTACCGGTGGCAAAATAAGTATTGAACTTGTTGAATCTGAACAATCTACAAATCATTCAACCTCTTTGTTTTGCAAATTAACTAATTTTAGAGAAATATCAACTTCCTCAGACCTAGCAATGCATTTAGTCCTCTGTAGGAGACAAGAGCCTATAACAACAACAACAAATCTCACAGGGTCTAAATCTCAAGGGTTACAGAGATATTAACTACAAAGCAAGGACACACTAAATAACTATCTCTGATTTATAGAAGCTCTTTTTTTATTTCCCTGAAACATTTGTTTTTTATTGCTGCATACTCTCCATATCTAGATCACATCTGAATACAGAAACTGAGAAATGCATGCATGGTCATTATAACTTTATTAAATGAACAAACCTACTGTTGACCAAACACATATGCACAGCACTGTATATTATATAACCTTTGTAATTACAGGTTTTGTCCATATAAATTAAATAAATTGCACTCCACACAAGAGGTGCTTTACTTTTCAATTAAGGTACCATTTAAGTCCAGGCATTAATCAGTTAAGAGTTCTTTCTCATGGTAGAAATCGAGAGATATTTAATTAAAACTTAGTTCATGTGTGACTGACATCTGACACGTTGCACTTACGTTAAGTTCCATTACTCCATTAAGCTACAGAGTTCTAATCCTCTAATTGACTAATTAGTGAATCATAAAATTGAGATTATTCTTGTAAAGATATTTCTCACTCAAGAAAAACTGTAATATAGAACTTCAAAATGTGTTTCTCCAGTCACACATGGAATAAAGTTTTAGATACAAAAAAACAAGCATTTCTGAATCAAGCTTTGTCTTCAGTTCCCAAAGTTGAAGCCATAAAAAAACAATAAATATCTAAAAACATAAAATAATGAAACATAATTGAGTCTCTATTCTTTTTTTTTTTTTTTCCTATATCACCCAGCTCTAGTTCTAGTGAAAAGCTACTAAAGCTATCAGATAAATGTAGCACAGTAGAATTACTTTAAAACATAATGGAATACAAGTATAAAGCAGCCTGCAATGGCAAATCACAAGATAGAAACATCAGTGCATGCTGTAATCAAGTGTGAGACATTTCTAGCGTCATACAACATACTTCTACTGCCTATTCCAGAGAGACTTTCCCCTCAGTTTTGGTCTAGTGGTTAAAAAAAAGCTGAGCAAAGGTTTAAATACCAGAGAAAGAAATGGAAGAATGACAGCAGAGCATATGCATGACAGCTCTCCATGACCTGACAGCAGCAGTGTATCCTCCTGCCTCCGTTAATCAGTCTACATAAACCTCATCTCTTCATTCTTCCTTGCATCAATGGATTCCACAGTCCTTCCATCCCTCTAATGGATCCTCCACTTCAGTAAACTCTCAGTGAAAAACAGGGAAAATATGCTTGGGGAATCCATTTGGGGAATTTAAATGAAATAGTTTTTCTTAGCAAGCCTTCTCACAATCTAAATTGATTTCTACTTAGCAGGAGCACATTATCCAGGAAGCAGACTGGAAACAAACTGTCCCACTACAGGCAGAGCAAAACTTGAACTAACAAAACTTTTTCCAAGACGCTCTTATCACTGTCTCTTCGTGTGCACTTTATACTTTTTATGACACGTTGCCAGGCTGCATTTTACATGCTGTTCTTAGGATCCACATGAGAATCAATTTCATTCTCACGGTCTTTTAACTTCAAGCCTGTAACGTGGACAAAATATAATGAAGGAGTTCCTAGATAACTGCATGTCCTCTACACGGTCTGTATGTTACAATCCAAAGTGAATAAAAAAAAGTGGTCTCAAAATTAAATGTTTCAAATCTTGATGGCAAAAGATTAGATTACCTTGACAATAAATTCTTTTGCAGAAATGGAAATAGCATGATGATATGATGTTTACACTTTTTAGAGATATAGTTTATGTGATGAATGTAAAATTCATGGTTCAAATTCAAGCACTTTTTGGGGTCGTTTTCATTTTTTTTTCCAGGACAGTACCTTTTCGTTGGAGTAAAATACACATCTACAGGAATACATAGACTCATAATTGCCATTTTCCACTTTTATCACAATGATGTACATTGTATTATGCTATAAATATCTAAAATTTGGTTTCATAATCCCAAAAAGGTTAGAAATTACAAGAGAACACAAAATTTATCGGAAAAAAAATGGGAAATCACTTTGTGTTCTTCAGACACACTCGCACCGTGACAAAGATTAAAGATAAAAATGTACCTGGAGTCAACCTGAAAACATCTGGAAATTTACTTTTTTGACATTAAATTTTATTTTTCAAAATGTATCACCTCTCTGTAAGTAGCTTCGGCTATAATTCCAAGCACTTAAACTAAAATTCAAGCACTTTCCAGACCTTGAAAACAACATTGAAATTCAAGCATTTTCAAGGATTTCAAGCACCTGTACAAACCCTGAAAGTTGCTTCTCATGTCATCAAACACACACACACGCACAAGGAAGGTAATATGTACCTTTCAGATATCTGCATTTGCAAATTGCAAATATAACACAACAATATTCTTATAAACGTCATGACTGTCTCATATGATGCTTTTTTTTTTTATGCTGTGCTATAGCTATACACCAGGTCTATCTTTGCCAGTGCAGTACTTGGAGATATACTATAGATGTATACCATACACATTCTACATTTACTGGTAATAGAATCATTCATTCATTCATTCATTCATTCATCTTCTAAACCTGTTTTATCCTCACTAGGGTCATATATATACACATATAT
>JAQQZY010000005.1:30399895-30412527 GCA_030068375.1 Ostorhinchus rueppellii
ATTTCCTGTAAAAGCAGGAGGAAGAGTGGAAGGAAGGAAGGAAGGAAGGAAGGAAGGAAGGAAGGAAGGAAGGAAGGCACAAAGAGGGGCAAAGGTGGACATGAATGTTGTCTAAAGAAAAAGAGACAGCAAGAGAAAGCAAGAGAGGGTGAGCGGTCACAACAGCTTTGTTTCCGAGCGCCTTTGAGTGGACATGAAAACTGTGGCACAGACATGACTGAGCCGGTCTGGAGACGAACATGAGGCAGCATAAGTTTACAATGCATAATCATATTTGTCAGTGACTGGTCGACATCACGCTGTTAGCTTGACTAATCTGTGAAACCCTAATATGCACAGATCTTTCTATTAGTGTGTTTTTGTTGATTGATCTGTCAGGATTTTTTTAATATACTAATGCATCAAATACTTTCATGGTTAATGCATTTCATGAGTTTATTAGTTAAAACGTAAACTGACAAACTGAAATTCCATGTAAAACTGTAGTCATGGTAGCTTAAGTGCGTCACCGATCTAAATATAATCTCTTGCATTTATGATGTCAAATTCATTCAACAGTTGCGAGGAAAGAGGAAATGAGAGGAGAAAAAGGAGGGGAACAGTATGAACCCACTAGCCAGGGACACAGCAGTCTGCTTTCATAAGGTTTGTAACTGTGTATTTCAGAGCCAGAAAAAAAGTTGACTGTGGAGTCTGTACCTCAGCGGATTTTAAGTTGTCAGATGGGTTTTGATTCAGAAACCATTAAATATGCATGAAATTTAAGGTTTGTTTACAGACGGCTTAGTTAACTAATCTGTGGTATGTTTCAGAAGAGGAAAATTGCACACAGTGAGCAGTCGGTAGCACTGCTTCTGACTCATCCCAGCTTTTAAGGATGATCCATCCTAAGTAATAAGGGTGGCTTAAATGTAGCATTTGCAGTTCCCCAATGATTTAGAAACCGAATACAGACATTTAACAGGAACATCTATCAACAGACTGCACAAGGGCCAACATGCCCAGGTCTATAGTGCAGGAGGTTGACTGCCCATGGACTGCAGCAACATCAACATGGCATGAAGAAGCAAACTCTACTTGAACTCTAAGACTTCAAAAAGATTTTCATACAATGAAATTCAACAGGTGAAAAAAAAATCATGTTCTTTTCTCTCCAATAATAATCCTGTGCACTGTTGTAGGGTATCATTGAGGCTACATTTAGACGGTAAGAATCTGAACCAAAAACGCAAAAGTCCCGTTGCATTCTCACTTTTAATTCTGCATTTAGATGTGCACTTTGGGGGGGGGGGATCTACATGCAGATGTACACACAAAAGTGTGTGAAATTTCCTATTTATCAATGCAGTATGTAAACCATGTGGGTGGGTGGCATCATCACCACCAAGACCCAGCGCCTGCACAGAACCTTTCTACTTCTCTTCCTGTTCTTTCCTTCCGCCAAATACAATCACAGTCTGCCTTCTCTGCTCTCTATAAAGATTTGTGACAATTGCTGAAACGACTCTTAGATGTAAATTAGACTGGCTAGGGCTACTTGAAGGTCCGTCGCAGGGAAATAATCACACATGTTTTTTTCCTGTACTGGTGTGTGCCTGTGATGTAAATTCTACACGATGAAAAGGCACAGTTTTGTGTTTGCAACCCTTTAGATGGTGACCTGAGAGTGGAGCGTTTTTAAATTTCCACTCTGGAAGGTAGTTTCACTTTTTCATCCCCAAAAATGTTGTTGCAGTCTAAATGAAAGGCATATCAGATCAAATATTTCATCGTTTTCACCCAAGAGGTTTGTCGTGTAAGCTGGGCCTTAGACGTAATCTCTAAATCAGTCACCTCAGCTGAGGTACATCACATACAACCCTTTAGCCTTATCAATATTTCCACAGCCAGTTAGTTTTCTCCTTTCCCTCCACTTCACATTTAACGGCTACACTTCATTAACAAATGTACATATTGCCACAGGCTGACATTCTTTCGCCAAGCAGAACAGCCACTTAATTTCTTCTTTTCTCCTTCAGGCTTGGACACCAAGTGCTCTTTAAACAAATGAAATAATACAGTATTGTTTCTGAAATAATAATAGGAAGTTCAACCGGATGCGTTTTTGCAGCCTGGGGCAATGTTTGGTCACATACTGAAAAGAACAAAAGAGAATCATCCAGCATAGATGACGAATATCCTTCTGAAGTTGTTTGTTTTGTGGCTATGCCTTTTGCTTTGTGATTTCCACAATGGTTAATAACTTCTGAGACAGGTACATGTGATTTCTGGTAGTAAATGCTGGCCGTTGGGGGAGCATTACTGAGCTCTGACCGCAGTGGGGAGACTTGTTTCTCATCTTTGTCAGGTAAAGATGAGCGTGGCTCAAGCATGCCTGCTGGAGGGGAGAAAGAAATCAAATAAGTTGGTGCATGCCGGTGAGCAGGAGAAGGGCACAAGGGACACCACTGGAGTGAAGTTTTATTAGGTGCCTCTGCCAAGTTTATGGAATACAGTGCAGGCCGCGAGTCTGAATGTGTGTATGTGTGTGCGGTGCCAGACGGAGAATAGATTTTTTGAGCCTGATCCCTCCTATCTATTTCTCTACTGGATCATACCGAAGACAGGACAGAGAAGGCAGTCAAGTGTTATGACACTTCAGAAGATATGAGTGCTTCTGACACTGTGCACACTTTTAGCCTTAATCTAACCTTTGGATTTTGCCCAGGGATAATTCACACTGCACAAGGCTCCTAGATTTACAAATCTATTGAAAACTTTGTAAGGTGGCACTGAGATAACTTCAGACATGGATCAGAAGTTTTCACAATCAAAACACACATCATCAGAATGTTCTCAGGAGTTGTATCCTATTGAGCTGGATTTCAGATTTTTGGAAGTTTTTTGTTTGGGTTTGTTTGTAACTGTGTTAGATAGCAAAGCAGGACCTTGGAGCATGAACATGTTTGCTGAATGTGAAAGCGAAGATCTATATTTAGCATGAGCTTGTAAATGATCATTTGGAACACACTGATGATAGTTAACCCATTGCAGATTGTTGTATTCTAGGATTTTGAAGATGTGAAGTTAGTGCTGTGAGGAACAGGAAGGACAGAAGATGTAGGAACATGTGAAAGTGGAATCATCCATCAATTTTGACCTCGCATCTCCATTTCTTCTCTTTCATTTCCGATGTAAATTTGGGATGAGTCACACTCACACTTTGTTTTGTTTTTTTTATTTTTCCTTGCTTCCTTGCCATCTACACATCTCAGTCTGTGTTCACTCCATCTTTTTCTCTGCAGGGAAGCTGAAGTGGTCCAGCACACCATTGAAATGAGCCATATACAGTATAAATACATACAAATAAGCACATAAGTGTAACCATACTGTATAGTTTATGAACAGTAACGAACATTCACAATTACAACACAAGACTGAACAAACCATTAATATGTTGCTATCTATGGTACATTACCTAAAAAAGGCACACACATACAGGTACACACAAACATGCAGCTAAAGTGCTACGGTACCCCTCACCCCACCTGTGCCCAGCTGCTTATTCAGCAGCCAATGCTTTGCAACTACTTACAGCATTATGAGCCCTCACTTCAACCGAGTACCAAACAAAGCAGCCATTAATGGTTAAAGTGCCCAGTTGGTAACCTCCCATCACCAAAAACACAAACAGGCACATGCACACAAACACACCTTTAATGACATCTTTTCTGCAGCACATTAGCTATTGTGCAGTAATTAATGGGAGAGTCATGGTGTTCAAAAAGGCAGTCATCTCTCTGCAGACTGGGAGCTGTACACCACAACAATGGCTTAATGAGTAAACACACCGCGCGTCTCATGAATAAATTATTTGTGGCTCGTAATTAATTTTCCCAATTGAAGTTCTAAAAAAAAGCACGACTGTTACCAGTCTTCATAAATCAAAAAAGGGAGGGAGAACATGACAGCGACTGTGTTTGTGTGTTGAGATGATCTGAAATGTGTTTATTATTTGTGCAATCTTCTCTGCAGGTGTGCACCTGTGTGTACAAGTGTCAGTGTGTGTATTTGACATATCTGTGTTTTCACTTTTGGGATTAAGTGTGAGGTTATGTTGCTTTATGTCTCGAAGTGTGTTAGTATGCAGGTGATGTTCTGATACAACTTTCAACAGTTTAGGTGTGTCTGGTGTTTGGAATAGTAACACTTACTGAAAGGAGTTTCCACGTAATCGGCCGAACCTGTCTTGGGATTCCAGACCAGCTAAGTTTCCGTAGCTCCTCTGGAAAACAGCAAATAGCATAGAATACACTTTAGGGTACATTTCATTTAGGCTTTGATTTGTCATTATTTTTATTATTAATGCACATCCATATAGAAAGACAGCAAGCATCCACAAACACTACCAACTCTAAATACTTCAATGTCACATTTTCATTGAAGAAAGGGATTATTTGCATAAATATCCAATCTTTCTTATCATAAAACAACCCCAATATTCCAATAAAAAGTATTTTCCAAACCAATATTGGATGGCTAATTCATTTATGGACAGCCAACTATCCATCCATCCAAACGGCCATGTACTCACTCTCAAATGTTCCTCACTGTCTCTTTCCCTTTATTGAAATTAACTGATGGGGATCGAAGTGGATTATTAACTACATTCTCCTATGGTCAGGTGGGGAAGCCAGCAGGCTATAATGTAAAATAAAGCTGATGGAGAAGAGCAAATTGAACTTTTAAATTGGTGGAGAGTAGTTCCC
The DNA here is from genome assembly GCA_030068375.1 of Ostorhinchus rueppellii. Lineage (NCBI taxonomy): Eukaryota > Metazoa > Chordata > Actinopteri > Kurtiformes > Apogonidae > Ostorhinchus > Ostorhinchus rueppellii. The sequence goes on from JAQQZY010000005.1 coordinate 30,404,644, forward strand.
TTTGGGTCCATGAAGACCCAGAAAATATGGCTTAATGCTACACATTACATCAAGCATATTCTCAAACCTCTCTCTCTCTCTCTCTCTCTCTCTCTCTCTCTCTGTGTGTCTCTCTCTCTCTTTCTCTAACACACACATTGTCAGTAAAATGGGGTAGATGAAGAGGATATCATGAGTTGCCCAGCAGAAAATGCTTCGTCTTGCGGTATCTAGAAAAATGTGTCTTCTATTTCATTCTATTTTCAGTGAATTGAACATAATAACAAGACAACAATAAAGGTGTGGGATCTCATTTCCCTGCAACAAGACAAGATCATGTTCATAAAAAGAGCTGAAGTCATTGTTTAGTTCAGTGCTGTGAGCTCAAATTTGACCTTACCCATGATGTCTCCACCTAGTTCATTATGTCACTAAACTGATACTAACCCAGCTTGGATTTTTTCCTGAGATGCACTTTAGATTATGTCTGTCCTGATATAATCTGTTGGAACGTGCTCCCTCATTTCAAAGAAAATGCACAGTAGACAGTCATAACTGTGAATGATCCATGAGGCATTCTGAACTATAGATATAGATATATAGTCATCTAAAATAACAGGATAAACAGTACAGTAAATTAGTAGTTGACCTCTTCTACCAATCGATTTTGGATACTTGACAAATATGACTGAATGATTTTCAGAACTAATTCTTAAAATGTTTTTTGGGTAGGCTCTAACTAACATTAACTCATCCATTATTCACAGATAGGTCTCCTTCTGCCCTCGCTCTGTAAGTCGACAAACCCCCATTAGCATTCAAAAAGACAACCCCAGCCATACGGAGACAAACATAAAAACTCAATGGGAAGCTCCTCACTTGTAATTGCAATGCCATTGTTTTACCTGCAATTCAAGAGTGAAGGAAAGAGAGGAAATTGATTCCAGGGCAAATTAAATGGCACAGCCTTACATACCTTTTAAATAAAAAAAGAAGTAAATGTACCTAATGAATAAGCCAAATTCTTCTTTGACTCTTATTCAAGGCACTTGCTGGAAATTGATAAGCCCCTTGCACAGAGTGAACAGTATTGATTAATGCTGCCAAATGAGTCGGCCTTGCCTGTTCTTCAAGGAAATGCAATGGAGAGTCAGTGACAGATAGCAGAATAGGAAATAGCAATCAGCTAAACAGCAATGGGCTAAGTCCATTGGCTAAATTGAGTGAAACGCATTAGAGCTTGTTCAGCTGATGGAAGTAGCTATTTATTCGCTATAGTTCGTGCGCATCTTCCACTTAAAATTTCTCCCTTACCTTGTCCCCTGTGAGTTTAATTATATAGAAATTCAATACTGTGATCTAGTGTGCAGCATGGCTTTGTTGGTTAGAGGGGGTCAGAGCACCAGAGTATGGGAATGCTTCGATTACCCCAAGGCTACCTGTACAACAGTAAACTGCATTTAAAAGCATATTAAAAATCTCCCCAAGACAAGACACAGAGCATGAAACTTGCAAAATAAAAGGTGCTGCAGATTTTTTTCAAGCATTCTCTCAGTGTCCCTTTGCTCTTTAAGACTACAACTGGTAGAAGGAAACATCTATGAGGGCATGTGAGTACCTCTGAAAAAGTTAGTGTATCCAGGTAAACAGAGAAAAGCACAATCTTTCTTTTTTTCCTCTCTCAAAAAACATAGCTCTCAACTTTATCTGATATTGCAATTAACAGAAACAGAAAAGGCAGGATTGCCAGTTTTTAGTGGTACTTTAGTCTTTTTCAAGAATACTTGCACCTGAACCTCTTTAACGTGTAACAGCTGATAAAGTAAAACACAATATTGACATCAGACAATCAAGACTGATTGGTATTAGTATGATCTTTGCTGAAATCAGAGCTCATCCCAGTCCTAGAGTGGTTTTCTACATCCTGTTTCAAGGGCTTGTAAAAGACTGATTCAGAATTTTTGGAGACTGACTGACAATATAGCATATCAAAAGCATGTGCCGACATTTCCATTTGATTTCACAGACCCCAATTACCATAAAGCTGTATAAAGTGCTCATCTGTTGATTCCCACAGTCAGTACCTCTGAATATGTGTTGGTGTATGGTGTGTATGTAAATCTGCCATTAAGCTGGTTGCAACCAGCTATTACATATGTAGAAAAGGACAGTTGCAATGAAGCTATCTGGAAATCATTTTCAACTAAATGCAACTCTTTAAGGGTGCAATCGTTACCCCGTGTGCAGCTCTTCATTCATTATGCTCCTAACAACTAGTCAAGGGTGCCTCTACTCCTTCCTTGCACCCTTTGAACCTTCATTTGCACTGTCAGGCAAAGAAATGAGTCCATGAATCTTGTGGGTTCAGGTTTAATTAAACTATGTTATACTTCCCCCACCTGGCATTAATCTCACCATAGGGGGCATAGAGAGGAGGGGTGAAGGGAGCGTGAGACACAAGTTGGCTAATAGTCTTTACATCCTGATGCTGCAGTGATCTCTAGAAAGCCCCGTCCCCTCCAGTCAAGCTCTTATGGATACTGCAGGAGTGACTCGAAGGAGAAAGGATGTGTGCATGAGTGCGAGTGTGTGGGTATGTACAAGAGAGTGGAAAGTGCAAAGGGCAACTATTTACTTGGCACCGTGTGGTTGTTAGAGCAAGCAGATGTGCCCATTAGCCCTATACATTACATACAGAAAACCACTAACACAGCCTCTCATGCTGGAACTCACTGTCTTCCAAACACTTTCCAGCAGAGAGCCGTTCAACTGTAGAATCCAAATCACAGTTACCCCAAGTCAAATACACCCCCTGCTTTGAGTATCAATGCACTGCACGAGTACATGAAAGTACAATGACGTGGTCAACAACTTGTTCAACATTTTCCCTTTGGAATATTTCGATGACTCCTGAGTCAAACGGCTACTGGGAAAAGAATAAGGGGTATGTAATCCATAATCTATGTCTGAAATAGGTTCTGCAGTGATGTTTAATTCTAATGCAAATACGCTTACATGAGAAATGTGTCTCAATTTCTTACTACGTAGATGAGCTCATCTCAATTTCGGAAGGATAAAACTCCATTTCCCACAGTGGGCAGAGACAGAGAGGGCAGCATGTGCATGGTTGGCACACAAGCTAAATTGCAGATGTCGTTTCATTAGTGTGAGGCTAGCTCATCTCTCAGAAAACACATCTGACTCTCTGGGGCATCTCTTGTGCATTATGAATGAGACAGCCAAGCCCTATCTCCACTGGCATAAATTAAAGGCATTTCATGACATTTTGAAAATTAATCTGTTGTTTTTGCTCAGCGGGCACTTGTCACAACGTGGGCGAAAAGTTTCTCCAACTGTCCCAAGGCGACAAGGGACTAGCTGTCCCCGTCAGTTTTAGTGAACAATGTTAACAATGCAAACAAGCCATTTTAGATGACTAATTTGACACTCCTCCCCACGCATACTAATCTGTACAACAACAACAAAAAAATACTCTAATTGAACTTGTGAAGATAGTCCGTTAACAGGTCTAAACAATGCTGATGGAGCTTGTTATGGTAAAAAAAAAAAAACAAAAAAAAAACGCCATTTACAGTCAATTTATCCCATGAGCGATGTTTTTAAAACATACAGAAGTGCAGGTGTGGGCAAGCCAAGGCAGAATTTTTCTGTAGGGACTAATAAATATCAAATTATTATATACATGCTTTGGGATTAGTGTGATCAGCAGTGTGGGTGTTTATCATGCTGGCAGGCACAGGGCTCAGGGGATTGGTCTGCAGAGACAGACTCAACCCTGGAGGAAGCTATATTCCTCACCGGCATGAAAAACACCTGTAACATCAGCAATGTGCAACTCAAGGGCAACTGCTGCTAGTCTTCCCTCTGTGTTTTGGTTTACTGTATTCCATTATGCATGAACTTACAGGAATGCACTTTGTCTTGGCTGAAGTTAAGCTGGGGACCACAGGGGGTGATTAGGACACCATGTACCTTGGTTGAACACCCACAACAGCTGCTCTGATATGGGACCCTCAGAGGTAATGAATGTTCAATGACTCTTGCAACATTCAGAGGGCAAAATGTAATGAAATATCATGTTTGTATTTATTAGAATATTTTTAAACAGCCAAAACAACCAAATGTATACTGAAAAAGCAGCTTGAGACCAGTAACAAGGGGAAAAAGGTCACATCAGATGTAGACAACATGGTGTTGCCCAGTTACGGACAGCGGCACTAGTGAAGCAGAAGGGACTGGGTGCCTCATTAAAAGCTACCATAACGATATTTGAAGAGAGGAGAGAATGTTGTATTCACCTCTCTGGCCCAGATTCTCTAGGCCCACAATGGGATACAATGCACTTCAATTTGGGTCAGAGTATCATCTCAAATATTTTGGCTACAAATTCACATTTTAATTATGAAATGATGGTTTGCCATCTATTTAAACAAAAAAGCATGTATACAGTAAAGTGGCATGAGCAGAATCTCGCCTGGATGCATAAAGGACTGTTCGACACCAGAGGGGACGAAAATGATGAGGCTCAAGAACTTGAACTGACCCAGTGCGGGCTCTGAAGCAACCAAGCAATATGAGGATGTTTTGTTTTGGAAAAAAAGAAATCAAATAAAGTCTGGATGAGAAAGCGTGCATATTTATGACTGAAGTGTGAGAGAGTGTGTACCTGCACATCTTCCATGTCTGCCTACCCGCCTGTCAGTCAGTCAACCTGTCTGTGTGCATGGTTCTGTGTGAAGGCCAGTAAGAAGAATAGAAGACAGCGAGAAGTGCTGTCAGTCAGTGCTGGCTGAGCAGGGAGCTGATGGGAGCAGGAGGGAAGCCGGTTGGCGGGCCGAAGCCATGCACTATTCAGGCATCATTCATTCGGAGCGCGGCCACTGGGGCAAAACACCACAAGGTTCTCAACAGCACACATATACAGTGCATTGATAACGCACTCACACACCTGCCAAAACAGGGGGCTTGTATTTTGCAATGAGGGTTTCCTTGGTAAATCTGAAAGTAAATAATTGCACTCAGCATCTTAACATGTTATGTGGTCAAAACAGTAAGTACCATGACAATCACGAGCAGTGGCGTTCCTAGAGTGATTTGACCAAACCCTAACATCCGCGCCACCACCCAAGACCGTTGTCTGTCTTCACGTAACCACGACCCAGCACCTGCCCCCGTGCTGAAGGATTCGCGCACATCATAGTCCTTTTGTTTGTGAACCTAAAATATGGGTGGAGAGTATGGAATCACTCTTAATTATTTCATAATATAAATTAAGTAAACACATTAAACACATTTTGTGCAAACAACATTTGACAACATACACAGATTGGCATGTATAATTATCACTGTGCTAAACAGCTGTTTAGACTGTTGGATACACAGCAAAACATGCAGCAGAGCCAGAACTTCAACAAGAGGTAGGCTACAGCTGCAGAGAAATCAACTTAAGTCAATGAGAGAAGTCATCTCCTGTCGGTAAATGTTACTGTTGGGTTGTTCATTTGCTACCCAATAGCTTTCACAGTGAGCTGCACCAGCTAGCTTATTTGGTAACATTATTGTTTGTCTTAACATGAACATTTTTTGCCAAGACAAATTAGATATCTGATAATCAGCAAGTAAGAAGCAAATGGACACGCTGTGTGACGATATGCGTTTGTCACAGTAACTGATGTGGCAGGACTCTGAGGGAAAGACTATGACTTCATCACCTCTTCATGCCTTAGAAGCTGAGGGCTTTACAGAGTATATGTCAGCTGGCAAATACAAAAGTCAGAGCCAAGAGTCTCATGGAGGAGTTTCACTTGGATAAAAGAGCTATGATAAGAATTAGGTGAAAGATATCAGTTATTCCCCTCGATGCAGTAGTAGCAGTCTCATCTGAAGCTATTTTGTTAGTGAGGTCAGAAAAACAATAGTATCAGGACAGACACCTTTATCATGCAGTGTATTAAAAAGTTAAGCTCCCCTCCTATAAACCTTGAATGCTGTGAGAGAGTTCTCAACAGTCTAACTCATCTAAAGGACAAAGTGATGGCGCCAGGGAGCAGACGGCTCGTAAACTAATGGGACTCTTGTAAAAAGATACTCCCCCCCGGATTATACCTGCTCAGGAGGCCTGATGGATGGCCCAGATGGCGAGGAGAGGACACAGCATAGAGGAGCGTACAGGTGTGAGAAAGTGTGCGTGGGAATCTGTGTGTTCTTGTGTTTTCTACCAAGGACTTGTATAGTTAAATCCATGAGGTGTCCCTTGGAATTTACTAATGTCACATAGTCTATAAAATATCTGGCCAAGTGACATATTTTAAGACGAGTAAATGTATATAAGAAAATGTGCATATATTGAATTACAGCTGTGGAAATTTGTCAAGAAATGGATGCATTTAAAAAAAAAAAAAACCCAGAAAGGATAAACACATCTTAACTGTATCAAATTAAATCAATTCTCATTTGTGGAAAAACTGTCAATGTGTAACAGTGGAATTTATTTTTAAATAATGAGTACTGCTAAAATAACTGTTAACAAGGTCAGAAACAGGTTGGCAAATTCTTGAACAAAAAAAGTATTGTGTTTTGCGATCATTAATGTGTCACTGTAGGGTAAAAAAAAAAAAAAATAATAATTCCCAGTAGTTGTATATTTTTAATGATTTAAAATATAGAAGTCATTTTGTCTCCTTTACAATATGCAGTTAAACTGCCAGTAATTGCATCTGTCTGCAGTCATGTCTTCCTCCAAAATTATGTCTCATTGTTGTCTAACCTGGTTTTGGTTTTGAGTGGAACAGTAAACCTGCTTAATATGAATAACGCAATAAAAATGACTTATGGATGAGCTTAATATTATCAAGGTTATATCTTACTTTGCTGTCAACTAGATGAATTGGCAGAGGTGTACAAAAAAGAATAAGTGTGCTATTAATCATATATAAAGATATAATGTCATTTTTGGTTGTAGGTAGATTGAAGAGTATTCATTTAAAAAAGGCCTTTATCTATGCCAGACTGTCATCTGGGGGCCTCTTTCTTTTCTTAATCCCAGGTAAATAGCTAAAAGAAAGTTAAAAGTCAATAATGGAAGGATTAGATTAAAAGTGTGGCTGTGGGCTAAAAACATCTACCCCTGCACATATAAATCAGCTCTCTGCTTCCCAGTGGCCAGCAGAGAACAGGTGTGAACTGAGAGGGCTGAAGTGTGTTCATTCAACCTTCCCATAAAAAAGAAAGCATGAAAAATTCACATGGAGGACCACATGGTGTAACATATGAATAAACTAAGCCAGACAATCTGGTAGACTACTGACACAGGAGACAGCTTGTGGTTGGACCAACCTTATCAAGTCAGGTGTTTTGCCTGGGGATGTGCCAGGAGGCAGCAAACACACATGCGTATTTATGGACACATGGATGTATACTTGAGACTTGTGACACATGCAACAGAATCAAAGTGGAGTACTTTAAAAAAAAAACAAAACAAAAAAAACAGAACAAACAACTGTGCACTGTAGCTTTAAGACCATCATTTTTGAAGTATCCACATCGCTGGAAATTAATATTTTCTATAAGAATTAAATGTATCATGCCTTCAATATGACCTTTTCATATTCTGTTCCATGGTCCTTGGACAGTTTTTTTTAAAACACCATTCTGTTCCTAATCTTTTCTTTTTAGATACAAAACAAGTGGGTTTTTGTCATTAATTTAATACAGTTTATTTCTCCATTAATCTTGTAAAGCATGTGTTGGTTGCCACATATTTGCACACAAAGAAAGCATGAAGTCCATCCATCCATCTTCTGTACCAGTTTTATCCTCACTAGGGTCACGGGGGTCGCATGGAGCCTATCCCAGCTACTTAAGGGCGAAGGCGGGGTACACCCT
>JAQQZY010000005.1:30412627-30426679 GCA_030068375.1 Ostorhinchus rueppellii
TTCATCGCAGGGCTGACATATAGAGACGAACAATCACTCTCACATTCACACCTATGGGTAATTTAGATTAGCCGATTCACCTATCAGTGCATGTCTTTGGATTGTGGGAGGAAACCAGAGTACCCAGAGAGAACCGACACAGACACGGGGAGAACATGAAGCATGAAGTCACAATGGTCCAATGTTTTGGTTTGTTTTTTTTCCAGTGCTATAATTTAATAATATGAATCTGAAACCGATGACATCTGTAATCTACTTATGTAATATGATGGATGTCACATAAAATGGAAACTTTCAACTTCACATGGGAATGCTTCTTGTGCACAATCCAACTTTGACACACCTCTGAAAGTGTCACACAGGGACCACGCTTTCAAATAAACCATTAGGACTCAGTTCAATTGACTTACATTACCACTTCCCACTTTGATAAGAGCTATTAACTTTGCTGAAAGTGCTGAAGGCCTATCATATGGTGCCTGCTGTGTAACAGGATTGCAGATCGTAGCGTTACAGAGTGTGGTGCGAACAACTGTGGTAGAAGTAGAAACCGTCCTCGCCGTAACTGCTGCAGTGACGGTAATGACAGTTAGAGAGACGCATACTGTAGGGGTAGAGGTGTAACAAAGAGCTGCAGCACCCCCAACAGAGGAACGCACCAACAGGCAGCATGGCAAACAAAGAAAAGTGTTTAAATGTGTGTATGTGTGTGCACGCGATCCAATTTTTGTTGCAGATTAGCAGCTGAAAAATCTCATATGTCATTTATGGTGTCATTGGGCCATGGATGTTCAGCGTGGGTCTATGAGCATGCGTGGGAGTGTGTATTTGAGGTGGATTCTGCATCATGTAATGACCACACAATGAGCAAATGAACAGTGTTTTAAAAAAACAAACAAAAAACACAAGAGCAAGAGAAAAACAAAAGAGGAAAGGACCAGATGAAAAAGGGAAGTAAAAGACAGTAAGTATAAATTGCCAGGAAATAGGAGAGGAGAAAGGAGCATTGCCATAGCAACAGCAGTATTCTGCCAACCAGCAGTGAGTGCTTGATGTCAGATGCCAGCTCTTGGTCTTAAAATCCATTAAAGAAAAAAAAAAATATGCAGAAAGTCTGTAAAATCTGGCACTGAGGACTAAAGCCCATCATAGAGCAACTAGCTTAAACACAGAAGACAACACAGTCTGTGGTTCTAATTCACAAGTCTACAAATTGTACTTTAGGGATTTCTTTTTACATTTTGCTAAACATTCTGTTCACATCAAGGTGTGAGTTGATTTCTTCTAAAAATATCTTAAAAGGCTAAAGATTGAATTGCCCATTACCTTAAAGTAATTTTCATATCATTTCATATCATTGTGAAATGAGCGCAGTGCTCTACAAATAACACAATTGTGGTAAATGTTGCATGACACAAAGTGAAGTGAAACTGCTTATGTGGCTCCCTGTATCAGTCTCTTTTTTTTTGGTCGCTGCTGAACATATAGTGGGGTGCTGTGTTCAGGTTCACTCAACAGACAGGCTCGCCTCAGGACATCAGGAATAATTAGCAGAGATCAGCCTGACATCAATCACCTCGCTCTCTTACACACACAGGTCATCACCTCCTACATGACCTTACATGCTAAACAGACCTGCTGTCACAACCTGTCGCAAGGCTCACAGGAGAAAGAGAGTGGTAAAGAGACAGAAAAAAAAAAAAAAAAAAAAAAAACTTGACAGGGATGTGAAGAATCCAGCTGTTGTGGAGATGGGGAGAGTGGCTTGGGCAGATATGACATGATCAAAGAACAGAATAGCAGAAACAAACAAGTGGAAAGAATCCCTTCTTTCCACTCTTTTTTTTTCCTGCCAAAGGTAAACTTCGAAAATACTCTTTGAGACATGAAGAGTGCAACTTTATCCTACACTACGTACTATGCAACACCTTCTGACCAAATTAGTTAGGCTGTAAGACAGAGTCAAGGCAGCTGCAATGCTAAGCCAATCGATTTTAGAAACACAATCACACTGCCCAACACAGTGAGCTGCAGACAAGCACACCTGTGGACTCCAGAGACTGGCAGCCCTCACATGTCGGCGGGGGGGTTGGCCCAAAAACACGCCTGCCTCTGCCATTAATTATGCCATTCAAGTGAGCAAATGGCCAATGGATCATCCCAGACCCCCTCCTTTGAGCTCAAGGACGGACGGGCAAATGTCTTTTACACAAGGGGGCGTTGTCCCTACTGACATCTGTGTGTGTAGTATGTGTGTAAATGTGTAACTTGGGGAAGATGACCTCTTCTTTAAGGACAGGGGGGTTTATCTGTTTTGTCATATTCATATTCTCATTCTCAATCTGTGAAAAAGTGTTCACCAGCAATAAGGGAAAAGCTCCAGGTGCATTTTAAAGGGAAAATGTAAAATAAGAATCTAATAGGATATTTATATGACCTTAAAACAGCTCTGTAAACAAAAACTTGAATATGGCTCATAAGTACAAGCAAGCAATGATATCATTTACTTCTTCCCAGTAATATTTGTTACTTGGATTGAAATTCCACATTGTGTGAATTTTTTTTTTTTCTTTTCGTGTTGTCATCTATATCCCATTCTTTGCCGCTGTAAAGACCCAATTTCCCCATGGGGATCATTAAAGTTTCATCTTATCTTATCTTATCTGCCCCTATCCCTCTCCCTTTCCCTATCAGCACCCTCCCCACATACACACCTCCCCCCTCCCCTTATCCTTCACTTAATTATGTCCTGTGAATGAAGTTCATCTTTCATGCTGCCAGCAGCCGGCAGCATGGCTCGCCCGTTCTGGGCTATCTAATCATGGCGCAGAGACTAAACTAAATTTAGACAGGCGGCTTGTGATGCCTGGCAGGCCCTAATGGGGGCTGACATCTCAAGACACTCTGCTGATGTACAGGATACACTCTGCCCGTGCGAGCCGCTACCACAGTTGACTAACGCTGATGACTCGTGAACCAGTTTGTTTTGTTCGAAAAGTTTTCAAGGGGATCACACATAGAGGTGAAGTGGAGCTGTGCTGACTAAGGCCATTCAAACTTAATGAAATCCAACATTTACATTTTAGGATCTTAGCCAAAGCTTGTGTGTGTGTAGCTCAAACTTATCTACATGTAGCAATCGGGGTAGGGACAAAGCGGACTGAAGTGACACATATTCTTACATTTGTATTCAAAGTGCAAACCACTCAGCTATTTTTGCTAATAGAATATGAAACCATGTTAGTCAGGATAGCCTAAAAGGGTCGGTTTTTGTTTAGAAGTGTTTATGTTATCTGTTAAAACACACAAAAAAGCCCACATTAACAACATTACTTAGTTTTGTGTCTGATTTGGCATTGGTATCCGCCTAAAAATACTTCATGAAAAAACGTCTACCAGGGAGGTGATTAACATCCGATACACTGGAAGTATTTTAATTTATAACAGATGAAGTGTTGAGTTTGCTCTCACAGCAAACAGCTGCAAAAGCAAATTATCACATCGACTTGAACAGATTAGAAAACTGAGAAGATTCACACTGAAATAGGATGGAGTATATAAAAGTCTGGAGGAAAAGACCTGTGACAAATAATAGCCTGTCTCAAATAAATGCCAGTTCTCAGCTGTGGTAAAATAAGAGCATAGTAAGCATTTAAGAATGGGGCTATGGTATTTAAACGGTGTCATTTCTGCAGTGAAATCTTACACGCATTTTTTTTTTTTTTTTGGCATATTTGGGGTATTTCAACACCCGTGCATATAATGCAATGTCATGTTCAGTGTCGCACATTTGTAATTCTTTAGTCTGGCCTCTCTCAGCCACTTGCAACCTGTACTGTACACAGCAACATAAATACAGAGTACAAATGCCAAAGAGCATGATGCTCCCTTTAATACAAGAAAGATTAGAAGCAGAGTGGCTTTTAAAATGTGACCACGTATCCTCCTGCAATAATGTACACCTCTCAGGTTCTATTTTAAAATTCAGTCTTGAAGCTTTTACTGTTTTATTTTTAAACAGACTGAAGTTGGCATAATAAAATGCCAAGTGCAATTTACAGCTATGTTTTGCTCCATACCTTCACAGCATGGTTTCAACTGAATTCAAGGAGGAAAAGAAGAATGTGTACAAATAAGAATTGCTTAGTAACAAAACTGTTGGAAAGTATTCTTGTAGCCTTAAAAAAGTAGAAATCTTTTAGATTTTTTAAAATGTGCCTGTATGTTGAAACGATACAAAGGATATGTGTATCTTATGAAAGCTCAGGATCAATATGTAAATTGCAAAAAGGCATATTTAGACTACCTTACCTGCTCTGATGTTCTTTGATGTGCAACGGTTTGAAAAAGATTCAATGCAACAAGTTGGCAGTTTCAGAGTAGACAAAGTCAAACACTGAGAGAGAGGTCTGCAAGTATTTCAGGGCCACTGGGGTAACAGCGATAGGAAACAAAGTCTCTGGGGTTGGATAAACAATAAAGGCCTGTCGTTTGGATAGAACAAAGGCCTGTCATTTGCTTTTGTTGTTGGTGGTATTTTTCCCCTTGTAATCTGCATGTCCAGATGGCTGGATGACTTTCCCCCTCACAGCATCGTTAAAAGCCCTGCACAGCTGGCAGACTGGGAGTGAGTAAACTCAGACTGAGAAGCAAAAGAGTGCAAGGAAATAAACTGAGAAAGATAGCAAAAACCAAAAAGAAAAGAACAACAGAACAAAAGCTGAAAGATACAGAGGAAGTCAGAGTGAAGTGAAATAAGAGCCACGGCACAGATTGTACCACACAGGAACTTTAAGTGTTAGATGAGTATCTCTTACCCAAATCTGTGTTAGGCCCAGCCAACAACTGTCTGAACTTATCCAGACGGGATGCCTCCCTCTCTGTCATTGCTGGGGTGCCAGATGTGTTTTGGTCAGCCATGCGAGCCACTAGTGGGATGACAGGCGGCCGATGGGGCAAAGAACGTTGTCTGTGGAGGGCTGCACGCTCACCTGCTGCATCTGGAGGAAGATAAGTAGATGTGAGAAGGTAAAAGGTTGCATAGACACAGGTAATAACAAAGTGCTTCCTGATGCTGTTGCACAGAATGTTATGGGCATGTGGAAGGTTTTATTCTTTTACTTTAACTTCCACACCGTCTACACCAAGAACAATAACTACGACTGCAAAGCAAGGCTGGGTGATACCTCGAATACACTCCATGTATTGCAGCTTATGTTGTGTGGGATGTAGTAAATGACTACTTTGCCAACATCAAGTATAACTTGGTTCAAGTGTCTCACTTTCCTCTTTCCTTCAGGTTTCTTCACTTCACAAAAACATGTTAATTTAAAATGGAAAAGTGACAATTCTTTGGCGCTAAAAGAGTCTGGTTCAGCAGTTTTAACCTGAGGCAGTTTGTGTAACATGTTTCACTATTGATACGGAACTGTGACGACTGACATAAGTTCAGAAAGTTTCTGAATGGTTTTATGACAGATATAACATAAATGATCCCTCAGATGAGCTCAGACAAACAGAATGAAAAACATTTACTGTCAGAGTGAAGGGACAGACTGCAATAAAATCTGAGGAATACCTTAATGTGCTTATTACAGGTTCTGTTGCTTTTTGTAGTTCAACATGTCACCTCTCTTTCCCGTGTCCATCACAAATGTGGCTTTGTACTGTCTGGTTACCTTGTTACCATATTAATTAGAAAAGGGCAGTAAATGTCAGAAACGGCTCATTATTTTTCCTGTTTTGTTTTAATATATCACAACATTTTTATTGCAGTTTCGCCTCAACTTTTATAAATATTTTCAGAATCAGGCCTTGCATTTTTGTCTATTTAATCATTGTTTAACTTGCATGTCATTCTTAATCTGTAGTCTAATTGCCACAATATTGAAGAAAACACAAAATACATTAGAAATTACGAGGTACTCCTGTTAAACACAACATGTAAGGACAATGTATCGTTTGACTTAACTTTTATTTAGCTAATTCTTAAGAATATGATGAATAACAACAAGAAAAGAGGCATGAAGCCCACTGTGTTGAGCCATTAAAGTGATGAGACACTGAGGGCACTCAGAAAGGACAGGTAGTGGATAAAAGGTAAAAAACAGATGGCAACTTAAAGTTCATATCCTACAACAGGTGATCAGTATTCATTTTGGAGCTTAGACACAACTGGGGCATACACTGTGTTTGGCACCACTGTTTACAGAACATTACCATTCTGCAGTGTGGATGCTCACAACATTAGCCTTATAGTTACAATAACAGTTCTTGGTTCTTGGACAGCCCTGTAGTTTAATGTAGGGATGCACTGATACCACTTTTCCAGGCCGAGTACAGGTACAAGTACTTACATTTATTTACTTGCTGATACCGAGTACCGATACGAGTACTTAAGAATCCCATTACAGTTCTTAGTTACTTTTGAAAATGTGCTTTACTGTCATTGTCATTGGTCTGACTGTAACAAAGTGCTGCTACTGACATTTAATGTGTTGGAATTAGCGTTTCTCAATCAATCCACCAGACAGCACCGCTCTGAATTAACCACACTTGCCAAATATCATGAAGACGAGTAACATTTATTGAGAGAAAGAAGAATAAAGTCAATAATAACAAACATGGCGTGACAGAGGAAGCGATACTAACGTGGACGCTAATGTTGATATTGATGAGGGTAGTTGGTATAAATGTCAGTAGTTTTTCACCAATTCATACAGTCGCTCTTCAAAAAGATCCACTGCCTCCACAGTTCCCGGTGGAACTGCTACCTATTCTCTATCTGGGTACACATCCACAAGCACCCAGAAAATGGACAGAATTGCATATAGAGAATAGGCAGACGACAGACAGAACGTTTCGTCCTTAGTCGTCTGTGTATTTAATGTAACGTTCAGTCATTGTTACTTTTGGCACCGTCATTTATTTTGAAAATCTCCACACTGCTGTACTTAACCGTGAACGACACGCTGCCATAAAATGCCATCAGTGTGTTTGTATTGGAGCACTTTTATGAGTACAAGTAGAAGTGCATGCGCTCAGTATGGGACCGATACTCTATACTGGTGGGCATCGGTGTATCCCTACTTTAATGCTTACCATATAACGTATAAACGAATATCAATATGTCACATCGGACTGAGATTCATAAAACCCAAACAAGCAGACACAGTACAGGCTCATCCAGCACCTGCTGCTTTACTAAATAACATTATGGTTTTCTGGCTGTTTTCTGATTTATGGATTGCACTTATCACTTGTACTTTATTTAACTTTAGAGTGAATTAAATCCCATTTCCACTATTGTTTAGCAATTAATTCAACACTTTATTTAGTATCTCACCTTTGCTAATGTTTTCATTCTTGTCATTTTAGTCTTGTGCTTTCCATGAGGCAGATTTTAATTTTGATACTACAGTATGTAACAGTAACAAATATTTATTATTGTTCTTCAGCAGTTCATCTTTTAGCCAGGTGGTATTGAAAATAGCGTCTGTTAGTGGGCGTTTATGCAGAAAACCTCCGGGAAAGCAGTAGTTGTGCCTCTCGAAAACTTCCGACTCTGTGTTGCATTTATTACTGGTAGACTAACACATTCATTCAGTCTGCTCAGGGCCACATGTTCCTACAGATGTACTGAAAAAAGGGCAGGAAGAATAAAGCAGAATAAAACAGGCACAGGACACAGACAAGTTATGAACAAGCTGCTGAGGTCAAGACATCAGTGTGATGAGGGATGCTCCTTCTTCCACACTGAGCATGAAGCAAAAGTTTATAAAGAAGCTTGTGAAAAGCCCTGCCAAGATTTCCCTGTGCAACAGCAAACCATAACACAAAAACTCTATAACAATTATGAAAACTGGATTGCTGCCTATTTTAATATCCTTTTCAGTTTTTACAAGAATGCATAAAAAGCTACAAATCTGTTCTCAACTGCTTTATTTGCACTTACAAAAATTAAAAAAAGATGTTTAAAGTCAGCAGCAGCTTCTTTGTGCTGGGACCTTTTGTGGGTTTAACAATAAGCCCCTTTTACAGTCGATTTAATAACTTTTAACTTTTAATGAGCTACCAGGAAAGAGCCAAGTTGGACTGAGTTGGTGATGCCCACATCTGTTACAGTATATTACATACACCATGGCAAACAAAAAACAGGGAAAAAAAAAAAACATCCCAACACATCTTTTCGTCAAAGGGCCAGTGATCCGCAGTTAGTCATTCTGAATGCGTTTGTGTTCCCTTTTATCACTCCTTATCCTGTAATGATAACAAAATGCAATGCAATGTGTGGACCTCACTAATTAAATAAATAAATCCGCTGAGAGAAATACACTAAACCAGTAGGCTATACAGTGTATGTCAGTTTGTTGACCTGCATACTAAGTATTTTGACTGCGTGTAATGAATTTGTATCTGCAAAAAGCATGGTCTTTAAGGGTGTAGACAGCATCATCTTACATACCCCTGTATCCATGTGTGACACGGCAGTGCATGTTAACTGTGTCTTCTATGAGGAGATAAGAGGAACTGCCTGAAGGCAAAACCCTGCTTATGTTACCGGTATCTAAACACAGCAACAGGCTCAAAGGTAGACAGGAAGATGACCTGCCATGCAGACCAACAGACAGCCTCGCATTTATGACATGCTGCTTTTGCTTAGCTACAGTATGTGTCCAACAGGATCCATCTCTTCACATCACCCTCTCTTTAAAAGAAAATAAAAATCAGCATAAGAGTACAGTGCTATTGTTTGCCACTTTGAGTGAAAAAAAAAAAACAAAAAACTTAAAATATTATAGTGACATTTTGAACATGTCCTGAGCAGTGAAGCAGCAACAGCAGGAACCTTGACACAGCAGTAAGCAGTTGTTGTGTGCTGCGGGGTTAAAACGATGTGCTCAGGGAAAACAGGCTCACATTGAAGAGGAGGAGGAAGGGAGCTGTCTCTTTCTACTGTCATGGGACGTTTGTGAGTAAAGAAAGGTAGAAGCAAGAAGGGGCAGAAACTGATGCCTCAGGGATTCTTACTTAAAAAAAAAAACTTCACATCTACAGCCTTTTCCTCTGTTGCTCGTATAACAGCAAAGTACACCACTAAGCTTCACATGAAAAAGCATTTGTCTTTGACAGACACACAAAATGCGTAAATAAGGATCTCTTGGCAGACTTTGTACGATCCTTTGATTTTACACGTTATGTGTTGAGTGTTCTAAGACTCTGTCAACAAGCAAGTCAAACCAAAGCACAACTTTGGCAGTGAAACACTACTGCAGCTTTACATATGTCTACCAATTTTTGTGCCATTTGAAACTGATATTTTTTTATGTGGTAGCAGCAAGCAGTGGTAGAGCTTCATAGATACTTCCATTAAACAGGTGCAACGAAAGTTAAAGCCGTACAAGTTTCAGCATGCAGGTAAGTGCAATAACTTTTTGGACACTGAGCAATGATGTTCACTAACCTTTAGGTGACCCAATTGGAGCTTCGCTGTGGGACTTCACTAGGCGGCCATCAGTGTAAGGGCTGCTCTGGGAGGCAAACGACACCTCTGGGCTGGTCACATCACCCTCCTCCACTCTGTCCTCCTCATCCTCCTCGTCCTCCTCCTCGTCCTCTGCCACCTCCTCCTGTGTGTCCTCTTCTCTCTGTTCTGCCTCTGTTGTATCGTCCTGCCTCTGTTTCTCTTGCTGCTTGCTGTGATTCTCAATCACCTGCACAATGGATGGAAACAAACAAGACATTTCAATGACAGATCTTCGGTTTTGCTGACTTGGAACAAACACCACATAACAACAATAAAACTATGCAGTTTTGAGAAATACAGTCCAAAATAAGACTGAACACTTTGTTGAAACATTATAATATATCATCATATAGCCATGTGCAACATGGAGCAATAGCATTTTTTTTTAAAGAATATGTGTCACAATATAGCATTATAAATGACACACTATGGTGGAACAGAAATGCCCAGCCTGCAAATCATCTTCTTTAAACATATGGGAACTTGAAAATAAAAATGTTTTTTTAATTTATTTATTTAATTTTTTTTTATTTTGACTGTGGACCTGAAATGCAAAAATCACCATTCCAAGTAAAATCATTACTCATGTCGCAATCACTACAGCTGTCAAAAAATACCTGCAGTGATATATTTTTTTCCACATCATTCATCCCTGATCCAGTTGGTCGTCTCTCAGGCTGTACTATACTGAAATAACTATACCACTGGACAACTTCCTCTGCCTTTCTCCTCCTGTGTGTGTTCAAATGTTCAAAACCCTGCTCACTACAGAAAAGAACACCATTATCCTCCGAACTGCAACTGCATGCCAAAGAAAAAACAAGAATGTTTTATGTGGCTTTTCAATTTTGTAGGGATTATATAATTTCAATACAACAGTTCACTTCTCCATGTTTAAATGTTCCACAAACATAACTTATCTGATACTACTTGGCAAAGGCAGTGACATTGTATCATGCATGTAGCACCACATAAGAGGAGTGTGATTTATTGAAAGAAATTAAAACTAGCTAAACAACGCATTTTTTCACAAATCCGGAGTGATAGCTGAATGGTATGAGGCCTGTCAAGTGCTGGCACAGTGTTGACCAAATGTAGAGATAGATCTGGATAAAAGACAAGTAAATATACAAAAAAAATGCAACAAATGTATCAAAACATGAAAATAACCAAATGTACCCAAATGCACTACACTATATACAATAGAGACCATCATCCAAGCTAACTTTTAACTTCAGATCTGACTCATTTATTGAAAACAGACCGATCACTGGGATTAGGTGCAGCATTCAAGCTATTCTGAGTATCACCTCACCCAAATTTGAGGAAAATAAATGTGGAATGCATTTACAAAAATGTAAGCATGTTTAGTTTATAAGCTTTTCCAAATTTCGGACACTTATAAAATGGTGGAAATTTCCCCAAATTTCTCAGTGACTTTTGATACAATGTTTTGCTTACTATTAGAAGGCTAAGTACCTAAGACAAATGTATATAAAGCCAATGTGAAGAGCCTCAAAACTAACTAAATGACTTTTCCCAAGTTTAATATTGTACAAACAAAGAAAATATAAATTTTTTCTTTTTGTATGTCATTTATATATCATCTGTTCTTGCTTTTCTAAATAGTTTACACAAATATGATAATAAAGTTTTATCAAAATGTAATTCAAAATTCTATGTTTTCCCCACCACCGAATAACACAATAGATAAACCACCTGTAATTCAATTAAGATTTAGTAGCACAAACTTCTTTCTCCAGCACATATCTTACCTTATTGGCTGTTTCCATGACAACCTCAATGTTGAGATTCTGTGCTGCCATAGCCAGCAGTTCATCATCATCATCCCCAACGTCCCACGCATCACTCGTGATGCTCTCAAACTCCTGGAAAGTGGTAGCTTTCTTGGGCTTGCCTGGTGTGGCTGGAGGAGGCTTGTTGCCTGCTTTAATTAAACTGGAGCACAGAAAAACCACCACAAAAACAGAGTAGATAAGGAAAAAGGAAGAGAATAAGGAAATTGAGAGAACAAGAGTAGAGTGTGAGTGTGTGTGTGTGTGTGTGGGGGGGGGGGGGCAGGAAAAAACAAAAACAGAAAAAAAAAACAGGAAGAGAATGAGCCATTGGGGAGAGATAAAGAAAATGACAATGGAAAAAAGACAGAAAAATTAACAGTGAAACAACCAGATACGTACAAGTGTATAAAAAATAAATAAATATGCTCTAACTTGACATAATAAATTAACATTTGGTCTGTACAAAGGAAATTCGATATTCACATTTTACAGTGGATTGTGATTTAAAACGAAATGGCAAACACTTCTAGATACAAAAGCATTTAACCATAAACACTTAAATCAAAACCAGTTCTCCAACATTTTACAAACTGAAAAAGGCCCTACTCATAATAAAAAAATGTCAGTGTTGCTTTCTGTCTACTACAAGGACACTATTCAAGTAGTGCAGAAGAAAAAGAATTGAATTAAATGAATATCCTCCTGTTTTCATGCAAGGAACAAAAAAATGGAGGGAAGAAAGATGCTGATTTCTTACAAAAAGATTACCATGATAAAAGAAAGAGACTTATCCATATTAGCTTCCTTGACATCATAACTTGTAAGGGAAAGAAAAAAACTGAACTTATACCCTCACAAAAAACACCAAACCAATTAAAAGTCAACCTCCTGTGGGAGTTCATTTAATTAAACATCAGTGGAAAAAGACAATAAAGTGATTATTACTACATATATAAAGTACTTTTGACAGAGAGAGAGAGATCAGATGGTTAAATGTTAAAAATATTGCCTTTCAATAAATGAAAAGAACGCATAATAAAAATTATTTAAAGAATTTAAAATTTCTAATTTTCAGCAACAGAAAACTCTAATTGACAGAGGCTGCCCAACATATACTCATTTTCATATACCGCCCTTAACAAAACTCTAACTTCTTTTAATACTTACGAATTTCAAATTGTGTAACATGAAAAAAAGATGCAATTTACAAACTAAAAAGTGATGACTGAAACTAAACTATTTGTTCTAATCTATTTCCATAGTGATTGAAAGAAAATGTTTCTTGGTAAATTCACTTTCTCTGACAAAACAATAGAAAGCAAAAGCTAATTCTAGTAACAAAAAAGGACACAAACGTTACCATTACAGGAATCAGCATATTCAAATTAACATATTCACACATCCTGCATCCATGTCATCTCAAGAGCTGTTTGAAGGTGCAATAAATATCCTTGCAGATGTGTGCCTTGTTGTACTGTCATGTGACAACAGCAACACAGATGTTTATTTGATCCACATTATTAGGTCCGGGCTTATGATCATCATTGTAATTAACACAATATTCACCACAAAACGTATTTTTAAAAAAATAATTATATATATATATATATATAGCACCTTTTCAAAAAGGGTTTTGATTAAATCTGACAGATGAATCTTTCTGTCTAAAGTGGGAAAGGAAGATGTTTTCACCAGTGTTTCAAGCTGTTGAATCTATAATGTTAAAGACTTCCTAGGAGTAAAGACATAAAACCACCAATGATGTAGTTCAGCTTGAACTCCTACCATCTGTAGGACCCTATCAAAACAGACCAAGTCCCCTAACTCCCAAACTAGTCAGAACACTAAATGATACATAAAGAGTATTGATGAGGGACACATAACTTACTTTGCATGAAGGAGGGGGTCAAATGGTGGGTGCTGGGCTCCGTACACATGCTGAATACTGAGGAAGTAAAGCAGGGAAAATGTAAATGAATGAGCTAGGTTAAATCATGACTGTCAAGCTAGCCATGTCAGCTTCCTGGTACTCCAGCAGTACTTCCTAATACTGTAATACGACAGCTATTTTAATTGAAAACGACGTTAATTCTCAATATGACCACAGCTCCTCAATACATTACACGGCTCACTATGCCTTTACTTAGCTACAACTCTGTGATTACGACGTGGGTAAACTATTAGCCGCTGTTAGCAACTTAGCTCTGAGGAAGCTATCAGCAGTAGAGTGTAAACTCTGCCTGTTGGCTTGATTTACTCAGACCATGAGAACATTAACAGGGGCAAAACTCAAAAATGTAATCCAGTAGACTTTAATTTAAGTGAAAGTGGCCCTTAAAGATCACCAGAGGAGCGTTTGTGGAGTGAGGCTAGCCAAGCTAAGTTAGCCATCAGCAGGGAACACGTCACTCACCTGCCAGGAACCTTCGCTGCGTTTCTTTTCCAGAACTGTTTTTTATTTCCGTCACTCGACATTTTCCCTCTACGGTCCAACAAGTCCTAAACGCACACACCCGACAGCTGTCGTTACCAATAAAACCTGAATTTTGTGTTTATTTACACCAGGTCTCCCCTCCTCCAAAACTCAGAAAGCTGCCATGTTGATACTGCCTAATCTGCCAGCAAACGCGGCTCTGATTGGCTAGAACGGTAGCTCTGCACCCTAAGCCAATCAGAAGTGAGATTTGATGTAAGGTGGTCAGGGAAGTTGCTGACGTCAAGGTCCAC
>JAQQZY010000005.1:30469707-30490200 GCA_030068375.1 Ostorhinchus rueppellii
GTAACCAATACCCTGTAATAACTGTAAGTCGCTTTGGATAAAAGCGTCTGCCAAATGCATAAATGTAAATGTAAATTTATGGCTACCCTATTTACAAGAAGGGAAGTTGCATAAACAAACAGGATAACAAGATAATAATGATGTAAATAACAGATTAGAAAAACTGAAGTATATAGTAGCTATCAGAATAATAGTCTGCACAACTTATCATACAGTATATTTCAGCAATAATTGCACATAAACAGTGGTAATGGAAGTGACACATTCTAACATGGTAAACAACAACAAACACAAACCAACAAAGGTAAGAAAGAACAGAAGATGGAATGGAACAGCAGTTAACAATAAGCCCCGCCCCCCTGTACTGTGACCACCCTATCCGTTTGTAAAGTGCTTTAAAACTGTGGATATTTTGTGGATATTGAACCTGTGTTGGACTTCCTGTACTCCCTCATCCTATCTACTCTATGGCCTGTTTGTCCAAGGACAGTACACTACTCTGGCTCCATCCTAGATAGAGTCAGGCATCGATAGATACCTCCTAAGTCTAAACATACATGATATGTCACCAAGCCTCATCCATGACCCGTGCTCTAGATCTCTGGTATTTACAAAGAAATAGTCTAATATCATATTTTTCTAACAGGTTTCATCCGTGCTTTAAGGGGGAAGTGGATTTCAGTGATGTAATGGGCGTGTGTGTTTCTCTCAGGTGATTCCCAGCCAATGGATGTCTGCTCTGTCCACCACAACCACAACTTCCTCAGATACTCCGTCTCGTTGCTGGGCTATGGTTTCTATGGAGACGTACTGACAGACAGTGAGAGGAAGAGATGGCTGGGCCCTGCTAGATATGACCTGTCAGGTATGAAGGCCATGATTTTCCGAAAAATTTACCTCAGCCTTTCAACCCTCAGTGTTCACAGGCCATTTTCTGACATGGGCTAACCTGGCGTTTATCCTACGAGCCTGGGTCTGGACTTTGGAGGATTAAAGATATAAATCTAACACACAGCCTCTGGCTTTTGAGTTCAGTCCAGCTCAGTACTGAATCATGAACATCAACAGGTTCACTACAACCACCAGGAGTCCTGTTCAGCCAGGGTCTAACAGGATAAATACTCCCAGTACTTTAAGGCATTTAGAACAAACCCTGTGACGAGTGAAACTGGTAAAAATTAAATGGCAGTCAGCTGGAACAAGAAAGAAATTACCTTTATTTGTTCCAGTTGTTGACACATTTTATTACTTTATTAATCATTATTACAGTGTGTTTTAAAGAGGACACACTGTCTGGATAACAGGTTCACAGTGAATGTGGTGGATCAGGACCAACATGGACTAAATATTTGTACACTTTAGACAACTACAGTATATACATATATATTTTTGATTAATGTATTTTTATTAAGTTTTTCAAACATACAAGCAAAACAAACACTGAGACATTAAGACTCCACAAAAAAGTAATAATAGTAATAATAATAAAATTTTAAAAATAAATAAATGAAATAAATAAAAAGAATAACACGAAGAAAATTTAATAAATAAATAAAATAAAAGGTTCCACTATGTAACTATCCAATCACTTTGTTCACACACACATTATCCAGAGTCAAGAGCCAAGCATTGTCAGCTGTTCTACATAAGAAATAAAAGGGTGCCATACCACATTAAACTTCCCCATTGATCCACTCAATGCGTATCTAATCTTTTCAATTTTAAGGAAGAACATGATATCACATATCCATCTGCCAAAGGAGGGGGGTTTGTTATTCTCCCAATTTAAAAGAATGAGTCACTGCGCTAAAAAGGGAGGAATAGGCGATGCTATTTAACTGTGGCCTTTGTAGAGGGAGCTCTTCTAATGGTACACCAAAAAGTCCAATAAAAGGGCAGGGGCCAAAGGTCAGACCTGAAATGACTGAGTGCAAATATTGAAGACCAGAATGCAGTTACACTTGAACATGATCAAAAAGTATGAAATAAAGTAGCAGGTGCTTGTCTACATGTGTCATGAATAGGATGAACTTATGGGTAAGTTTTGGATAATTAACTTTAGACATGTGAAGTTGGTGTGCAATTTTAAACTGAATAAGACTATGCCTTGTGAGTGAATTCTTTGAAGTATGTTTAGAAGTATGTTTAAAGGGGATCTATGATGCTACTTTTCAGCTCTTTGTATTTGATTTCTTGCCCAGAAATCCAGAATAGTAACACACGATTAGCGGTACTAAAAACTTTGTAGAAGTGTGTCTGTCGATGTTTCATTTACTTGTATTTCTTGCATCCGGCCAAAGTGTACGGTTTTACTTCCCTCCACCCCCTGCATTGTTGGTGTACACCCCCGCCCAACCTACAACGTCTGATTACTCCCACAAAATAAGCAGGTTTTTACTTACAGCTTGCGCTTCAGACTCTTCAACACGACCAAGTATCGTCGGCAAGGCTCCGTCTTTCCGTTGGAGTGTTGTGGCTAATCCAGCCTCGTGCCTGCCCATGTTAAAAAAAAACTGTCCCGTTTAAAATGCCGATGGCGAACAGAAACGTAGCTCTTTTTTATGTCCGGGAAAAATTAACTCCGTCCATTTCTTCCTGCTGCTTGCCTCTTTGGGAAAACTGAATAAAAACCGCTTACCTTCACACCCGAAGATTCACTTTCTTGGAGCCATTTTCAACAATAAAACTTCCGGGGCAGCGCGAGGGAGGGCGGAACCAGTCTGAGAGTAGGTGTGAGCATGGCCATATTAGGAAAGTCCGCCGCGAAGTGACGTCACTCCGTGAACAAGTTTGTGAACAGAGCAATTTTAGACATGCCAAGTACCGGTAACTTCTACGGCTCACGCCCGAATGCATGAATGTCATTTTTTGACAATTTCTTATTGACTGACACTTCTATTCAACAATGCAACAGTATTAATAGCTCTAAAAAGTGGAAAAGCATCATAGGTCCCCTTTAACCACTGATCATCACTAATATTTGTGCCCATATCCTTCTCCCAGTTTTCTTATATTATTGTCAGAGAAATATTCCATGTCAAATGTTTTTGTGTACAGCTTTAATACGGTTCCCCTGACCTCAGGCTGAGTATCTAGAATTGAATCAAGAGATAATTTCTAACTACAGTATATTTTAACAATTTAAGTATATTTTTTAAATGTATAGAATGACTGCAATATTGCATAAAATCCAAGGTGCATTTAGTCAGATGTCACTATACTCGCTGTGCTGTTCCTTCATAGTTCTATACATGACTTAGTGTGGGGAGGTTTGAGGAAACGCATACAAAAACAACAATGATCTAATCTTTATGCTACAGAGGAGAGCGGTCAGAGTTGTAAATCAATTGTACACCAGCCAATACAATATTTCAAACATTAAAATTTAATGAGTTGATTTTAAATTGGATAAGAGGCTAAGCACAAAATAATGGTGTTCAGGGGTTGTGTGACGTTAAACAGACTCAACAGAAACTGAAACAGTTCAACTTATCGAAAGAATTTAACAATGAGTGGAGGGCGTGACTCAATTTTGGGAACGACAAAAGCTGTTTTTGCAGCTGAAGTGTTTAGAAAAAATGTCCACATGTTTGTGAGGTACATTAACCCCTTCATTATATACTGGTCACAACAGTGGACAGCTATTCTACTGCTCTTCTCTTGTATATTCAACACATATACTATACATTTACACATAGTTAAAAGCACAGCACTAAAAGAAATATTTTGGCATTCTTTCTCTGCATTTTCTGGATCTAACTGAGTTATTTTTCTTTGTTCAGGAGCAAAAACATTTCTGAATCACAACTACTACGAGGGCACCGTCTCATTCCTCCCTGCAGAGGACGACATGGGGAACCCCAGAGACCAGCTGCAGTGTCGCTCCGGGTAAATAAAGCAGTCATGCAGGTCTCAGACAGACCACGGGCATCCAC
The DNA here is from genome assembly GCA_030068375.1 of Ostorhinchus rueppellii. Classification (NCBI taxonomy): domain Eukaryota; kingdom Metazoa; phylum Chordata; class Actinopteri; order Kurtiformes; family Apogonidae; genus Ostorhinchus; species Ostorhinchus rueppellii. The sequence continues at coordinate 30,473,643 of JAQQZY010000005.1, forward strand.
TTGAGCACAACTGAGCTTATTATACAGTGTTTCTAACTTGATTTAGGCTGTGTACTTGCCGAACCTTTAAAACACAAGAATAGTTCATGTTGTCACATTTCCAAAAGGATCTCACTCTGTGTACAGATGTTACATTTGTTAAGGGGGCTGTAACAGAGGGTCAGCTCTTCATTAGGGAAGTCATGCGAGATTACGCATATGATCTCGCCTTGTTTCGTTTGATTTCCTGTTTCAGCTGATGTGAAGAACACGTACTGTATAGTTGAGTGATTCACATAAGTATAAGCTCCTTTTTTCCTTCCTTTACCACCGATGTTCAAAGCACTAAGTTAATGAATAAAAAACTAATGAAATTAAATGTACATGTATGCAGCTACATGTATATAGGAGAACATTAAGTAAAGGCTGCTGGAAGATATATTGGAGTCCAGTCTCTAGATCCCCTGCGTACTGACCGACGCACCATCTTGTTTACAGTTTACCCCTAAACAAACTAGCCCTAATTAGCACCTCCCCAACAGGGGCACTATGAGTCGATGAAAAGTATTAACCTATAAAGACCCAGTGCTACTTTTGTAGCAGTCCACAAATGAAATTTTCTCTGTTTCTACTTTTCTTAACTGATTTATCACCAATTTCTTTTATATTATCCTGTGTATTTTTGGTCTATTTAATTCACATATCATGCAGGTGTTTATTAAAACTTTGAGTAAATTCAAAGTTAATTCTATCAAAACACAGGAAAATTACAGAAAAAGTGACTTTTTCAGCAAAAGTATTGCAAACTGAATGGAAACTCAGTGTGTCCATCCACTGTCATTGATCCAACTCCATGGGTTTTACTGGTGAATCAATGTTGTAGAAAATGACAGTGTTTCCACGGTAACTACGGAGCCAATGAACATCCAAATGGGTCATATCTGATTACCATGAAAAGATGATAAAATGCATTTTACACCATTGATAGGATTAGTGGATCAACAGGTATTAAACAGCTTAGAAGTGTTGCTGGAGGCTGTTTGGGTCTTTATGGGTTCATATATTAAATACCGCAAATAATGAAAACTTCTGTAACTGACTGATTTTGACGGTTGAACTGCATATTTCAGGAAATTCTTGAGTCATGGATCTTTATCTTTTTTCTTTAGAATCAAGAATGAAGTTAAGCATGTTCTATTCATTTTTAAAAAAATCTTATTTTAACAAAATATATCCAATATTGTTTGTTTTCCACATTTTAAAAGCAAGACCACATGCACAATTTAGTAATTCAGGATAGTAAGTCTGGTTGCACTAATCACAACTGGCTTAAATTTGCCTTTTTTCACCATTATTAAGGCATCATTGTTGTTTTTCAGTATTTCAGCATTACTTAAGACAAGAAAATGTATCTAAGCTATGTGGCTCCCTTCTTGCAGGGCTGTTTTGCAGTATAGTAAAGGCCTCTCTGGCTGCACGCTTTCAACATTTCTAACTGAAAATTGAGTAATATTAAAACAACAAAACACAAATTTAAGCTTGCTATAACATTGAATTTCACTGCAACACTCACAGTGTTGGTTTGGTGATGATAAAACAAGGTTATATGTTGATATTTCAGATGCCGTGTCTGTCAGCACAAGCTTTCATCAAACAGTGAGCGGTGTAACATGTCGGAGGAGACGGAGAAGTCTGATAAAGGTAGGAGTTTGGGTTTATTATTTAACATACTATTTCACATAGATAGTACCAAAAAGTGTATTTTTCATCTCTGGGCCTCATTATCAACTTGTTTGTCTATTCTGAAACAATTCTGAGACTCTGGAGATCCATGAAAACTGTCTTCTAAAGGCTGTAGTTTAGAGGGAAGACAAAAAACAAAAGGAGATAAGACATCCTGCATAGTTTTGCTTTCTCCTTGAAATTATACACACACATAGCAAGGGAAATGTAAATGTGTGGTAGATAAGGCTCTGAGTGCAGTGACTGTAAATAACAGCATCATCATCCTCATATTTCTTTGTTTCTGTGTGCTGTTTTCGTTGTTTTCCACCACACCATGGCCAAATTCTTTGATGAGATATTTGATGAGATATTGATGAGAAAATATAAACTGATGCTAGTGACACTGCATCGATTCCCTCCCGTTGTGTCCAACCACAGCCGTTTTTCAATCCATATTTCAAATCTGTAGCATCCACCCTTGTGTCTGCTACAGAAGATTACGGGTCCCCTGATGTGGCTCGTGTCTTGGCGTTCGGTCACATGTCTAACAACGTCACCTCCGCCCGCCTGGCAGACCGTTCCTGAAGTCGCCACTGTGGTGAAAATACACACGCTTCATTATCTAGACTCCTCTCTATTGTGCAACACAAACCTCTAGACACAGATGAAACACAGACTCCAGTGTGTGTGCAGCAGATGAGCTGTGCGTTGTGTTTTTTCCCTTTCTAATTAGTGTTGTGGAAGAATATTAAATCCAAGATTTTCTGTGTTGGCCTGGCTATCTGGGACTGTGGGTTCCTATAGCATGTATGTGTGCTTCTGCGTCTTGGTGTGTAAATATGAAAGCGAGCGTAACCTGTTTGCGTGTGTGTATGATGTGTGACAGACTCCCACTAATCAGGAATAAATTTGGCTCTGCCAGCTCTGACAGGGGGTTTGCCTCACGCCAGTGCTGCCATTTGTTTTGCGATTTTTATTTGTGTTTTTTTTTTTTTTTCCTTCCTGGCAAGGGAAATCTCAGACAACTGCTAAATCAATGAGGCACGACACACTTTGTCTGCAAATGAGCCGGCCTCTCCTCCAAAAGCAAATACTCATTTGGAGACATTCAGTAACGTAGAGCCTACAGTCCACACAGTTGGATATGGTGTTGTTTGTTTTTTGATTATTTTTTTCTCAAATGTAGCTTTAATCACTGCTTCACAATTAGAATATTGTTGTTTTTATGTAGCCTCAGCGGGCTTGTTATCATTGGTTCGCGTTATCACCTCTGTAAGTTTGTTTTGCGAAATGAGGGGGAAAGGTAATGAATCGTTTTGCTTTCCGAGATCACATAATTTTCCCTCTGAGGTGCTCCAAAAACAGTCAGATGCTAATTTGGATGTCTGTGATCACTTTTTGCAGCTTACTCCAACAAGCATCGCCCTGGCGACAGGCACTGTCACTCCCGTGGGTGATTCGGTGTCTTTGATTCACCATTGCCTGTAAACAGTCGCTAATCTCTGAGGAACAGTGTGGTGATTTGTGAAGTACAACCATCATGTCTGCCTTTTGAGATTTACAAACCACATGTGCATTTAAATGTAAAAGAAAAAAAAAAAACCCTCACTGTTAATCCTATCACACTTCCATCTATACGACTTCCTCTTCTTCCTGTAGATACTGTGAATCTTTAATTGCTTTTTTAAATATAAGACGTACTCAGCAGTGCTGCAAGTGTAAAATGCATTAGTTTCAGTTTCAAAGTTTCTATCTTGGTTCAATCATCAGGGTAAAGCTGCTCTGAGAATTCTTGCCAAGACATCTGGATCTTAATGGACTCTCATCAGCATCACTGCTGTTGTGTGACAAGCTTGGAACCTAACCTCAGGACTCATAAAGGCTCTGCAAAATGCACAATATCATTTCAAAACTTAGGAAATTCCTGGTGCACTTGCAGAGATACATGGATTATTGGTTTTAGCCTGACATCCGAATGTCTAAAAACTAGGAACTAAAATGAATCAGGATCTCTTATCTTACTTGTAAAAATTAGGAGCTCGAGGCTGGAAGAATCCTCCAAATAAATTAAAGTGTGGCATATTTGCAAACTCTGAGCACAGAATTGCAATCAAATGACAGTATGCTCACTGCGACTCAAAGTCTGTTCGTGTAAAAGTGCCAGTTTCAAATGGCAGAGCTTTTAGATTGGAGGGAAAAAAGAAGACTAATGTAAAAACAAAAGCACAGCTAGTCACTTGGCATGTTTTAGAAATAACAGGTGACAATGTGCTTATACAATACTTGTGTATGAAGCTTGACAAAATCAGTTCCCAGTTCAGCAGTATTTCATATTTGTCACAAATTCAACATTTTTCTTGTACAAACATGTTATATTAGATTATATCTGGAGTATTCAGCCAACTTGGAGTCAACAACAAATACATTAAAGACATTTTAACTTAACTGTGTTTCATTTCAGCTGCTTTATTTAAGATGAAGTTCCAAGTTTGACAGCCAAACACACAGTGCAGCTCCCCTGAAATAACCCTGAAAACTGGAAAGACTTTGATAGTGAAGTTCTACTTCTGGCTGCAGTGAGAAGTGGTCAGTGAGGTATAGCTGTAATACTGCACTGCAGAAATAACCCTGCTAGACCAGTCACATATACTTAAATATAACCAAATTTTGTTGTTATTAAGCAATGCAACTTGCCTGTGGGGTGAGCAGATTTTGTTTGGCTCAATTACATAAAACTACAGTAAGACTAGCAGCTGAGAGACAGTAATGGGGCTTGAAGCTACGAAAAAGTCCCATAATTTATGCATGCTCCTTATTACAAGCAAAGAAAACATAGTTATTTAAGACAGATGTCATATTCTTAAAATGATAAGTTGTGTGTGACTCTTAAAATAAGGATAATAATCTTGTTCTTCTGCAGGGTATTATGCAAATCATTATTTCAGCTTGTTACTGGTTACAGCTCGATGTTAGCTGGAATATTTCATGAAGACAAACTTAGATATATTTTCCTCCCATAAACAATTTTTGTTCTTTTTTTGTTGTTGTTAAAGGTGACTGGTTGCTATTTTTTGACAAGCACAGAGTAAAATTTTGTGGGTGTTCTTGGACAGGTGGAAACTGCAGAGAAAAACCAAGAGAAAAAAAGAAAGTCTAGAAGCATTAGCTTCATGATGCTAATGATCGTTTATTACCTGTAGATGGAACTGAATCTGTTAAACCTGTGACTGGTGGTGGAGGCTTGTTTTTATAGTGATGAAATAATGTCTGTGATGAGAATGTTAGTAGCAATTTTGTAAATAATAATAATAATAACTAGAAAAGCACTTGGGACCTCTGCCAAGGTAGTGTTTGTACTTCTTTTTTTTTTTAAGGTAGTGTTTGTACTTTCCTCCACTAGATGGCACCTAATGACCTCATATGCGACTCTGTGCCGCAATGCCCCATCTCCCAATGATAAAGAATTCTTTAAAAAATTCCTGGATCCAGATGGTGATCCGGATCGCCTCCAAATGTAATCATCTCTTCCTTGACCCACAGTGGACATATCCTGAAAATTTCATCAAAATCCATCCATAACTTTTTGAGTTATGTTATTAAAACTCAAACAAACAAACCCTGGCAAAACATACCCTCCTTGGCAGAGGTAAATAAAAAAATATAATAATAATAATAGTTTAAAAAAAAATTTATAGCACTTTTCAAGACATCCAAAGCACTTTACATTATTAATCCATTATTCATTCGCTCTCACATTCACACTCTGGTGGTAAACTGTGTAACCACAGACTGATGGAGGCGTGGCCACCAATTCGCACCAAACGACCCCTCCACCCACCACAGAACAGACACATTCATACACCAGTGTGAGTGACACTGGAGGAAAGGTGGATGAAGTGTCTTACTCAAGGACATGAAAAGGGCAGGATTCAAACTGTCAGCCCTTCGGTTTCTGGACAACCTGCTCTACCTCCTGAACCTGTTCCTATTTTTGTTTGACCTTTGTATGTGTGTTGCTATGTTACCTCCTGCAGTGACACAGTTGCATCTGTATTGTGGTTCATTGCTGAGTCATGTTGATAAAGGCTTTGTATATTTCCTTGGTTGTTTTAAATATTGTTTTTCTCATCCTCAAGTTTTTCTTTATTTTTTTCACTGTGTACAATATGACCTGAAATGCAGCGTATAATTAGAGGGAGTTGACATATTGACTCATTTATTTCAGATGGCAGCAGCGGTTGGATTGAGATCCGTGGGAAGTTCATCGCCATCAACGCAGCGAGTATGAGCTGCGCGTGTCCTCGTAGTCCCAAAGGCCTCTCACCGGCGGCTCACCTCGCGGACGGCACCACGGACCTCATCCTTGTCAGGAAGTGTTCGCGCCTGGACTTCCTCCGACACCTCCTTCGACACACCAACAAAGACGACCAGGTAGGAGGAGAGGAGCTGATGGAGCTGCTCCCCTATAGCATTTTTAACTCAGCGTAAAAGTGAACGACACCGGCAAAGTTCACACAGGTTGGATCAGCAAAGGATAAGAAAGTTCTTCATCCTTAAAGGCAGGAAAACTTTTAAAACAATTGAATTCTCCCTCACAAAAGCCTCAGTCAGTCACTTTACTGCAAAACTTAATGTTCGACAACAGGAGTTGCTCAATCTGTGCACAGATAAATTGAGTGTGTTAGTCCGTGCACGAGCGAGCAGAAGGCAGAGTTTGCCCACTTGCTGTGCTAGCACCTCTGTTTGCTGACACTGCTCATTTTCCCAACTCCGGTTCACTTTAGTTCAAATGCCTTAGCCCTTGTGCCTTCCCACGTATCATAAATAACCTCCACCCTGGTCCAGAGAGGCAACGGTAATCGCTGCATCAGGGATATAGTGTATGGGAGAATAGGCTGATACCAGACTAATGCTCTCTCAGGATCAGACAAGTATTACCAGGGGAAGTCTGGTGATTAGTAATTATTATCTCAGGCAGGACCATGGGAAAGCTTATCCCATTTAGAAAAATCTTGGAAGTAATTTCATCATGACTAGCTCCATTGGAAAGGAAAAAAAAACAGTTTTTAGCTAACACTGACATCCTGAAAGTGTGAGATCCCTGTGAGATCTTGAAGTGTGCAACCAGTATTTGGATTAGAAGGATAGTTTTGCTCATGTGGTATTCGGAGCTGCAAAAGTCATGGGATTCAGCAGGTAGCAAAAGAGGAACGGCATAAGGAATGGAGGAAAAAATTGTAAGTGCAGATGCTTCTACAATGTGGAGGATTTAGCTGCTCTGTGTGACATGAAGCGTGTCGTTGGATTGCCACGGTCCCAATAAAAGTGTTTTACAATCCACATGACTGGGTGAAATTACCAGTGGGCATGGGCAAAATCAAATTACCAGCCTTTTCTACTGAATCTAATGCAGATTGGTCTTAAAATGGTTTTATGATAGGGAATTTCCACTGTGTACTAAAATTGGATATTCAAATGAGGTGCAGATCATTTTTCGCATGTACATATATATATTTATGGATGTCAGATGTGTCCGACGGCAGGTACTACAACGAACGTTAACTGCAGTAACGATGCCTCGACGCCGACAATGAAAAGGCCTATGTGGAGCTTCAGCTGTCTTTTCTGCTTTGTTTGCAACACGGTGTGGCAGACGAGTAGTGGTATGAGTAGGGTGAGTGGGACTTTGCATCAGAGTTCACTTAATATCAGCATCACTGTCCAGTCAAGCGGAGAGAAACAAGGAGTGAGAAGCCACTAAGCGTATTCATGGCCTTGTCAGAAAGCCTTTTAGGCAGACCATCCAGCATGAATGCAAAGCGGCTGCGGTCATAAAGTGGGTCTGATGTGAAATAAATGGCTGTCACTCTGCTTTTGGGATGAGAGAGGGCAAGAGAGGGAGAGAAGAAACGCAGGGTCGGGTGAGGAGTAGGGGAAAAGACGAGACCAGAGAGAAAGTGGCACCCCGTGAAGAAGAAGAAAACAGTGCGTTGGACAGGGCTGGGCGACACTTGACTGAGATGAAAGGGGATTTTGACAAATACATTTCTTTTCATCTCTTTCTTCTTTTTTTCAGTTCTTTGCCGTTAACATAGTTTTTATTCACCTTGGTTTTGGCTGACTTCTCCTCCACCTTCTTGCCATTTTGTATTTGATAACCTGTGTGGTGTTTTCTTTTTTCTAAGCCATAAAGACCCAAACAACCACCACCGACCAAAAGCATCTGCTGATACTTAAAAAAAAAATTGTATCGATCCACTAATCCTATCAATACATGTAAATAATTGGTGTAAAATGCAGTTTGTCATCTTTTTGTGGTCATCAGATATGACCCATTTGGACATCCAAATGTTTTGTGAAATTTCCCCTTACCTCATCTCGTCTTATCTTATTTTATCTTATCATAGCTTAGCTTATTTTATCTTAGGTTATCTTAGCTTAACTTAGTTTCTTATTCTATTTTTTTATTTTATTATCGTAGCTTAGCTTATTTGATCTTATTTTAGCTTGTCTTGTCTGATCTTATTTTATGTTCAGAGGCTCCGTAGTTATCATGGAAACACTGTCATATTCTACAACATTGATTCATCATTAAACGTTTGACAAATGGCAGTGAAAGGAGACACTTGTTTTTATATTCAGTTAATGATATATTTCACTGAAACCGTCATATTTCCTGATTTGTTTGTTTTTATATAATAACCTTTGAACTGACTCTGAGCTTTTATGAACATCTACATAATCAGTGAATTAAAAATGGGAAAACACATAATCATAACTAAAAAATGCAAATTACAGAGGGTAATATTATAATTAATGGTTATAAATCACTTAAGACAGGATAAATAGAGAGAAAATTTCATTTGGGAGCTGCCACTAAAGTAGCACTGGGTCTTTATGGGTTAAATTGATGGAAAAAAAACAAACTTCGCTTTGATTTGCTTTTTCTTCATCCATAAAAGACAATAGAGAGATGAAATGTTTAAGCTGCTCAGCAGGAGCCCTTAAAACAAATCATTTTAGCAGCTGATATAATGAGCCTTTAGAAGAAAACCCCTCCTGTTTCAGTTCTATTGTACAGTAAAACACACTCTTGTATTCCCTCTTGGCCGTGCTTCACTACTTATTTTGAGATGAAACTCTTCAAATCTTTCTGGAGAGTGGGGTTTTAACCTCTGCACCATCTGTGGGTACATCTGTTCCCTCATCCGCCTCTCCTCCCGTCTTTCATCTATTTCTCATCCATCTTTTCTTCCCTCCCCAGTTTGACCACTCATTTGTGGAGGTCCACCGGGTGCGCAAGTTTCGCTTCCAGCCGCGACATTATGAGCTGGTTTCACTGGAAGACCCGAGTGAACCTCCAAAGAAGACAAGTTTCAGGCCCATATGCTCTGGCCCCACAGGATGCAACTACGGCTCCGCCCACAGCAGCTGGAACTGCGACGGGGAGATCCTGCCTCATGCTGCCATCCAAGTCAGGTACAGTACAATGGCCATTATGCACACATTAGTATTTTTATGAAGCAGCTCATGTTTTCTGCACCATACACACACACAAACAATATTACTTCTATTTACTTAACTTTGTTTTGTCAAGTGGTTCCACAAAACGTTGTTGGGTAAATATTAATTAACAACTTTTTGTACAATTTACTGAATACAGTAAAATATGTTGTAAAAAGTAAGTAACTTCAACTCAAAAAGGTTACTTAATTTTTTTTATATATTTAGCCTACATTACACAAATGTGATATGGTTGAGTATAATAAATAAAAGCAATGCAAATATATTAAGGAAAAGGAACTTTATGCCCTTTAGTTTGTTTTAATTAACTGAGCTTAGTTTGTCTAATTTGAAATTCCTAATGATGTTCATTTTAAAAAATCACAAAAAAAACTGATTTCAACAATTTTGTTGAGTTTAGCTTCAATACGAAGAAAGATTCCAGAATGTATAGGACACACAGTCATTTAACAAACATAAAAATGTACCTGCTAAACAATGTAGTACTTAAGACACCTGTTTTTAATACCCTCTGAAGGATAAACAACAGAAATCAGTAAAATAGTGTATTGCCATCTTGGACAGTTTCAAACCCTGCAGGGGCAAATCTGCTGAGCATTTGTCTTCACCTTAAAGACCAGGAGTTTTAATCTTAACTTTTGCTGTTAAACAGAAAGGAAGTTCCACAGAACAGCTGAGCAGCTGTCAAAAACACAGCTTAATAGAAGAGTTGAAACAAATCACACAAAAAACCAAACCAACACAGGTCACACTGGAGGCAGCTGAACACAGAGCGACCAGCAGGTCCTGTGTTTATTCCAGCAGTTTGATTTTGACTTGACAGATGCTTTGAATCCAGTTCCATCAGAATCTTTTGTATGAATTCAAAAGTGTGTGTTTATGTGTTTAACAGGATCCCCATTAGCTCCCACTGTGGTGGTTGCTAGTTTTCCTGGGGTCCAGAATGAAAAGACTATGATTCAAATCCACTACATAAATAAAGCAGAAAACATACAATTATAGATTGAATTTCACACCAAGACGTTACATAACTAAAAAGGGTCATACAATTCATTTGACCGTTCATCTACAAAACATTACGTTTATCTTCAGTGTATTTCAGGTCTGATGGATAGTTCAGGGTCAAGTCGTGGATCAGGGGTGTGAAACTCAGTTTAGTTCAGGGACCACGTTCAACTAAATTTGACCTGAAGTGGGTCGGACCAGTGAAATAATATAATATATAAATATCAACTCCAAACTTTTCTCTGTTTTTGAGTGGGGAAAAAAAGTCAAATTAAACAATACAAATGTTTACATCTACAAACTATCCTTTCAAACAATGTGAATAACATGAATTCATTTTAATTTTTAAGTAATTATAACAATATTCTGCTTCAGTTTATCATTTCCACATGTTCATTATAACTTACAGACACAGTGGATCTACAAATACATAAAACATTTAATAACAGACAGAATATTCTTAAAATTGAACTTACTTTTCTTACGACATTTCAGGTTGTTTATATTTGTTAAGATTATTTACATTTTTGTGAAATTATACTTTTAGTGTCAATACATGAAAATATTTACATTTACAAAGAGAAAAATTTGGAGTTGTGAGTATTTATAAGTTATTATGATAGTATTTTAGTGATAGGACCCACTTAAGATTGAATTAGTCTGAATGTGGAACCTGAACTAAAATGATTAATATCTATTTTTGCATTTCACAAATTCATCCCAAGGGTCACACTGGACTCTTTGGCGGGCCAGATTTGATCCCCAGGCCACATGTTTAACACCTGTGTCATAGATGATGCCAAAAAGGAGAGCACAGGCAGTACCAGTGTGTTGGATTCCTGAAGCACTGTCACTCTTTCAGCTGGGATCCGCACAGCATGGAGAACAAAGACAAAATGGTAGAGTTCAAGTTTTGAAAGCTGCATGGGGTCTAAAGCTGCATGAGGTCTCCAAAGCTATTCCAAAGGGACAAAGTCTTTTTTTTTGTCTGTCCATTGTAGGTAACACAGCTGCTTTAACACATCTTAGACTCCCTGTGTACACTTGGCTTTGTAGGTTCACTTTCAGACAAAGAGACTTAATTTAATATAAAAGAAACTTGACATTTTCAGTCATTTAAATGTAATACTCCTGATTGTAGCCAACCACTGACATGTCCTTTTTAGTGTATCAAGAAACTTGGAATAATCGAACACTGACAACACCAACAAAATGCATCGTTCTTTACATGAAGTATCATGTGACTTTTTAACCTGGGGAAAGTGGAAGAACCATGCTGCAGACAGACGCGGCTCATTCAGTTTACTGTGCTGGCTTGTTTGCAGTTTTATGAAACTTTTTACAAAAAAATCCAAATTTTGAAACTATAAAGGTGGGAATGATCCTTCTTTGCATAGACGGGGACTGGCAAATGATTCTGAATCAGTGCACACAATATGTGAGAAACAGTGTAATGAGAAAAGAATTGAAATACTTCCAGGGCTCTTTCCTGTGCAAATGTGTTGGTGTTTACAATAAAGACTTCCTTTTGGGTTTCACTACATTAATCTTTAGTTTAAATTGCACTCAATGAGTCTGAATATGAGGAGTTAAAGATGATTATACAGAGCTGTGAGAGATCACGCATAAGAACTTTAGTCCATGATAAAATGGAAACTCTCAGTTGTCAGATGGTCCATCACATTGGCTCATCAGAATGTTTAGAAGATTACCATAAAAGTTTCCTTATCAGACATTCACTTTCCTTAATCCTAGCCTCCCTTTCTTCACAATTATATAAGTGGTCCTTAAATCCCTGATGAATGTTTGTATGTTATTTTACTGTAACATGATAATTGGAGTGAGTGGATTTACTCATCATTAACCCTTTATCTAACACCAGCATCAGTTCACAATAGTCCTACACCTGTAAGACGATGGACAGTCCTTCCCCTTCTAGCTGACCCATGAACCATGGGACCATATTTGGGAGCAAAGAGTTTATTACAGCCCATAATGATAGAGAAGTATTTTTTTTAATCCTGTTTAAATTGTGCTATTATGTGCATGATGATGTTTCATAGAAAATCCATAAAGTCCCAGTTTGTTATAAAACTGTTGAATTATCAGCATGTGAGAATTCATTTATAGAAAAACCATACACCTGAAACCTGCAGGGGTGGTGTCATTGTAACCGTCTCCCTCCACAGTCTGTTCACAGTCAGATGGTGTCTCTGCATGTCACGTAACTATCGTTGAAACAGACTTTCTTTGCAATTTTTATTTAAAAAAATTTGATGGCATGATTCACAGGGGATCACAAAATTACCTGTCCCTCCCCGGTGACCGCTGTTCATCTTTTCCAGGGCCGGAGCAAAACCTTTTGGGGTTTGTTTCTCTATGGTCTGAGTTGTCTTTTAAAGTATAGACAGACCACACAGCAAAACTATTGGTTGAATTCATACTAAATTAAGTTTATAAACTGCCAGTGACCCAGAATTGATCTGATCACATTTTGGGGGCAACAGGTCAAAGTTCAAATTTTAAATGAATTGTTAATTTTTTTTCTCCCCATTTACTTATAATGGGTTAAATTTCAAATGTCTGTAGCAGCAAAAGTACTGGTTGAATTCACACCAAACTGGGTTTATAGATTGTCAATGACCCAGAATAGATGTCATTATATTTTAAGAAAAGTAGATCAAAATTTTCTAAATATTTTTTTCCCATTTACTTATAATGGGCAAAATCTCAAGTGCCTAGATTAAAACACCAATTTTGTTTCAATTTACTTCAAACTTGAGGCAACTGATATGCTGACATCAGCACACACATAGACATGATGACATCAGCTGGATCAATGCCAAAATAAACAACAATATATGTGAGGGGCGGGGTTTGTTGTGCCTGGAACCACTTATTTAATGCTGGTATATTAACTGTCAGCTCCAAAGAGATAATCTGACTCCTACTAAAGTAGAATGTCCAACTTGACCAGACAGAAATGAAACAGTGGCATAAGTGGAAATGTCAGGGGAGGACACAACTACCCATCATTTGGTCCGTCCATCTGTCCTTCCGTTCATTTATTTTCTGGAGCGCTTTGTTCATGAGAGGATTGTGGAGATCCTGGAGCTGATCCGATACTACTAATGGGTGAAGGTGGAGAACATGCAGGGTGTGTCACCAGTCCCAAATACACCCATGTAGCATTCATTTCAATAATATCAGTAATACGCAATTAAGGCACCGGTGCTATTTATTAGACACAAACTACAGTTAAGTTTTAAAAGAATGACTCCATTAAAAATAACAGGTGTGTTAAATAATTGTTTACTTCTACAATTTAGCACGATAAAATACATTTACTATAACTGTCCCCAGTCTTCCTGGTTTCTGCATTGAATTTCAGATCACTCCCTTTGTTGGTGATCAGTGTTTGCTACTGAACCACATTCATATCAGCTGATGTTTGCAATGACTCTGAAGCTGGACACGCACTGTAGCGTTCCACACCAGCCAGGGTGGCAGACTGTTCGTTAGCAGAGTTGCAGCACTATTTTTAGTGATTTGCTCTAGAGAAAATTTCAGATAATTATCACCACCCCAAAGTTGATTTCAGACTTGCACCCCTTGGTCAAGAGTGTCATTAGTGTAGCGATTGTCCATCAGTCCTTGGTCAGAAAACTCTTTCGGCTGTTCCCTGATGGACAATCTTGGCACCTCAAAGAAATTAGCCCCCCTCATTATTCTGTTCCTGTCCACACTTCAGATTTCCCCACTATCAGATCAGTATACGGCCGGTGTGCCACTGCTTGACGCATCATTTATTTCATGCTCCATTGTACTTTGCCAATGATGCATGGCGCTGTAATGTTGCTAATTTAACGGCCCTCCCCATGTTAAAAGTCTACTCCCCTTTAATTAAAGCAGAAGTCCGTCCTTTTATTGCCTCTTCCTCTCCGCTAATCGTTCTTGGAGTGAGCCAGCCAGAGTGCTGCTCGGATAATTAATGGTAATAGTCCAGGCGAAACGGAAAGAAAGTAGCAAAGAAAGAAAGAATGAGTGAGGAGTTTTGCTTTAGAAGTGAGGATGGGCATTTGGGAATTAATGGTGCCAAAATGACTGAAGCACCGAACAGTTGACAACAAGTGGGTTCCTTACTTGAAATTACAGGCCCACTTACCTCAAAGACACTATTTCCTATGTGCCTTTTTTAAAAAAAAAAATTTTTTAGCATAATTCATGGTTAAATAACATTCTGTAAATAATTATATTCAGGATTTAAAATTGAAAAGTTAATTGCTTTTCCATCCTGTCATTTGGGGTAAAGGCAGTGAATAAATCACAGTCATTAAAGGCAGTAATTGTGGTATTGTAGCCATATTGTGCATAAAATTATAAAAGCCATCTTACACGCTCACCTGTTATTTTCCCCTGCTAATACACTTTGACCTCATATGCATCTAAGACTGAACAGGGTAACAATGCACAGGGCTACAGTGTGTGTGTGTGTGTGTGTGTGTGTGTGTGTGTGTGTGTGTGTGTGTGTGTGCGTGCGTGCGTGCGTGCGTGTGTGTGCGTGTGTGTGTGTGTGTGTGTAAAATGAACTGGAAAACAAATGACAAAAATGTTGGTTACATAATGTTCTCAATGTAAGCATTATCCTCCTGATTACCAGTAGCTCAGATTTGTCCCTCTGTGGAGGATATTTGTAAACCTGCATTTTATTTTATCATTTTTGCACAAAGTGAGCAAAGTTAAACCTGTGTCAAGTTCCTTGTTTGTGTACAAACTTGGCCAATAAAGCTGATTCTGATTCTGATCATCACATTATTTTTGTGCACTCCCAACAGAGGAACTAACATCTGCCTCTTTGACAGTAAAAAGTGCTTTTGGGATGCTTCAAATAACCATTAATTAATAAAACGGTGTTAAGTAATAATAAATAAAATATAAACAATAAAGAAAAAAAACCAAAACTGAACTTCTGCTATATCTGCATTTGAAAAAAATTCTAAAAATATAGATACAGCACTTTTTAATATCGATACGGTATTGTGAAATAAAATATCGCGATATATTGCAGAACCGATATTTTCCAACACCCCTATTTAGTATTTAGACTGACCGACATTTTATTTGTAGACCAGTGATATAAATGATATAAGCGCATGTGTACAACCTGTTAAACCACAGTTTAATGGGGGAACGGTGCAGCTTCTCTGTGGGCTTTCTTCTCTCTCACTAATTGGATTGTTTTCACACTGTAGCGAATTCAGTCAACTACAAAGGAAAATGAAACCAACAATGAAGATTTAATACCTCAAATGGATCATCAGTGGAATCAGCTTGCTTTCTTGAGATGCTACTCAAAACATTACAATCTTAATTGTCAACTAGCCTCAAAGAACGCCCTGTGTGGTCAGAAGAGTCGGTGAAATACACCTGTACGAGAACACACACTCCTGATATTTACTATTGGAAGCCTGATTTCTTAGATTGTGTTATCTGGTGTCTGTGGGCTGCATCTGATCAGAGCGACAGTTTCTCATTATTAAACACAAACCCAGCAAGACAGAAACAGCAGAACTGTACCTCAGCAGGACACACTATTCAGAGACCGTCATACTCATATCGGTCCACCCAGATACTATAACAGATAAGAAAGTTGTCCTCAGACTAAAAGACAGTAAATAAACTGTCAGTCCTTAAAGAAGTCAGACTTATACATATAATGTACATGTTGTATAGGTTAAAGAAAATAACATGCTGTAAAATGAAATTCAATGTCCGCTCAAAAAACTAAAATATTACTTAATTCACAACATAAATAAACATGATTCTGGCCCTAAAATATACAGCAGTAACCAGGTGTTAAATATTTAGCATCCTGTTTCAGTTATACATAACATTATACTGTATATATATATATATATCATGTTGTAGCCGTCATATTGCTAAAGGAGGTCAAGATATGAGTTTTTTAGTTATAGTCAGGGTCACCCAGCTGTAGATGAAGATCAGGTTCTGTAATGTGTGTCAGTAAAGTGCGTCATTTCCTTTTGTATTACAACATCTGTTCCAGGCAGCTCTTTAAAGGACTGTATACTTTACACGCCACAAAGATTGCCTTGCTTTCAAGTTCGCGTGTCAAGTCTACACCCGGGTGCCGTTTCACTGCTTTTACATCTGCCACATGGACAGTAAAGTCTCATTGAAATGACCATAATCATTAACTTGATGGTTTGTTATTCAGGCTAAATGATGCGTTTTGTGCGTGTGTGTGTGTGTGTGTGTGTGTGTGTGTGTGTGTGTGTGTGTGTGTGTGTGTGTGTGTGTGTGT
>JAQQZY010000005.1:30510486-30524694 GCA_030068375.1 Ostorhinchus rueppellii
CATGAAATCACATATGGTACACAGATTCTTGAGAAATGGCATGTCAGTGTGCATGAACACAGACATGTACATATTGGAAGTGAGGTCCTGTCACCTGGGGTTATTGTTGTTTTGTCTTTGCTGTAGTTCAGGGGACACAGCTAGGAAAAAGCAGAGAAAGGGACTGCATATCCAAGCAAAGAAAGAGATAGCAAGCAGAAAGAAAGGCAGACACCATCCTAAATCTCTACTTGTTATTGTACCTGAGGCCACAGAGTCGGTTCGCTCTGCAGCCTGGCTAATGGTGCGACATTCTCCAGCATATTTCACCGGACACATTTACATTTGCTACCCCTCTGACCTAGTCAAAGCACATCTCTCCCTCATTTGTCCCCTACGTGTGGATGTATGCGTGTGTGTGTGTGTGCAGCAAGGATAATGACTGCATTGATCAGAGACGTCCCCAATGGGTGGTCTTGTTCCGTCAAGGCTGAGAGAAGACGAGAGAGAAAGAGAAAGAGGGAGATGGAGAGGAGGAGAGAGCGAGGGGCCAGAACGGGATGCCCTCTGTTGCTACCCGCCTCATCGCATTAGCCAATCAAATATCCATCTTGGCTGTCGCCTTCCTGCTCCACGCAGACTATCAAAAACTAATCTGCTGCCCCGTTTTATCGCCTGTCGTGTCTGTTCCTTCCTTCCTCCCTTCATCTCTTCCTGTCTGAAAAGTATCCTCTTACCCATTTCAGGTCTATTAGTGAATTACAAAGTTCATGAAAAATATGCTGTACTACGGCAACGCTTCCCATTTCTACACAAATAAATGAGACGGTTCAAGCACAGTTAATGGGTAGAACGAAGGGAAGATGACTCAACACTGACTCCAACTCATTTTTATTGGTGATAAAAAAAAAAAAGAATTTTAAAGAACTGCAGGTGTTTTAGGAGATAGACATCCAGTCATCGGTGCTTTTCTTAGTTCTCCAGAGGAATAAGCTACAAAAACCCAAAGAGTTACCAGCGTATATATGCGCTCGCTTCTTCGTAACACATTTTCTCATTTCACAACCCATATGCATCTGCTGATGTCTTACGTTTTCTGACTCTGAAAATAAAGTTGTATTTGAAGGATCTAGGCATCGCTCTTATCACTGAGAAGAGGGGGGGGGGGGAGAAAAAAAAAGAAGGTGCAACACTTTGAGGTCTGACAGCTCTGGAGTTCCATTAAGAATGCTTCTAAATTTACAGTGAGAGCAAACCGCCACAGCTTGCCGCCCACAGAAACAAGGCAATCACTCACCTCAGCCCCACTACACAGCCAGACAGCATTTACACACACACACACACACACACACACCCCAAGATTCAAAGACAAATGTTCATACACACATGGAGACAGATTCTGCGATATACACACACATATACACAGACTTAAGGAAGCCAGGGGAGAGTGCAAATGATAGCGCTGATGATTTCTGGTTGCTGACAGTTGGCTTCTCCTCTCAGTCCCATGGGTGTGTCAGTGCATATCTGTGTCTGTGTGTGTGTGTGTGTGTGTGTGTGTGTGTGTGTGTGTGTGTGTGTGTGTGTGTGTGTATACATGTGGGTGTGCATGTGTGTATATAAATACCCAAGTGTGTATGTGGATGAGGATCCGTCATGGAAAAGGTTACATCTGGTGCCAGTGCAAACAAGAGGTGCAGGATCAGGCCGCAAACCACCAGCCAATCTAGACTGCACTTCACCTTCGAGACACGTACACATTAAGGCGAAATGCTCACATATGGGGAGGTTTTACACAACGTACTAGCAAGCACACACGTAGGTGCTAGCACATTCATAAATCTACACATAGATGATTGTAAAAACCAACACACATGCGCAGAGGCATATCATGTTCATCCCCCACAGCATACACAGCCAAGTCTGATGATACCTCAGCTAATGCACACACTTTCTCCATCTGCATCATGCATTCACAGCAGCACATGTAAGGCCACACACACATTTCTTCAGGACTTTGCTATTTAGTGCTGATGACATTCAGAAATATTGGATGTTCTTTGGTTTCTAATCTTTTCCTGTGCTCTCCCTGAAGGAGTGCGTGGGTCGTTAAAAGTCAGGGCATATGGCATCGTGCCTGCAGGAGATGTGGAAGGACCCGTCTCTCCTCCTCTTCAAAGCCTTTGAGATGCAACTTTTCATTCAGGTCCATCTGTTTTTGTAACATTCTCTGAAGCTCCCCATTCTCTTGTTTAAGGAGCTGCTTTTTCTCCACTTGCTCTTTTAACAATGCATTCCTCCCCCGACAAAGACTTTAAAAATGCATTCAGTTCGGTTTGTTCTCACAGTGTCCTCTAAAGCGCCTGAACTTATCCCGTATTTTGATGGTACCAATAAAGATAGTTGTCTTTGTGTTTGGAAACTGGTGACAACAATGTGCATTTGTGAGCAGAAAGAAGCACCGTTGAACTTTGCAGACGTATTACATGTCCAGATTTATTGACAGCTTGACAGCTTGTATTTGTCATATAGTCAGCACTGACAGGCTACAAGCTTGTAAAACATGTAAAATAGAATCTGATATTGTATGACAGACTTAGGCATTGTACGGCCTTCGAGCCACATGCAGCCCGATGGCTGACCCCGACTGGCCCCCATGAAGCCACCGGCAAATTAAAAGTCATTCATTCATTCATTTTCTGTACCCACTTTATCCTCACTAGGGTCATGGGAATTAAAAGTCAATCCAATTATATATCATTATAATAGACGCAACCAATACAACAGCATTGCTTTTATTTTGAAGGATCTGCATACTTCCGTGCATACTTTCTGTACTTGGCATAAGGCTAATGCACTGATTGGTTTGTTGGTCAGTTTCAGCCCATGAAGATGTGAGCTAATGCCAAACTAAGAAAGACTGACTCAGAATGCAGAATTTTTAACACAACATGGACTTCTACATTGTATTCTGTGCTCCACAGTTTCATTGTATCCTCGTATTGTTCCATTTATTGTTTTTATAGATAGACATATTGAGCCAAGCTGCAAGTGTATAGTCCTGGCCCTTAACAACTGTCAAAATTTGTCATGTGGCCCCTTAAGAAAATTAATTGCCCACCCCTGTTGTATGAGGAAATGTGTTTATGGAAGTGTGTGTATGTGTGTGTAGTTATGTCTGCTCTGCAACAATAACAACAACAAAAAAAAACCATGTAGTATAATTGACATAAATGATGCAATATTCCTTTGTCCAGTGTTAATACCCACTCCAGGAACTTTAATCACATGTTTTCTACAGTGGGTTTTTTTTTCTGTATGCGCTACAAATTTAAATAAATAAAATAACTTTTTGTCACACACTTGGCCTCAAGCAACAACATTTCCATGTTTGTATCTGGACTTTTTCTTACTTTTTGAGTGTGTGCTTGTCCAAGTGTGGCAACATAAAATTCAGCAAACACTTGTCATTTTAGAAAATTGCATAAATGACCTGCAATGCCCATGTGTGTCACCAGAATCTAAATCCAAGACTGCTTTAAAGGAAGAAAATATGCAATATTGAGGACTCGCTAACTTGCTAAAACTTGGAAATGATAAGAAACTAATTGCACATGACAAAAAAATAAGAAAAAATGGTTCATGCATAGACAGTCTGAAATATGAAATGGTAAGTGTAACACTTTCTTGATATGTAGCGAGTGTTGCTTGTACAGAATAGATCATTTTATGTAAATTTAAAAAAAAAAGGAATAAATAAATAAATTCAGACGAGATATTTCATCTCCATCTTCATCTGCTTTGCATGTTATGTTGATAAAATGTGATGACTTAAAAATGTGTGGATGTTTCCTTGTGACACTGTGACCAAAATGTTGTCAAAGGAACAGGAGTGTGGGATGAGGTTTTGGATGCTAATATCTTAGAGATAATTGTGTTATTAGAGCTCACAGCGTGGGCTGGACATGCCAGTGTTCAGAAATCTGTCCTCGCTTGTTATTCCTTTTAGAAGCACCTCACAGGCTGGGCAAAAAAAAGATGGACAAGTGAGAAGGGAAATTTGCATATGAGATCGGTAAATTGTCAGAGTTCTGTGCAGCTTTGAATTTGTCGAGTCTAAGTACATGTGGAGAAGAAGAAGAGAAAATGATGTAAAGACAGGGTCAGAGAGAAAGGGTCTTTTCACATCAGGAATAACATAAATAATAGAAATATTTTATTTACAAGCTGTCAGTTATTTTTGTTATCACTTAATCTAATAAGCATTTTCTTAATTAATCAGATTTGAGTGTATGTTAAAAGAAATTTCACTAAAAAGTTGGGCTGCTTGATTATGGAAAAAAATCAATATCATGATTATTTTGGTCAATATTGAAGTCACGATTATTCAAATGATTAATTTTGAGTTTCACAATGCATTTATTCAGCATTTCTCTCTGTCTCTCAAAAAACACTTTCTTTAAGCAAAACATTCAAATTGAAAATACATTTTGATTACTAATATGTACTTTACAGCTGTTTTGCAATGGAATGGACTGTATTGCACATGTGTGTCCCTCAGAAATTGCGTAAAGAAAAACGGAAAATAAATAATTTCAACTCTATATGAGTTTAGAGATCGTTTGACAACAAAATCAAAATCATGATCAAAATTCGATAAATTGCACAGCCCCAGTTAAACATAAAACAACCTAGTTCCACCTCCTTCTGCTGACTTGCTCCCACATTGCATTGCTCCACATTCACCCTGCGGTATGTAACCTTACCAGCTGAATTTACACACACACGCACACAAAAAAAAAAAAAAAAAAAGGAAAAGAAAGATTCAGAATGAGATGAAATAAGTTTGCAGTTGCACTATTTAATTGCAAATAGACACAAACCAGAAAATAAACACAAAGCTAATAAATCTCCACCTCTCTGGAGGGTTTGGCTGATGTCTCCCAGGCACACATGAATATTAAATGGCCTCTTGTAAATCAAACAGTGGTGTGTTAGTGAGCATTGAAACAGAATTAGTTGGGAAAGGGCAGATAATAAATTGACTCCATTTTCACAGTCAGTGCCAAAAAGCTTCTCTGTACGCAAAAAAATACAGTCGGAGTACCACATGCTAAAGTGTTCAAGAGGCATAATGGCTTCGATTTTTCTCCAGTTTCTCATCTGCCGTCCACTTCCTCCACACACACACACACAGAGTCATAGAGAGAAAACTACACACTCTCCATCATAAGGAGTAATTATGATAGCAAAGGTAGCTCCGGTACGGTGTAGGTTTGTTATCATTTCAAACAGAAGACAGACAGAAACAGGAAAACACGGACACATCATGGTTAAGGCAGTGGACTCCTGTCGTCTTGGGTGGTTCTCCATAGACACAGCCTCAGATTATAATGCAATGGGGAGACAGACGGGAGAAAGGAACAGATATGAAGAGAGGGGAGAGCGAGGTGGGATTCAGGTGAGAGAGTAAATCAACCAGCTCTCACACAGAGATAATCGATAAGCTCTCTTCTCAGTCTATTTCCTATGGGCTGGCCTGGGTAATAGCATTGTGCCAAAGCTGCCTGTGTGGAGCCTGGGAATAGGCTCTGGGTGATGTGACAGTAAAGTATGATGCCAGCCCTGTGGTGGGATTCACACTAATTGTTACTTTTGTCATGGAGAGGGCAGAGGAAGAGGGGTTGTTGAGATATAAGCGCAGTGTCAGGGGAGTGAGGGGCAGGGTGGGAAGTGGGGAGGTGTAATTAACAGTGAGCTTTTCTGTGGGTTGAACAGAAACGTTCACTCAATGATATTTATGCAACGGAAACAAACCATAGCTTTGTAACATCATTAAGTGGAAAAGTCATTAGTTAAAAGTCATTAAAGCTGGGTGTCTTTTTTTATTTTTTTTCCTCCGGTAACCGACCACCCAATGTAGGTTTAAGGAGGAGAATATAATAAATAGGAAGCAATCATTCGCCATGTTTATACAGAGATCCTGGAAAAAGGGGACATGGTGATCCAAGCATTTTTCCACTATTGACTGATTTCCACAGACAAGACAGAGGAGGAACAGAGGTGAGACAGGCCGGACGTTTACACAGCGGACCTGCATTCCAGAATCTAAGTGTAATCAAAGACACTGTAGCAGAGGCCATTTCTCTCAGACTGTAAGGGAAGCTCAGGTTCCCCTAAATTGTGTCAAATTAAATGGTCGAATATGTATGGCTGTGTTCACATTTCATCGGCTACAAAAGCGTTACAATCAGCTACTTCTCACAAACTGACTGAGTCCATGTCGTTCACTTCGCATTCATTCCCATAGCGCTGTTTTCATTGTCAGTGCATTTGCTCGTAGAAATTCTTCTTCTGTGGTTTAATGGCGGTAGTGCTCAGCAGCTTAGGCATTGTCGCCCTCTAGTGTCTCTACTGTGATATGAACCAGAGCATTTGTCCATAGAAGCTGAGCGCCCATGCACTTCAATGGGACAGTTTGTTTCATTGCCTCCAAACTCAACGGTCATTGGCTAAGTGCAACGATTTTGTCCCGCCCCCGGACGCCCAACATCTCTGGGGGTGAATGGAGCTGTGGGCGGGCTTCGGCTGGCCTGGACGCTGGGCCTCCTTATGATGATTGGAGGATCAGTGGAAAGGCTGAATCCTGTTTTGATTGACAGGTATTTTCAGATCTACACCGTCACTTGATGCTCAGCCTATCAGTCCCATCACAGATTTTGCAAGTGAAGTTGGAACTAAGACAAACTCCGACCCATTTGTTGGCACTTTCTCGGCAAAATGACTTGTTCATTTCTTACACTATAAATAAAACACACTCATCGTATTTCTGTAAACGGTGGTGTCGGACTCTGCGTTGTATTTATTGAAGAGACCCGCACATTCAACTTTGGAGGTAGTCTCCTTTTATTTTCAGCTCCTGACAGTCAAACGCACATGCAAAATCCTCCGGTCAGACGACGGTTTCCAAAAAGTGCCCCTACATAGACCAAACAATACAGAACTATGTTTCATCACACTGCAAATAACTCATAAAACATTTAACCAGTCCACAAAAAAAATTAAATCAATAGAGGCCAAAACAAAAATTTCTCTCAACTGCACGGCCCCTTACCTGTTCCACAGCGAACCACGAACAAAAGGGAAGAGGTAAATGTGCGAAAACGGCAGTTATAGCAGACACTATACTCACACTATAAAATACCTGTCGGGGAACAGACTCAAATTAAAAGTTCCACACGCTGACCCAGAGGCCCAGCCTGTCAGGTATGAACCAAAACAAATGAAAATAAAATGAACAGATTTTGTGTAATTATAACCTATAATACCCACATTGCTGCTCAATAATTGACCCTGTTACATTTCCTTGTTTCAGTTTAATTTCAATAATTCCTTGTTCCAGTTTAATATCGTTTTGTTAGATAGTTCACTCAGTCATACTCTTGGCTAGGTCAGAGTGAACTAGCTAGCTAGTGTCATAGGGTCACAGACCATTTTCTTGAAAAGGAATGGAGACAGAATTTACATATAAATAAATGGACAAATTGTACGATGTAAGCGACAATGAGCTTCCTCTGTTTGAAGGTCCAACAGCTGCCACTGCAGTGTAGTGTGTGATGTATGACTTGTGCATCAGAAAGACCCTCAGCACAGTGTTGCTAACCTCTCCAGAGTTGGCCCGTCTTTCCCCGTTCCTGAAGTGTTGGCATGGTTAGCGTCTGCCACCCAAAGTAACAACAGCTCGCAGATCTTGGCGTCTCCCCAGTTTAAAATCTTTCTGGTCATGTTGATCTGTTTATTTCCTGTACATGGACCATGATCATTTTTAAATCCCCCTGGTGCAGGGGTCGCACACGCAATACGTCATCGAAAAGTCACACCGTGGTTGCAGAACAAGAGGTGTTCCTTTGACATAGCGTTCCTGAATCATGAGTCCACCTTTATCACAGCTCTGTTTCTACCTCCAGAGGTGTTACAGAGCCGTGACAGAGGTGGCACCATTTAGGTTACACAGAGATCGTTCTGGAATAAAGGTGAAATACTCCCAGAACTGAAGTGCTGTGTAAAAGGGGCTAGTGATGACAAACCTCCACCAAGGCCCCACAGTTCAAATCAATCAAATGCAATATGTCTCAGTGTCAGTAAAAGTACAAAGAAAAAAACAGACCTGAGTTTAGGGCTTTGTCCAAGGCCCTTGTGATGCTCCACCACTCCACCATGTTTCATGAAAATCAGTTCATTAAGGTCTGTACTGGACATTGGTGGGGGTCAGGGGTCAGGGTCTGAAATTACAGCCATTTGGACCACCAAACATACATTTCTTCCATGTGAGTGAATTACTCTGCATCACTTTGTCTTTTTAATTCACTTCCCATCACTTTATGGTGGACATGTCTTAATTTAGGGCATTTGGCACATATGGAGACATGATGTGCTTCTTTGTGTTTCGGACGGAGATTTTTTTTTTTTCATAGGTATCAAACCTTGTTGAATTTGTCCAAAAATGAGTGGTTCTTTAGTCTCCTATGTAATATTGACTGTATATAATTAGTGGACAGAACTGTGATGTCACCCATTAGTTTCTGAACTGTTGTTTTAAAGCCAACAGGTTGTGATTTGGCCATCACCATGTTGGCTTTTTTTTTTCTGGAGCCAGAAGTGACCACATTTGGGTAAAAAGGGGTGGAGCTGCTGGTGATAGAGGCTCTACTTTAATGACTGTGAAAGAGTAGACTTCACCAAACATTAAATATCAAAGTCATTTCGTGGTCTTCTAAGTGGAACCTATTAACTGACAACTGTCAGAGAACAAAAAGCACTTTATAAAATCAACCAAAACTCCACAAGTCTGACTCAGCAGGGGGCCAAGCTGTCAAACAGGCTTATCAATCAAAGTCCAACATGGCAGATACCAAAGTGTCTGTTTGACCTGAGATCTGATTAATGGAAGAAAAATGTAAAGTCAGACCACATCACCTATCACAGGGTCCAAATGAAACAAATGAGAACAAAATTAATTCTGGAATTTAAAGTGTTTTTTTTTTTTTTTTTTTACAGAAGTTCAGCGTAAGGCTACAGGACTAATGGAGACACTTCCACACTAGTGTCACTTTGGAGTGGGGCCCCTCACCCTCGTGTCGATATTGTTGAAAGAAAAATAACCTGATTTATACTGGGACTAATGCATGTGTACTGAATATTAAAAGAAACATAGCTGGAATCAACACCAGTGGGTTTGTGGATACATAAATAATAGAAAAGAATAAAATAATGTTAGAAAATCGTTATTATAAAAAGTTATGAATTGATGGTTGCATTAAATCATTTCTAGAAAGTCTAAAATGTTTGGAGGAATAAATGCATTGTTAAAATAAAATAAAAAATAATCATTGGCTGTACAAACACAAATCTCAATCCTAATATTGTAGCACAGATTGATTCATTTTTCAGAAATAATCAATAATATACATAATTGTTACTTGTTAATGCATTTGGCCTGCTCTCTAAAGGTCACAGTGTGTGTGTGTATTTTGTGTCCAGCATGTGGCGAACAAACAAAAGGTCATCATGTCCTACAAATCAATCATGGATTAAATGTCATAACACACTGAGGCCAATCGAGTGGCAAACTATAACTGAAAAGGGGGTAAAAATAATGTATTTTAATTCATATAAGAGCTGTAGTTTTCATTTACTTCTGAATAAGAATATTCATGTTTTTTCTCCAGGACAAATCAGTAGGAAAGTTTGCAATGAGGGTCAAAACTGGTTGCAAAGATGTGAAGTCAGGGTGCCACTCTTATATTATACATCATATAAACTGTATTTTATCCAAGTTTTAATATTTTCTTTATGCTACAACCTCATGTAGACAGGGGGGTGATTAAAACCTCATCTCATCTTATAGTTTCCATGCATCATGCACCTGCCTGTCCCCCTGAATCTCCACCAGGAGCTGGAAATAAAAGCCAGTGTGACACATGGGGGATGACGAGGGTGGAATTTCCACTCCAATGCAGGTGAGCCCAATGATTCATTAAAAAGAACCAGCAAGTCAGCAGGAGTGCTGTGGCGAGGAGGGATGCTTGGGCAGGTGGGGGGAGTGGGTCAGGAGAGGTGAGGAGAAGAGAAAGCGGGGTGTGGAGCCCAGCGTCGGGCTGTGGTTTCCATCCATATGGTGAGCCAGTTGGTTGGTGGGCCAATAGTCAGGTCTCGGTGATCCTAAGCTTCACCACGCATGACCGCCAAATCATTACACACACAACCTGAGCGTATTCTCTTGGAAAGGGGGCATGTGAGCGCTGTGTGTGAGTGTGTTTGGACAGGTGCACCAGATGTCCACTTTCCAGTCCTGTGGTTGTTGTCACTAACATGCTCCAGTATCAGGGGAGGGGATGGAGGCCAAATGGCTGACAGAGAAACCAGCCTATCTGGGGCTGGGACTGTGGAGACCGCAGAGGGGCCGGCTGCCTCCACCTGGCAGACGACCCAGGTAAACACTTCACATGGCAGCAACATCAAAATATGCCACAACATTTAAAAAGGCCAAGCAAGAGTCAAACTCTAAGGTGCTTTCATTCGATGGATCATCTAACACTGCAAAGATCTAAATCTCACCAAGTGTTCTCATTTCTAGTCAAAATATCTCATCACACTTAAAATAAGACATAATCACCTAAAGAGTAACATGGAAGTGAGATATAAGAACCTATTTATAGACAATACCAAGATCATTTTCATTTGTTCCACTGGATGATTTTTTTTATTTTGCTTAATTCAAGCAAAAAAACAAAAAAAATTCTGCCAATGGGATAAGTGAAAAGATTTCTTGAGATAAGATTTCAAAGATCTATTTTGACTAGAAATAAGAAAACCACACTTGAAAAAATTTGTATTTTTGCAGTGTGCTGAAATTATAATTGAGGTGATGACATTTTATTTGGATTTTCCCTTCGTCTTACTGCTGATACAAATATTATTTTAATAACACTAAAACTCAGCTCCAGACCATAAAATGACATCCAGTGAGCATTCAGATACAGCTGCAGATATTAGACACTGTGGTGCATAAAACTGGACTAATGTTGTTTTCAGATGCGTTCCTCTTATTATTATACACATGTAATCACCTTTGTCCAGGTACAAGGATTACAAACGGAGTCCTAGTTTCACTTTATCAGGAAGAAATCAAAAAACAATGTACTGTTAGAATTCTATCAAGATTTAATAATGTTACCAAGCTACAAATACACTTCAAACTGGTGCAATTTTTAAAGTTATCTGTGGATCCATGATGTAAAATCATTTAAGGAGTTACAAACACCTCACTATGAGTGTACATAGTAGATTTTCCAATATGACATGCACATGATTTCGCTGCCATGATTGTGACTAATAATACTTTGACAGAGCACCCAGCTGGTGTATAGGCAGTATGGGGTAGCACATCTGCTTTCCTTCTCAACTTCAGCCTGACCTCTCTGAGGGAAACTGACACACAAACACACATCGCAGGAGGCCGCCATCCCACGCAGGGCAGCCAAGTGAGCGAGCTAACAGCCTGTGACCACACTGTAATTATGAGTCGTTTTCTAATTATGAAGCACTTCAGTGGTTGTGCATCGACCACTGCAACTTTTATTTCTCTTCTTTTTTCATTTTCTTTCATAGCCTGCAGGAGTGCTGACAAACACTGAGGACAGAAACGTGAGGGGAAGCATGAGAAAAACTGCAGCAAAGAGAAAAAGAAAGGAGGAACAAAAAACGGAGCAGTAACAAAAGACATAAGACAGCGTCTCTCAGCTGCAGTCTTCTCAGCAGGGTTTTCCACTGAGGAAAGTGGCAGTGAGCTGCCTGTAAAACAGAATCATTACACCGTTAACCTCCAATCCATCTTCATTTGACCTTGCTGTAAGAAACTATATCAGTAAAGAAGCCACAGAGCTTCTCCAAGTTGACTGTGGAAATGGGGTGGAGCGAGGGCTGGGACCACTAAGCATGCCCCCCAACACACCAACCTGAGTCCAGGCATGACCGAGGGTGAAGGCAACCTCCCTCCCCTTCCCCCTCTTTCACTTCTTCTCTGGATCTGTGCTCGGGTGCAGCAATGAGAGGTGACTTGTGGCCGATTGTGATTTATGTGACGGTGGGTCCGGTTGTGTGGGACGTGGGCCGGTGGAGGGGAGAAGATGGATCCGAGGGGTGACCAGAGGAGACAATCTGATTACAGCCTTCTACCTCCTTTCATCTTCATCTTCAACACTCGCCGCTTCACTCCTTCGCCCACATCATGTCTCTATGGTAACACGAAGCCCGGTAAGTAACCAAGTAGTGGTAATGGCAACCTGATGGATAACATGTGGTGGACACATGGCACACACACTGAGGACTATTGTCTCCAACACAAGCAGAGCTCAGACTTCCTGAAGAGAACACACACAAAGGGGGGGGAAAAAAAACAGGTACAAACTTACAGGGAACTCATTTAGAGTTACAACTGGACCACAGACACACATCACATGTCTTGTCTACAAATGAATAATTCCCAAAGACAAGCCAGTTCAGTTCAACTACAGCGTGAGTTCAGAAACTTTGCAAGCTGTCTGATACACTTGGAGCTGAGTGGGAGACAACTAGAGGAGCTCTGATGAGGGGAGTCGGGCCGAGGCGAAATGTCTTGGCTGCAGAAGTTTACAGAGTTTGTACAGTTGATAGGATGATACCTGGTTAGAATATAAGTCCAAATAGATCTGAACAGCAGCAGAAAAACAGGATTTAATATAAGTGGACATCTTTAACTAATGGATCTGCAATAGAGGATGCTTCACACACAGGCAGAGCATGAAACTGTGAAATTTAATGCACATTTAGGGGTTTATTTTGTACATTTTAAGCAGATAAATGCACTGGTAAAACCCAGTAAGTAGGTTTCCTAGCCACCTACACATTGAGCTATTCTAAGACTTGTGCATGCAAAGCATACAGATCTTTCCAACACACAGTCCTGCTGTGTGCTAACTCTGCCATCAAGTGGTGCAACAGGGTATGGTTATTCAATATCTGCACTCGTCATTGAATACCAAAGAGGAGAGTATCTCAACATGAAAGAGCTTCAGAAGGAAAGGAGGGTGTTTTGGCTGTGGAGGAAAAACAAAATAAAGTAAAACAGGCAAGAAAGTGATGGGAAGGAAGGAGAAAACTCAAAAATAGCCACAGTTTCCTTGTATAAATATATTTACATTTGCACAGATATGCTGACTGATTATCACAGCCATAATGATGCATGTAAGCAGTTCACAGTGAGCAGCGTGCTATTCACTAAACCTCAACAGAGACATAAATATGAGGAGCTGAGGTGAAGCGAGGGAGAAGTGAAATGTTAGTCTTCTCTGGATTAGATCATTTATCACTCTCATCAGTTCGCTGTGTGCATTACACTGCTGAGGAATGGGAAAACAGCTGACCACAGTTTGCAATCTACTCCTGACTAAGGCTTTGTTATACTGTTTCACAAGAGCCAAAAAAAAAAAAACTTGGCGTAAAGGTGCTGCGTGAAGCATTTTTACCACCAATAAATCATTATCGCTATAATATGAGACATTATTGCCACTTTGAAAGTGAATGTTCGGTGCTGTACAATCAGAGGGAGTGATATACCGACAGAGGTGAGACTAATGAAACTGAACAATTGGTTATATGTAGAATAAGGGAATAAAAATGGAAATGAATAAAACTGTAGATTACAAGGGCAACTAATCATTTTTTGTGTTGAATACAGAATAGTTAAAGAATGTGCTGCTTAACCCATAAGAACCCAGTGTGGCTTTTGTGACACTTAGCAAATGATTTTTTTTTTCTCTATTTAAACTTTCCTAAGTGATTTATCACCGTATATTACACTGTAAAAAGTAAAACATTGAATCAACTTCAAAATTGTCTTCAATAAGTCACACATAAAAATAAATTAGTTGAATGAACCAAATTAAATTGTATTGAATATAATTTAATACAATTTAATTTAGTTCACTCAACTCATTTTTACCTCCCCCAAGGAGGTTATGTTTTTGCCGGCATTTATCTGTTTGTTTGTCTGTCTGTCTGTGCACAAAATAACTCAAAAAGTTATGGACGGATTTCAATGAAATTTTCAGGATTGGGAATGATACAAGGACCAATCGATTAGATTTTGGTGAAGATCCAGAAGGAATCCTGGATTCTGGATCACTTTGA
>JAQQZY010000005.1:30585798-30610758 GCA_030068375.1 Ostorhinchus rueppellii
GTCAGGTGTGCTGGAAGAGGGACACATCTAAAACATGCAGGATAGCGGCTCTCTAGGACCAGGGTTGCTGACCCCTGTTTTAGACATTTCCCTCTTCCAACACACCTGAGTCAAATGATCAGCCTATCATCAACCTCTGCAGAAGCCTGATGATGACCATCAGGTGTACTGGGAGAGGGAAACATCGAATGCAGGATGTCAGCCCTTGAGGACCAGGATTGGTGACCCCCTGGGTTAATGAGATTCATGCATTTAATAAAATCCCACACTGATGGATGTTGAAATGTTAACTGAATTTAACCAGCAGATGGTGCTGGTTAATATCTAGTTTTATTTACCATCTTTACCGTTTATTATCTTCATTTACCAACAAGCAGTGATGTATAGAGATGATACTGAGCTCATATTGTAAGAATGTTGTACATGGATCTGGATCCCTGTTCAGCTGATGAAAGGCCGCTCATAAATACTGTAGTCTTCCCTCACACAAAACCTTTTTGCAGAGGGTTGTTTGTGGTTTCCCCTTTTTGGCTATTTCTTGCTGCCAGCTTTAATCTACACTTTTTGCTACACGACCTTTTTCACGCACAGAATCTTGAATATATCGGTTCATACCCTCGTAGTTTTACGGCGTCTCTCAGCAGTTTTACTTTTAGTAAAATCATAGCGTTTGTGCTCTCAGCTCTGCACTTTTCCCTCCTCATGCTGCATGTCATTAAAAAAAAAATTCAAAGATCTGCAAAAATGGTCCATTCGTCACTATAACAGAGTATAGAAATAAGCCCAAGACTTAGAAGGGCTTTGATGTAGTGAAACTCGCCCAGAAGTGAGGCTTTTATCAAAGCAGGAAGGACCAAGTGCTTTTTCCCCTTTAACCATTTACTCAAAATAAAAAGTAAAAATGTCCTTTGGTAGGCATTTGACTCAAACGGTGTTACTATACTGCACGTTTAGAAGGAACTGTATAAATTGAAAAGGGATCCTAAAAGTAACCTATGATGCTTTAAAAACAGACCAAACAAATCCACTTGTTGGAATATTTTATTCTCTGAACAAAGATACCTGTACATTAAAGATCAAGTGCCACTTGAATTATTTTCTTTTATTGTTCATAGAAAGATTCAACTGACAAAGCACTAAGCAAAAATGAAAACAACCAGATTCACTTCACTCAAAGCTGGAGAGGAAATTCAACACAATTTGCTTGAGCTTGGCATCAGATGCCTCAGAGATTTTGCCGTCGGCCCTAAAACGAACAGGACAGGGTGGTTAGTACAGACAGACACTTGTATTCAGAATGACTTCAGACAGGCTCACAGACTTACCTAATAGCTGCCAACAGGTCTTGGTGCTGGCTCAGAATGTGCTGCAGGAAAGCCTTCTCAAACTTGGTGATCTTGCTAGGCTCCATTTTGTCCAGGTGTCCCCTCACACCAGCGTAGATGACAGTTACCTGTTCTTCAATAGCCATTGGAGCTGAAATAAATAACAACTTGACATGAAACTTCTATTTAGACGTAAAAGCTGAAATGCACAAATTGAGCACCCCCCCCCAAAAAAAAGTGCTAACAGTAAGCCGTTTGTGACAATTGAAAAAGAATAATCACTTTTTTTTCCTCCAACATTTACATTTGCCTCTGTGGCAGCAGGATGGGGGAGTGGGTTGTGACTGCATCATATTTGCAGTACTCTTACTGGGTTGTTCATAGTGGTTCCTTAAAGTCTACCAGCATGAAAATTGTCCAGTTATTTCACTCTAATCAGCAAAATTGTTGAACATGCTTTAGTGTCCCTTTAAAGTCATAATGTTCCAGTTTCTGGTGTAATGTATAGTGTAAGTTATGGATGTTAAAATCATTAAACACAACAGGCCTCGTGAAGGAAACATTCAAACTAACGTTTGTTCTTAAATATCATGAGAGATTGAGGAGAATATGCCACTGTCATATTTTATACACATTTTGAATTTTGTCCTTCTGTTTGACCCTGTTGGTGGTAATCACGCCATTTACGATTTTCCAGTCACAACTGTTAGTCCGATGTGACATGTTTTGCAAGTTCATCAAACTAACACAAGTAAGGAGAGTATGGATACAAATAAAGCATTCTTGGATCAGGCTCATTTTCTCGCATGTCCAAGTAAAGTATTTATGGGGAAACGCCGTGTGGTTTCAGATCTAGTGAATACTCACAGTATTGTCCCTGTTTGAGGAGCTCAGTGAGACGAACACCACGGTTCAGCAGCTGCTGAGTGGCTGCATCCAAGTCGGAACCAAACTGAGCGAAGGCAGCCACCTCACGGTACTGAGCCAGCTCCAGCTTCATGGTGCCAGCCACCTAACAATGCACAATACATTAGTCAGAATCGGACACATTCATCAAGACTGCCCCAGATGTGAGATCAGGGTCGACAAACCTGCTTCATGGCTCTGGTCTGGGCAGCAGATCCGACACGTGACACAGACAGACCGACGTTGATGGCTGGGCGAATACCCTTGTAGAACAGCTCAGTCTCCAAGAAGATCTAAGTGAGAAAGCAGTGTTTACAGACTGATTTGAGTTTTTATTTGGATTACAAATGAGGCAGCCAATCAACCACACAAACCTGTCCGTCTGTGATAGAGATGACATTGGTTGGAATGTAGGCTGACACATCTCCGGCCTGCGTCTCAATAACAGGAAGCGCTGTAAGGGAGCCACCACCAAAGTTGTCATTCATCTTAGCGGCTCTCTCCAGCAGACGGGAATGCAAGTAGAAGACGTCTCCTGGGTAGGCTTCACGACCGGGTGGACGACGCAGCAACAGGGACATCTGACGGTAAGCAACAGCCTGAAAAAAAACAAACACAGCCCAGGATTAATCTCCCAGGGTTTCAATGGCTGCTGTTCTGCTTAACAAAATATGTTGAAGCTGCTGGTTTCCTACATGTTTAAATAAAACTTGCCTGCTTGGACAGATCATCATAAATAATAAGAGCGTGTTTGCCGTTGTCCCTGAAGTACTCTCCCATGGAGCAGCCAGAGTATGGAGCCAAGTACTGCAGAGGAGCAGCATCAGAGGCAGTGGCAGAAACCACAATGGTGTATTTCATGGCATCAGCATCGGTCAGCCTCTTCACCAGCTGAGCCACTGTGGATCTCTTCTGGCCAATAGCAACATAGATACAGTACAGCTTCTTCTTCTCATCAGTTCCATCATTGAAACGCTTTTGGTTGATGATTGTGTCAATGGCAATGGCAGTTTTTCTGGAATACAAAAACAGAAATAAAGTTTTTCATGCCTTAAATCAAAAAAAGCTCAAGTAGGCTTCAGATTTTATACAGAACCTATAGGGTCCTCTTGAATGCAATGGGCCACCTCTTTGTTCCCCCCAATAATTCATCCTAAAATGAAATGTGGACCCTAACCTCTGCTTTGTGGCGCTTTCATGCCGACATGTTTTAATATGCAGGGTTCGCCCCTGAAATTTATATTATCCTGGCGGTGGCAGTGGCGGCAGGGGGGTCTCGTGCTGGAAGAAAGTCTCGCACTAAAACCTTGCAATAGATGCAACTCCGCGAGATTTCAAAGGAAAAACAACATGGCACTGGAAAATGGAGCATATCCCTGCAAACCCAACAGATTTCGGTAGATTTTAGCAAAATTATTTAAATGAGTATAGCAGCGCTGAGCTAGCAGTACCCTGGCGCAGCTCCGTTGTTACATTGTCTGGGGAGAACCCTGATATATGCTTGG
Source organism: Ostorhinchus rueppellii (assembly GCA_030068375.1). Taxonomy (NCBI): domain Eukaryota; kingdom Metazoa; phylum Chordata; class Actinopteri; order Kurtiformes; family Apogonidae; genus Ostorhinchus; species Ostorhinchus rueppellii. The sequence continues at coordinate 30,589,535 of JAQQZY010000005.1, forward strand.
GCCAAACAAAATCTGTAAGCCAACTGGTCAGTCATTGGTCAGACTAAAAAACGGAGTATCAGGTCGGATTGTACTGAAGCTCAGTTTGGTTCCCGACTTCCAGACGGATAAGTAAAGGTATTAGCCCCAATGAAAAAAAAAACAGAAAAACACATGGAAGGAGACAGATCATTAACACCACAACCTCAGACATATCAGTGTATAAATCATTAATGGAGACACAGCAGTAGATGACAACAATATAGTCCACCCCCAAAGACATGGCACAGTGAAGCAAACTAAGGAAAATAACATCAAACATGAAACTTGGTTTGGACTTGGACAGAAAATTTGGAGGATTTAACACATCAGTGGGTTCCCAGAGTGTAATCTGTGTACTATTTCCATCAACATTTATTGTCTTTTGTCTTACACTGCAAATTATGGAAAGATTCTGACTGATCTCAAAGTATTTTCATTATCATCTTTGAAAAATAACCCTATCTTTAATGTCATCAGCGGCATTAGAGTCCAGCAAAGGATTGTAAACTTACTGTACGCTGTACTACAGTTACTATTTCTCTATTAACTGGTAGCTGCTGTGTTTATATTATTATGAGGTTTAGTCCCATAAGTGAACTTTATTTGACAACAGGAACAAACAGTGCTGATGTGCTCAGTATCCTCTTACCCAGTCTGTCTGTCTCCAATAATGAGCTCACGCTGTCCACGACCAATAGGCACCAGACTATCCACAGCTTTGATGCCAGTCTGCATGGGCTCCCTGACAGAAATACGAGGGATGATACCAGGGGCTTTCAGTCCCACACGCCTGCGGACTGTGGAGCCAAGGGGGCCCTGGGGGGAAAATACAGCAGAACAGGAGTTTTTCAATCCATTTTGTTAATCAAGTATTGTTTCAAAAATAATATATAGCAAAGAAGAAAACCTTTATTGTAAAAATTTGAGCCTGTATTTCAAATATTAACAGATAGCTTTTAAACTAATTTCTCTGCTTTTACCTTTCCGTCAATGGCATTTCCCAGAGCATCAACAACACGGCCCAGGAGCTCTTCACCAACAGGTACATCCACAATAGCGCCTGTTCTCTTCACAATGTCACCCTCCTTGATGAGCTTATCATTACCAAACACCACAACACCAACGTTGTCAGGCTCCAAGTTCAGGGACATACCCTAAGAGCAAAAGAGAGCAAACGTTACTTGGACTTTGATAGCTCAAACTGAACAGTTGGAGCAATATGAAATGTATTTGAACTGCACCAAAAACTGAATTGCAATGTTCAGTTGTATAATCATAAAAGGCTCCAATTTAAAAAGGTCCAGCGTGTTTCCTATTTTAGATTTTATTTTATAAAATAATCCACAACCCACACCCACCATCCTGCTGCCAATTGAAAAATCACCAAAAAAAATCTGTTCTGTATGCAAATCATTTAAAGGTGAGCACAAGAAATAGGCTGAACTGATATGTATACATTTTTTAGCTAAAGAGTTGATGTTTGTGTTGCATCAATCATTGCATATGGACGAATTTCTAAAGTTCAGTATTAATTGTCTTCTAAACCAGCCCCTTCCCCCCTAGAAAAAAAGCTGCAAAATATAGCAATATCTTTAGTCATGTCTAAAAAATTAAAAAAACAGGGTTGTATGAGATGTCACATAAGTCACAGTCATTATTCTTGTCTTATAATACATCTACCTAACAACCAATAAGAAATCAGCAAGAAATGGCAAACTGATCAATTTTACACTTTTGTTACAACTTTACGTAACATAAAATATTAACCTCAATCTTTCTTTGCAAAATTGTCATACCATTTGTCTCATTTGTAAATGTTGTTTATATTGTGCGAGTGAGCGAGCGAGTGAGGGAGTGAGTGAGTGAGCGAGCGAGTCCATCATATCATAAATGCAACACTGGATTATTTATTTTTAATGGTATGTTTGTTTTAAATGATGTATATTTTATATTGTACTGCAATGTTGTGGAAGAGCCTGACTGAGGACTGGAGTTGAGAATTAGCACTAGCTATAATCTCTATATGCATCCCATCAGCTACAACAACGTTTGACTGCATTATCCCAGTCAAATAAAAAATAAATAAATTCACATTCTCTTCCTCAATGATGGATGGTTTTTTTTTCCCCATTCACATAAATATAAACATTTTAACAGCTTTATCTTTTACCTAGCTGTATGTTTACTATTGCAGCGGTGCAGACAAGCCTAACATTCAGTCATGTACAAGTATTTTTAGATGCATATCTCACAGTGGGCTGGCAAAAAACTTGTAGGACTGCTGACAACATTGAGGACACATTTAAGTTTAAAACATCTGCCTCACCTTAAGACCAGAGGAGAATTCCACCATCTCCTCAGCCTGCACATTCCTAAGACCGTACACTCTGGCAATACCATCACCGATAGACAACACACGGCCAGTCTCTTCCAAATCAGCAGCGGTGTCAGCTCCCATGATCTTCTCTTCCAGAATGGAGGACACCTCAGCTGTGCCTTTAACATGTGAAAGGTAGATATTAAGAAAAGTCCAATAATTTACTCCTTTAAAATGTTATTAACATTTTATATTTCATATTCCTTTTCACTAAAAATATTACCGATTCATTTAGTTTAGTTTCTGGGATTAGTAAAGTATTCTGGTTCAAAGTTCAAGGTACTTCATTATCCTCTAGGGTACAGGTGTCAAACTCTGGTCCTCGAGGGCCGGTATCCTGCATGTTTTCCCTCTTCCAGCACATCTGGGTCAATGAATGATCAGCTCATCTAGCTCTGTGGAAGCCTGATAACAATGTAATGACTTCCAGGTATGAAGGAAGAAGGAAATATCCAAAACATGCAGGATACTAGCCCTCGAGGACCAGAGTTTGACATCCCTGCTCTAAGGGCAAATTATCACACAGCCAGAATTATACACATAAACAAATATACAATACAAAAACACAAATTTTCGACAAGTCTTCCACAAACACTGACCGGTTTTCTGCAGCCATGGACGAGTGGTGTGTAGATTCTTGGCTCCTACACACGCTACAGCAACATTCTTGGATACCTTTGGGATAATCAAAAATCATACCGAGTACTTAATCCAAGTGGGAGTACACATCAGTCCAGAACTGACTTTATTTAAAACACTCATTTCAATCAGTCACCTAAAAGTGCATGACTAGTGGATGGAACAGTAACTCTGCTGCCTCACATGACAGACGGGGCAAGGGCTTTCTAATGATTTCTGCCCAGTATGCATGTTCTGTCTGTTTGCAAGGTTTCTTCCACCATCAAAAACATGCATGTTATGTCAGTTCTCCTGTCACTGTCCCTGGCCTAAGCACTAACTTAGAGCTTGTGAATTTCTCTTTGGAGATTAATAAAGTATCTATCTATCTTAAGAAATCAATGACAAGTAACACATAAACAAATGTCAGGCGGCATGTAAAATTGATTTTTAAAAAAGAATAACGTTTTGATAAATATTAAGAACCTGTTCCTCTTGTGACATCCATTATTACTATACACTGAATGTATGAATTGTTTTAGAAATTGGCATTGTTAAAGATCCTAGGTCTGGTGTAATGCCAGCAGACCAACTCTCACTAGTACTTAATAGTAAAAAAATAAAATATTTCGACTAATTTTATATTCATACAGGCAACGGTCATTTAATGAGAACGTAATTTTAGTCAGTCTGCAAAATATATTTGCAGTGCGAGCTACCGTGTCAAGTACTGCAAGACAAACCTGACCTTCAATACTAAATTACATCCGTCACAGCTACATTTTAGCTTCGTCACATCCACTGACACTCGATTAACAGCAAAGAGTAGACTAACATAATGTTATAGACCTGTCGCGTTGTATATTATGCCTAGCTTTTCGTCTGTAACAAATGTTAGGAGTGGGGAAGTAGCAGTGTGAAGGGCCCGGTGTCCTCCGGTGCAAAGACGTGTGCATGCACTACACCGCCATGGTGGTTCATTTGAATAAACTTCAACTGAACTCTGCTAAGTTAATCAAAAATTAACACAAAGAAGTCGGCGGGTGCTTACAAATCCAGCCCGGCGGGGTAGACTGCGGGCAAGGGCCGCTGCAACGCGTACTGACAGCATGTTGGTGTCCTACGGGGTCTGTCCTGCTCCCGGAGTGAAGAGAGAAGGATGGCGGACACGGCAGCCGATTTGGAGAAAGGTCACAGTGACCCGGAAGTGTTTCGAATAAGACTTTTCTTTTCTTTTCTTTTCTTTTCTTTTCTTTTCTTTTCTTTGTTGTTGTCGTTGTTGTTGTTGTTGTTGTTGTTGTTTTTCTATAAAATTCACACATTTAAATACTTAAAACAAATAATAAAAAATGATTCAGCAGTTAATATACAAACATTTAAACTAAGTAAATTCCACATTAGATTTAGAGTAAAGGGGAGATCTACAGCCCCCAATGAAAATTTGAGACTGGCCTTGACTTATTGTTATTTTTGCGCGCTTTGTACCTTATTTTGTTACTTGTTAATTTGTACAATAGCTCATAGAGATCCGGTTTGATGCCCAATGCGTGAAAGCAGAATTAATTTTAAAAAAAAAAAGAAAAAAGAAAAAAAAAAGCTCCAAGTCTCTGCTTGGAAAACGCCCTGTCTTAATCTTTTGACGTGTTTGCTGAATGAAACCTTACGACCTTTAATTCTTGTATCTGAATTCTGTGGTTATACAGTACCTTTGTTCAAAACCTGGCCTTTTGTGGGCTGTAGGGGCGCTCGGCCACCAAAAACCGACCGGAAGTGGCGCACATCGCTTTGTAACGACGAACGGCTGATGGAGACATTTTAAAATAAACACACAGCTAACTACCTGCTAAAGGCTAACGGTACTCGCAGAGCTACGAGTACACTGCGCCAAATACGGTGAAATTCTTCCACACTGTACATACGCAAAGTACATTTTTTTCAGTGCGTTACTTTAACATCACGAATCAAGGAGGCAACAAATTACCTAAGATGTCGAAAAGTCTGACACTGGCAAAAGAAGAACATAACTAACGCCGCGGTAAGTTGGCTGTAAGCAGCATAGCCGATTGTAGCTATTAGATGCTAAGTCGGCTATCGTTGACTGGAATAGGGTTAGCTATTAGCTGCGGACATTGTCCTGCCTGTTAACGCCTCTGGGTGGTTAGATACTGCTTCCATTTTTGGGTTCTAGCAAGGCAGCTGTGTTGCAACCTGAATATTTTTCCATGACTTGGCGTCGTCCTCTCGCCAAGTGTACTGGGTGTACGGTTATGACCGAGGTTAGCTTCACTACGCAGCTAAAAGTGGTGTCTGGATCCGAGTCTGTTAGCCTCAGGCTGCAGTAGGTAGAAGTAACTTTGCTGATTTATTTATGCACTAATCCATCTCTCATAGTGCATTCGCATAGTTTAATAGCCAATAAGAAATTTCTCTAATAGTCAACAATGTATCGTCGGAGCGTACGACAGAGTAATAACAGTGTAATAGCAATCCTCATTGCGTTTAGTAATTAGCCAAATGTAACTGCTGGTAACCTATACGGCTTGACTAAGTTATGTCATATTTATAAATAGGTTTTTTTGTTTTGTTGTGTGATCTTGGCCCAAATAAGTATGTACTTTGGCTATGTTAGTTGTATTAACCAGTGTAACAGTTGAAGTTGAGACGTCCGCTCCAAAAAAGTAAGACTTCTTAAAGCCAAGTCAGCCTTTTGCCCAGATAAAGAGTTATGTGATTCTGGATGGTGATGTTATGGTTTCCCTCCGCCAGGTGCGTTCCTGTCCAGGCACATTGGTCCATGTTTGTTGGACCTTTGGGCTCTGGGCTCAACTAGCATGAAGATGGCTGATTCAGAGAAGGCAGAGGAATTTGTGGATGCAGAGTGTCCCCCAGAGTGCCTTGAGGAAGCACAGTCAACCACTGCATCAGTTCAGGGAGAGCATGATGAGCACTTAAAGACAGAGACCACCACCAGTACCAGCTCACCACCAAGGGAAAAGGAGGGAGATAGCCCCTTGCATACAGAGGGTGAGCAGAGCCTCCTCTCCATGCCATGCTTGATGAAGGAGCTTCGGCGAGACTCCCCAGAGTCCCAGCATGCCTCTACAGGAAGTGACAAGCCTGTTTCTCGTCGCGCCTATGAGAGTGACTCCTCTAACCCATGCATGCTGTCCCCCTCATCCAGTGGTCACCTTGCTGACTCGGACACACTCTCTTCAGGAGAAGAAATGGCAGCTCCTCCTGCAGGAGGAGAAGAGGACAACATGGAAGCTGCCCCTGATTCTGCACAGACAACAGGAAAGCAAACATCTGCTGCAGCTACAGGAGGAAGAAAGTCTCGGCGGTCACGTTCAGAGAGCGAGATGCCTCCTAATGCAATGGCTGCAAAGAAAAACCGCTGCCAGCCAACTGTTGTGGGAGCAGGAGGGCAGGAAAAACAAACAAATGGCAAAGTCGGAAAAGTGAAAGGTCACCGGAGCCAGAAACACAAGGAGAGGATTCGTTTGCTGAGGCAAAAACGTGAGGCAGCAGCCCGGAAGAAGTATAACCTGCTGCAGGACAGCAGTACGAGTGACAGCGAGCTCACGTGTGACTCCAGCACCAGCTCCTCTGAAGATGAGGATGATGATACTTCAGGAGGTAGCAAGACAATCAAGACAGATATTCCAGGTAACATCCACCATCCACAACACAAACTTATTGCACCATGTCACAATAGTAACTTGTTACATGTAAAATATTCTATTACATAATAAAAATGTAGGCCTGCTGTATGTAACGGTCATAGACAATTAGACACCAGAATCAAAGGAGCCTAAAGGTAAGATGCTGCCTCCATAAAACAGGCAGAAAAATTAATCTGGTTACCCAAATCTGATTGTTAATAATTACCACATATAGGATGAACATATTATGGCTTGGTACTATCCCTGCTTGTTGGCAGATAAATGTAAGCACTGCTTTGATTTTGTGTTTTTAAATAATCTCTTCTTTTAAGTTATTTTCTCACTCATCATGTGTCTCCATTCACTCTGTCTTTAGATATTTTGACTGTATGTTTAGAAGGGCCTACGCCCCAGTCACTTGTAGTTTTGTGTTGTGCTGGAAAGTTGTCCCATCATTTGCATGCTCTGAAAGTCAAGTGGACATTCTTCAACTCATACAAAATAATGCAAAGGAAATGGTGTCCATCTAACCTAAATTGTGAGTTTCATATTTCAACAAGTGAGCCATCTTTATCGTCATCCTTTGCTGTAAGTAGACAATGGTGTGTAAGCTTATTTTGTTAGTCGAAATAGCAAGACTCGGTGGCTCCTTTTCACCAGTTGTGTGCTCGTAGAATTATGTCCATATGCTTAAGATGTTGAGATTTAATACGACATGGATTGTCTTACTACTTTTGTTTCTGGCTCTTTTTTTTCTGAAGTGTGCTAGGTGTTAATTGTTTTTCTGTCCTTATCAAGTCATACTGTTGCTTTTGAGTGGTGTTAAGCTTTGACCTCTTCTACACTACACTGACACACAAGGGATTTGGAGTTCTTATAGAAATGCAAATAGGTGGTTCTTTAAAACTGTATCAATTTGGAGGAAGAAAATGTTAAGGTATATACAGCTTGGACTCTTCTGATATTATCTGATTATAGCAAGCTGTTGGGTGAGTCCAGTCCTTTTTTTGTACCTTTTAACAGGGTGTTTTTTATAAGAGTGCTGCTGGTGTTGAATGAGGACTAACTTTGTTGACTTTAAACTGATCTTTCACCTTGACTGCAAAGCTTATGGTCCAATTCTGTGCACCACTTTTTGCCCGAAGTGTATCTATAAGGGAACCAGTTTATGTTCTTCACAGGTATTTTTTCACAAGTACTGTGTAATTTTGGGAAATTATACAGCCATAATGACATTTTAGCAGCAAAAGACAGTAGACACATTGGGTATCCTTTGGATTGCAGGATTTTACTTTGTATTAGATGGAAGTGTTTACATTTCACCAGGTTTCGACACCTGACACAAAGCCACTGCTACCGAGTTGCCAAGACATCCAGTTACCGTCCCGTAGTGAGCCGTAGTACATGAGGTGTTTTCAACCATTTTTACATCTCACACACAGATGTGAGTGCTACAACTGCATGATGTAGTCCATCAGCATGACAGAGTCGATCTGCACGTAACCCAAAACAAACTGTCATTTTCTCTTTAATACAAAAGTCCACCTCCGAAGCATGAAAGTGCTACTGTATTTTCTTATCGCTTGGCCTCAATGTCTTTAAAGCTGGCTTCAGACGTGCATCGGAGAGATCCAGAGTGGGTGCCCAGATTCATGGGCTGCTGGACAGCGGTTCGTGGGACAGGAACGGCATCGGCAGCGTTCTGGAGGAGGCCATGACACGCTTTGCTGTGATGCAGCGCCAGACTGAGGAGCGCTTTCGCATCTGGATGGAAAAGCTTGCACACCTCGACTCCGACAACGACTCGTCTAAACGGTCAAGTGATGCCCTAGAAGGGCAACAGCATCACTCCCAGGGGGCACGCCCTTCTCCTCCGAGTTCTTTTCTGCCATCGTCTGAGTCTGCAGAGACTATGGCTGCCTACATGTTGGCACGAGAGAACAACAGTCTGACTCCTACCCCTATAAACAACAACAACAACATCCTACCTGAAGTGGTGACTCAGAATGGAAATCTAGGTGGTCCAGACCCTGGACTCTTGAATGTTTAGATTTCACTTCTCTTCACTCTTCGCAGTTTCACATTTTGATCTTAAAACTAGTTGATGCAGAACATATTGGTAATGGCTATTTATGGGTAAAAGATTTGAGGTCACTAAACAAATACACATCAACTGCATCTGGGCCCGAGACGGTCATTTGAAGACTTCTTGATGCTGACCAGACCTGAGGCCCAGTGCATCTGCTGGCACTGAATCACTGTGAGACTTCTGAATAATTCAACTCACTTGTCTGATTTGTGAAGCATCTGAGTTACAGATACTGTATAGCTTACTGTATGGCTTGGTTGTTTTTGTTTACCAGCTACCCAGAGACACACAGAGCTACTGACTATGTGTCATAAATGCACAATGTGCGTTACAGCACCTGGGCAGAAATCATTAGAATGCTAGGTAGGGTGCTGCTTCATGATAGCATGTGCCTTGTCATTCTGAGTTCATGCTGGGAATGATGGATCGGATAGAACAACATGGTGTTATTTCTTTAGAAATCAGGTTAAAACTAAACATTAATCTTTATTCCCCTGAACTGTGTTTGCACTTTGCTTGGTTCAGGACTCATAAACTCTTGTAACAACCTTTATTTTGGTGGCATAGCTTTACTAACGTAAAAAAAAAACCAACAACAACATTTAAACATAGATTTGCCTATAAATATAAATGCAATATACTAATCCACAGTTTTTTGCTTTTTAAACTCATTACACAATTAGATTAGATGTTTACATTTTCAAGTCTTTGCCTTTCTGTTACATTTGCTGCTATTGCTGCCTTTGTGCAGTGTCAAATGAAACTAGTGATGGGAGAGTTGACTCCCAATGTTTATTTTAGTAGCCTATGTATAGATTATGGGCATCAAATATGGCATGTTCATTTGTTGTGAGTACTGGCAGCAGTGTCAAAAGCCTGAAATCTTTACTCCTATAATACTTGTCTAGTTAATCTTTTATTTGCACTGGCCTGCCAGCTTGGCCCGTGTCTCCACCGAGCACTGCGTGTTTCGCAGCTTGACTTTAGAAATCCAGGCATCAAATTAATAGATACACAGCAGTAATACAGCTGCAGTGTGGCGCATGGCAATGTTTACCAATTCCCCAAGTCTCTGAGACTGACTGACCTGGGTGATCAAGTGGCCTTCTCTGGTTCAGATCCTGTGGTCTTAAAGGAGGAATCACTTCTCCATAGCCCTCTACTCTCTCTACTGTTACTAATGTGGATGACCACAGTGTCACAGTTCATAACACTGCACACACTATAACCATCACAGACAATGATGAAGGAAACATTGGTCTAATCATATTTATAGATAGGATGTTACATTTTCTGTACGTGTATATGTAGCTCTATGACTGTCAGTTTAACAAAACTGCAAAAAACGCATCTTTTCCCACCCGTTTGCATGTGATAATATTAGTATATAGAATGTGCAAGGCCAAATTAGTTTACATCAGTGGCATGTGTGCAAGGTATAGCTTTGCTTATGCTGATAAGTGGTGACTGACAGAACATTGTTTTTAAAAAAACTCTTTAGTTTTTTTTTTTTTTGTTTTGTCTTGGCCTATTGAATTCACTTTGAAATGTGTGAAAAGTGGTGTGTTTTTTGTTTGTTTCACAGTGCATCAATACTTTGCCATTTGGGCTCAAAGTGGTCCCATATTTCTTAGAACTCAAATTACCTTTAAATTTTAGCAACACAGTAAAGGGAGCCTTGTGCATACATGACAAACGCTGTGCATTAAAAACACTAAGGACAGTCTATTGTTTACCAAAGAGGCTCTCCTGGTTTACATTAGTCCTTTTTCTATCTTTAATACATGGCCTTTACATTGGCAAGTGCTTGGTTTGACCGGTAACCCTAGTACCTGTGCAATTCAGCCCAATCTGCTATTCATAGGCAGTGTTCTCTCATAGTACATGCTGTCCAGATGATTCTCACGCACCCACACACACTAACGTCTGGATAGCAGTGTGTGTCTCTCACTCTCCCAGGGACTCCTTTTACAGGGTAGAACAAAGCTATATGTTCCCGCTCTTCCAGAAGTTATTGTTGTGTTGTCTGCTTTTGATTAATCAATTCATTCACTAAGGTTATTTTGAAGTGTTTTGTAATGACTGTATTCTAGTGTAGTTTTTATGTGAATGGCTGTTATTTTAAAAGCAATAAAAGAAGGAAAAAAAAAACAAATGCCTCATTAGAGTTTGTCGATTCAATGCCAAAACAATTCCATTTACAAATAACCTTTCTTAGTTTTAGTACCTTTTTGAAAATGGATAATAGCTGTGTTTACAGCAGTTACATATTTATACACACTATGACACTGAACACATCATGTTTTAGTTTTTCAACAGCGATGCATTTTAATCAGCTCTCAGCATACAGTAGGGTGTGTTGCTTTGTGTTATATTGTATGGCTGTAACTAGCAGGACTAAGGACACATTGTCCACTCTGTTCCAAACACACTCCAACTATTTGCAAGCATGATTTGAATAATGAAGTATTTTCTTTGTTTTCTGCAGACGGGCCTCCAGTAGTGGGTCACTATGATATTTCAGACACTGATTCTAACCAGGAGAGTATGAGTGTGGAGACAGTCCGGCCCAGCGTGATAAAGCATGAGCTAAAAACACACAGAGGCCAGGATATGGCAGCTCACTCTGGGTGTATAAGAGCTCTGAGCTCTCTCTCAGGTCAGTTACAAACCCGGTATATATCCAAACTGATAATTTCCACTCCTCCTCCTCCTCTCAGGGAAGACAGGACATTTAGACGCATGGGTGTCATCAGTAAGCAGCGTGCTATGTGGGGAAACGGTCTATTTAATCACAGCAAGATGCCTTTGAAGTACTATTGCCCTCATTCCACGCAGCACTGGCTTGTATTTGGTGCTTTTAAAAAGTCTTGCCCTTTGCTTCAGAACAGAAAATTAGACTTTTCAAGATTGGCATTGTCAAAACATGAATATGGAGTTCAGTATTTATGTTTTGTCCAATGCATCACTCCATGCCAACCAATCAGCACTTCAGACTCGAGTGTCAGATTCATCATTGTTCTGTTCTTGTCTGTCAAAGCAGCTGCAGTCTTTATGTGTCAGGCGAGGCCTGAAGCTCTCCGCAGCTCTGGCTCTCCTTACAATGTGTGACTGTTCCTCGTTCTTTTTTTTTTCTTTTTTTTTCTTTTTCGCTTTAGGCCACGTGGAGGCAGAACTGTCGCACAAGGAAGGTTCTCAACACAAGGGCCAGATTAACATCGCCTCCTCCGACAGTGAGGTGGAAATTGTTGGAGTGCAGGAGAAAGCACGGTAAAAAGACAGGCCTCAGTGCGAACATTTGGAATGGTTTGTGTGTTTTAAAGAAGCGTGTTTTTCTAATGATTTCTGTTTTTAAATCCAGATGTGCCCACCCATGTGGAGGGGTGATAAAGAGCTTGTCCTCATGGAAGGAGAATTCAGTGGAGCAGTTAAACAGCACAAATCAGCCACAGCTCTGGACTACTGTTTCCCCTCAGCCCAACTGGGTGTCCCCTCCTGAAGTGGTGGACCTCACACTGGACGAGGACACCGGACACAAATACCTACTTTAAACAACCTGTACACTGAAGACTCGTTGTTTCTTCTGCTCACCCACTCCACATCCTTCTTGCCTCGCCTCCTTGTTACAGTTGAACTCCTTCCTCGAGCTGCAGCCACGCCTGTAACCGCTCATGGACTCTTCCTGCTCCACAACACTGTTGTTTTTAAACTTACTGTTGAACAATCATATATCAAAGCCATTCTACTGATGTGAGTCCCTGATCTTGGCTTGTCGGCTATCAGTTTAGTTGTAATGAAACAGCACAGCACTTCACGTTCAGTTGGAAATATAACAGTGATTTATCTGTTAATAGCAATATCCTACTTTCATTTAATACCTCAGTTCCCCCTTTACCCCTTGATAACAGACATAGGTAGTCGTTTTGTGTTGTGCGCTTGCAAGCTGTATAGTAAAATCTTACAAGTTGCTGCTTGAAGGTCAGTATCACAACACAGTGCTGGTATGCTACACTACAAACAGAATGGCATATTTTCAGACTGGATTCGGCATTTTATCTGCAGTCGAGACAAAACGGCAGCTGGTACACTTTCTGTTGTACATAAATAGATGGTCTACTTTGCTTTGTACCTGTCTAGGGTTAATATATGTCAAAGTCTCACCACTGGTTTCATATTCAGTTCATAGCTTTGTATTATCATGCAGTGCACAGCACACATACATGGTATGCGCTGTTGCAGGAGTGTGTTGTTACTCAAATTCACCATTGTTTTGAGTTTTTTTTTGTTTTTTTTTAGAAAATACATCCACTGGTTAAATCAGACTCTTATGGGCAAGATGCAGACATAAAAAAAATACCATGGAACTAAAACCAGTGCTTTTGTTGGCATATTGGCAATACAAAGTAATACCTTTTGGTTTGGAAACATCTTTCTGTTGAATGCTATGTTTTTCCTGGAAGGTGTCCCTAGTTATCAGTCATTGAATGTATGATCCTACAGTGCTAACTTGTTGCACTTGTAGTTTGCATGCTTGTCCTGAGTGGATGCAAACTCCTTTAAACCTCTGGGGACCCCTTTATAACAACTAAGGAAATGTATCTTCCATTGAGTACTGCAAAGCAAGATGGCCTGAATGCCTTGAAATGTGCACTATTTTCTTTTACAATCGTACAAAGCTTATTCTTTTACCTTATAAACTAGTGGATTTTGCTATCTCAACAATGAATATTTTAATAATAGATGTGAATTTAGCACACACAAAAAAAGTTAAAAATGATGCTGAGTTTGTGCCCACATGAGGGGCATTTTAGAAAAGATATTTCCTGTATGGACTTCTTACCCTGATCCTCAGGGCTTGTTTTCTTTCCCTGTGGTCTTGCTTTTTGTCCACATGCAGTACTGCAGCCCTGGTTAGACTGCAGCCACTCTGGTAAATTTTTATCAATGATCTAACTTTACACACTGTTTTAACACGATAGTTTGTCTTATCACGTATTGAATAATATCTACTTTACGAAGTGATGCTTGAAATTCATAGATGATTATTTTACTTCTGCTGGTCACAGAAAGGGAAAAAAATACAAGGAGTTTAACCAAAGTCTAAATTGAAAGTTGTCTTTTGAGTTTGTTTTCTTTCCCTCTTTTAATTTTGCCTCCAGATCTTTCTTTCAACACTTTCCTCATATTTCTGTGTTTTAATTTGAAAAATACAGTATAATGTGATGTTTTTGGTTTTCCATTGGCCAGTTTATCCACTATGAGCTACCACTGTAACCGTGATTCTTTTACCAGACCACTTCTGCTTGCAAAACGGCCTTTTTCCCATGTTGCTCTTGTTCCTTAGGTTTTAATAAATGTTAGTGAGGCATCATTTTCTGTCTTTACAAATCTTGGTTTGGTAGGAAATAAGTCAGTGATGCTCGACTGTGGTTGCACAGCATGTTTGGTCGCATTTTTAACCTCAACTCAGATATTATCCTCATTACCAGTAATTTAGCTTCGCTCTTCCATTATTACTTTCAATTTATTATTTTTTGTCAGTATTTTAAATTAATTAACAAAAAATGTGTTTTATTTTGTTGCTTCTGCAAGCCCTTGACCTCCTTGAAAATATGTCTGTAGAACGAAAAGAAACTATTTTAAAACTAAATAAATAGAGCGTTATTTAATGACTGTCTTGTTGTGATTTCTTTTTGTGTGTTGTGACAAACTGCATTTGCGTTTGTTTATGTAATGTCACAAAAACTGTATGAGAGTGTAATGGCAGGTTTGGGGAAGAGGAGTAGAAATTGAAATAATCTTCTTGAAAAACAGGAATAAATTCTAAAAACTCGATTTCAACTGATTCACACTTAAGCTTAATAAATCTGTTACACTTTAAACTTAAAGCATTTCAACACTTGATTGTGATGCATTAATGAATATCATAAGAAGGGCTCAAAGACATGATTCACAAGACTGGGTCTAACTTACCATCATAAAATACTTGATGACATGTCTTATTGTTTTCCTTTCTTCTATGGCCAAACAGTCTAGACAAACTGCCTCGCTGTGAACAATACAACTTCACCTTCATCCACAAAAGTGGCATGCGGGGTCAGAGGTCATACTGTGACACCTGCCGCTAGGGGGACATATGGAGTTCACATGAAGAGGACAATAAAGGAGTGGAGTAATGCAGTCTGCGGGGCCCTGTTCCTTAAAGCAAAGCCCTTTTGCCACCTCTTTTCAACCTCGGGGCAGAACATCAGCTGTATGCTAATTTTTACAGGGCAGTGGTGGCGGTGTTTCGCTGCACAGGGAATGTCCTGGACCAGTCCCAAAGACACAAGCCAGTCTTTCTCCTTGTGTACATGATATCAGTTACAGAATGAATATATGACTTATGCAGAGTTAACAGTGCAGTGTTGCACAAGTGCTCTGTTCCGGTATATATCCTGGTTTATTTCAAATGACAGCTCAGTGGTTTATAATGACTGCTCTAACCACCACCAGAGGGCTTCCCCCCACCCATAGTAAAACAGTACATGAGCTCTTCCTTATCGCCAGTGGGAGCCATGCTGAAGCAGTTCATTGTCTTCAAACTAAAGAGCTCTTCATCTTTGCAATTACTGTTGTGCTACTTTTGAACAAGATGGAAGAAAATTAATGATATTTTCAAGAAAACACAATATTGCAGTGGCTGTAGAAGAGAAAGGTCATTGTTACTCTTACATGTAATGACCATGAAGTGATAGTTACTATAGGAAAGGATCAACAGCCTGTTACTTGCAAAAAAAAAAAAGGAAACGGATTGACCTATACTTAAAAGTAAACCATTGTGAGAAGCTCTTTGTGTGGCGCTGCAGGCTTAAAGCATTAGGTGGTGGGAACTGGAAGACAAGAACATATGGGGCGAGAGTTTTCAGACCCCTTCAGCCTTCCCATGCCCATCTGTTCCTTCTCCCTTCAGGCTTACTGCTAAAGGCTAAGAGGTTGCAGGATGCAGACCACTTCCGGCATTTTAGTTGACACAAAAATATGTTATGTCACTACATTTGGCTGTAAATGTTAAGTATGAAAACAAACTTCAAGATAACTTTAAAAATGTGTTAATTTATGCTCCCCTTACTTACACTGATCCCTTTATTTTTGGACCATGACTGGAAAAAGTTTTATTTCTTTCAGAGAATTAAGATGAAAATTGACAGTTATTTAATCTGTTCCATTACTGAGATTGGGACTTCTTTTTTAGGTGAATCCTGTAAAAAACCAAAAAAACAAATATAAAACAGAGTATGTAGTTCTTGTGTTATTTCTAACAGAACATATGATCCCTCATAACTGGAGTACAGAGACTACATTAGACTCATGAATTGTTCAGGTAGAGCCTCATATGGATGTCATCAGATGGATAAGGTTAACCCATAGAGATCCAGTGCTACTTTTTGGCAACCCCCAAATTCATTTTTCTCTCTATTTAACTTTTTTTTTTTTTTTTTAAAATCAGTTATTATAATATTATCTGAATTTAGCATTTTTTCAGTAAAAATAAGGTCTTTTTATATATTTAATTTCCTAATCATGTTCATACAATATCAGAGTGAAATTGCGGGTTATCAAATCAGAAACAGAGCAAATGGAAGAAAAAGGGATTTTTTCAGCAAAAGTAACGATAACTGAATGTAAAACCCAAGTGTCTCCATCCACTTTCATCCTTTACTTTGAGCCACCTCCATGGGTTTTATTAGTGGATCAATGTTGCAGAAGATCACAGTGTTTCCACATTCACTTCAGAGCCTCTGAATGTCCAAATGTCTCATATCTGATGACCATGAAAAACTGCATTTTACACCAATTATTTCCATGTATTGATAAAATTAGTGGTTGAAAAGTTATTAAATATTTTACATCAGTGGAAGGTTTTGCTTGCCAGTAGCTGTTTGGGTCTTTGTAGGTTAAATAGGATGTATACATATGTCTGTTCAGGGGTCCAAGAAAAACAAACAAATAAATCAGGGCTACTAAGTGTCTTTGTAGGCCAGTGGATTGAGTCAAGGTGGGCTGTCCTAGGTGCAGACACCCCGCCCCCAGTGATGCTCCCATTGGTGGAGGTGGGTGCCAAAGCCGGAGGGTCCTGATCACAGGGATGCAGGGATTGGTCGCCGTGAACTGTGTATTAAAGCAGCACAGCCTGTCTGTTTGAATGTGCTGGGGACTGGAGGGGATCATTTCCATGGACCATCTGCCTCACTGGCTGCCTACACAACAAAGAAGGACCCAGGATGGTGTTAGTACATGTTGGATATCTGGTTCTCCCCGTCTTCGGCTCAGTTAGAAATAGAGGTATGCCTAGTTATACATATATATCTTTTATCATAACGCTAACAATTTCTCGACGTTCCTTCTTTTACATGTCCACGATGGATGTAAACATCAGAGCAGACACCTGCTAGCAAAAGACAAGCCAGCATAATAGCGTGAATCCAGCTTAGACACCGTTAGCCGCTTTGCTAATAGCAGCACCGCGTTAATTCAGACTAATACGAGTAAAGCGTTCATGAAAATAATTCAGAAACGCTGTGAAAATCCCTGTCCGGGATTCCAGGGCCTTTTAACCGGATCAAATGTCCGCAGCTGTCAAATGGCAGCCGCCTTCTCCTCCCTCAGCTGTGTCCGGTTTGCTAGCGGTGCGGTCGGTCTGCGCGCGGTGTTTACGTGCGTTCTGCCGCGGCGGCTCGAGCTTAACGGTAACCGAACAATAACCAGTAGCTCGACTCAGCCGCACTGACTAGCTGAGCTTTAGCTAATAATACCCAGGGCTCGGTCTGGATTTGGCTTTCATTTAGCCGAGCCGAGCAGCTGTACCCGTGGACTGACAACCGGCAACACAAGGCTTGTTTTTGTGTGTTTATTTTATCTCCCAAACCTTTTAAGGACTAACGACCCATTCATTCCAGTTCTTAAATAAACCCAGTGTAATGGCCGTACCTCAGATTAGGGGCTATGGCTGGCTATTGTAAAAGGCTGTAAAATGGTGGCATTTTGCCCATAAATTACCTTATGAATATTTGCAACGACAAAATAATAAATCCTGCTGTATTTCCTCGCAGGTGCATCTTTGAACACATCGCATCCTCCATTATAAATAAGGCGATTAATAATAAGAATTGCTGAATTGGAAATAAAAAATAAAAACAATAACCTCTCCAATGCAGTAGGCTATCTGTGTTGATTATGTAATAATAATAGTAGTGGTAGTAGTAGTAATTGATTGTTAAAACTACATGCAGTAGCACCAATGATTTCATTGTGCTTTTATTTGTGTTCTTTTTTCCTGTTCCATAGTATCGAGGCTGGCTCTACATTCCGCATTTCTCAGACCTTTGTCCCCCTCCATTGTGTAGCTAACGATCATCTGCTGCTGTCTGCCGTAGCCTCTGCCTGTTCTCTGCATCTAGCTGTATTGTGAATCCCTTCTTCCTCATTTCCTCCTTCCATCTGAAGACGACATTGGCATTAAAAAACCGAGTTCCCACTCATACCGTATCCTTCTGTGTAACAGACTAAAGAATAACACCTTCTTTGTAGAAAACAGTTTGTCTTTATTTAAACTGTCATGTTGCTCTTTAGTGAATAACCCATTGTAGCATTAGACTTTACTACAGACTGTCATTGTGATTCTCCCATTCAGTGTGGATAGACTACATTCTGCTGTAAATTTCTGTAAAGTGGATACATTTTGACTCCTCCCTGATTCGATTACAGCCAGGCTTGATCGAAGTTGTTGAATATTGTCTCCATCCCCCTATTTGCAAAGGTGCATTGTACCAGCAGGTGTATGATCACCCTCTCCAAAGCATCTAATTATCCTGTTAACTTTCACCGATTGGCTGGTACCTGCAGAGCTCAAACCACAGTAGTCTGTGTCATGTGTAGTTTCATATTTGATGGTCCACTGCACCTGTTACAGTGGCGTATACAAACAGCTAATTATAATCTTCTCCATGAGTCAAAGACTGTGTTCCTGCTAGATGAATTGGTTTAGACGGGAACAGTAAAATTGGCAGGGCTCTGGGTCTAAATCATCCTATTTGAGAAATCCCTGTTTTTGATCCACTTATCATGCACAGCCCCTTCCCAAATCGTTCAGACGCCTCCAGAATGCTATCCATTTTACAGGGATGTGTATATCCTGCACTGCTGTAGAACTCCTTTTTAGATTTACAATGTCTTTTATTCTTTGGTTGTGGTTTTCTACCTTATGTTCTTGTATTAGATCCTAATGCATGGTCATTTTATACATTTTGTTTTTCTACATTGAACAGCAGATTCCAATGTAATCTTTGTGTAGAGATGTCCCTGCTGTACTGAAATGTGCTGTAAGCATACACATCTACTCATTGGATGCTGCTTCTGTTCTGTTAACCCTACAGAGAGCATGGTTGGGCCTTGCCTTTGGTCTTTATTTGCATGGTATTATTCTGGTTATATAGGCCATATTACTCTTATTATTACTATTATCACACAGTGCCACACATACTAATATTTTCCAATAAAGACTGTAGTTTTCTTCCTAACCTTCAGTGTGCTTTTTGCTGATTTCCATGTGTGCTCCCCCTCTTCCCTTCTTCACTCTGTGCTGTCACTGAGACGGTCCCCTCACTCTATATGTGCTCTCATTTCTCAGCTGTCTTTGACAGAGTTTTCTGCAAGTTGCTGCTCTACTTCCATTGGAGTGGGGGCAACCAAATTATCTTATCCGTTAAAACGAAACGCATGTTTATACCAGAACACGCAGACATTGGTAATGTAGTGTCACATGCTTTCATTTTCCTTCTAATCCATACACAATTATTTTATAAAACAAACATAGCCTCCCTCACATCCACTCATTGGTGTTCATTGGTGTTGAGATTGTAGCATTGGAACCACTTCAGGCAATATGGATCTAATTCTCTATCAAGGTACATGACAAAATGCATTTTCTGTCAATTCAACTAAAACGCTCTTTTAATATATTAAATAAGGAAGGGCTGCTTTTCTCATTCACTGTATTTAAAAAAAAAAAAAAGTACTGATAGATTCAGGCACTTAAGCATATCATACAAAAATAATTCAGTATTGAAGAGGTTGTGGTAAATGAGTTCTAATTTTGCCTGAAATGGCTTATGTTACAGACAAGTAGATGCAACAAGTAGTGCAATAAAGGGAATCGTATAGCTTCTGAAGAAAGACAAATGTATAGCAGTAATGGTGTCTCATTGTACCTCATACCACCAGCCCTACTCTGAGATATTGGCTGAAGAGAATCTAAAAGCTAACGAATCCTTCATTTATCATAAAACCTGTGATAAATATTTCTAACATAATAGTCTTCAAATGTGTGATATAATAAGGAAACAATGGGAAACCTTTGGGGATATACCATCCCTATTAGTGTATGTAATTGTTTACCTTTGTTGTAAACTGAAAGTTATTACAATTACTGTGTTACTATTTCAATTGTGTACAATGTTATTTATAGGCTTTATTTTTAATGCACAGTGTCTTTTTTTTTTTTTAATGTGCTTTCTTTTGTGAAAGGGTTTTTACATTCATAAATGATTTGCTTCCTTGAAAGGTACTAAAATGGATTAATGGGCCACAAGACTCATGGCATCGATTTCATGTATTAAGCTTTAAGTTCTAACCATGAATTTGGCTGTTAAATGAGATTTTCTGTATGTTGGAGTCTCTGCTGAGCTGCTTGAGCCATACAGCTGTCCATAATGTCTAAAATACTTGGAGTTATTTATGTGCAGACAGAAGGTGTCTCAAATTTCTTCACTGAGTGCAGCAGGAGCGGACTTAAAAAGAAAAAAACACAACAGCTGTAATGTATTCATTCTCCATCCTGCATTCACACAGTCTTCGACGCTGCACTGATAAAACCCACATAGAATCATTTTTTTCTCACAACCTGTCCTTATTTGACCAATGAAAGGCATCAAGGTCAGTGAGTGGTGTGCAAAGTATGTTTCATTTAGAGCTGTGTGTTTGCAGCTTTTCAGTGTGGCTGTACATCAAAGAGACTGATCTTTCTCATTAGTCCAGCGCTCGGATTGTGAGTGAGGTAATCGGTGATATCAGCAGGTTTGTGATGGCTGCATTGGAAATCTGCATGCACACAGCTCAATACGTCACATGATGGAAGACCACTGGCCTAAGCCTAAAAGACAGGATTATGGGTGAGAGGAGATGTGATTGTAAAGCTGCAGTGATAGAAGCCAGGGAGGGGGTTAGAGAGAGAGAGAGCGAGAGAGATAGGTTGGATGTCAGACTGCTGCAGTCGCAGGTGGGAGGGGCTTCCAGGCTGTCACTCAGACAGGGACACCATGCCGCAGCCATACTGTGGGGGAGGGGCTGCCTGTGCAGCAGCTCAGGGGTGACTGGACGTGCATGGGTATATGTGTGTGTATAAATATATATGTGTGTA
>JAQQZY010000005.1:30651559-30662912 GCA_030068375.1 Ostorhinchus rueppellii
TACAAACAATAGGCTCATTTTAACATTGTTAAGGAAAACTTTTCTTAGATGAAATTGGTATTTCTTTAGGTGAATGACAAATATCGTAATACTGCAACGCTGTACATCCATATCACATATTGCAAATTTTGCCAATATTGTGGAGCCCTACACTGTATAGCTTAAAACAAAAAAACATGTCCTTTGAAGGTCCTACATTTATTTATCTATTTATTTAGTTAGTTTTTTTCAGATTTATTACTTTGAATTTGATGTTCCATTCAATAATTCAAAATATCTAAGCTACTCTGTCAAAAGTAAAGTCTGTATATAGTCTGTATCTATTTGGCTTTTGATGACTTTAAGTGTTAGGTTGGATTACTTTAACATCCTTCAATGTTATAAATCTGTACATGTGACTTCAAACTCACTTGTCAGACACCTTACCTTGACATAGAAGACCCTCTCAATGCGTCTGTCCTCTCTCTTTCTGGACAACCAGCGTTCACACAAGAAGAGGAAGACTTCTTCCGTATCCACATCCACCACCTCAACCTGGTCCAAGTACCAGTCAGGGCTCACCATGCTGTTATCATGGCGGATCCTTATCCTGAAAACCTGGCCCAGATCAACTGCCTCTATAGTGAATTTATCCACCTAATGAAATAAATGTAAAGTATAATTCACCAGTATAAATACATGCAACATGATTATTAAAAGAAATGTAAAAATCAATGCTTTCTTACAGATCCTCGTTCAAACTTGTTGCTATTTGTTTCTGATTTGCTGAGTTTTCTTTCTCCGGTGTCACCCAGGTCTCCATAAATGGTGAGGAAGACGTTTGCGTCGGTGCCGGCGCCATAAACATCACCTGTTATCACTGACACTTTGTATGTGTGAGCTGTAGTGGGGGAAATGATCACAGACAGGCACACAGGGGAACTGTTTGAGGCGACTGGTAGAAAACGGAGTGAAAAGAAAGCAATTTTCATCACTGTTTGATGCCACTGTCATAACAGAGTGACTCATCCAGGGACAGGGACGCCTGGGGGGAAAATTGTCTGCAGTTTACCAACTAATGTTCAGAGAGGTGGGTAGGGACACACACAAACACAGACTACAACAGAACACTACAAGAATTTCAGCACTCCCCATGGTGTACGTTTCAGCAAATGGAATTTCCTGCATTTTCAAGGGTGTTAACGTACTCTCCAGGGCATCATCCACCTCGACTTCAGTGACTTTGAGATTTCCATCTCGTGAGAGTTTCTCAGTGATGATATCAGAGGGTACCAGCTCTCTCACTGTTTCTCCATCGTCCTCTGACTTGGCAAGCCAACGCTCACATGGGAAGATGACTGTCTCTGAACCCTGCACAAAGAATGAACCAGACATTAAAGATTGGCAGTGTATATGTCTGTGTTCCTGGAAAATCACTGTCCTGCTGTTGTATGTGAAATCATCCCTCTGGCATAGCCTCATCTGTCTGTGAAGAGAACATCTCCACCTACTGACTGAAAATAGTGTTGCTCTGTTACGAGTAAATGCACCTTATGTGATGAAGACTGAAGTTATGTTTAGTCTTTACATTAAACACTGCAGATAATATGATAAATTATTATTTTGTAGTGTTAATGTTGAGGTATTCATATCTGCATTGAATTATTTAGAGAGCATCTGTATCAGTTTCAGCATCATCCTGAGATCTTGACAAATTGTTGTTTGTCTTCACAAAAAATCCACATTTAGATAAATACGTGGTCCTGTGCAGAATGTTTTATGTAGGAATATGAGCATTGGAGTGAGTGTGATTCATCTACAATAAGTTTGAATGATATGAGGAAAGTCCATGGCACTGTCGAGTATTTCAATGATACATGAAAAGCATTAAAAAAGGCACCATCATGTTGACACCAGTAAATCTGGGGCTTCATCTGTTCACATGTTGACAGTGAATGCATAACACATACACACAAAATGTTTGTCCCTTTTTATCTAATTTCAGGCAGTGTTTCACATGTTTGTACCATGAGGACAGTGACAATATAATATACAGGACAGGTGGGGCATTCAAGTGTCAGTATCCTGCATGTTTTAGTTATGTCCCTCTTCCAGCACACCTGGTTCAATTAATAATCAGTTCATTATCAAGCTCTGGAGAAGCCTGATAATGATGTAATGGCATCCAAGTGTGCTGGAAGAGGGAAATATCTAAAACATGCAGGGTACCAGATTTCAAAGACTGGAGTTGCCCATTCCTGGTAATATGACTACGTTCAGACTGTAGGCAAATCAGATTTTTTGGCCCATATGTGACCTGGATCTGACCTGTTAAAGACAGTTTGAACAGCACAAATCAATTTTTCAAATCCGACCCAGGCCACTTTCATACATTATGTGGTCCTAAATCCAATATGTTTCTGATATTTTGCAATGCCACTTCAGTCTTAATGGCCAGGTCGCATTTATCCGACCTTTACGTCATTGAAATGCGCCAAACATCACAATTCTGCATCCCAGAAGTGTCACTTACATAGACACATGTATTATGTCAGGACCTGTTTTGCACATGCAGGTCACTTCAGGGTCGCATTCAGTTCATACTTAAAACTGATAGAAGTCGCATTTAATGTGTAAAATGAACAAGCACACAAAAAAAGCAGATTTCACCAAAAAATCTGAATTGTGCATTAAGACCTGCGGTCTGAATGTGGCCTACATTATATAAGTAAAAAGACATGATTAGATTCTATGGTAAGTTCAACAATTTGCAACATTTCAAAGATGGATAAATAGGACTATATATTAAAATGTTTTCCAGGGACTAAGATTTCAAAAAATGCCAAATTCAACAGAATTTTATGACATTTAAGACCTATTACTTTAAATAAAAATGAATTTAAGATGTGTTAAAACATGTTAAGAATCTGCAGATACACCATACACAATACCTTTCCCTTCCTGAGCAAACGTCTGATCTCCACTCGGTCCAGATGCCAGCCTGGGTTTACCCCGCGGTTGTCATGTCCAATACGGATCTTCTCAATTATATCCCCCACATCTTCCAGCTGCAAAAAAGCAGAAAAACATTACTTAAGAGGAAGAAGAAGAAGGAAAGATGTGGTGAAGAAGAAAAGGCTAAACACAATGATCAGCTCTGGCATTTCCCAGTGGTCCTGAATAACTGGACAAATGTAAAACCTATACAGGAAACAGGAATTAAAGTAACAGTTTCATTTATTTACATGGTAATGATATTGTAGATGATGATAAAGGTAATGTATATTGTTAACAGCAGGTTAGAAAGCTGGTATTTGACTGGAATAAGAAGAGTCTGAAAACCAGGAAACCTTGGATTGAACATGTTTCTTCACTGAGGTCGGACAGACTGAAACTAACTAGGGCTGCCTGATACTGGAAAAAACTGACACTACAATTTTTTTTAACCTGCGATATGAAAACCTACTCAGAATATAATACTTGTGTGGCGCCAACATAAGTGGTCAAACAAATTAGTTGTGTTTCCTTTCATTGTGGTGACACTATCGACACAGAACATGTGTTTCCATTTCATCCTTCAAAACTGATTTTGCTTTTTTTTCTTGGCACCCAGTCTTCATTTTCTGTGATTTTCTCTTGTTCGTTGCTTGTTTTTCAATGTTGTTACCAGTGACTCACTCCATGTGCAGGGGCGTGGTCTACTTTGGCAAACTGATTAAGACCGATTGTGATTGGTGGATCTCTGTGCGCAGTGTGTGTCAGGTACCCAAATGGAAATAAGATGAAAACATGTTGAGTTCATTTGCCTCCTACATTGCAGGACCTACAATGTGACTACTGTGCACACGTAAATTGCAATGACGATGCTGAAAAGCTATACTGTGCAGCTCTAAAAGTAACACATGAATTCCTTAGTTCTTAAGATACTCGAGTGCGTCTTTTTTGTAGTTTTTGCAGTGTTCTCTTTAAGTGCACTTGTTTGTAGTTACCCCCTCATCCCATTAATGCATAAAAAAATGTATGTAAGTATGCATATTTCTTGTGTGTGCTGTATATTTATTTATTTATCATTCATAATTTTCTGCTGGTATTTACTTTTGTTTAGTCTACACTTCTTGGTGTTTTGGAAAAAGCACAAAGCTATAAGACTTTCTTACAGTGGGAATATAATATGCAAAATGTTGTGCCTTGCTTTGTTTTATCTGTAGATGACTATTATAATCAGAAATGTGCTTTCTGAAGATTCTTTGATTCTTTTTGGTAATTATTTTCTCCTTTCCCTTTTGTTATCTGGCAAAATGGAAGGTTTTGCAGGGTTTTCTTCTTTTCACAACATACTGTACGACCACACCTCTTCTATCGACCACTTGGATTTACCTCAACTATAAACATGTCCTCTGCTCCCCTCTCAAAGTACATCCTCCGTTCTCTCTTGTTGACACACAGACACTTCTGCTGTGTACACACTGCATCTCGGCCATACAGGACAATGAAGACGTCTGCATCTGTGCCGGCTCCAAACAAATCACTTGTGAAGACTTTGATCTCGTAAGGCACAACTGCAGAAAAAAAACAGAACTGGGTTTAATTATGTGCAAGAAAGACAAAATATCCATACATTTGTTTTAAAGTTATCACTGTGTTTTATATGCTTGAGTTGGACAGATCTTTTTATGCACAAACCAAAACACTGGTGTTCTTTTGTTTATAAATGTATTTTAGGTCTGCTTCCATCATATTTACTGATCTACATCTCTTGGAATGACTTTAATAATTACAGCCTCCAGTCTGAGGATCTGTTATCCCTACATGTTTAGTAGTCAGAATGGAACTAGGAAAGAAAGCTTTCAATTTTCTGCTCCCACTACCTGGAACAATCTACAGAAGGAGATAAAACTGCAGAAGTGGTCTCTGTTAATGCATTCAAAGTCAATCTGAATGAACAGGAAAAGGATAAATCTGGATGTAGATGTTTTTATAAGTCATTCTGCTTTGTGATGGTTTTAAGGAACATTGGTGGTGTTTATTAGTATAGTGTTTTATGTATATTTTTAGTGTGGATGTATGGATGAAAACTCTATTGTCTGTAAATTCTGCTGCTGCTGTGTTGGTCAGGGCACCCTTGTTGTAAAAGAAATTTTTAATCTCAACGAGTTTTTTTTTTTCCTGGCTAACCCATAAAGACCCAAACAACCACCAGTGACCAAAACCATCTACTGATCTAAACTGTTTAATGCCTATTCATCCACTAATCCTATCCATACGTGTAAATAATTGCTGTAAAATACAGTCTGTCGTCTTTTCATGGTCATCAGATATGACCCATTTGGATGTTCAGAGGCTCTGTAGTTACCTTGGAAACCCCGCCATCTTCAACAACATTGATTCACCAGTAAAAACCCATGGAGATGATTGATATCTTTGCTGAAATAGTCACTTTTTTCTCCAGTTTTTATTGTTTTATTGATATCTTTGCTGAAATAGTCACTTTTTTCTCCAGTTTTTATTGTTTTGATATAAGAAAAACATTGAATTAACTTTGAGCCATAAGAAAAACATTGAATTAACTTTGAGCTTTTATGAACATCTGCAAGATGAGTGAATTAAATACAGGAATATACATGATTTTAACTGAAAAAACATGAAACACAGAGGATACTATTATAATAAATGGTGATAAATCATGTAAGAAAAGTTAAACTAGAGAGAGTTTGGGACCTAACACAAAAGTAGCAGTGGGTCTTCATGGGTCAAATAAAGGTTAAAAAAAATGCAGTGACTTGCTTACATGGGGTGTAATACTCTGTCTGGAGAGAATTAGGAAAAAGGTCCCTAACGATGGCGCCATCATCCTCTCCTTTATCTAACCAACGGCCACATGGGAAGCGTAGTTTCTGCCCCATAGACGGAGCATCGATATCCACCCAGTCGAGAAACCAGCCAGCGGATCCTCCTCCTGAAATGTAATCAAACATTATTCTGTTTCGATATGTGTTGTCCTACACGAACATGTGAGGAGTCTGTCCTACTGTACCACAGTTGTCGTGTCCAATTCTGATCTTCTTCAGAGGTCCAATGTCCACAGCTTCTACGGTGAACTCATCAATGAAACCTCGCTCAAATTTATTCTTATGATTCTTTGAAGCCTTTAGGTTAATGATCCCTGTATGGTGAAATGTGACAGAGATATTCAATAGTTGAAGTACTCATCTACAGGCACTGATGGAGTGTAAATGTTGTACCTGTATCGTCCTTGTCGCCACACAGGGTCATGAAGACATTAGCATCAGTCCCTGCGTACTTCTTGTCACCAGTTTTTATTCTGACGGTGTATGTGGTTGACATAGCTGTTATAACAAAACAAAACACAATGAATAAATCACTGAGTTCATATTACTTTTATCTGTTTTCTCTTCCTTGCCTTGTAAAAGGCAGCTGAAATGTCTCCCTCACCCTTTTGTTCCAGTCCAAGTGTGGCTTCGGAGTCTTCCTCATCATCGTCCCCTTTCTTCATGAAGGCCTCGTCTACAGGAACAAGCTCCCTGGCAAGCTGTCCATCATCTTCGTCGACAGCCAACCAGCGTTTACAAGGGAAAAAGTACCTAAAATATCATGTACAAGACATGTGCAATGATGTTAGCGTGGGGATGTCAAATGATCCTATCACAAAAATATCAGATGAAAAACTACATCAATGTTGCATAGTAGGTAGTAGTAGTAGTAGGTAATAATTTGCAGACCAGGCTGGTTTTGAACAGACTGCACAAAGTCTGACAATGAACACACACTTTAACACAGACTGGGAAACAACAAGTAAACAACAGCAAATTAAGACAAGATCAATATACCACAAACAAAAACAACTGAACAACAAAAATGAAACATCTGACAATGTTTAAACTGCAGTTTTGCACCAGAATTAAAATCTTTTTCATCCATTAATGGTTTTACTTCTGAAAACAACAACAGTATTTCCAATCTGTTATATTTTTACTATGAAAGAGGACTGACCACATGTTGTTTTCTATTTTACCGGTTTTCAATCTGTACTAACCCTTGTGGTGGATTCTTTTCTGTCATACATTGAAATCACTGGACTGAAAAGGCTTTGGGCCATTTGGTTAAATCTGGTCCATTTACATGGGGAACATTGGTGCACATGTACTTAATGAAACAAAAACACAGGATGAACACATATTCAGATGAATGCCAGGTCTGCTTGGACAGATGGTGCCTTGACCAGAACATTTCAGAGTACCAATTCACACCACAGAGTGGAGCTCTAAATACATTTTGTGTCTGAAAGGAAGGCAGTGAGACTAGAGACTATGCCATTTATTTTGTATGTAGTATGAGTCAGCAAAATGCAAAACGATGCCTTATCAATAAAAACACATAAACATACTGATGTGAATTTAGAAAAATGTGTTTGTTCATTTATATGCATGTTCAGTAGCACATCAATACATGTCTGAACTGAGCTGAGGAACTGATGTCTTTGACTTACGTGGTGTCATCTTTGTTGTCCACAATCTCCACCCGGTCCAGAAACCAGCCGGCGCTGGCCTGGCTGTTATCATGTCGGATCCTCAGCTTTTTCAAGATCCCCAGGTCCACTGCGGCGACAGTGAAAACATCCTCCTGGGTATCACACAAACGAACCAAAAACAAAAGGTCAGGAAGTCACACAGACCTTAGGAAGCTCATTAGTTAATTAACTGACCTGAATTTACATGTGCTTCGATGCTTAAAGTACACACACATTTTTATGAGAAAGAGAGGGCAGATGTATCTTTACAAAGAACATAACAGTAATAATAGTATATTTTATTCAAAGCAATGTTAAAACATGTCAAGGCCCGTGTGATTTAACCCATAAAGATCCAGTGGTACTTAAGTGTCAGTTCACAAATTCATTTTTCTCTATTTTTAACCTTTCTTCAGTGATTTATCTTCATTTAGTCTAATATTATGCTCTGTAATTTGCTTATTTTTTTTATTTGGTGAAAATCCTTCCTACATTTAATTCACTGAACATGCAGATGTTCATAAAAGCTCAGATTGAAAGCTGAGGGTTATTATATCAAAAACAGTGAAAACTGAAAAAAAATTACTTTTTCAGTGAAATCTATCATTAACTGAACATAAACCAAATGTCTCCATTCTCCATCCATTTTTGTTCATTGTATAAATACCTTTGGCTTTTTTTGTTCATTTTGTTGCTCATTTTATTCTGTTTTTACTTTATTGTAGTAAACGTTTTGCACATTATTTTCAAGTCTGTAGGATTTTTTTAAAACTTATTTTTGTTCATTTTATCCACTGACATTGATCCAACTTCATGGGTTTTACTGGTGATTCGATGTTGTAGAAGATGACAGTGTTTCCACGGTAACTACAGAGTCTCTGAACGTCCAAATAGTTCATATATGATGACCATGAAAAGACAACAAACTACATTTTACACTAAGTATTTCCATGTATTGATAGGATTAGTGGATCAACGGTTATTAAACACTTTAGATCACTAGATGATTTTGGTCACCAGTGGATGTTTGGGTCTTTATGGGTTAAAAAAGAGAAGCAGAACAAATCAATATAAACACAGATTATCAAAGACATGAGTATCTTCAACATTTCATTCAGACTTACATTGCCCTTCTCAAATTTGTTCAAGTTGTTTGACTTCCTGAGCTTTCTCTCCCCAGTGTCACCAATCTCCCCATAGATGTTAATGTAAACATTGGCGTCAGTCCCCGCCCCCCACATGGTGCCGGTGAACACATGAACTTCGTATGAGTTCACTGGGGACAGTTAGTCAGGCAGATAGAACACATTATCACTGACATTTTCATTTACACACACAGTAACATTTGCTGCATCAGTTTAAAATGTTACAATAGAAACATTCCTTCGTAGCCTTTAAAAGCAAATGACAGTGGGTCAGCAATGCCGGACTTACCCTCCAGGTCTTCATTCTCCTCGGTAAGCAGCTCAACCACAATCTCCCCATCCTCCTCATCCTTGGCCAGCCAGCGGTTACAGGGAAAAGTAAATGTCTCCACCACTTCCTGCAACTCCTCAATTATCTCCACCTCCTCCTCCTCTTTCTTTTTCTTCTTCTTGTCTTTTTTCTTGTCTTTCTTGGTGTCCTCCTTCTTCACCTCAATCTGCACCATCGCCATCGTCAATCTCTTGATATCCACCGTCTCCAAGAACCAGCCGTCTCCAATTCCCTTCCCGTCATGGTAGATACGTATCTTGTAGATCTTACCAACATCATGAGCTTCAATCTGGTTTAGAAGTCACAAATCGAGGTCAGTTGTCTTCATAGTCTACCCCTAACCTAAAGGACTGGTAGAATTTCATGACACAAGTTTGTCAACACACCTTAAAGATCTCAGTGGTGCCACGCTCAAAATTATTGGAGCGACTTTTGAGAGACAGAACCTCAGTTTTCCCATCATCTCCATAGATTTGACAGAAGACATTGGCATTGGTGCCACCTGCACGAACATCCCCTGTCACCACCGTCACTTCATAGTTGATCACTGTTACAGAACAGAATCCCAGCATTGTAAGATAAGATAAGATAAAATACCATAAGATATGATAAGATAACGATAAGACATGATATGATGCAATATGATAAAATACAATAAGATAAGGATAAGATAAGGTAAGATAAGATAAAGATCAGATAAAATAAGATAAGATACAATAAGATACAGTACAATACAATAAGATAAGATATGATAAAATATGATAAGATAAAATACAATAAGATAAGATAAAAAATAAGGTAAGATAAGATAAGATAAGACTTTATTCATCCCACCGTGGGGAAATTTCAGTTAGCAGCAAAACACAACAAGCAAGCGCAGAGAAAAAGACAAGTAGAAAAACCACAGACAAGTGAAAAATTAAATATACAGAGAAAAAGAAATGTGGTGTTCATATAAATATAGAATTGAAATTAAAAATGAAATATTATTTACATGTTTATCTAGAGCGGAACAAAACAATACACCATGATCAAAAATTATGAAGACAAGGTGGTTTGTATGTTTCACTTCATCAGACTTCTGTAATATCATGCTATATTCAATTCTCCCTTCATAAGAAAAATATTTTCCAAAATACGTGTAACAGCCACTTTAATTAAATGTGCAATAACTTGTTCTACCTCCCAGTACTTTTATTATTATTATGTCTTTGATACAGCACTCTATTTTACAGAGTGTATTTGTGTCTGTCAAAATGTCATAAATAAATTGTGAGAAATCAGTTAAAAAAGGATAAATATAGAGAAAAATTTGGGAACTGACACTAAAGTAATACTGGGACTTTATGGGGTCAAGCTGTGAATTCTGACCATATGGTACATTTTTATTTATGTTATTTACTTTTTTCAATTTCTAGGACCTCACTGGGGTAGATCTCCACTTCCACCTTCCCATCAGCCTCATCTTTGCAGAGCCATCTGTGACTTGGGAACATGTACTCCATCCCATGAACTGGCACAGAGATCTGCACGCTGTCCAAAAACCAGCCAGCCCGCAGGCCCTCGTTGGTGTGACCAATCAGAAGACGGTTGATCTGAAAAAACACAAGATACAATAGAAGCAGGAAATGGGATAAGGATAATAGGTTCTGTTCTTTGTGAAGAGTGTGTGTGGATAAAGAACTTGCCTTTCCGACGTCAAAGGTTTCAAGGATGAATATGTCAGTGCGTCCTGTCTCAAAGTAGTTTCTCAGGTCGTTGTCAGACACTGCCAGTATGATTTTGTTAGTATCACACTTCTCCCCGTACAGCTTGACAAACACTCTGGAGTCAGAGCTGGCCCCATTCACACTGCCTGTCTTGATTGCGATATGATAGTTCACATCTGTGAAACAGGAAATCATACATCCAGGGTCACATTATCAGTCTGTTGCTGTACCTTTACTACTGTCTCATTTAAAATGTCATTTTTTGCACTTACTAAACAGCCGTAGACCATCTCCAGCAGGAACTAACTCACGAACAATCTGTCCATCGTCCTCATTACGATCCAACCACCTACAGAGATTCAAGTTTATACCAGTGAGATTAGACCTTACTGAGGATTAAACTCTACTGCACACAAAGGAAGACAGGATATTTTTCACTAAACTATTCTATGTATGTTATTTAGGGATGGGTTTGTTGTGCCTGGCACCACTTGTTGACCTATGTTTCTGTGATTAGTTGGTTTACAATCCCCCTATTACTTACAAACTGACTACTTAACTTTTATTAAACAAATTCTTATATAATGATGACAATAATAATAATAATAATAATAATAATAATAATAATAATAATAATAATAATAATAATAATAATAATAAT
>JAQQZY010000005.1:30665566-30679276 GCA_030068375.1 Ostorhinchus rueppellii
TATATGATAAAAGATAAAAATGGTGTCAGTTTGTGCATCTTACAGGGCAGTGGCTCATCGATGAGTGCTCCAGTAGCTGGCATCTCTCTCATAATCTCATTGTCATCTTCATTAATGTCCAGCCAACGACCACATTCAAAAGAATATTTCTCCACTGTCAGGGTTTTCAGCAGAGTGAGCTGCAAAAAAGCACAGCTTTGTGTGTCATCATGCATATTATTATGCATATTATTATCTTTTCATGTTAACGTCAATATTACCACAATGATATTTGCATTGTGCAACAACAGTGAAATGTATTAATAGGCTGAGCAGTTGCATTTTTGCCACAGAATCTCTTTTTATTTCTGAGTTTTAGATCCAAGATCAAACTTTCACTCAATGTCACAGAGGTGATGCAGTATAAAAGATTTAATGGCTTTCATTGACAGATCCGACAGACAGGGCAATGAGACTCACCCTTGCTAAATGCCAGCCAGCAAATGGATGTCTCTTCTCGTGCCAGATACGCACTTTCGTCAGTCGCCCTATGTCTGGCATTTCAATCTGCAATGATTAATAAAGGTAAACAGAAAAACAGAGGGAAAAGGTGTATTTTTAGAGAATCCAATGGACATAAGCACGAAAGGTTAAAAGATGCTGGTAGATGAGTCTGAGCTTACCATGAACTTATCAAGCTGGCCCTGTTCAAAACTGTCTGAGTTGTTTTCCAGTTTGATCTCATCAGACTTGCCCGTTTCTCCGTAAATCTGCAGAAACACCTGCGCATCAGTCCCTGCCCCCTTCACATCTGATGTCCAAATCCACAGGGACCATGGGTACTCTGAAGTGGAAGTGTAGATGTGGCACAAACAATATATGTTAGAAGTATTCAAACTAGTCCAACAAGACAAAATACTTTCAGAATCAGGTATGATCAGTCGAATGCTTGCTTAACCCATAAAGACCCAGTGCTACATTTGTGGCAGTGCCCTTATATTACATACATGTTTTCATGAGAAAGAGAAGGTGGCTGTATGTCTTCAAAGAAGATACTATTAAAAGTAGTATATTTTATTCAAAGCAGTTAAAACATGTTAAGGCTTCACATTTAACCCCAAAATACCCAATGGTACCAAATGAAATGTTCTCTATGTTTAACCTTTCTTAAGTGATTTATCACAACTTATTATCCTCTGTAGTTTACATTTTTCAGTATAAATCATGCATTGTTTCCCTTATATTTAATTCACTGATCATCTAGATCAGGGGTGTCAAACTCATTTTAGTTCAGGGGCCGTATTCCCTCAAACATGACCTCAAGTGGGCCAGACCAGTAAAATAATAACAGTGAAAAAAGTAAAATGATATTATGATAATGTTAATATCTACAAAGTTTCCTTAAAAATCTGAATAATATGAACTTGAAATGCATGAAGAATAATAAGTGCAATTTTAACAATATTCTGCCTCAATTTATCCGTTTATCATTTATACATGGGCATTATAACTATTACAAATACACAAAACATTTAGTAACAGGCAGAATATTGGTAAAATTGCATTTAGTCCGCTTTAAGATATTCCAGGTTGTTCATTTTTGTTAAGGCTATTCACATTTTTTGTAAAAGGATTGTTTATTAATGTAAACATTTTCATGTAACTTTAGTTTTTCACAATAAAGCAAAGACAAAATTTGAAGTTGTATATCTTTATAGGTTATTATAATAGTATTCTACTGCTCTGACTCACTCGAGATCATATTGGTCTGTATGTGGAACCTGAATTAAGATGAGTTTGACACCACTGATTATTAATATCTTCAGTGTAATTGTTGCATTTCACAAATTCATCCCACAGATTGGACTGGACCCTTTGGCAGGCCGGATTTGGCCCCGGGCCGCATGTTTGACACCTATGATCTAGATGTTCATGAAAACTCAGAATAAATTCAAAGGTTGTTTTGTAAAAACAGAGAAAACTGAAGAAAAGGCGACTTTTTCCACAAACATATCAATAACTGAACAGAAAACCAAGTGTCACCATTCCCCGTTTTTTATAGAACTCCATGAATTTTACCGGTGAATCAATGTTGTAGAAGGGGACGGTGTTTCCATGGTAACTCTGAATGTCCAAATGGGTCATATCTGATGACCATAAAAAGATGACAAACTGGATTTTACACCATATATTTACATGTACTGATAGGGTTCATTTATCAACAACATTTATCAAACATGCATGTCAGTAGATGAATTTGGTCACCGGTGGATGTTTGGGTCTTTATGGGTTAATTATCTTTCTATGTATAAAAACATAGAGCTGCTGTGTTTAGCAGTAATCTGTGAAGAGAATTAGGCCACCCACTCTTCTGTTTCTTCTGCCTCAGAGAAACCATCTCATACAGCTCCCTCTCAATCAGTCCATCCCCCTCATCTTCATCCAGCCACATCCCACACGGAAATGTCTGCTCAACGCCAGTGAATGGACAGTACACTACAACCTGGAAGAAAAAAAAAGGGATGTTTTGTGGGCGAACAACACTCTAACATGTAGTTTATCATCAAAAGGAGTTGTTCGTACCTTTTCACAGTACCATCCAGCACCCACAGCCCCATTATCATGTCCGATAGTGACCCTGCTGAGAGGGCTGATCAATTCACAGATCTCCACGTTGAAAATGTCAATGAGACCACGCTCAAAAGCACCACCCTCCAGGAAGATTTTGCCGCTGTTTTTTGAGCCCTTGGAGCCATGCATGACGAAGTGGATCTTGGAGTTGGTGCCTGCACCTCTCACATCTCCAGTCATCACTTGCACATTGTATATAATCCCTAAATATGTAAAGAAACGTATAAAGTCATCAGTTTGTCACAGAAATGTGTTGGGAAGGTGTTTCTTTTTAGGGACAGTATGTCTACCCATTGGCTGAAGTGATCCCACCAACACATCTCTTTGTATTTTGCCATCATCTTCATCCATGGCAAACCAACGATTAACAGGAAACTCATACACTTCTTTATTTCCCATGTCATCAATCACCACCTGGACAGAAACAGTGGGCACCGATAGGCATATACAAGTGTTGAATGAAAGAAATTGGAGAGAAAAATGGAGAAAAGTGATATCAAGACTGTAAAACCTACATATACTGTTCACATACCTTATCTAGAAACCATCCGGCTGATGAACCTCTATTATTGTGGCCAATGGTGATTTTCCTTAGCCTTCCTAAATTTGGTGCTTCTATTGTAAACTTGTCCTCTGATCCACGTTCAAAGTTGTCTTTGTCGCTGTCCAGTCGTCTTTCCCCTTTCAGAATCAACAATGCATATAAAATAGGCAGTATGAATGACTCAACCAGACAACAGTTACTGACTGCTGCATGAATGTAAATGGAAATGTGTAATAACAGTAATAGAAAACATGATCACCTGTATCACCATTCTCTCCAAAGATATTCAGAAAAACATCTGCATCAGTCCCACTTCCCTTCATGTCAGCAGTGAAGACACTTACTATGTATTTATTCACTGCAAAGCACACGGAAGAGGGAACCAGATTAGACTGTTTGCTGGTTTTCATTATTTAATACAAGAGAACCACTTTACTGGCAATGTTGTCTAATGTATCATAATTATAAAATGGAGTCTCCTGCTGTCATTAGGCTGCATCCTCGTTCATCCACACAGAGATGGCTCCAAGTTAAATATTCATAGCAATGTGTGTGTGTGTGGTTTTGTCTTTGATACAGCCATATTACTCTCTAATTGGTCCCTCAGAGCATTGCCCGTCTACATCTGAGCCATGGCGCTCTGCTTGATTGACTACAGCAGGTATTGAGATGTTAGATCACATTGCAGCAGAGAACGCATGGGCAGGTTTACCTGAGGATTACACTCCGATGGAATTCAATTACAACCTGAGACAACAGAGATCTGTAGAAGATCCTTCACCTTCATACAACTGGGGCCGCACTTGGTGCTGTAGTTATATTATGAAGTTTGTAAAACTTCAAGTAAAAGCACTGCAGTTCATGGCTGCATCCTGCCTTTGATTCAGCCATTAAGAGAACTTACAACTTTTTTCTATTACACATTTTGTATGATTGTTCTATTCTTTATAACAGTGGTGAAATAGTTTACAGCTCATCTCTGCATCACTGAAAATAATAGGACTGGTTTTGTTCAGTAAGTTCAAAGCCACTACTCCCATTATATTTAATTATCTTTAACAGAGTAAAACATACTTATTGTTGCCCTTTTTATTTATTA
Source organism: Ostorhinchus rueppellii (assembly GCA_030068375.1). NCBI lineage: Eukaryota > Metazoa > Chordata > Actinopteri > Kurtiformes > Apogonidae > Ostorhinchus > Ostorhinchus rueppellii. The sequence goes on from JAQQZY010000005.1 coordinate 30,669,820, forward strand.
GGGAAATACTGTACATACGTAAAACTTGGTAAGAAAGAAAGAAATGTAATAGTCTCACCTTCCTATTATGACCTGTTAATAAAAAGATTAGCCAACAGTGGAAGCAGCTCGTACAGGAGAACTGTAACTACAGCCAAATGTGGCGAAATAGCAGATGAACATTCTGTTGTTTTATCAGAAGTTTTTTTTTTTTTTAATAAAATAAAGTTTAAGAGGAATCAATACAAGACTTAATTTCGGTAAGTTTAGTAACAGAACACTCAAATGGCAGCTAAAATTCCTCTGTGGTTGCTGAATGTGTTCGCTAGCATTAAGCTAGTCAGTGTGTATCTAGCTAGTAGCTAGCTTAAGTGTGAGTTAAGCTAGTTAGCAAACTGGATAAAGAATGAATCCCACACTTCTTTTTTTTTTTTTACTCATTAGTGATAAGTTGCTATATTACTGTGTAAAGACATTCTCATATTGAAGAGAGTATGACATGAGCAATAAAGCTATTGACACTTTTCTTGTACTAAACAATTTTTAACATGACAAGAAAAAAATAGGGTAAATATATTGCCTTAAGGGTTATTTTAAAGGGACTACATACTTTACAATATTCAAATAAGACCCAAAGGAGTGTTCGTGATAGAAGAGGATGTTCTATGACATGACTTGACCATGCAACCAATAAAATAATCTGTTTTTTGGTCATATAAAGCATTGTAATCTAAGCAGACACCTCCATCTCTCTAAATGTGCTAGATCAGGGATGTCTTGAATTGTTATCATATTGTTTTGTTTTAACCTTTGTGAACTTATTTCAGCTTGCCGTTGTGTGTTTGTCACACTGTGACCTACATTTAGGGACATCCATTGGGTTCAGGCTGCCCAGCAGGTCCCTGACAAACAGGTTGTCAGCCTCCTCCCGACTCAGCCAGTTGTTGCAGGCAAAATAGAATCGCAGATGGGGCCGGTTCATGTCGGTCACCACCACCCTGTCCAAGAACCAGCTGGCGTTCATCCCTGTGTTGTCGTGCTCAATCCTGGGGGGGCAACAGTCAGTGACACAAATTCACCCTGCAGGTAATCATATCAGCTTGTCACATTTCATACACCCTTTATTTTTATTCGATTGAATAACTGCGCTGGTAATAATAAATGTTGGTCAAAATGTTTGGGGCGTTTTGCTATGTTTTTTTTAATACAAGCTGCTGCCTTTTTTTTTTTGTTAATGTCTGGTGGGAGGGACTTTGACACTAACTGGTAGCAACAGATGGGGCTTAACCTTATGTCACTGAAATCCTTTGATGGCAAGCAGCACAGCTGGAATATAATTGACACATTCTTTTGTGACAGTCACTGTATACTAGTATTAAAATGTGTGGAAATAACTGTACAGCAATGTTTTCTGGGTAAGCAATATACCCATATCTAAACACACACATACAGTGAATTTATTTGACCTCACCTTAGCTTTTTCAGAGGCCCCACATTGTGTGTTTTAATACGGAAAACATCCGTCTTGTTCTTCTCAAATGCAGTGCGACTTCTGAAAATTGACCAAACAAGGAAAAATCTCAGGATTAGGAAGAAAGAATAATTGAGTTTGTGTGTAGGTCAGAGAGAATGAAATATACTGGAAGATACCCTTTTCAACAGAGACAGATAACATTGGGTAAAGAGATACAATCCAGAGACAACATGAACTGTTCTCTGGAACAGTAAATTACTTCTCCTGACTGATCCGGCTTAGGGTACCCGGGTGGTCCCATGACAGTAGTATAATCTGAAACCTCCTGAGGCTCAGCCACTTCAACGCTGCCTCCTCTTCCTCCTCATATACATCTACCCCTCACTGAGACGAACTGGGCCTCTGTGTAGAGTAGACCCCCTCTGCCAACCACAGTGAATCAGACACCCTCTTTTAAGTTTAACACAGGAGACCTGCCTTTGTCTGTGACCCACATCTCCATCTGTTCTTCTCTCCTTGCAATATTCAACCCCGTGGACAATGCCAAGGCACACATAATTAAAGCGCATGGTGTCATAAGAAACTGCCAAGAATGAAATACAGCCCAAAACACATGAATACACGCTCTCATTTCCTTTTTTTACTGTTGAAAATGCCTGTAAAAGAAATACCGGGATACATTTGTTAAAAGAAAAGCAAATCCCAATGCAAACTTTGGAATTCATGCAACATTTATGTTTTTTATTTGCACTGAATTTCCAAAGAGTTGCATTTTTAATCTGCCTCGACTGTTGATAATATCGGGGCAAATATGCGAAGAGACAGAACAACCCTCCCTTACCTGTATCATGCATGTGGTCAAATTTTAATACATCATTACACAATACAGGCAGGACCTAATATATATCTGAGTAAGGTGAAACTCCTCTCTGAAATTTGTGCTTAGTAATGACCTAAGTGACACATCAAATCACCATATGTTTTTTCACCAGCTGAGTAAATGCCTCCATGGCACAGCATGGAGATCATGGTACGTTGATGCTGTCTCAAGTGGATGAATAAGACCACCACAAGGTGTGGGTGACATGGTCCAGCATGACTGACAATAAGTTGGTATATTCTATACACAGCACAGGTAACTCTATCTATCAATCAACGTGCAGAGATAAAGGGAGCCTGCTGCTGATAAGATCCCCTGAGAGTCATTTGATCATCCACAGAAATGACATCGTGGTCTTCTTTCATTTGCCTTTGAATGGAAAAGAAGACCTGCCATGTCACATAGTTCCTCCTTACTCCAGATATTCTCTGTCCGACACTATCTCTACTGTATGGAGACAAAATTCCTGTACCACAGCCAGATAATTAATTTCAAAGATATTCTTCTACACCATCGTAGCATTCAGTTTTGATTATCAGTCAAAACATTCTTTGTGGGCAATTTGATCATATTTTCTCTTAAAGGTGATATTTAGCAGGAATGCTGTCTCATACAGTGTAATACACAATACAACCCAAAACAAGGACAGGATCATAACCATCCTTTTTGTAGATTGATTAGAAAATACCTCTTTTCTGTGCTGAGGGGTCAGAAAGGAATGGAAAAAGATTAATAGATTAATAGCTGACACTGACAGAATATGAGTAGCATTAAACAAACCATACTTACAAGCTATGTCAATTAAAATAGAGATAAATGTGACTTAAAGTGAAAGCAAGTCCAATAAAGCCTGATGGAACTGGTGTGGAAAAACCATCAGAGCAGAGTGGGTAATTTATTATTTTACCTTTAGCAGCATTTATCACATGATGACATATTATCAATATATCAGTATAAACGCTTCTAAACTCACTTGCTTGCTAGGTGAACCTTGGGAGTGACACCAAATTCTCCAAAAAGGGTCACAAATACATTAGCATCTGTCCCAGCTCCCTTTACATCACCTGTGACAGCAACCACCTCATACACTAAAAGACAAAGAAAAAAGTGTTAAATATGTGTTCCATCTTGTCCGGCAGTGTCAAATATAATCCTTGATGAGATTATGTTCACTCCATACTTTAAAGACCAATAACTATTAAAATAAAGGACAAACCCAAAGTCACATCCTGAGACAGCATGTCCAATAATCTATAAACAGTGAGGAGCATTATGTTTCTCTCCATGCATGGTTGCCAGTGAACTCAATGCGGCGAATCTGCAGTGAATCCATGTCTGCTGTGGTGCCGGCCAAGCCTCTCTCACATTTCACAAATGTGTCTCTTTGTCTAATCAAGCCACCACACTGATGAGAACAGGATGAGAACTCAGCAGTCTGTAAAAGCTGCCTCAGTTTGTCTACTGACATGACTTTGTGTAGTGAAAGTCAGTAGAGTAGACAGGCTTTCAGGTCACATTTTATTCATGTGTTTGATGGCTGCTGAATTATACTTGAAATATTTTCTTGCGTACATTTAGATCGATTTTTTCTTTTTCTTTCTTTTTCTTAAATCTTTTGTCAAATCAGATGTAATCCTAGCCCCCAATGCTAGTGGTAAAATCACATTTTCATCATCAATGCAATATGAAGTTGCATGATAAATACACTGCATTGTGATGAATATGAAAAATCTGTTGAATGAATTCACATTCACACCAGCAACCCTTGTGTTTAGAGTCCCATAATAACTGAGTATTAGATGTCCCTCGGTAATGACTTTTAGTCGGTACATTTACAAAAACTACAGCTGATTGCTAAAAAAAACACCACTATTTTCCATCAGTTCAAAGAAACACTGAGTAAATGAGACTGGTCTAAGTTGGTATTATATCAGATAAAATTGGAGACTTCCATTACTATTAACCAATCAATGCCAATTATATAATAGTTGTCCAAGGACTAAGCATAATAAGTTGTACAAAGAGCAGGGTTTTTCAAATAGGCTTGGTTAACAAGTAATTATTCATTTAAAGTAAAATATTAACATAGTTTCTAAGGTACATCTAACACACCCTTTTATAAAGGGCTTTAGTTATGAACAGTAACTATGGAAACGGTCATTTCTAGATTGCACATAATTAAGCTCTGTTAGCACAGTTAGAGGTATTTAATCAAGTTAATGAGCAATAGCAGGGGTTTTTGTTTTTATTTCAGCTGTCGTTATCAGTGGCATTTATCCAACTGTGCACATACAGAACTATATAGTTACTGATCATATACTTACCAGGTAAATACATGTTATTAGGGGACTGTTAAAAGGAAGGGTTAGCAAGCTACCTACAAATTAACTGGTTTCTATTTGGTGGCTACTGTGTGGTTACTTTTTCTGTTTATCATGTCATAATGTTATTGCACAGTGTAGATATTCCTTATGTAGGCCCAATATTAGTTTAGATTAGCATTCTACAAATACGATGATAATGAATCATCAGATTATTTGCGTATTCAGTTTCAATTAAGACTTGTGTTTCTGGAGAGGATTTTTAAAATGACACCTGTAACTTTGTCTTTGACTAAGATACACTGCCAACATTAAATGTTCAGCAGGAGATTAGTAAACAATAGGGTGCAGCCTGTGACTCAATACATGAGCTTATACAGAAGTAATTCTATAGTCTCCTGCATTACTGTGCAGAAAACTTGCGTAACCCTATAAACAGTAACTGACATAAACATGTAGGTATAACCTGACCTATGGCCCTAGCTAAGCTTAATTAGAGATGAATAACAACAAGAGAAGTGTCTGTTGTAATTGCAGATGTGCATGTAATCTTAATTCTCTGTAGGCTTGTGTGTGTATATTATGTGTGCATATATGTGCATATGGTAGTATTTGCAAATTAGGAAAGTTCAGTTGAGGACATGCATAAAAAAGCACCCAGCAGACTCAGGACACAGATGACTTAACAACAGTAGAATGGGAGAAGAGAAGGAGAGAGCTGATAAAGAGCAATTTGGCCAAAGTCGATAAGACGGGACAGCATTGAGGTCTAATTAACACTGAGCAGAGCTTTTAAAACCAGATTAAAGAGAAAGGGAGATGTGATAAAATCAGATGGACGGTGGCCTGGTAAATGTGAGACTTGATAAACTCCTTGGAAAGTCAGAGGCCATTAGTGTTGGAGGTAATGTAGACGTGGAAGTGGACATTTATCACTGCTGCTACGCAATGATACTGCACCATTTATATACTGGATAAAACTGCATATTTCATGCCTCTCTTGCATTGTCACCAGTGGTGGAAACTAATTGAGTGGTTTTAGCCTAAAATATGATACTGTACTTGAGTAGTTCTATTTTATGTTGCTTCTGCTCTGTATTTTAAAGGCATATTGTATATTTTACTCTACAACATTGTCTGACTTTCGATGTTTTTTACGTTATAATTTGCTATCCCCTGCATATTCCTCCAACTTAATTTTGATGAAGGATGAAGGAAATATTATTTGACTAGTTGAGAGATTCTTTAAAGCTAAACTTTAAAAACTCTTTTTGGTACATATGTTGTTACAAAGCTGAAAAAGTTGACTCTTCAGAGCATAGGTGTCAAACTAACTTGCACTCATTTACATACAAGGCCACATGTAACCCAATATGATCCCAAGTGGGCAGGACCAGTAAAATACTGTAGTAAAATACTAAATAGTAAATTACTATACTAATACTATAATAACCTAGAAATAATGTCAACTCCAAACTTTTTAGAGTGAAAAAAAATAAAATTACATTAAGGAAATTATGGAAAATGTTTACATCTACAAACTATCCTAAAGAAAATGTGAATAAACAGTAAACAGCCAGAAATTTCTTATGAAAAATAAGTACAATTTGAACAATATTATACTTCAGTTTGTCATTTATTTATCTGCATTAAAATTTACATATCACAGTGGATCTACAAACACACAAAACAATTAGTAACAGGGAGAATATTGTTAAAATTGCTCTTACTTCTCATTTCATGCTGTTCATATTTGTTAAGATTATTCACATTTTTGTGTAAGGATAGTGTGTAAATGAAAGCATTGTCATGTAATTTTATTCTTTCACACTTAAACAAAGAAACATTTGGGGTTGTCCTTATTTATAGGTTGTTGTGATAGTATTTTATTAGTGCGACCCATGTGGAACCCGAACTAAAATTATTTGTCGTGATTATTAATATCTTCAGTGTAATTTTTGCATGTCACAAGTTCATCCCACAGGCAGGAATAGATCCTTTTGCTGGGCCGGTTTTGGCCCCCGGGCCATATGTTTGACACTTGTGTTCTCACAGGACAGTTTAGCCACAAGCATATGATGATTTTAGAGACTGTACATTGCTAGAGATTATAGTTTATCAGTATGTAAAATAGTGAGAATAAACAGTAGTTAACATAACATACCCATTTATGCAGCAGTAATATCAATACAAACACTGACCAACAGTGACTAATTTACTTCACAGCAACTACTTTCATGGCACTTTGATCTGAAAGCTTCCTCCACCACAATTTACTACATACAGTACATCGATAAGAAGCTTTTTTTTTTTTTAATTAACCCATAAAGACCCAAGCATCCACCAGTGACCAAAAGCATCTACAGATCGAACTGTTTAATACTTGTTAATCTACTAATCCTTTCAATACGTGTAAATAATTGGTTTAAAACAGTTTGTCATCTTTTCATGATCATCAGATATGACCCATTTCAGTAGTAGTTCAGTAGTGAATACGGAAACACTGTCATCTTCTACAACATTGATTCACCAGTAAAACCTATGGAGTTGGATCAATGGCAGTGGATGGACACACTGGGTTTATGTTCAATTAATGAATTCTTCACTGAAATAGTCACTTTTTCTTCAGTTTTCTTTGATTTTAATGTAAGATCCCACAACTTTAATCTGAGCTTTTATGGACATCTACATGACCATTGAATGAAATATAGAAAAATACGAGATTTCACTGAAAAAACCCGAAATACAGATGTTAAACGTATCATAAATGACAATAAATCACTTAAGAAAGGTTTAATAGAGAGAAAAAATTATTTGGGAACTGCCACAAAAGTAGCACTGGGTCTTTATGGATTAATGTCATTTATATCTAACTAGTTATGAGAAGAGGCTAAACAATAGTCTGTATTTTAGAACAGAAACACTAATATAAATTGGTGATCCCTTTACTGCTGCTCATACATATGCCAGGCAGTCTCATGGCCCCATGCAGGTCCTGTTCACCCCATTGGATCTACCTGAAGAAAACCCCTCTGGCTTCAGGCCCCGGTGGCGGACTGGGACAGCACCCAGCACCTGTCTGCCCCCAGGCCTCTGTTTGGCTTCATTCATGTGGAACATAACTCAGCTTTCACCCAAGTACAATCACAGAGGGATTCCCTGGGGTGCCCCTCTGCTCATAACCAAAGCCACCTGAAAGATTCCTGCATCCAGTGAACTGACACTTACCTGAAAGAGGTTAAAAGATGAGGCTTGTCTTTGTGCGCCACCGTGGCATATCCTTACCTTTCTTTTTGTAGTACTCATCCTCATATCCATCCGATGAGTCTGTGTGGTAGTTCAGTAGCTCATTCTGGTAAATCGCAGCATAGTCCACCTGTTTGTTTTTCGATTTCTTCCCCTTTTTCTTTTTATCTTCGTCGCTGTCCGCAGACCCCTTCTTTGCCTTCTTCTTTTTCTTTTTCTTTGAGTCCTCCTCTTCTTCCTGCTCCTCAATTAGCGGCTCCTCATCATCGTCGTTGTGAGACTTCTTCTTCTTCTTGCCGTCTTTAGACTTCTTATCCTTGGACCCCATCTTCTCCTCTTCCTCTGGTTCCTCTGTTGAAGGTTTCTTCTTCTTTTTCTTCTTTTCCTCCTTCACTCCCTCAGTCACTTCCTCTTTGAGCTTCCCTGATTTTTCCTTTTTGGAAGTGGTCGTGGGATCATTATTGTTTTGCTCACCTCCTTCATCCTCATTGTCAATCACAGCGCCTGCATCTTTCTTTTTCTTCTTCCTCTCCTTTTCTTTTTCCCCCTCCTTCTTGTCTTTCTCTGAAACCTCCTGATCCGCAGACTTTTCTGCGGTCTTGTGTTTCTTCTGAGGCTTATCTCCCTTTGCGGTGTCCTCGCGGGTCACACCATTACTCCTCTCCTTTAACTTTGGCTCCGTTTCCTCCACTTCGTCATCAACCTCTTCAGTTTCTCCTGAAGCTGTGGATTTTTTCTGTTTCGACGGCATCTTTTATTCATCCACTTCCCTGGCCTTTAGTTTCGTAAGTGTGGCCTTGTGTTTCTAATGGTGTAAGACAATTCATTTGACCCCTGGCAAGAGTGACGTTCTGGGATCGTGGGGTTCAGAGTAGAACCTGGGGGTGTGAGGCTGCACACGTTGACTTAGATGGAGCAGAGGGAGCGATGGCCGGCAGGACGACTCCCACCTAGGCAGTATGGACATACAACCAACAGACACTACTCATGAAAAATTACTGTCACCTCCACAGTCACGTGACTCAGGGGAGAAAGCCCTGTGAAAAAGGAGCCTTGCTCAGAGAACTTATCCTCTCTGCCACGGCACGCTCCATTATTCATGGTGTCAGGATCGCTTTACGAGCTGGGGGCGTCTCGCTTTTACCTGAACTCCCAAACACACAGACAGACAGACAGACAGATGGACTCGAGCGCTCACAGACACTTTCTTACAACTACTCCTCTTTGATCACAGTGAATAAGTCATTATGCAGACACCAATGACCCTCTGCCTTCCATGCTAGAGATCATATATGATTTAGCCAGATTTAAAGTTGTGTGATATTTAGTACATAAATCTGTTGTGGTGCTCATTTTATAGAAATGTGTTATATGTACTGTATTGTCTTATTTGTATGTTTAGTCTGTCTTTAAATGTTGAGGACTACGGATGGAAAATGGCTTCCAACTAAATCTGGCATATTTACACAATGTAATGTTTTAGAATAGAATAGAATAGAATAGAATAGAATAGAATAGAATAGAATAGAATAGAATGCTTTTATTGTCATTATACAT
>JAQQZY010000005.1:30693354-30704343 GCA_030068375.1 Ostorhinchus rueppellii
CCAGCAAAGGAATGATACAAGGACCAGTCGATTACATTTTGGTGAAGATCAAACACTGCCTTGGCGGAGGTCTGTGCTCTGTGAGTGCTTTTCTAGTTAGAATAAGTTTTCAGTTAGAGGGTGAGCACCTTCTATATTCCTTTAGCGATGGACTACCGTCTCCCTCCATTTTATTAATTTTTGCTGATATCTCCAGGTCCTTTCGGTTCTTCCAGTTCATTTAGGTATGTATTGGCATTTGAGTTCCTGTTATTTTTGTAAATTATTTAATTCTTAACGATCTTGGTTATATTTGTTCGATTTATTCATAAAATCTTTACACTATGTACAACACTCTTCTTAAGTATTTTCTTTTTCTATTCTACCTATATTGTATGTGCATTGTTAAGCACCTAAAAAAAAATTCCTTGTATGTGCAAACTTACTTGATAAGACCTTTCTGATTTTTAAATCATTTCATTTTCCTGGTGTCTTCTCTTATATTGGGTTTTCCTTTTCCTTTGAGCCAATTTACCTTTTTACAGTTCGGAGACTGTAACAATAACCAAAATCACTTCAGTTCTTACATCAATATCTGTGGCGCTGTACTGACAAAAACAGTGCTTTTAGTCATTCCATGTTTTCTTTTCTGTCTGTTTTAGTCACATAATACACACAGGTGTTAGGACTTGACTGCATAACCATTGTTTTTGATGACTTTTGATGGTCTAATAATTTTTTCCGTGGCTGTATTATCAGTTTTCTCATGAATTGTTTATAAAACTGTGATCCCATCTGGATAAGATAAAACAACACAGTAGAATCGAATATTTAGGAGTCATCCATTCAGACGTATTCCTGCCTGGCTAAAATAATAATATGAACTCAGGCCAATTTAAGCTTCATCAAGCAGTTCTCAATTTCTAAGTAAACTAGTGTCATTTAACAACAGCTTCTTGCAATCACAGCAACCTTCACTGTCAGCAGAATACTCTTTATCAGCATAAATATCAAATTGCAGTTCTTGTTCTAAGATTGTTTCTTGGAATTTGATGGTAAATAACTTTTTTTTAAAAAGTATTTTATGAAAAAATTGATTAAACAAAATGTTGTTGAGGTATTAAATTTATGTAATCATCTGGGGTCTTTTTTTAAATCATAATCTTGTCTGGATATTTGAGAAAAATCATCCAGCCAGAAGGTCATCAAACCCTGAAATAAACTGTGTAAACCAAAAACAATCACTGTCATGAAGCTGGTACATTTTAGGGATATGCCGTCATTATAGTTTTCAAAATCCCACAGTGACGGGATTAAAATCACAGGTCATATCTGATGCAGACTACATAAATTAGCCCCATTACTTACACCTACTAAAGATTCAGTGTGTGACATATAGTGACATACAGCAGTGAAAAAGGAGACTGCCACTAAATGAATGGCCCCACCCTCCACGCTCACCTACATTGGCAAGAAAAAACATGCATCATTGTCCTGTTAGAGCTAGTGTTTGTTCAGTCTGTTCTGGGCTTTGTATTGAAGTGAATATTAACCCATAAAGACCCAGTGCTACTTTGTCATAGTTCCCCAATGATTTTTTTCTTCTCTGTATTTAACCTTTCTTAAATGATTCCTCATGATTTATTGTAAAATCATCTCCTTTATTTTGCGTTTTTTTCAGTGAAAATCATGTATTTTCCTACATTTAATTTACTGATCAAGTTCATCAAAGCTCAGAGTAAAGTTGAGGATTATTATTTCAGAAACGATGAAAAAAAAAAGATTTTTTTGAGTAAAGATATTAACTGAACACAAAAACAATTGTTTCCATCCACTGTTATAGATCAAACTATTAATGTTAATTAATGTTGTAGAAGATGACAGTGTTTCCGTGGTAACTATGGAGCCTCTGAACGTCCAAATGGGTCATATCTGATGATCATGAATGATAACAAACTGTATTTTTACACCAATTATTTACATGTATTTATAGGACTAATGGGTCAAGATGTATTAAATAGATCAGTAGATGGTTTTGGTCACCAGTGGCTGTTTGGGTCTTTATGGGTTAAATCTGGTCTACACCCAAACCCTTGCTGTTTTTACACTGATATCAGCTGGACTCACCTCATTTTGGCACAGCTTTGCTCAGTTTAGCCACCAGTGCTGTGGGCTTCCACTGCAGCTGTACTACTCCTGCAACACTGGTCATTATAATAACACAGTGTAAGGTGTAAACTACCGTGACGTCATCAGCAGAACTGTTGCAAGTGAGGCAACAATTGATGTGGAATTTTAAACCAAGTTACAATTTCCAAAATAAGACATTATATTAACATTTTTCAGATAAGAATAAAGTTATTCAGGGTTAACCCATAAAGACCCGTTGTGACTTTTTTGCAGTTCGCACATGAATTTTTCTCTATATTTACCCTTTCTTAAGTGATTTATCACTGTTTTTTGTAATATTATCCTCTTTTTTTGCACATTTAGTCGAAATCAGGTATTTTTCTATATTAATCTACTGATTATGTAGGTGTTTATAAAATCTCAGGCTAAATTCAAAGATAATTTTATCAGAAACAGAGGAAACTGAAGATTAAGTGACTTTTTCAGAAAAATATGTCCAAACCAAGTGTCTCCATCCACTGTCATTTATCAAACTCTATTAGTTACAGCGGTGAATCAGTGTTGTAGAAGATGATGGCGTTTCCATGGTAACTACATAGCCTCTGAATGTCTACATGGTTCATAACTAATGACCATGAAAAGACGACAGACTGTTTTACACCAATTGTTTCCATGTATTGATAGGATTAGTAGATCAACAGGTATTAAAAATTGTAGACCAGTAGATGGTTTTGGACAACGATGGATGTTTGGGTCTTTATGGGTTAATATCTGTGGTTGATTCATCAAGATACAACCTTTTCCTGCTAGTTTGTGTTGTCTCACGTCGAGACATGATGACACACATATATATTAATAAAGCAATGATTCTGCACCATTCCTTGATCTGCATGATTTTAAGTCATGTTTATTATTACCCACTAGAAATAGTTTCTGATGCTTTTTTTATGGATGCCCTGCTTTCATGCAGTGGAAATGCCAAAAAGCCACGCTGATTTGAAGTGAATCAGTGGAAAAGCAGCAGCATTAGGCGATTGAAATGCACTTTAATGGCAAAAAAAAAAAAAAAAAAAGAGCTATATTTGGGCAGCACAATATGGTGGACTGAGTAAAACAGCAGTGTCCAAATCTGGTCCTCAAAGGCCAGTATCCTGCGTGTTTTAGCTCCAGTACACCTGGTTCAATTAATGAACTCATCTTCAAGATCTGCAGAAGCCTGATAATGATGTAATGGCTTCCAGGTGTGCTGGAAGAGGGAAATATCTAAAACATGCAAGATACTGGCCCTCGAGGACCGGTTTGGACACCTGTGGTGTAAACGGTGGCCACTCCCTCAATGAGTACATGATCAAACAATAATGAAAAACGCAATTCTCAGCATTATGTTCCAGTTCTCCCGTTGAATACCCCTAAATCTTACACATTGGACCCTTCATGGAAATGGAACTGAATACAGCCACTTCAATTGTAGGCCATACCATAATGAACACTTACATTGTCAGGACTTTGACATCCATAATCTCCTGTCTGAGCTCCCTGCATGCAGTAGAGTTGTATTCATAGGAGCCATCATAGTTTTCCAGATACCTGGAGGGATAAACACAGTCATCCTCTGGCTAAACCTCTATAAAACACAGGAGAATCAACAGAAAAAAAAATACTGTGGAGATAAAAATGCAATATAAAATCAGCAAGTTAGAAAGACACATTAAAAGACAATGTTATAATATTTACTTTAAATGCCTATGGTTTGACTTTATGAAATACTTAAATCAGTCTAGCATTGTGGGATGACAAATGACAGAAGTGATGCAACTGGTTTTAGACGTCAGACATAGAAGAATAACACGCTGTTTACTGGACACTTGCACCAGATTCTGTTACATCTTAGTCTAAACCAATGTGATACGATATCTGTAGACTAAAGAACTTAACTCTCATATTTTAACGTATTGTTATTATAATGAGAATTAGCATGGTTCGTATTAATATGTGTATATATTAATCTGCAGCAGAAACAGAAAACAGTCTGAGAGGGAAAGGAGTTGTTTTCGGCGCATAGTTTGTTCAAATGGTTCCATTCTTATTGATGAGGTGGATTAGATAGTGGTGTGGAGTCTGGTGGACATGAATATGAACGTCTGTGCTCCGGTGTGAGGCAGAACTACTAGATTTATTTTAGAACTGTTTATAGAAGTAAGTAAGTATTTTTGAGCTATGTGTATATGTCAAAACATAGGCTTTTTCCTGGATAACTGTCTTCTTTATATGCTGATACATTGAGCACATAAACACATACATAAATGCTCATGCGAGTAGAGGCAATGACCATTGAGACTGACATTTAATTGAGTTTCAGTAACTTCTAAAACAAAGCGAATAACAGTCACTTCACAGTAATGGTAACATTAACCAAAAGTACACAAATATAATGTCTATAGCATGATGGCGTGTCTGTGTTTTGGTGGATTTACACACTAAAATGATTTCAAATGAATCAAATTTGCAGTAAGTGTCTGTAGAGAGCTGTTTGTTGTTTATCTGTGTGATTATGCCTCATTTGTGCAGCACCACGTTGTATTTACATGCAGTTCAGATACAGTCAAATGTTTGTGTGACGGTGTGTGTTTGGATGAGCCAAGGGTGGTTAGAATGAAAGGTGAAAGGGCAGAAGAAAGAAACTACCAGCACTTTGTTTATGTTATTATAACATCAAGTAAACGGAAGGGAGTTTATATAACCCTGTGCTTATTAGCAACATTTAGAAGGAAACTCTTTAAAACTGCTCTTTAGTCTGGATTAGATTACTAATATCAAATCTAAACCCTGTTTTATCACTGATATTGATGTTTTATTAAAAAAGTGCTGCTCTAAACCAGTTTAAAGTAATTTTGTTTACCTAATAATCACTACAATCCATCCACGTTAAATACTATTCAAATTATACATATATGTATAAAAGAAAAAAAAAATCCCTCTCACTTATGTAAAAGAGTTGGTTATTTGGAGAATTGTTTAGGTTTCTTAAGATGTCACTAAAGTGCATTAGATTTATTGAATGGCTGAAATATTTGCATTAATCCACTATTGGAGACTACCACTAAATGTTGAGGTTAAACTTAGATGCAAAGACACAATGTGCTACACAAGCAGGGGGAAATAAAACACAAAATTTTACACATTTTAACCAAATTACATCCAATCATAAACAGTCTCGACTTAAAAGGTTGCTCTTTTGGTGCTGATTTCAAAATTTCTTAGCTTTTTTAGTACATATAGCAACTTGTTTTGCTTGAAAAAGAAACATTAATACTGTTTTTTGTAGAACATGTATAACACATGGGGATTCAGTTTTGGTTTCAGCTGGAATGAATGATTTTTTTTTTCAGAATGAATGGAGTGTTGTGTTTTGAAAATAAAAATGGAAAAATAATACAACACATTACCTGTGGCTGTAAAGAGTTATGAGGTGAGTTTAAAATAATGAGTTAAAAAAAAAAACAGAACACAACAAGCAGTTTACAATGGAGGGATGCATTAAAGGAACACGATGCTGGGATGAAGTCGTACAAATAAGGAACAATGAAACTGGTTGTCTACATCCACCTGATGATGCAGTGTATTTCTGAGGGTTTACTGAGAGGAGCATCGGCCTTAACGTAAATCTAACATTTGATATGGGTGTGCTCTTGATTCTTGTTTAGCTAAGATGATGAAACCTTTGCAAGTGTTCTCTGTTCACTTCTAAACAACGACAAAAAAGAAGGACATTACTTGATGACATGTTTTTTTTTTTTTCCATGTCTTTGGTATCTACACTTAACCATAACAACCAATCCAGGGTGAGGAGAGTAATCAGCATTTTTACCAGTTACTGCAGCTAGGATTTGCTTTAGGGGGGGAGAGGGGAATCTGGCACGTTTCCTGTCTTCTTATAGCAAGGAAAGTAAGGTGTAAAAAGGGGTAAACTCCAGGTCGCAGAGAGAGACAATGCAGATGTGAGAAGGGGAGATAGGGGAAGCAGAGAGAAGTGTCCACACTATGTACATGGCATACACACAGAGCTGTGCAGAACACATGAGACACAGGTTGAGGAGAACAAGGCATTTGGAGATGGGTGCTGGATGGGACACAGAGGTACAAAGAGAAGCCAGTACATCAACAGGAGACCGTGGTTCAACCAGCTTCTGAAGGGGAGGTGTGTGTGGGGAGGGGGGGAGGGGGGGATGGGGGTTTAGGGAGCTGGGGATCGAGGTGGACGGGATCAGACAACATGCAAGAGCAAAATCTGAAGTGCAACCACCACTGAAAAAATATGAGAGTTTATACCTTTCAGACTAATGAAAAAGAAAGAGGCATTCTTGGGTTTCTGTGAAAGTACTAAAAATGCCTTCAGACAGGCCTACCTTTTTTTTTTCTTCTTAATATCGGCTAGGCAGGGTGTGACTATTACGGAGATCTGTGAATCTGGCTGAAAATTCTGACGGAAACATCTGTCAACATGCAGACAGGTTAAGTTAGAGTTAAATGTGTGATGTAGTCCTGTGACACCACCACCCCTTCCTAGACTTCCTAAACCTGCAGACTTCAGACATTAAAAAAAAAAAAAAAAAAAAGGAAAAGGAAAAAAATGTTGTCTACAGCATCTGAGGAGACTGGTGGGCGATATTCTGCAGCCCAGTCCACACATGCAGGGCTGGGTCGTCACTATGAAGGCTCTTATGTTTTCTTTCACTCTAACTCTTTCTCTCTCTCTCTCTCTCTCTCTCTCTCTCTCTCTCTCTCTTTCTCTCTCGTTCTCTCACACTCTCTTTTCTCAGAGGTGTTTGTGCAGTTAGTCACGATGGAAAGGTACCTTTTCCTTCCATTTCTGGCCGGCTTCAGAGATCCGTCATCCGAGAAATTAACGGGACCCGTCCAATTTCCTGTCTCGTCCCCTTTGAGTCGGCTAAACTGTTGCGCACTAGTAAGAAAATGAGTCAGTTTATTTGCGATTTATTGCTCTTTAGTGTGCAAATGTCAAACAGAGACAACCAAGCCCATGTGCTCACTCACAAAGCTCAACATCGCTCAACACACAAGCACATACACATACTGTATACATTAAGGAGGGAGAGGGGGGTGGGCTTTTCAGCTCAAGAAAAACAGTCCAAAGGGAGACACGAAACATGATTAGAATGGGTTTTTGGTTAATGACACCATGGTTTTGCTAATTAATTTATGCTCTGCTGGGCTGTTGCCACTATGCTCAGTGTGATACAGACATTCACACGCCGCAATATTGGCCTGCAAGGAGTGTTAGGCTTGTAATTCAATATATTAATGTCGAAGTGATTTAAATGAGGTAAGAGTCTGTGCCAGTGTGGCTGTGAAAGTCAGAGTACTTTAGGAGAAGGGATGCCAACAGGTTTGCCAACGGGGCATTAATATGAAATAGCTGAAGGATTTAAACCACATTTCAGCGAGTTAGAGGAAACTGTTAAGAGACCTGAAGAGGTGAAGATGTAGAGATGGATATTTAATGCATTTGGAGGTTCTATTTTTGGGTATACCAGTGACTTTAATGTGGATTTAACCCTTAAAGACCCAGTGTTACTTCTGTGGCAGTTCCTAAATGAATTTTTCTCACCATTGTTATGTGTCTGTAGTCGCTTTTCCATTGACCATCAAATATTGCAAATATAAGGCTAAAGACGTTCATTTTGTCTTCTATTACTGTAATTATATTTGTCTTTTTTCATTTGTTCAGACAAGGTATAGTTTTAAGATGCTACCTGCTTGACAGTTTCGACTGTGACTCCAGTCTTCTTCGGTTTTCTTCAGCTCAACGGGCTCTGATTGGTCTGTCGAGCCGACCAGCTGATAAATGACACATCAGCAGCATGTCAGATAACGCTTCTAAAGAAGACTAGAGTCACAGTCGAAACTGTCAAGCAGGTAACATCTTAAAACTATATCTTGTCTGAACAAATGAAAAAAGCAAAATATAATTATCGTAAATATAACTTGCACATAAAATGTACTTAATGGAAAAATCATAATTTTGCCAAAACTGTTGTTTTTCAATTAGAAGTTTTTGCGCTGGCAAGAGGTGGTTTTTTGGGTGTTGTAAAATTTGTATATTATGCAAAACTGCAATGGAAAGATCTTTTTTTCACAAGTGGTGTCACGTGAATTAAAAAAAAACAGATGTGGACGGACGTTACAACAAGAGAAGAAGAGTTTTTAAAGAAACATGGTGCGGTATGTGTGGACACACCAGGAAACTGAATCATTTTTTTCATTTAGTACGGAATAGAGGGATAATATATAATAACAATGAATATATGTATAAATCAACACCATATTCACGTTCATCATCATGTTTATGGAATGACTTCTCATGATAACAAATAAACAAATCATTGCATTTGTGATTTAATGGAAAAACCAACATTATGCACTTCTGTTTTTTAGTAAATATCAGTAAAGTTTTGCACATAAGCCTAATGGAAAAGCAACTTCTCTTTTATCGTCTGCCTGTTTGTGAATCTGTCCAGTCTTCCAGAGCTCTGTGCTGATGGGCAGTTACCTGAGTGATTATGCACACCTGCATGGGGTTGTGGGTTGCGCCGATGTAAATGACTCGTTTCCCGCCCCCCTCTCTCTTCCTCAGCTCACTGGCACCAGATCACAGCTTTTGCAGTTTGTTTTTCCTCATTGTTTTCTTTTTCATTGTTATTCTTATTCTTCTTATTATTATTCAATCTGGTGTCGTGTTCCTCATTGCGCTGCGACTCTGAGCCTGTCGTAACACAATTTAACCTTTCATAAGTGATTTATCACATTTATTAAAAAATTATCATCTGTATTTTGTATTTTTTCATTGGAAAGCATGAATTTTCCAATGTTCAATTTATTGATCGTGTAGATGTTCATTAAAGCTCAGATAAAAGTTGAGGGTTATTATATCAGCATTAAAAACAAGAACAAGCAGATTCCACAACAGTTTTTATACAAATGCCATTTGTGTACCGAACTCAGTACACAAATCATTTTTAATCTTAATCTGGCAGATTTTTACAAATGTTTTTATAGTTTGTTGGCTTTAGATGGTGCGTGTTGTTTTTGTTTTTTTAATATTATTTATTATTTATTGTGAAATGCACTTTAAGGACTGCACTTTCAATTTCATTGTTCTGCATTGGACAATGACAATAAAAACATTCTATTCAAGAAATAATGACTTTTACTGCAAAATCTATCATTAACTGAACATGAACCAATTGTCTCCATCCACTGTCATTGATCAAATTCCGTGGGTTTTACTGGTGAATCAATGTTGTAGAAGATGACAGTGTTTTCATGTTCACTACGGAGCCTCTAAACATCCAAAGGGCTCATATCTCATAACTATGAAAAGATTACAAGTTGTATTTTACATCAATTATGCACATGCTTTGATAGGAGTAGTGGATCAACAGGTATTAAATGGTTTAGATCAGCAGATGCTTTTGGTTGCCAGCAGCTGTTTGGGTCTTTATGGGTTAAAAGCTAAATTTACAAAAGAAATGTCTTGAGTTTTCAGAGACGTACTGCAGAAAACTCTAGATATCTCTGCCTACGCTCCACTGATTTTAAACATACCGTCCCTTGTAGATTCCTCTTTTTTTGGGAGTGCTATCACAGGAGTGCCCCATGAATGAATAATAGACTGCACACTCAAGACGATGGTGAATTTAACCAGAGCGAACCATTTGATGCTCAGGGTTGTCAGAAATGCATTCTGCTGAAACGTGGTGGACCTTCTGCACTTGATGGAAATTATAAAAGCTGTCCAATTAGAATGAGCAACAGCTTAAGCACTGTGGCACCACTTAAATGTTTTTCAAAACTCGATGTCTGGTTACAGAGGTTTGTGGGATCAAAAGACATCCCACATTGCATAATTCTACATGAGTGGGTGTAAAACCTTTCCCATTATCTTCTGGAATTTATTATGCAAGTATTCTTATGTGAGTCATTTCTAAGTGGTGAGTAGGTGTTAAATGCATTCGACTGATCGTAAAGAGCCTTTATGCAACAGTACATTCATCACCAAGAGCTAATGTCAGTATCAATCTGCAGGCACCTATTGACTTCCATGAGAGTCACTTCTGCATTTCTACATCTACATTGCTCTAAAAACTAAAGTCAGAATGAATTTTGCACCTGGAATAAGCAAACCAAAAGCACTTGTGATATTTGTTTGGTTCTTTTTTGCCTCAGTGCTTCAAATTCAATGTCAAGAACCCATATGTCTCCCAATGACTCACTTATAAAAGTTGTTCTGTCTGTAGCCTATGAATATGATGTCAGACTAACATCAACGTTGTTCTAAAGCACTTAACCCAGAAAGACCCAGCGCTGCTATTGTGGTAGCTCCCAAGTCTATTTTATGCACTATTTAATCTTTCTTAAATGATCTTTCATGATTTATTATAACATTATCTTTTATATTTTACATTTTTTCAGTAAAAATCAAGTATTTTTCTATAATAATTTACTAATCATGTAGATGTTCATTAAAGCTCAGATTAAAATGGAGGGTTATTATACCACTAACAGAGAAAACTGATAAAAATCAGATTTTTGTACCCAACAAAATATATCATTATAATATGATACAGTGCTTAACAAATGTATGGATATGGTTTATGGTTATGGCTCTGAGGCCCAATTTCAGGTCATTTGTATTATAACGGGTAGATTATTCTTATTTTATTGCATCAACGTGTATATCATTTTTATCATGTAAAATATTACAAATAGCCATTATTGTAAAAATAATAATAATAATAATAATAATAATAATAATAATAATAATAATAATAATAATAATAATAATAATAATAAATTAAA
>JAQQZY010000005.1:30710842-30723002 GCA_030068375.1 Ostorhinchus rueppellii
AATAATAATAATAATAATAATAATAATAATAATAATAATAATAATAATAATAATAATAATAATAATAATAATATATATTCAGAACAACACTCAGGAAAATGAATATTTGATTTCATTTAAATGATTACATTTTTAGAGTTTAATTCCTTAAAATCAGCATAAATCTGTTAGTTGTGAAAACAATTCAATTTAATCAGTTAAAATGTATGAATATAGTTTAAATATTAAATATGATGAGCTCTGGATCAACCAAGATTCATTTAGTTAAAATGTATGAGATTGGTTTACATCTGGTTTACATAATGATTTCAATACACTTATGCTGGGATATTTGCTGCATTGCATTGTGGGTACTTGACATTTTACTCATTGTGTTCTGTTTTATGTGCAGGGGTCCAGGGGGCTTTGTGTTAATGTTTATTGAGGTTAATGTGTGTTTTAAAACCTTTATTGGCCTTATTATGTTTATTTTTACCTCCACCAAGGAGGTTATGTTTTTGCCGGCGTTTGTCTGTTTGTTTGTCTGTTTGACTTTTAGCAAGATAACTCAAAAAGTCATGGATGGATTTTCATGAAATTTTCACAGATTGTCAGAAATGGGGTATCCTGCAGATGATTAGATTTTGGTGGTGATCTGTACATTCAGTGCCATCTCGTGGATGAAAGTACAAACACTGCCTTGGCGGAGGTCTGCGCTTTCCGAGTGCTTCTCTAGTTTATTAATGTGACACCATTAGTCAAACCTGTAGGCTCAACAAAACCAGACCTGTTTGTCATCTATAAGTCATGAACCTCTGACTGTGTTTTCATTATTGAAAAATTATGAGAAATGAGGAACTATTGTCGTAGAACCCTGACCTCTAAAAAGAAATCTTTATCATCCACTGTTACTAGATTTAGCAAGAATACAATGATATCATAATATATGATCATGTCTGTTCTCAGTGTCTGTAACACAATACAAACGGAATTTAGAACAACATTTAACACAAGCATTTGAACACTGAAGTATCCAATATTTAGCATGACTTTCCTCTGCACAGATAATATGAAATCGACTGAGCTAATCTTCCAGTGTTGTACGCCCGGTTTCAACACATGTCCAGTGTTTCCTACTGTTTGTGCTACTTTTTGTCATGGGAACAGATCGCACTAAACACCGTTTCCTGTAGAAGATATGTCATTTATATTTTTGTGAGTTTTTAATGCTGATCAAAATATTTTCCTCTATTTTCTTGATGTGTTTAAACAAAGACAAACAAAGACACTGAGACATATGTTCATTCCAACTGTGAAAAAACAACAGAGCTAATATGGAGAGACATTTGTTTCTTTATTCATCAATCAAAAAGCATAAATTTGCAATTAAAAGGAATAGATTTGCAACCAAAAAAAGAAATTTGAGAGTAAAAAACAATTAGCGGCAATCCCAGTACCTTCCAGCAAACATAACACATGGAAGAAGTGGTTTTAACGCGGAAGCTGGAGCGGCACTGGAGCCAGGTCAAACCCGCCAATAGAAACTCTTCTCTCATCCATCGGCGTAGGCCCCGCCCATCAAGTGCAGTTAAAGCAAAGGAAGCAAGCAAAACTTTTGAAGTTGCAAACAAAGAGGAGGGATTTTCAAGCCAACTTTTGACGTCTTAAGCAAAAGTTTTTTTTACTATACTTAAACTACTTATAAGCAAAATGATCTCTTTTTCGATTGCTTTTTGCTCTCAGATCTCTTTTTTGGTTGCAAATCTATTCTTTTTAATTGCAAATGTATTCTTTTTGATTGACGGATAAAGAAACAAATTTCTTTCCATAAGCTAAGGGTTACTTAAGTCTTCTGCACAGTACAAAATTCACACACAGACACTACAAGATGACAAATAACATGGGTTTAAGAAGGCAACTGAAGCATACAACACACAACTTATCTTATTTCTCTGAAGTTTATTAGTTTATTACTAATTCTAAAGCCATGAAACATCATTGTGAGTTGTATTCCAGAGTGGGTTGGCCTTGCCTGTCCACTAGGAGGCTGGGACACTGGTACACCTTTATTTACAAGGCCATACTTGGACTACTGCCTTCCTGTACCTGTAGTTTAAAAACAAGACGAAGTGTTGATTCTTATTGTCTACGATCAAATGAGCATTTGTGCCATTCACCCGTACAGAGCTGCAGGTCAAAGGGCATTTGTCTACTCTTTCTCACGCATGGAATATTTTGCTAAAAGACTGGAAACTGACTGAAGGCTTTTAAATCCAAACTCAGTGCTACAGACTAACTCAATGACTTTTACTTGTTTTTCATAGTTTGTCTTGTCCTGTTAATTACTGTATGTTGTAGACACAGTGCCAACCATGGGTAAACTGGCAGAACAGCGCTCCCTGTCCAGGGCAACAATTATTAGCAGACACTTCACACCCCTTTAATAAACTGTTTTCCCTCCAGCCTCCAGAAAGATGCTACCGGAGCCTGAGGTGCAAAACGACCAGATTTATGAACAGTTTTTATCCAACTGCCATAAGACTACTAAATATAAACTGAGAGGAGAAGTGCAATATAGAACGTGCAATAGTGACTCCCCCATAAGTGCAATATTCTGTTGAAGTTTTATTTGCAGTTTTTATTTTACACATGGGTTGTTTTTAGTCTGTGCTTTTAAAATCTATTCTGTGTTTTTATTTCATTCTGTGCATTTGACATCTTGTTCTGTGACAGTATCTGTGATGCTTTTACTGAATGACAATAAATCTGAGTCTGAACTGTGTGTTGTATTTCATGCTGCTTCTTGGCCAGGACTCCCTTGGAAAAGAGGTTTTTAATCTCAATGGGATTTTTTTCTGTTGAAATAAAGGTTAAATAAAAATATAATAATAATATATCCATCCATCTATCTGAACCTGTTTTATCCTCACTAGTCACCTATGGGCAATTTAGACTACTCAATTAACCTATCAGTGCATGTCTTTGGATGGTGGGAAGAAGCCAGAGTACCCGGAGAAAACCCACGCAGACACAGAGAGAACATGCAAACTCCACACAGAAGGGTCCCACCACTGACTGGGGTTGGAATCAAACCTAGGACCTTCTTGCTATGAGTGCTATCCACTGCACCACCCATGGGTCCATAGTAATATATAATATTATATTATAGAATATAATATTATATAATAAAATAATATTTTTTAAAAATTTAAAAATTCAAAGTGGAAAAAAATACAATTGCTCTAGATGTGCCATGTGTTCCAGGGAGGATATGATGTTTGTGTAGAGTTCTCCTCTTATGTGGACCTGTTTAACCACAGTGTACAGTCTAGTTTCTGATCAGTTTACATCATGACTTCCAGAGTTTTACAGAGACCACACTGGTGACTAGCTGAAAAAAATCCTTGAGTTTTCCAGGACATTTTATTTCCTCCAGCAGACCGTAAATTACAGTTACAACACACATTAAAAACCAGGCCACAGCTCTGCAGGGCAGACCATACATGCTTTGGACGGTGGTAGTCGATGTTCTTGAGTCTCATCAGAATTGCAGTGCTTAATGGGACAAATCTTTGTTGTTACAAAACAGTTAAACTATTGCTATAAAAGACAGTCTATTCACTGATGTTTTACTTTATAATATGGTTAGAATTTCAGTTTACTCTGTAATTTAGGTTTTTATATATTATGGGGCCAACACAAGTAATCACTAAATGTATTACAGATTTATATTCTACTTTTATGATCCAATCTCTATTTAAATTCTTAAACTGAACACAGAGGCTCATAATACCATCATAAAAATGTACTTCTGGCTGTTAAAGATGTAGTGAACTTGGAATATTTCTGAATGATTGCAGTAAAATTGTTCAGTTAAATTTTATATTTTACACAAATGATTTCACAAAAGCCCAGAAATACTGAGACTAGGGCACGTCTCTAGACCCTGAATAACTAAATGATAACTCCCCATTCACCTTTCAATTTTAAAAGAAGTGGATAAAAAAAAACTGAGAGCCAGGGTCCTTCTTTTAGGGCAGAGACATAAACAGTAGAAGTTGTACACAGTACAGAAAATACATATGAAAAACCAAAGCGTGACAGAAAAAAAAAATATATATTTTTTTTTAATGAGAAATGAATTTCTCTGACTTTTATGATTTAATAGATTTCTTTTGTTTTTCTGGTTCCCTGTTGAAGTGCTTTACATTTATGGCCATGGTAGGCCTTTCCCAGCTGCAGACCAGACTGGAGCCTGTTCTGCTCTTTGAGATGTTCTGGGTCAGCCTTAGGGTTCATGTCCAATTACCAAGGAACATCTATTCTGCTCTGAACCAGTGAAGCTTAGCACTGAAGAAGCTAAATTTGTCTGCTCATGTGGAGAGACCCTGCACTCACACAAGACGCAAGTGATTAATGAATCGTCCCATGTGTATGTCTGCACAGCTGGAGGATCTCCCATGATGCACTGGGGTCCACTCTCCTCCTTTTCACACTCACAGATACTACTGTTGTATGTCATTCCTGTGTGCCTTCCTTCTCCTGTGGTCTGTTTTTTTCTCTACGGAGTTTATTTT
Organism: Ostorhinchus rueppellii; assembly: GCA_030068375.1. NCBI lineage: Eukaryota > Metazoa > Chordata > Actinopteri > Kurtiformes > Apogonidae > Ostorhinchus > Ostorhinchus rueppellii. The sequence continues at coordinate 30,715,399 of JAQQZY010000005.1, forward strand.
GTGAATATTTCAAATAATCCCTCCATTTGTTTACTGTTAGATATCATTAAAGGTTACTCACTGTATCCTCAGTAATACGTACACATGTAAAAATGGAAAAATTGGTGGACTCAACATTTTAACCTGTTTTGGACTCTAGAAACATACTGTAAGAGACATGAGTGTGTATGAAGGAACAAATCAGTCAGAACAGCTACAATGTCTTTCTCATACCTTTTTAGTCAGCTCCAACGCACAGTACAGTCCAAGTCAACTCTCCCAGGTGGAAACTCTCATAACAGAATAGCAATTTAAATTAAACATAAAATAATAAATAAATAAAATCAACTTAACTTACTGTAAACTTATACATGTAAACATCATACAGCAATTAAGGACATACTGTATAACATCGTTATAAACATGTCTTTAGTATTATTGTGCTTATGTTTACCCCAGAATATTTGCTTATTATTAGTATGTCCCATTTTCGCTCTTATAAAACTGTATGTGAATGCACCTGCCAATTCTCTTCACCTATTGGACAGTGTTATCACTGGGCTCTGAGATTTATTATAAACTGTGCTTCTCTCATTCATCACTGTGTTTTTACAGATAAGTAAACTGGTCATTGCCATGTGCTCGTTGGCTCAGTCACTGGTATATTTTCATTTACAAAGCAATTTAGCGGAGACTTCATTCTTGTTTATATTCAATGTTAACCTAGAATCATGGCAGTTACAATCTCCACTCAATGAACACTTTGAAACTGTTTTTTCCAAAGATAAGGACTGAATTAAGAAAGAAATCTTTTAGGTTTTCAGCTCCCTGATGCCTGGAAAAAGTTTCAGTCTGAGCTCCATCTACAATCACTGGTTCCTTTGACTGATTTTAAAAGGAGTGTTAAAACTCTGGAATCAAGGTTGTTGGTCGGTAAATGTTTCGACAGATTGTATGTATTTTTTTCCTATGTTTCCAACTGATTTTATTCTTGTAAAAGTGTTATTTTGTGACTGTAACACTGCTATCTTGGCCAGGTCCCCCTTTAAAAATAATTTCCCATCTCAACAGGACCAACCTGGTAAAATAAAGGTTAAATTAAATAAAAACATAAATATAAAATTGGATAAATAACTTTCTGGTAGAGTGGCATGGTTTCAAATAAATCCCATTCACTTTCTGCAGCTTGGTCCATACTGGTGTTCACAAATGGTCACCTACTTTAACATAGATATACAGATAGTGTTGACATTATAATAATTATTGGACACTTTTCAAGACACTCAACTTACTTTCTATTACAACTATTATGTATTCACTGGTGGTGGTCAGTTACATCTTACCAAATGCCACTTAAATAGGACACAGTAAATTTGGAACCACCAATCCTCTATTAGCAAGTAAATTATCACTGGAAATTATGAGATCTGTCACAATTTCTACATACAAGATGTTCTGTCCTCAAGTGTGTATTCGTTTGATAAGTGATTTTGTTTATTTGTTTATTTTTTGTTTTCCCATTGTTTTAAAAAAAACAAAGGAAAAACGGAATAGAAAACAACACAAACGCACAGATTCGAAGGACACTCACGCATTATTTACTAATTTCAGCGTCTAACCATTTCGACAGTTGATAAACACGCTACATGAGTGGGGACTCATTTTTACGTGACACCGGAAAAAGCACGGATGTAATTTGATGCAACGCATGACCTTTTTCCGGCCTCTTTTCCCCTAGCCACCGGACGAAAATGGTAAGCACAACCACTGGGAGACTGAAATCTTTTAACATCTGTTTATTGTGTTGGTTATCTGACATGATCTATATATATTTCAGTGGCGATTATCAATCCCTACAGTTTGGTTAACGCATTTTTGAGATAAAGCTTAAATTGGGCATAATTTACCCAATTTTGATGGCTCCATCCAGCGTTTATTTGCCCTGTGTGTAGCCGCGGCTCATTGAGGGAAAACGTACTGAATATACTGAGAGGAGTCCGGATAACGCTTAAATTGTTCTGCGTATGAGTTATTAAAGGCCAGACTAGCGTTTATTTAAATTTTTCGGCAGCTTTGAGTATCAATGGTATAAATGCTAATATTAGCTTGCATTGCTATAGTCGTTAGCCTAGCCAGTCAGCTCTTTCGTGTAGCAGTATGTCTGCTTCCTCTGGTTACGTGAAATAACTGCACAAATATTGGTTACAGTTATAATGCGTTTTTACGTACAGTGAGAATTACAGCAAGTATTGGTGTTGTATACTGCAAGTTTGCTAACGCTGAGCTGGTAACGCCTCGTACTCATGTTGTTGCTTCCTCAGTCTTGTCAGTGATGTTTTAAAACACAAATGTCTGAACAAATGACTTTTCTGTGATTCTACTCTTTCCACTGAGACAAGACTGCGCTGTCACAACTCTGTCACTGTTGTCTGAGATTGTAGAGATGCTTCTTACACTTCATATTTATTATTCATAGACGAAGGGAACATCATCTTTCGGTAAGCGCCGGAACAAGACGCACACTCTGTGCCGTCGATGTGGGTCCAAAGCCTACCACCTGCAGAAGTCCACCTGCGGAAAGTGTGGCTACCCAGAGAAGCGCAAGAGAAAGTGTAAGTATCCTGACGCCATCCGCTTAATATGTGTTCTTTGAATGCATCTAGAACAGCTCTAGTAAAAGGCACATACTAAGTTGTGAGCATCTTTGAGGCATCTCTAACCCTGACATTACACTAAACTAGATGTCATTGGTTGCGTATATGCAAATTTAATTCTGTTCACACGTGTATATAATTTTGATAAGAATTCAAGATGACTACATGTGCTTGTTGACAGAATAGATGGGAAATCCTGCCTCTGAGTTTCTTACCAATGATCACGTCTTTTAGTATTCGCCTTAGTAAAGAGGACAGATGTGTGGTGGCTTGTGTGGGGTTTTTGTGTACGCTTGTCCATTTAACTTGAAAGTAAGTGAAGTTGTGCCTGACTTTTCTACTTGTAATTGTTGCATGGAGATGTTGTGATTGAATGAAACATCTTGCCATAATGGGATATCCCTGCCCATGACACAATATATTACATCTGCTGTTTGTTTATATTGTGTCAGCTTTGAAATTGTGTGCAGGTTTATGAAGGCCAGGGTGCCCTGATGTTTACAGTTGTTTGTTTTGTAGATAACTGGAGCGCTAAGGCCAAGAGGAGGAACACCACTGGAACTGGCCGTCTGAGACACCTGAAGGTCGTCTACCGCAGATTCAGGTATGATTTTCAGATATAATCCTGGCTGGGATGCTTGGGTCAAATCTCTTTAGCACGTTTTGTTAATTGTTCAAGGTAAACCAGGCTCTCTATTACAAAAGAAAACTTTTAGGAAAAAAAGTGTTAAAATTAAACTGAACAGGATTGGATCCAATAATGAGTTATTGGTGTTTTCTTTTCCTTTAGGAGATTTTACTAATGTATGCAATTATGAAACGTTTGTGCTGCCAGATAGGTAGTGAAACTAAGAGACTCATGTTTTATTCACACTGTATTTAGTGTGAGTATTCCTTAGTATTATTCCTTATTCCTTTAGTATTCCTTAGTTGACTGGCGCTCAGTTACATCTCATCACATTTGTGTTCTTCTGTAATGTCAATGTAGAAATACCACAATGGTTTATACCACTTATGTACCTTGGTCCAATATTTACAGTGATAGGCCTTGTACATTTAACTCTGGTCATAGCAATAACTAACAAAAAATAAACAAATATATAAGAATTAAACAGAAGAGACAATATTATTAATTGCAATCATTTGACAGTAAATCATCAGCTTAGCTCGGCAGGTCGAGTGATTGTAGGAGTTGGTGTTAACCTTTCAGCATAAAGTTTGTGTTTTGTGGAAGAAATGTGATGCAACTGCAAACAACAAGAGTTTAAACAAATGTTTAGACACAATAAGATGAATTTCATCACCAAATGGGTATGAGAACTAAGTGGAAATTCCTCCAGTGCTTTTTAGTGGGAGACTATAAACATGAAGCTGTAAACTAAACATGTGGTTCCATGGTTTAACCACAAGGCAGCAGTGTGTGCCAAGAAGTGGATGTAGCCTCGTTAATTCATTGCAGGATGGAAGTCAGTGTCATGGAACAACCGGAACCCGAGTTGTTAATAATAATAATAATAATAATAATGACAACAACTTCTATAGCACCTGTAAAAACTGGGTTTACAAAGTGCTTTACATACAAGTGAAAGGGCACAACAGCAGGATGCAAAGTGTAAACAAAGATAGAAAACACAATCAAGGAAAACATCTTGTATAAATGAAGTTAAAACAGGTTAAGAAAAAAAAATTCATCATCCCGAGGTAATGGTGTTAAATGTTTTCAAAAAGTCAAATTATAGATATTGATTTTAAAATGTATCTTAGGCCTTTATTAATACTTAACAGGGGTTATCTCTGTACTTGTACATGCTGCTTTACCAGTGATGGTGAAAATAAATGTCTGAACAAATGAACTCTGTGATATCAGTATTTACTCTGAGGTAAACAGCATTGTAAAATGGGATTACTCTTGGTTTCTTATAAACAGTGTAGGCAAATGGACACAATGTCCTGTTTGTAATGAGTGAATTTCTACTGTTAACTTGATCACACTGCTGTCGGATGTCATATTCCTCAGTATTTGTGCCAGGTTGCAAAACACACACTCTGCTCCTTGTATTAATTTGAGTAAATCATTGATATATTTTTGTAAAATTTATACCTTATGACTTCTGTCAGCAAATGGACACTGTAGTATCCATAGAAATATCTTGTATTGGAATAAACATCTGATCATTGTGTTTTCCCAGTATTTATTTCTGTGTCTCTAACCTAATCAGTGCACAAACCTAATTTTTCATTTTTTAATTTCCAGGAACGGTTTCAGGGAAGGCACCACCCCTAAACCCAGACGTGCTGCAGTGGCCGCCTCCAGCTCATCCTAAAAGACACATTTTTGTTTAAATAAATGTGATGTTGAAGAAAAGTTTGAGTCTTGTCTAAATCTTTCAGCCCTTTTTTGTCAGGCTTGTCTTGGTTTTAAATGCTGAGGTTGTTTGACTTTACACAGGCTGAGCTCATAAATGTTGCATATGCATATGTTGCAATATGTAAAATTCACAATGAGCTCAGTGAGACAAAACCTTCAATATATATACACATCTGAAATAAAATGTTTCTAGTAACCTGATGTGCTGTAGTTAAGTGTATTATTCTGAATCATTAGTGCTGGGACACCTGTACAGAACTGTACGAGGAACTGAAAGATGTGGTCTGGGTGTTTTTGTGCCGTTTCACACCCGGATTCACGTTAAAGCTGGTTAAGTCAGTAATTTGATGATATAGAACCACAAGACTGATATATATTTGGTCCTGAACAGCAGGAATCTTATTTTCTTCAACTTTCTAATTTATATTAATTGCCCACAGTTGAGTCTAACACTTCAGCTTGGAATGGAATACATGTTTTAAAGTGTAGTACCTTGTAAATGTTGAAGTAGGGGAACTCGTACTTGTAAATGAGTATTTCTTTATTTCAGTTATGTACAAAAAAACACAGAACATACAATTAACACAATTTGTATCTGAAAAAGGCAGAAGCTGAAGCCCAAAGCTTATTTCTGCTCCTGCTCACATCCTTACTCCAACTCCATATCTGAAGTTGCAGAAAAATAAAACATTAGCAAAAATTAATCTTCAATCCCTTTTATAAGTTACTTAGAAGTCATTGTATTTTCATACCACTTGAAAATTTCACAACTGAAAAGATTTCTGAAAGACCAACAACGAGCTACGCAACTTCAATGCGTCTCTTATCTGAGCTGTTTGCTTCATAGAATGACATCTACATATCACACCTAAATTTGGTTTGGAGACTTGTAAATATTTTGGAGTTAAATGTGAGAAACTTTTGACACCCGGTTGCATGCATGAAGCTGCGTAAAAATTAATGATTGCCATATTATTGTTCTTAAAACTTCAGCTTTTTAGAAGACAAACTAGTTCTATAAACAGTCTTATGTTCTTTAAAGGACCAAAATCTTGGAGCTGATTTCAAAGCAGCCATAAATCCTCTTGTACTGCAGCCTACTCCAGACGGTAAAAATGACAAGAAAAATCGTAACCTGCAGCTTTAATGGTAGAGCAGCTTTTCCTCAAACAACAAAACAAGTCTAAATATTTAGCCAGGACCAAACAGTGCTGACGCTTCTCAGATGAAGACCGGTTAGAAGTCTGTTTACAAATCAGTCAAAACTGAATTTTATGGTTGCAGCTGGACAGAGCGTGTGAGAAAAATGTGAAATGTGAAACGCAACAACGAAGGAAACCTCCAGTCTAAGGTGGAGTTATTTGGGTGTATGTTTTTCACTTATACTTGACCCATAAAACCCAAACAGCCACTGGCAATGCAAAACCGTCTACTAATGGAAAATATTTAATAACTTCTGAACCACTAAATCTATTGATATGTTGAAACAAATTAATGTAAAATCCAATTTGTCATCTTTTCATGGTCATCAGATATGACCCATTTGGACATTCAGAGGCTCCATAGTTACCATGGAAACACTGTCATCTTCTACAATATTGATAAAAACCCATAGAGCTTGATAAATAACAGTGGACGGAGATACTTATTTTTATGCTGAGTTATTGATATATTTGCTGAAAAAGTCACTTTTTCTTCCGTTTTTGCCATTTCTGATTTAATAATCCTCAAATTTAACCAGAATTTTTATGAATATCTTGATGATCAGTGACTTGAATATTGGAAAATACCTGATTTTCACAACAAAACCCCCACAAAATACAGAGGATAATATTGTAATAAATGGTAAGAATCACCAAAAAATGATTAAATAGACATAAAAGTTCATTTGGGAGCTGCCTCAGATGTCACACTGGGTCTTAATGGGTTAAAAGCTGCATTTACAAGGAAGACCCCAGATTACAAAAATAACCCAGTAATATTCCTACATGCTTCAGGGAGTTGTGGTTTATTTACTGTAGACCATCCGGTTACAGACTCCGTTATCTTCTTATCCACCACCTCATAAAACATAAAACAGCTACAAGATTAGACATAATGGCCACAGACGACAAACCACACCTTTAGAAATAAAATGAGCAGATTGTTCCCTGAAGGGTTTTTAAAGCTGTGTTTTCTCAACTCTGACTAAACCTGTTTAGTTCTTTCATAAACAAGCTACTTAACAGTCCTCAGATGAACTACGACAAAACAAAAAAGACCCACTTTTTTTCCTGTGGGATTTCACGCAGAGCAGCTTGGTTACATCCTCTGACATTAATTTACTAATATTTCATGTATTCATTAATTATCCTATAATTAACCCACCTGTTTTAGCTGTATTTGAATAGAGTTATTATTCAGAAGTTTAGATCTGCACTGTTTCTTTTAAGCTTAAAGTTTTTGGGGTTTTTTTGGGTTTTTTTTTTTTAAATCAGGGCTGCCCAACCCTGGTCCTCCAGAGCCACTATCCTGCCTACATGTTTCAGATGTTTCCATTTTCCAGCACACCTGACGGTTGTTATCAGGCTTCTGCAGAGCTTGATGATAGGCTCATCATTTGA
>JAQQZY010000005.1:30763665-30777108 GCA_030068375.1 Ostorhinchus rueppellii
GTAGCTGGGATAGGCTCCATGCGACTCCCGTGACCCTAGTGAGGATAAAGCGGGTATAGAAGATGAATGAATGAATGTAATTATTACTTATATTTTATAGTTTCATTTTAAAAAATTTCTAACATAGTGTCAGTTGTCGTCCTGTATATTGTCCATTTTTTCCATGGATTTTCACATGTTGCTTGCTGTAGTCTTATGATATACAAATGTAAGTTTCTCCATATTGTGAATTTCTTCCACAGTGTCTCTCCAGTGATTTAGAGTAGGGGGTCCTCTTTGCACCATTTTTGTGCGATGAATTTTTTAGATGCTACCAAGAGGATTTTAATCAAATATTGAATTTTCCAATTTTCCAATTTAATCGACTGATTAGATAAATGTTCATAAAATCTCAGATTCAAGTTGAGGGTTTGTCACATCTGCAGCCAGACGTTTTGTGTTTTATGTCTTGTCTTGTCACTTCCTGTTTTATTTTGCTAGTTTTCCCTCCTGTCTCATGTCTGGCGTTTTTACTTCCTGTTCCCGTCCTTTCCCACCTGTGTGATTACCTTCCCGGCCCTTATGTCTTTCACCTGTGTCTGATTGTCTTCTCCCTCCTCTTGTTTATATAAGCCCAGTTCGTCTCTCCTCCCACTGTGACCAACCCTCCTAGATATACTCTGACTGCCTGTTGTGACCTGTTTTTTCATCGTTGGATTTTCTGAGCCTGCCTGATCCCCTTCTGTGCCTCTGCTTTGTTGGATGGTTTTCCTGGTTTTTGACTCCTACTCACCTACGGTACTCTGCCTTGTGCTTCATCCCTTTTAATACTTTTGCTGATCTGACTTGCATTGTTTTTTTGACATTGCCTGTTTTTTTTCTGATTAGAGTTCACCTTATCCTTATTGGTACCTTTCCCTGAACTGACAGTCTTCCTGGTTGTGACCCCTGGACCGTCCCTGACCACTGAGCTTGGATTATTCCCCTTGGACTTTGAAAGAACCTTTGTTTATATTCAAGTGTATTTATTGTGCAAATAAACTACCATTTTTGTTCTGAAGTGTTGACCTCTGGCGTATTCCTGCAATTGGGTTTATCTGTCTGAGTTTGGACGTGACAGGGTTATCATATCAGAAACAGACAAAACAGAAGAAAAACTGATAGGATTAATTGATCAGCAGATATCAGTTTAGATCAGTAGATGGTTTTGGTCGACAGTGGATAGTTGGGTCTTTATGAGTTAATAACACTGTTAAAATAAATGAACAAATATGACCATAGAGTACAGTAAAAATGATATAACACTGTCAATCACATTTAATGTCATGAAACATTAATTAAAATATATTTACATGTCTAAAGATTAAATGTAATTAAATAGATTTGACAAAAAAGTACATTTTGACATGTAAAAAAAAAAGGAAGTGTATTTACATAACATTTATATTACTTCCTGGATACTTTGTCTTTAGATCTACTACAGGTCCAAGTAACATATTCAGATGTATTTCACTAGATTCAGTACACTGGAATAATTTTGAATGAAAATGTATTCAGTACTGTTAAGCATTATCTTGTTGCCACAGTTTACTTCCACTCCACTGAACCTGTCACTGTTTAAAAGATTACAATAAATAAAAACAACACAAACAATGTGTTGGACATTTTCACTGTAACAATAATTGTTTATAACTTTCATTAAACTGAATCCATGTATCAGATGTTGACTCCAAAACTCTGGTCTTGAGAGTCAGCTTGTGACCAAAGGGTTGTTGGTTCGATTCCGAGGACTGACAGAAAAAATGTTGTTGACTAATGTGCCCTTGAGCAAGGTACTTAACCCCCCCATTTGCTCCCTGGGTGCCTGCTATAGCAAGCCCACTGCTCCAAGTTTGCAGTGTGTGATGTGTTCCTGCAGGTTCTAGAGATGGGTTAAAAGCACAGGTTGAATTTCAGTGTGTGGTAAAAAGTACTGTATACTGACAATAACAGATCTTAAAAAATATAAATAAATAAATGACTTTAACCCTTTCATGCATGAATTATGAGAACCTTAATTGAGATTTTTTATTTTTATTTTATTTTTTTATTTTTTTGTGGAGTGTTCTTATTCCTCTTGAGCCATGAAAAAAATGAAAACATTTTTATGAACCTTTTTTCATGGCGTTATAAAACCATCCACTCAGCTGGACACCAATTGTTCAAAATCAGAAGCAAAGAAACATGCATTTACTAATGTACTGCATGAAAACTATGAAATAAAAACATTTGAAATGCTGCTAATCTGATGTTTTGTCACATTTTAACATACCTGCATGGAGATAATATACAAAAAAACAAACTAACAAAAAAACCTTTTTGTTTAGTAAAAACAAAACAACAACAAAAAAACAGTTAATTACAGTCTAATAACATATTGAAAATGTTTTTTACACTCAAACATGAAACTGCAAATCAGGTTTATCTAGAACAGCAAACTTACAGGAATGGTATGAATTATAATGTTTGGGATGATGCGTAAGCGTTCACTGTGTTGGCTGATATGGAACTAAAACAAAAAAAACATGAATATACAAGAGATCAGCTTTGAATAGCTGTCCACTATAGTGACCACTATGCATGAAAGGGTTAAATTATAGTGAATCAGTTTCCTCATTATTTCATTTTTGACATTAAAGTCAACTCTGTATTGTTGAGAAACTTAATCAGTAAATAAACTAAAAATATTTCATTCAATTTGCTATTTGTTAAAATTACATTTAGCAGCTTTGATTTACTTGATAAGCACTTTTCAACATGTCCATGCACATAAAAAAATCCCCAAACTGCAGGAGATACAGATACAGATCAAGCTTGTATCTGTACTTATGCCTAAAAGGTGCAGAGTACCGTTGGAGTGGCGTATGAGCATGCGTTTGACTTCTCGCAGGGCCTGGGTGAGGTTGTCCAGCTGGTCATGGAGGTGGATGTTCTCCTCGATCAGTGTGTGGATGGTGTCCTGGAGCTCGAAGCCTCTGCTGTTTAGGATCAGTGTGAAAACCACAATGATGGGCCTCAGTGTCCTCATGGTGAAACCCAGCACATAAAGCCTCGAACCTGGGGGGAAAAGGCTCACATCCTCGACGACACCAGGCCGTCCATCTGCTCTTGAGTCTACCTAAATCCCACGAGATAGAAAAGCGACTGGTGACCACGACGATTCATCAGCTTATAGACTGTGTGGAGGTGACAGCAGTGTGTCCTGTGTTTCCAAAGTCGTGAGTGGAAAGCTGCCAGTGGGCTTCTTTCAGATCTATGGGATGTTTCCACATCAGTGGATGCAGCAGCTGCAACAACAGACCTTCTGTACTTCAGTGTAAATCTACCTCAAAGGAAAATGACTGTGAACTCAAGCTCCCACATGACTTCATATGGAAATTAAATAATCAAAAATTAAACGGCAAATTTTAACTATTTTTGTGGGTGTAAAGTGTAAATGTTCACTGTATTTAATAACCATTAATAATAATAATAATAATAATAATAATAATAATAATAATAATAATAATAATAATAATAAAGTTGATTTATATAGCACTTGTTGCACAAAGAATTCTCCCAGTGCTTTACAGTAAAATATATAAGCAAAACAAAAAGTATTACAGTGGTTTATATACTAACCTGACTGTCCGTTATTATGAACCTTTTGGCACAAGGCTGGACAAGCAGGATATTTAAACATACATCAGAGAAAATGGAGCTCTTGATTTATATTCAGCAGTACGACACAAAAAGAACCATCATGTTTTAATACTCAGGGTTGCTACTATACACTCTAATTACTAATTTAATTCTAAGTTCTCCAAAACCTCAGATGACTTTACATTTTTCCATGTGTGTGAAATTAGATTTTCAAGTTTGATTATTGCACTATCAATGCATTTTTGACAGGATTGTTTGTGGTCAAAATATATTAAAGTATGTGGACAGATAAGATGAACAGATATAAATACATGACCCCATACTTCAATAGTCATTTATTTGTAGATAAATGTGCAGGTTGAAAAGAATAGCATGAAAGTAGGTGACCTGAGGTGAGTACCTGTACTGTTAAGACAGGAAAAGAAATCTTTCAATCTGTTGTCCCTTAATAATGCCATGTTTTATTGGAATTATCCAGGCTGACTGATGCTGGCGCTCTCTAGCAGAGGGTACTAAACTTAACTTAGAAGTAGGTCAGTACATTTACATGTCCAGTTACTGACCTAAAAGCAGCCAAATCAAACCCATCTGCATCAGGATGTTTAGTGAAGAGAATCACATCTCCAAAAAAATTTCACCGAGTTACATTTTGTTGTCAAAAGGTGATATTTTATCCTTTGACTACCGAGGAAATAAAATCCTCTACTTTTGATTCATTCATTTTCTATACCCGCTTTATCCTCACTAGGGTCACATGGAGCCTATCCCAGCTACTTAAGGCCAAAGGCGGGGTACACCCTGGACAAGTCGCCAGTTCATCACAGGGCTGACATATAGAGACAAACAATCACTCTCACATTCACACCTTTACTTTTGATGTTTTGTGTAAGTTAATATATCTTTCTCTGCCACCTGTACAAAACACAAAATTAGGCATTTGGCCAGACAAACACTGCCAAATATGCCCCAATTTCAGTCTTTCACCTGGAAAACTTTAAATGATTTTAAACATCTGACAAATTAAACATCACAGGTACAAAGTATTTAAAGACTCAGGACAAAGAGGTGTTTTTTTCCCAAACAAAAAGCTTTTATTTTTATTATTCTGTGTATTCATTTATGCGGTCTTGGCAGCCCTGGTGCGCTTCTTTTTGACCACAACAGGCTTCTGGCTCTTCAGGATGGCGCTGGCACGACGCAGAGCCGCCTGGAGAAACAAACACTCAGGTCATGTAGTTGAACCCTTTGACACACACAAATCCTGAACGACCATACAAAGTGTGCTGTCTTTTCCGAGTATAAATAAGCTCACCATGCGAAGGTCCTTCCTGTACTTGTTCTTGCGAATGATGTGCCTCAGGCTGTTGAGGGTGGCACGGGAGTTCTTGTTAATGGTGATCTTGTCGTAAGAGGTGGCAGGTTTGTGCTGGCCTGTGCAACCAAACAACAAAGACAGCTGAGTTACATAAAACACCCTAAAAATCCATCAGCAGGGACTACAAATACACACACACCAGTTCATATTTGACTTTTGATCAGAGCAGGTAAAAATGCATCAAAACCATTCCCACTTACAGTTCAAAGCTAAATAAAATTCTAAACTTAAGATGTAACAACTTAAGTTACACTTCTACCATAATCTTTCTAATCCTACACATACTGTTTGTTCATCAATAAAAACAGTCATTTCAAAGCTGGGTTTCTGATAGTTATGGGCGAGGTCAACAACTACAGGATGAACTCATGTTTGTGTACATTAGGTAAACACAATTTACACTTCTACTGCTTTCATAAATTTAATATGAAAACCATACTATTTTAAACACTTGCATTTGTAACCTTAACAGCACCTTCTACTCAATATGATCAGTGCAACTTGTTACACAGAATGAAATCTAAATAACTGACTGGTACTCGTACCAAGGTAAATGAAAGTATTGATCATTATGAGACACTGTGAGATAAAGAAAATACTTATGTTCGTTCAGTATATTCTTGCCATTTCAACCCTTACACTTTCATGCAAGTGTAGGTCAGATTAAATCTTGATGGTTTTTACTTGTGATGACCTTACAGTAAACACCTACTTGTCACTCAACATAAAATCACTTCTTTTACAAACAGACAAGATTCTAGACAAGTTATTACCTCTACGCTTCTTCAGCACGATGACAACACCTTTGCCATCAGCTGCTGGCTGCACACCTACAGTCTTCTTGTGAACCAAACCATTGAAGCGGAAAGAGTTCTTGGACTTCAGGTTGTTGGGCTCCTGTTACATAATTGATTAAACTTCAATTACTTCGCTGAAACGCTGGCATTGATGAATATTAGCATTCCTGATAAAACAATATGTACGTGTACGTAACTATGACATTTATGACACAGAATCCCCTGATTATTGATGGAGTATGACACAGGTTATGCTGTAGTATCAGATGGTTAGTTAGATCACAGATCAGATTAGGTTGCACACTGACTTCAGGTCAGCTCCAGTCCTGTTGTTGCCGTGTTAAGTCTGTCATGGCTAGCTTTCAGTCAGATGGGGTGTACTCACAGTGCTGTAGGTCTGTCCGTTCCTCTTGATGAGGAAGCTGGAGCAGTTCCTGATGATCATCCACTGCAAATGGGACGACATGATGAACCTGTAATTTTAAGAACAGAGACCAAGGCAGAAGTGAGACAGTGGCTAATCTTACAGGCGCTACTTAAACGTGTTCATTCGCGCTACAGGTTCAGCTTCTGGCTTAATACAACTTTAACTGTTATAGAACAGTTATATATACAAAACGCAGGGCAGCGTGTTAGGTTTGCGCTGATATCCACCCGACTTGTGTGATTAGATGTTTAAATAGAGCTAGCTTAAGTTAGCTTCATGGCTCAATACACTGGATCACCACGACGAGGCCTCATCAGGCGGACATGTTCACACTATTTCACTCTATTTTCACAAAGTACAGGGACATCCACTACGATGTCAGATGCCTAATAACTGTAACAATGAAAATATGACACTTATTGAGACTAAATAATAGTAGAATTACGTGAGAAATGTACTTTGATAACCGGCTATTAGCAGGCGAAGCGACCACGTTACCTTTTAGCGGAGGAAAGGAACGAAGAGACCGGAAACCGCTTTACGACACCTCTATCATAGATCCGTCCGCGAATATAATGCACCTTTCTAAAATATTCAAAAGTAACACCACATACATACAGATGGAAAAGATATATACTGTTTATTTAATGTCGTTAAATTAATTATTTACGGTATTTTATCATTTTATAAAACAGGAATGCTATTTTTGTGTGGTACTAGTTAACCATAAATCCAGCGGAGGAATATGTCGTCATTGAGCTCACTTAAGGGCGACGTCATTCTTGCGCGCCCCATGTTTACAGATAGTTTAGTGCCAGCTGATTTAACCTCAAACGCATGATAAAATGTTGGATCTTAACATGAAGATCTCAGCGACAAGTTTAAAATAAATAAATTGGACAGTGGGTGGAAAATCTGTTTTTATGGACGCTGTTTTATTGCGGGCTTTATGTCTTGTTTGGATGCGATGTGATTGGAAGATATTAACATCAGGCTTAACAGCTTATTTTAAAGTTACAAACTATGCTTTAAAGTGACGCATTAAAATATGGATGACGAGGAGGATCTGGAGTCACTTGGTGAGCAGTTATATAGTCAGATTTATGCCAAACACAAAGACAGTGCTGGAAAGCTCACAGGTAAGGACACCTGCATGACTTAAAAATAAATAAATAAAACCACTTTTTCCGTTTTAGAAAAAGAAATAGTCAGTGTCATAACCAACAGTTACCAATCCTTTCTCTTTCTGTTTGAGGTATGTTGCTGGAGTTACCTGGAGCTGTCCTTAGTCAGATGTTACAGGATGAAGGCATGCTGACTGCAGCAGTGGACAAAGCCCAGAGAGCCCTGCATCCAGCTCAGGATCCCAGGTACAAGACAGGGACCCGCAGACACTGCACCTCATTATGTACATATACTCACATGCATAATGATTACTTACATGATTGCACATATTTCAGCATGGTCACATGTAGGGATGAAGATGATGCATCAGTGTCTTCTGACTCACTGGGGGAGCAGCTGTTTGAGCTGGTGGACGTCTATAACACCGGCCACTCACAGAAAATTACAGGTCAGAAAACAACCATCTGATACTTAACACTCACTGGGATCATGTGAAACCTGACAAAAAGGGACTCTGTTTATATAATCATTACTGCATTAACTTTGAACTGTGCATGAGTTGCAGTAATGCAGCAAAAACAGCAAATACAAGTAACCCCATATGATACTGAACAGTTTAGTCATCAAGTGTATTGTTTTATTGTTTTTTAACAGATGTTATGTTACTCGAACCAGTGAAAATGTCAGTGACATACGCAACTGAATTTATGAAGGACTGGTGTGTAATAACTCTGCCAACTTACTGTTTTATAGGAATGCTCCTGGAGCAGCACAAAGAGACCATTATAAACCTTCTATCTGATTCAAAACTGCTGGAAGAGCAGGTGAACGTGGCTTTAAAGACACTCAAAGAGTATGTCACTTATCCATGTTCATTTCATTTTCCATGTCACAGTGCATCTTTTATTTCTAATTTAGAAAATAAACAGCTTAATATGAACCAGTATTAGCCATAAAATGAAGATTAACTTCTGACTTGTCTGTAAAACTGTACCTGTGTGTTTTCAGACAGAATATGGAGGAGACTGATGTCAGTGACTCATCAGATGTTGATGACACAGAGAAGCTTGGAGAGAAACTCTTTTTATTGGTGGAGCAGCTGGATCCACACCACGCAAATGACATTACAGGTAAGACCTGTCATTTCAGTCATTTTCTTAAACCCTGTTCACATTAGGCAAGTATAACCTGTGGACCGCAGCTGATTTGGAGATTAACCCCCATGGCCTTTTCCCATTCACACAATATAAGTGAAATCTGTTTTTTATTTTTTTTATTTTTTCTGAATTTACTGATATTATTCTTCAGTTCTGAAGTCCAGATCAGATTCACCACATACACATAACTGTTTAAAGACAGAAAAAAAAATTCCTTAGTGTAGCTGTTGTGCTTATCAGCTATTTTATCATCTTGTCAGATGTTGATTCTCTGAAAAATTTAAGCTGTTTCAGTGAGCATCTTTGCTGTATTGCCTAAAACACTTTAAACACTTTTAAAACTGTGATATGTCATCACCAGCGCAGCCTGCATCATATTCAACCAGGAGATAGGCTGACTGAATGTACAGAGGAAACCCAAAAAATTGCAGAACCCATCAAATTACAGAGATGTCGATTCACAAAGGAAACCTGACAAGATATTTAGGCCTACGATTTTAATTATAAGTGAAAGCGATGAAAACAATGTAGAAGGCTGAAAATCTGACAATGCAACATATGATGTTAATGATGCAAAGAGATAGAACGTAGTAAGACAAAAACACTTGTATTCTCTGATTTTATTTAAAAAAAAAATCTCCTTTTTTATTCACAAAAGTAACAATGATGTAAAATATAATATTTACATTTAAATCCAAATTTATATAAATAATATTCCTTTTTCTCTTTAAATTTGTTGTTTCATAAGTGAATACTTTCAGCCTGTCCCCACACTATATTTTTATGTTTGCTGCTGCCACCTGTGTAATTTCTGTATGGTGGGATGAATAAAGTCTTATTTTATTTTAGCTTAATTAATTCATTCAAACTTTATTAAGGACACAAAAAGATATAAAATAACACAATAAAAAAGAAAAGAAATAGCATAAATCCATATGTTACTTATACATAAAGGCTTGATCGCCAGTGAGCCACATTTTAAGCTTATTGTATCTTATCTTATCTTATCTTATCTTATCTTATCTTAGCTTAGCTTAGCTTAGTTTATCTTAGGTTATCTTAGCCTAGCTTAGCTTAGTTTATTTGTCATTTTTAAACTGTTCTTTGTGGTCAGCACATAACAAACACCAAACAGCCGCACATTTTTTCTTCACAGAGGTAGAACACGCAAAAAAATTATGATTAAAACTGGTTTCAACTTGACTATATCCTTGAATAAATTAAACACTGGAATATTTTGCTGACAGTGTAAATGGGAAAATAACGCCAAAGGTAATAGAAAAATGTATGTGATTGTGACATAAAAATGTATCAGATAATGCTTTTCTCACGCCTCCTGTTAATAAGTGTAATATTTCCCACTAGTTCATGTCTATCTGTCTGCCTTGGTGTTTGTAGGTATGCTGCTGGAGATGGATCCAGCCGCCCTCCGACAGCTGCTCAGTGACCACACCATGCTGGAGGTCGCTGTTCAAAAAGCACGAGCAGCTCTGGGAACTTAAAATGGAACGAAGGTGTGCTGGGCCAAAATGACTTTGAATAAATGATTACCTGGATCTGATAACACAAGGCTGGGGAGAGCGGTGGGGTAAATCCTGTGTTTTCTACTGATCCTCCTGAACTGACGGGGGTCTCATTTTGACTGGACCAAGTGTAAATAACTAATAAGAGCCTTTATATTGTTTCCTGTTGGTTTTTGCTGATGATCAAAGTCTTTATCTGATAAAATATGGACTGAACACAAGTGCCACTGTTACCAGTTTTGTATTAAACATGCACAAAATGAACTCATCATCAGCTGATAACTGTTTACCAATGACAGGGGATTCACACATGAAGACATATTGCCAATGGTCATGTTCTAAACCACAGTGTGTTTCTTTTGATTTTTAATGTGACTGTAATTCTGTGAAGTATCATTGCGAACATAAAACATTTTCAAAATCAACTGTGGAAGCTTATCGTTGCATGGAGAGATGTCAAATGTAGTTTTATCCTCATAAACCGACAAAATGTCAACTTCTACCTGTGTAATGCAGGGTGTCCACAAAATCCCAGTAGCAGGCACTAAAATGAACAGGAAATTAAAAACAAAGGGTGATCTAATATTGTTTTCCACATCTGTATAGGCAACAGAATAATCCAGAAAGGCTTTTAATGTCAAACATTTCACTGACATCAAGCAGAAAAATTAATTCACTCAAAGGCAGGTTTTTCTATTGTTACAAATTTGCAAATCTCCAATGAAAGAAGAAAGTAAGTCTCTTTTCCACCGCCTTCTTTCGATGAGTTTGTTTCTGTTAAGGAATTCACAAGGCATTAAAGTTTGACACATTTAGACACTGAAGAAAAAATTCAGAATGGACTTGATCTCAGTTTTGTGGAGGGTTTAGCTCGTGTGATGTCCATCACCATTTGACTTAGACCGAGTTTTGTCATTTTATATCTTAGTATAATGCTTGTAAAATAGATTAGTAGATAAATAACTCCGAAAATGTGTTAAAAGTTGTGAAAATACTCACAATTGAGAATAAAACATTTTCATATAACAGCTCTACATCTTTGGACTTGAAGGTTGTGAATGGTAAATCATTTAGTATTAATCCAATGAAATAATTACAACAAACTTTGATTTCTCTTCATTGAACTCGAATTTTGTACAATCCATATCCTCCTGAGACCCAACAATGCATTTTTGTCCTCTATAGGGGACAAACAAGAGTTTCACAGTTTAAAAAAAAAAAAAAATGAAATAGATTTAAAAAAGTATTTGAAAATCTGACATCATACTGTTTCCAATCAAGGCAATTGTGTAGTATAAAAAAAAAAAAAAATATGTTCCTGGGTCTCATAAGGGTATAAATAGGAGTAAAGTTGGCATTGAAGTACTTTATATTTAGGCTTTCAATTTTATTTTTTTTTGTATTGAAGACTTATTTAAGCACATTAATCTAAGAACCACAGCTATGAGTGAAAATGAAGCTGCATTGTTTTCCTCGACAATTTTTTTTTTTTTTTTTTAACAGAATTGTGTCACATCATTCAATGCATGAAAAAAACAACATTTTATCAGGAATAAAACCAAGAGGCATTTCTTTCAAAGTGCTACAGAGCGCAAAAATACCTTTTATTTCCATTCATTTTTACCTTCTGTGCATCTATATCAAGAAATTTACATGAGGAATTAAAACAATGGGGAAAAAAAAAAAAAATCTCAAACCAAAACTGAACCGATGTCTACAAGCTCATTTAATGAAACACTGTAGAAGTGAGAGGGACTCTGAAGGACACAGTATTGGTTTAAAAAAAAAAAAAAAAAAGTTCACATTTTAGATAAATATTTGTCTGCTGAAGCGGCCAATACAAATGATCCGAGTACGAAGCCATGTCATCTCTAGTGATTCATAAATGCATTTCAATAAAGCTAATCAGAAAAAATTAATTGCTCTCCACACACACACACACACACACACACACACACACGCACACCCACTTTAAGCCTACAGCTCATAAATACAATCAATCTGATATACAAATATTTGGATAGATTTATTTTAAATGTCATTTAAAATGCTGTTTTACTCCTGCTTCCTGCTATTCCTAAGACCACTTTTCATTCCGGTGGTAACACCGAATTTCTCAAGAGGAGAAATCGGAAGTTTACATTGGACGAAATAAAAAGAGCCCGACGCATCCAATGAAGAATTGCCTACGGGCAGGAGGACATCGAAATAAATATCTGAAATAAGCAGCATCCTGACACTGCAGATCTTCGCCATCTCTCGGGGGTGCCAGTCTCATTTTCTCCGGGCCGAGACTCCCCGACATCCTTCTGTTACTGGAGGCTGAACTGAGGAGAAGCCAACAACACAGCAGACAACGCACGACTGACAAAACTCATTCTCTCACAAAATGCTTTCTCCAGCCGACAGTAAGAACACTGAAGAACTGAAAATACGCGTACAAGTTCACAATGTGAAATTAAAAAAGGTGCCACTTTCTTTCTGTTAGTTACACATACAAACACCTGGACACGGAGGGTTAACTGAACAAGGTCCTGGATGATCACTCAGCTAATGGTTAACAGTGTCCGTCTGAGGGGAATTAAGCTGTGACATTTATTCTACACTAAATTAGACCTACACATTGTGAATGAATGCATCCGTTGATAAGCCTTTATACAACCGTCTGTCTGGATGCTGGAAGAAGCCCTTCAAGGAAACACTGTGTTAAAAAACAATGACTGAATGAGCGAAAAAGAAAAAATTAAGAGTGGTTTAGCTGTTCTGACAAAGATAGACATGATGGTGATTATGCTCTTCTTAGGTGCAGGCAAAAAAAAAAAAAAAAAAAAAAAAAAAAATCAGTTCTCGTCACAGAAAGTCCATGTGCTTCAGTTGCTTCCAGGCCTGATTTCACTCATTTCAACAAATCTCATGGCAGTCCTTCAAGCAGGATGGCGTCTACTTCATCACAGGGTACTGCCGCTGACCGCCAAGGCGACCAGAGCGGACTCCACCTCCTGATGGTGCATTTGTCTGTGTGGACGAGGAGGAAAAAAAAAAAAAAAAAAAAAAGAGCAGCAGCAAGGAATCAGGATTAAGAGGGGAAAGTTCATACCAGGGTTCCTACAGGTTTAAACAAGTTCAATTTAAGACTTTTTAAGACCAATTAGAACAGAATTTAATGCCTATTTCACGGAAATACTGGCAAAAATGTGTGAATCATAGAATCTAGGAAAATGTACACTGCTTAACAAATGTATTCTTCCAGCTCCACCCAGTATAAGGTGTCCCACTGCTGCCATAATTGAACAGTATTTCTATTTACCTAAATATCTTTTTATGTTTCTATAATGGTTCATCCACCAGTATATGACAGATCTTTTTATCTAAACCATAT
>JAQQZY010000005.1:30777208-30807518 GCA_030068375.1 Ostorhinchus rueppellii
TCTGCACCAAAGGTGGACACACTAAATATGGACATTTATGGGTATTATTTGTCAACAAGGACTATTTTGTTATTCCTGTTGGTCATTTTCTTAATGAATAACAGTGAAATTGTTCATTTGAAACAAGTTTTTGATAAACCATGAAGTTATTCATGTTTCCTTGTTTTCATGACAGGTGGTCTGATACATTTGTTAAGCACCGTATTTATTTATTTAAGTTCCTTGATTCCCACTGTAAAGAGTCATTTCTCTCTGGGGGCTCCAAAGTTAGTGTTAACTGGTTCCTAATTTAGAGTAGAATAACGTTACTTTCTTTGCAGTTCGGACATTTCCCAGACACATTTAAACACAATACAGCCAATAAGTTTATGGCAACCTAACTTAAGACATACCATATCTAATTTACTAACTTTTAAAGAATTTTTTATGGTATTAAAAGGTAATTTTGTAAATTCAAGAGGGAACCCTGCCTTCCATGTGTGCAGGATGTGTGTGATTGGAAGTTCTTACCTGTGGAAACTGTGCAGGATTATAAAAGGTGATTCCTCCTGTGGATGCAGGTCCGGGGGGAGGGGGACCCTGCACAGAATAGACGGGGTCACTACAGATATACTTCACTGCCATGGTGCAATCAGATGACATGAGCAGGGGACAGTGGAGAGGTAATGGCAAAGACACATGGTTCAGTGAGGCAGCATTACGAACCACTGTTACTGTTAGTTTTAATATCCATGCAAGCATACGATGTGTTAATGAAGCGTCCTCCTGTGACAAACAGCAAGGGAGTCATCCTGAGACGGTGTCCAACACGCCTCTCTGATCTGAGGGGTGAGTACAGTCCAGAACACGTAACACTGACTTGTCTGTCGTTGTGGTTATGTATACAGGGATAAAGTTATGTTTGCAGGTTTCTGCAGGTGCCAACATGTTAAATAAAACACTTCATTTCACTTCTGCTTGAGTATAGATTCAATTCAGAATAAATAACAATAGCAGGTTTTTTTGGGTTTTTTTTTTTTTAACAGCAGCTTTATGGGTTTATAGCTTCCTAAGGCTTTAACTAGGCCTCTCACAATTATTACATAATTATTACATAATATCACTGCTCATTTAAATAATAGTTTTCTCCATTCAACTATAACAGTAACAAAAATAATATTCTAATCATTATTTCACTCCCCCCCCCCCAAACATTTTTTGTCTGCTCTGAGTTACAGGAGAACAAACGCCAGAGGTTTCAATTAATTTTTGGCATTGGGTCTGTATTTCAATAATGGAAAATGTGCTTTTAAGTATATCATATCTGCCCAGTTTTCTTTTTTTTTTTGCTTTTACATTTTTGTCCACAGTACACAATTTATCTTAATGTGAACCTTGGTTGAATATTTCAGCAGTAGGCTTTGTATGTGCAAGTGAAATCATACGAGTCATATTTATTAACAGGACAAATAGAATCATCATTAACGGTATATGTTCCAAAACAGTTTCCTCCTCAAGAGGAACAGTACAGTGCATAATTAAGTTAGACATATTATTATCATACATTATTAACATTACTGGACTTACACTTGAGCTGTGGAATAAATTAACACTATAAACAACCTCATTAATTCCAATTACTTGTATCAATTTGTATTAAATGTATGAATATTTTTTTATTTTTATATTTTTACTTGTTTTATTTATTTGATTTTTATTTATGCATGCGTTTATTAATTTGTATTGTGTTTCTAGTGTTCTCTAAAGCATTTTGGTCCACTGTGGTCATTTTAAAGTGCTTTATAAATAAAGTTGGATTGGATTGGATTAATCATTGACTTACATTTCGATATTGTGACATTCCGAGCTCCACCAGGCTTCAAACCTTTTTTTTGAGCCTTCCACTTAAAATGTTTTAATACCTTACACAGAGTTGATTTAATGTTGTTGACCTGCAGAAACTCTGCATGAGCTAATGCTGGAGACAACAGGCAGGGAAGCAGGAACAAACATGGTGCAGATGTGCTACGAAGCTTCAGGTGTGAATGGTCAAGCATGCTGTTACTCATGTGAGCTACGTGGGTGACAGGCAAGGGTGACAGTGGACATGGGCCACTGGAGGTCCAGCTAGAGGTACCTGGTTTAAATGCTGACTCACTTCGCGTGATAAAGAGCTCATTGAGCTAGAACGTGAGAGCTGAAGACAGCAGGAGGGAAAACAAACAGCAGATAAAAAAAAAACACAAACCCATTAATCTTCCATGCATTGAATTAGATATTTCCCCCTTATTTACCAGTACAGAATAGAAATGATGTAATCAGCATTAGAATATGATGGTGAAAGCAGACATGGACAGAATTAGATTATCACAGCAAATGGAACAGAGGTTAAATAACTTATTAAGGCTTCGCATGATAATGAGGACACATTTTAAACTGAAATGCATGCATTCTTGTGCTGTTTCAAACACACTGATTCATTAACCTGTATTCATACAAATAAGCAAAGAGTGTGTACTGGCTGTTAGCTGTGCAGCATCACGTCTCCGTGGTGAGATGGTTTTATGGTAACTACCGAAGCAGAACAGTACACTGTCTGCTGACTGAAGCTGTATGTCTCACCTCCCCAGACTGTGAGCCATCAGGCACAGGAGGCCCCTCTGGAGCAGGTGGTAACAACGTTGGGTTGAACATCTGAGGAAAAACAAACACTCTGGATGAGCAGTTTACCCCTAAGGACATCATGACCTCCTACAACACAGGTGTTAAACATATGCCTGAGGGCCAAACCCGCCCCACCAGAGGGTCCAATCCAGCCCGTAGGATAAATTTGTCAAATGCAAAAATTACATTGAAGATATGAACAAACAAGGATGTTAGAATTATTTTACTTCAGCTTCCACATACAGACCAATTTGATCCCAAGTGGGTCAGACCAGTAAAATATTATCATAATTACCTGTAAATAAGGACAACTCCAATGTTTCTCTTTCAGTATAACAAAGTAAAATTTCATGAAAATGTTTATATTTAGAAACTATCCTTTCACAAAAAATGTGAATAATCTGAGCAAATATAAACCTGAAATGTCTTGGAAGAAGTAAGTGCCATTTTATCAATATTCAGTCTGTTACTAAATGTTTTGTGTATTTGTAGATCCACTGTGATCTGTAAGTTGCAGTGCACATGTGTAAATGTTAAACGGAGGCAGAATACTGTTAAAATTGCACTTTCAGGTTCTTCATGTTATTTACATTTTTAATGAAAGTTTGTAGATGTAATCATTTCCATAATGTAATTTTACTTTTTCCACTGTTATTATTTTACTGGTTGGGTCCACTTCAGATCATATTGGAGTGAATGTGGCCCCTGAACTAAACACTAGTCCTATAATCAGAGGTGAGTAATGATGGGTTCATCAAGTCAAAGTCCTCCCATGTATTGGTTCCAACCATTCACTGAACCAGCCCATTTTGATGAGCACTACTCCACATCCAGGAAGATGGGATAATCAGTGGAATCACCTGTGTTAAGTGAACAGGTTGGAACTAATACATGACAGGACTTTGCCTTGATAGACTTGGCATTACCCACCTCTGCCTACAACATCACTTTTCATTGTAAGATATGAGGTTTGTTTTTTTGTGCTCCATACTGGGTTTAAAAAGGTTTTATTTATCCTTTTATCTATTTAACATTTCTACAGCTAATTTGGAATGAAAGTAATGATTACAGTGATCGACCTGTGATTTAATGCCACGGTGCAGTTACCATTAAATCACACAATTAAGCAAAGGGTAAAACCTGTGGAACAGCGCTGGCATTTGGTGAATTCTGTTCCGGATTTCCTCCTTCACTGCCCTCTAGAGGTTGTTGATCATCAGGAGCTGCACCAGAGGAAAAGAAAACACAACATCCATCAAGTCAATATTCCGTCCCATGTTTAAAGGAAGGCATCTCATAACGCATGGACATCGAGATGATATTTATGTATTTATTTATGCAGGACACACACCTGAACTAGGCACAAATAGGTTGGCAGGCATGGCCATTGGTGCCAGTGGAGCGAAGATGTCAGCAGGAGCTAATCCACCAGCTTTAGAGGTTCCTCTGGGGTTCAGAACATCCACATATCTACTCTTGGTACCTTAGAGGAAATTAAAACATCCAAGTGGCAGGAAATTTAATTTGTGAATCCAAGTCTTTACACATGTGCATGTATCTTATTACCATATCTAAATGAACACCTCTTCTTACCTGCTTTCCTGGAGAACATGTTGACAGGCGGACCACAACCTGGAGGTGCAGCGGGTCCTGCAGGTCCTGTGGGTCCTGCAGGTCCAGGCATGGACGGCATCTTTGGAAAGCCAGAAGGAGGTGGTGGAGGGGGTTTACTCTGGAAAAATGAAAACACTGGGATCATTATTTGGATCAATAGTGTTTTATGTGTTTTGGCTTGGCTGACAAATCAACACCAGTCTTCTTAAAAAAGACAGTCTGGCTTGTAGAGCCATCCCATAATAATACAGACCTCCTCTTCAGGTTCATTCATGTCGATCCATCTCTGCTTCTTTTCATCCCACACAATCTGACCACACACAAACAAATGAAACAAATGAAGCTCAACAAACAGAGATTAATGTGAAATGAGGCCTTATATATGCACGGAGTAACAACTGCAACTCACAGATTTGTTGTTATCATCTGGCAGGTGAGCCTCATTCTTCCCCTTCCTGGTAAACCAGCCACTGAGCCAGCTACCACCACCACCGCTCTGTGTGAGAAAAAGGAAATGAGCACTAACAAACACTGTAGGAACACGGAGTGACTGTCAAAGTTTTTGTGTGAATCTGAACCTTTTTTGGAGAGTCTTTTTTGACTTTCTTGGCCTCTTCTTTGCGGGGCTGCTCTGGGATGGAGGGCGGTGGTGGAGAGGCCTGTTTGAGAGCAGAGTTACTCCTTTCCCTTCCACCAGAGTGAGTGGAAGACTCGGAGGTGGTGCGAGAGCGATGTCCTGAGGGCTGAAAAAACAGAATATAAACCCCAATAAAATGGACTGATTATTTTGTCTGCATCTGGTGGTAAAGACCCACTAGCTGCTTGAACATCAGGCATGCTTCATATGTACCATTTATTCAGGTGCTTTATTAAGTGAAGACTGTGAAGACTTCAACAATTAATTGTGAAGAGTCATGAGACTTGTTGGCAAGTCCAAACTAGTGCCAAAACAAACAAGCACATATGTCTCTTAACTATATTTTGCATTTCTGTAGCTGTCAAGAATTTAAAAGACACTGCATGTGACATTTAGTGACCTACAGCAGTAAAGTTTCATCTTGCAATCAACTGATCACCTATTCCTACTGCCAATAACCACTAAGAAAAAAAACACACGTCTACTGCTGGAATGTTTGAGTGTGGACCACAGTTATGTCCCACTTAACTAAAACATCCCAAGATGGACAAAACAAACATAGCACATAATGGTATTTCAGCTCAAGGGTGGATGACACCCTCTGTAAAACAAAAACAAAAAAAACATAAAAAAAAAAAAAAAAAGAACAAAAAGAAGTCTGTTTGGAGCTACTGCAGAAGCATGTGGTGCAAAATGGTGACCTCTGAATGGCAACCCACTCCCTCTGTAGATATAAACAGCTCAATCTGTGGTAAAGAAAATCTGACAACTCTCATGTTCACAAGATTATACACTAATGAAAACATAACTACAAATATCACATTACTTTTGTGTAATGAAGTCTTACACACTGGCCTTTTAAATTCAAAACTTTTAAAAAACATTTTAAAAAGCTAATAACGAATGCAAAGACCTATTTCACATCCCTTAGCAATGAGGTCACACTTTGATTTTCCTCCTGATGTGAATAAATAACAGTGTTGTGTAATGTCTGTCATCATCTAGGCCAGAGGTTCCCAAAGTGGGGTACGCACACCCCTAGGGCAACTTGGAAGAAGCCCAGGGGGTACTTAAAATGGTTTTGGAAAAATACATTAACTAGGTCATCATGTACAAAATAAAAAACAAGAATGCTGAAATATAAAACACAATAAATATATTTATATAATAGTTTTATTGTCAATCATCTTGTTTTAGCTTTGGTAAAATTTTAAGAATATTTCTATTTTCTGTTCAAAATGAGTTAATTTGAGGAGTTAAATACTTTTTGATGATGAAAGGTTCATTTATTAATTAATGAGCAACTTTTTTCTTCTTATGAATGAAAGAGAAAACTTTTCAATTTATATTTTGCACACAACAAATACTTAAAAAAAATATTTTTTATGTATGACAGTCAAATATATGTTGTTTACAAAGTTTTGAAAATGTAAGCAGACACCTTTGACACAGAAACAAATTTTGCCAAATTTTTTTCAATCAAAAATGCTGATGCAAGAGTTGGGGATACTTGGCTAAAAAAAAAAAAAAGTTTATTTCAGGGTGTACGTCACTGTAAAAAGTTTGAGAACCACTGATCTCGGCGATCCACTCTAAGGGCTTTAATAAACAAGTTCTCTGTTCACCACTTTTCTTGTATGAGGTTCAACAGGCTTCAATCAAATTAAATCCAACTGATTTTGAAAGAACTGTCAAGATCAAATTGGAAGGTTCACAACGAAGTATTGTCTGGCTCCTTATAGACCCAACAGGAATCATCATTGTGTCATCCATCTGTATATTAGTCTAAGCTTAAGACAAAGAGGAGAGAACGGGAGAGGAGGATTTCTGCTTATTGAACCTTTAAGCAATTTTTAGGAATGTGGTAGGTTTCATTTATTTATTTATGTATTGGTTTATTCAAAGGGACATTGTACATTAAGTCACACTGCTGTAAATGCACCAGAGTTGGTCTAATGCCTCAGTCAGTCTCTACATGTACCAACATGCAAACATACCATGTAAGCTGATGATTGTGAAGTAGTCCTTGATCTCCTTCCAGGTCCCTGCAGAGCCAGAAAACACAAAATGGTGAGTATGCGTTATAGTATCTTTGTTAAAAACAAGGCCAACTCTGGAGTAATTTGGAACAGTATAAATAAACCTAAACCATTATATTTGAACTAATGGTAAATATTCTGACCATGAGAGCCATGTGGTCATAGAAGTCCCTCTGGGGCGTTAGTGAACCTCTGGGAGGGGAGGTTGAAATTGACTGAGCCGTCTGTACCTCTAGCGGCACCTGTTGAGGCTGCTCTACATGTGGCATGTGTCCAGGAGAAGGAGGCATATGTGGAGGCATCTGTGGAGGCATCTGACCGGGAACGGGGTTAATCTGTACAGGTGAATGTGGCATCTGAGGGGGCATGTGAGGAGACACTTGGCCAACCTGAAGAGGTGGGGGGCCTGGCTGATGGAGGGCTCCTGGATACATGTCAGGCTGCTCAGGTTGAGGCTGGAAGGGCGGAGGTGGGCCAAAGCCAGGATCTTGTGGCGGGTAGCCTGAGACAGGGATGTGGCCTGGAGGTCCAGTGGGGGGCACTGGGTATAACGTGGGCATATCACCAGGGGATAGGGGCTGTGTGGGGGGCATTCCATCTTGCAGGATGGAGGTGGGAGCTGAAAAAAAAAAAAAAAAAGAGGTGAGAGCTAATAAATACTGAGCCCTGATTATAATATTTAATTTCAAGCACTTCAAGATTTTCATTCCCCATTTCTGCACAAACAGTCCAGGAATGTAGGAATTCTTGTGTAGGGCTCTGTTGGAGTAAAAAAGTAAACGCTAAAGGAAAACACCTAGCTTTAAATAGAAAGTACGCAAAATGCTGTACAAGAATAAAACCAATAACACAGAAAAATGCAATAAATAAACTATAAATGGTACAGCTAAGGTATGAAAACTATAAACAAGGAACTAGTTGCATACTATTACTGTAAAACCAAACTGTTTCATTGCAGAAAATATTGTAAATCACTCAAAATAGGGAAGGCTGTAGTTAAATATGGAATATCATGTGCAATAATCGCCATATCAGAAAACGCAGTCTCACAGAAATGATATTCCTGTGCTGCCACAAATAACATGTCAGTTGTGTGATTCATTTAGAAAAATACTGAACAGATTTTGTTCAATAACAGATATACAGGAACCATTCCCATCTTTAATATGTGGGTACAAACACTTGTGTGAGGATAAGGCTGTTCTTCACTTCAACTGTTAACTACTTTAGGGGTAATTCTTGAATAAAAGTGGTGTAATCAAGTGTTTCCAGTGCCTACATGTACCATAACCAACAACTACTATAAATCTCAGAAAAACTGTATGTTGGGTTTTGTATTCCATTAATAACAAACCATATCTGCTGTTGATGTTTAGTTACACCCACACACATTTGCAGATACACAGTTGTAGTGATGGAGCGTCATGTAGGGAGATGACAAACACACACACACCTGGAGGCATCAGCTGTACTCCCTGTGGTGGAGGCCCAGGGAGCAATGAGCTCATCAGAGGGTTGTCAGGGGTCGGCCCGTCTACGTCCAGTGGCATGCTATAAGGTTCAGGAGGACTGGCCTCGTCCAACTCGGAGCTAGGGCTGCTACAGTTGAACTGTGTGGGAGTTGTTCTGTCTGCATTATATGTGATTACTCCCGTCTAGTAAAACACAAACATCACACCATTCTTATTAAAAAGTTACAAAGAATATTAAAAAACCCCGACACATTCATGAAAATAAAATGCAAAATTGAACGCCTGAATTTTCAAGGCTTAGAACAAAACAAGCCCATTCAATAATACTTTGATATTTTGATGTTATATATCTGTAACGATGTATAAATACAAAAAAAATGCATTTGTTTTTCACATTCTTCATTGGGTACATTTATTACCAATTTGACACTTGCAATGTCAAAACTTGTCAATCTCACCCTGATCTGTCCATCAAGCTGTCTGAGGTGAATCAGCCATTCAGGCTCATTGAATAACTCCTGCTCTGGCTTCTCCTTCAGTTGTGGGTCAAAGAACCGCAGTTTTTCTGACATCTGTCAAAAAACAATATGAAACAACTTGTCAGAATACTAGAGCTCTATTTTAATGACTGTACTGAGACTGGACAGCAAAGTGAGGCAGAGTATACCTGTATGAGTTGACTGATGAGAATAGGAGAGTAGTAGGAAGGCTGCATGAGGACAGCCTTGGAGATAACTTCACAGTAGTGGAAAGCCTGAGCACTCAGGCCTGCTTCAGCCAAGCGGCATGCATAGATTAACTTATACACCTAAGGAGACAATCAAGCATAACAGACTTTCGTCTTTCTTCTTAGTCTACAAACACTGACACATTCTATACAGTATATGTACTCATCGTTACTTCACAGCAAAGATTAGCATGAAATTAAACCATTTTAGGATGTTATAGGATAAAAAGCTCTAGTAGTGTCAACTGGCCTGTGTCTTAGCTTGACAGTGGAAGGCTTTGCTTTGACAATTAGCAGTGGGTCATTTAAAATACTGCATTATACAAGGAACTGTTTCTCTGTATCTATGGGCTGTAGTCAACCGACACCAAGAAGCACAAAGCTTTATTAGCAGCTGTTGTCCTGATGAAATCATGTCTTAATTTTAGTGTTTTTTCTTCTGATGTGAGTATAAGCAGATGTCATCTCCTCCAAACTGAGTTACTTCAGGAACAGAGGGAGTACACTGTCCAACACCTTACTTTTTATATTTATACTGTTGCATTTCAGCAGCAGAAATGCAACTGTAGCAAGTAACTCACTTATACTATCCTTCATATTTTAATTAGCTACTAATTATGTCTAGCTGCTATAGCAGGTCAAATACTGGTAAAATGAGTTGTTGCGATGTAAGTGATACACTGTCTCATCTTGCAGGACTGATCTGGCAAGTTCTCAAAACACTGCAGACTGGCACCTAGCTTCCATTTAGTAGTGGGGTGTAATCATGTGTATCTTTGCTCTGAACAGGGCTTAGGTGTCCCTCTGCATTTTTCATTTAAGATTAAATATCAAAAAGTACCTGGAAATTGGGCAGTGAACAAGGCTGTGAGCCAAGAGACTGAGCGTATTCATAGGCCTCAGTCCTCTGGATTGCTTCATTGCTGGCAAACTGGTAAAAGGGCAAGCTGAAGAACAGAGGCAAAGACAATAGTGTTAAAGGGTATATTTCTAAACCTCAAAACAGCGGTGTCAAACTTGCAGCTCCTGGGCTCAAACCATTCCACCAAAGGCTTCAATCTGGCCCGTGGGATGAATTTGTGAAACGCAAAAATTGTACTGAGATAATCAAGGGTGTCAAAATCATTTTAGTTCAGGTGATACAGACCAATGTGATCTCAACTGGGTCAGACCAGTAAAATACTATCATATAATCTATGAATAATGGCAACTCGAAATGGTTTCCGTTTGTTTTAGTTTAAAAAAAAAAAGAAAAAAGAAAAAAAGTTAAATTTCATAAAAATGTTTATATTTACAAACTATCCTTTTACAAAAAAGGTATCAATACTAACAACCATGTACAATCTGAAATGTCTTAAGAAAAATAAGTGCAATTTTAACAATATTCTGTGTTACCAAATGTTTTGTGCCTTTGTAGATCCACTGTGATCTGGAAGTTGCAATGCACATGTGTAAATGATAAGCTGAGGCATAAGATTACTAAAATTACACTTGTTTTTTTAATGGTACGAGTTTGTTTTTTTTTTTTTAAAGGACAGTTTGGAGATGTAAACATTTTTAGAATGTAATATTCCTTCTTTTACTCTAAAGCAAAGGCAAAAGTTTGCATTTGTCATTATTTATAGGCTATTATTCTATTATTCAACCAGTCTGGCCCAATTGTGATCATATTGAACTCATTCCAGCTCAGGGGTCAGATACAGCCCAAACTGATTCCCTGCTCTAAACTGTGCGATTGTCTGGAATCTTACAAATGTGTCTGTGTGTGTCTCTGTTTCTGACCTGTGGTTTGAGCCAATCAGAACCATCTTGGTGCTCTTCTTTGTGAAAACTCCCAGACCGACTTGAGCCATCATGTAGCAGAAGTGTGCAGCATCGATCAGTCCCTTAGAAGCTGTAAGAGTAGACAGAATGTCAAGTGATGTGCTTGTTTGGGAAAAAAAAAAAAAAGAGACGATTTTATTTACAGAGTCTGGAGAATACTTTGAATACAATCCTACCAAGCGTGTCGCCCATGGTTGTGATGGTGCGAGTATCGAGGTCCAGAGTGTGCGTGAGGTTGGACAACACCATGGCCAGGTGAGGACGCCAGTCACCCCACTTCTCTTCTCCACAGCACTACAAGAAGATACACAGATTGAATCAACACCTCAGTACTTGGTAGATAGGCATCTCAGCAGATGTGCAAAACAAAATGATGAGTTAAATAAGGATTGAGCAAGACTTACAGTTGCTGATGCTGGCATCCTACCAGACATCAGCTGGTACACTGTCTGGAGAGGGTCATTGATGGGCAAACTGTTGGCAAATCTAAGGAACAAAGACAGAGGAGTTACATCTAGAAACCTGAAAAGATGACATAACAAGTATACAACGTATAACGGCACAATCTTTTATGTCACTGTTAGTTCACCTGGTCATTACGCGTGCATGTGTCCTATTGTCCATCTTACTGGCTAACAGCAGTGCATGGCCCCAAAGTCCACCTTTCATAGCAGCTTCTAGTGCATCCTATTAAATGATATTGAATATTTCAGATAAGCATCAATTTAAATTAATTTGCTCAGAGTGTTTTCACATCTTGTAGGTTGTTTGCTCTAAACTACATTGAGTAATACGTTTTGAAGGTTGTAGATATTCCATGTATTTTGGCATTTTTTTGACTAAGAGAAGAATGTAAGCAAACCAAAATGCATCACTGTAAACCAGACAAGAACATTTGCTAAACATATTGATCAGAAGGAAAAAAGTACATGTAGAAAGAAAAAAGATCCTTTTTTTGGGTACATCTGTGAAAGGCACATAAGTCAGGGTCTTTCTCCAGCTGCCACACAAACTTCTGTAGTTTACATACTACATCACATCCCACAATATAAAGCATGCCTGGCAACAATAGGACAATTGGTACCTCAGATCGAGTTTGGATTATGTTCCAACTACACATCAACTGTTCCAGTGTTTATTTGAGAATTGAACACCTTTTCTAAATGTTTCATTAAGGTGGTTTTGGTTCACATCTGAAAGCAATTACTGTGTTAACAACTACCCATGTGAATTGCATCAAGGGAGAAAACGTAATGTGTTTTGATTCAAACGGACAACATACTGGAGGTGTAGATGGTATTTACAATGGTACCTTACCTTCTTGCGGCCAAATAGTAGTAGCTCCCTGAATCGCTCAGTTTCTTTGCCAACATTCTCTGGCACAGTCATGAAGGTATCAGATAGGAGAGACAGCGGTCCAGCTCCTGGCTCCTCCTCAGCCCGTGATAAGGGCTCGTTGTTAAAATCAATTAAATTGGCCTCATTAGGACTCTTGCCAGGAAGCCACACAGACCGATGCTCCTTCAACAAGAGGTCTGCAATGTCTGTGCCAACTACAGTCTAAGAAACACAGTATATATGTGAGAAATTTGTTTGTATGCACAACCAGTACTGTTTTGTTGTTCTGCATCTGACAGGTTCTCCGTTACATTTGACACATCTCACCCCATTCTGTCTACACAGCAGCACAATAAAGTCCCAGAGCAGGCGGGCAGAGTCCCTGTCCAAGAGGTTGTTGTCACGGGAACACTCCAGTGCTTTGTTTTGGGAGAACTTTATCACATCCACCTTATGTGTGTCCTCCCTGAGTGACAGGGACAAAATGCAACACAAGTAAGTGCTGATAAGAAACCAGAAGTCTCTCAGACAAATACTGATATTAAATAACAAGGATTCAAGTAAAATGTGTGTTCTGTATGCTAAAAACATAATATGAATAATTAATTGTGCTACAACAAATAGGTCAGTGTAATCTGATTTGAACTGGATGCAGTTAGCAGCAAATTATTTTTGTGAAGGACAAAAAGACTGGATATACTTACTTAATAAGAGGTCCAGGGAAGGATCGAAGCTCTGATTGAGCTGAGGTATCCTGCAGCATGGTCTGAATTAGAAACATGGAGACATGGAAATTAATACAAAATTTTATGTAACAGCTACTTTGAAAATTGTAATGAGTCTCTTTTGCCTTTTGGGCTCTTGAGTTCAAGTATCAAGTCTCTCTCTCAGGAATTCCTTACTCCACCAACACAATCTTAGCCTAACTGCGATTTATACATATTAGCACAGGACTGTGATTCATGGAAAGAATTTATTTTTTTCACTGTGCATGGGCAGCGAAATAACCATTTGGTTAAAAAATGTAAGATGCAAAACTAATGAAACATCATTTATTTCTATTTCTTTAACATGTACCTCCAAGTTATGGATATCCACAAGAGCAGGTTGTCCAGCTGAGGGGAGGTTAGGCAGCACTTGGACCAAATGTCCACCAGGTCCAAAGCGAGCACAACGGTGGGGCATAGTGAACTTCTCCGGGGTTGCTGGACGAGGTGGAGCTAGAGGGAAGAGTGATTGTGCGACAATTTAAAGCCGTGAACAGTGCAAAAATATTTTTAGAAAACTCGAGCGAACATGCAGAATCTCTTTTGGATATTTTAAGATATTATTATTAGTTTGTGCTTACGTTGTTCAGGAGCAATCCAGGTGCTGTCTGCCGAGTACTCAGATGGATAGGGGTATTGGCTGAAATTCTGGGAAGCATCTGCCTGGTTCGGATACTGTCCATAGGAGTAGTCAACAGCTAAAGTGGATGCTGTGTTGTCGTACACAGCAGACACTAGGTCAGGCTGGCTCCTGTAAACCTGGCTCTGTAAAAGGAGAAGACAGGCAAAGAATTATCAACTGAAATATACATACATTATCGCAGTTGTGAACATGCAAGTTGTATTAGTCACATACATGAAACGTGCACAAACCTGTTGGGAGCGTGAGCTGAAGCTGCTTCGTCTGCTGTGGTGGCTGTGGGAGCTGTGCACACTGTGCGCTGACTGCTCGCTGTGGACGCTGCGGCGGTCAAAGTCATCACCGTATCCTTCTCCACGCCAGCGGTAGTCATCATCAAAACTGGCATCATATCCAGGGTAGTATCTCCACTGGTTATCATAGCCATCTTTCCTGTGGATGCAATGTACAATACTCAGAAAACATCCCAAGGTATAATTTTATGAAGCAAAAAAGCAAAGCAACCTGTGGCAAAGTAAAATGAAGCCAAAGAAATATCTTACAATGTTGCAAAAAAAAAAAAAAAAGATAAAAAAATATTAACCAATTGACTGACCTTGAATAACACTGAGGTTATATTTGTAAATCACCATAATTTGAAAGGAAAAAAACACAAACCAGCAAAATAATGTTCTTTTTCAATTACGCATACACATTAACATCACACATCGAAATAAGTGTTTGCAATGTGTACTTGCCTGGCAGGATACATTTGTTGATTGTAATAGCCATCTCTGCCTCTGTAGCTGTCATCATAATTCGACCAGTAGGACTGATCATAGTATCCTCTGTATCGAGGGTCATACTGGCTGTAATTATATCCTTTGAGCAAAAAATATTCACACATTTAAAGGTCAAGAAATGACAAAGTGGTTTTATTTTCAATAGTGTTCAATTGTGTGGTTAATACCTCCATAATCATAGTGCTTGCCGTAATCTGCATAATAATCACTATAGGCACTTCGGTTAGCTCTCTGGTAATCATCAGGATAGCCTTGCCTAAAGAAGAAAGGATACAAAGAAAATTGTAAGTCCAGTACAAGAAATATCTAAAGATAATTTAAGACATTTTAAAAAAGTTAACTACCACAAACAAAAAAACTCACTTTGAAGACTCCTTCTATATAGAAAACTCTTGAAAAACAAATGATATTAAACTCAGGAGACACAAGGCCTGTTCAAGATCATCTTTAACTAAACTTAAGACTAATGTTTGGACAAATAAATATAAAACTTGGTATAAAGTGGTATGTAAACCCATGCTGAAGCAGGTTTCATATAACAATTAGTTACTAGAACATGTTACACTCAACTACATCTGCCAAGAGATGCAGCAGTGCACGTATAGTAGCATGCATATATATATATATATATATATATATATTTATTATCATTATATTGACTGGTAGGATTAAAGCTTTGCAATAACAGAAATGCTAAAACACAGAAGAGCTCCACTTGGTTTAACAGAAACTTAAATATATATAGATTAAATTTGATAAAACTGTAGACAAAATAACTTATGAATAAAATTTAAGACTCTTGAATAACTTTAAGTTGTGATTTTTATCCAGTTAAGACATTTTGAAGGCTTGCAGACACTCCCTGAGATGAAAACAACAGTGACATTAGAATGGTTTCAGAGACCTGGAGGAGGGCCTGTCAGAGTACTGACTAGCCCGGGAGCTGGGTCGATCTGGCTGGGGCTCTCTATACTGGTAATTAGGATCACGGTATGCTGGACTAGGTCCTTCATATCTGCCGTACCAAGGATCTGCTCTGCTCCTGTATGGGCCATCCTGAAATGATCATTTTTAATGTTTAATCGATTATGAATGTAATCAACTAAACCACAGAAAAACAGCAAACTAACAGTGGATCATCTCGACATGCATTACATACACTAGACATCTGTTTAGAAAAGAACTTTACACATACAGGATAATATTGCTGTGCTCTGGGGTCCCCAGGTGGAGGTGGGTACGAGCCAGGAGGATATGGTGCTCTGCCATCTGGGTAGTCTCCATAGCTACCTCCATAATAGCCTCCATACATTTGCCCTGGTGCAGGAGGGGGTCCATAACCCTGTTGGCTCCCAGAAGAGGATGGGGGTCGAGGTTGTTCTGCTGGAGGAGCCTGGGGAGCACCTGGAGGTACTGGCCCCCGAGGTCCTGGAGGATATGCAGCACCAGGAGGAGGAGGCGCACCCTCTGCAGCAGGCCCCTGTGCTGGATTTGAATACTGGCCTTGGGAAGTTTGTGGTCCACTCACAGGAACAGGAGGAGGATCATTTTGTACTTGTGGTGCAGCCTGAGAATTGGATGGTTTTGTAAGTTCTGGTGGTGGCTGCTGGGTGTTCAGAGGTGCTGGTTGCGTGGGAGCTAGTGGCACCTGTGGTGTAGATGAGGAGGCTGGGGTCCGGACAGATGCATCCCCATCTGCTTTCACACCCTGTTGAGCATCTTTGGTGACCTGTAGGTAAA
This sequence comes from Ostorhinchus rueppellii, assembly GCA_030068375.1. Classification (NCBI taxonomy): domain Eukaryota; kingdom Metazoa; phylum Chordata; class Actinopteri; order Kurtiformes; family Apogonidae; genus Ostorhinchus; species Ostorhinchus rueppellii. The sequence continues at coordinate 30,793,432 of JAQQZY010000005.1, forward strand.
ATCCATTACTACACTGTGTAGAGTCGTGCAGATTAGAATGGCCAGTTGCTTGATTTTGGGTTTGTGATTGGTGCATAGAAAAATCAAGCAGTTCATAATTTGTTGGATGATTATGATTAGAGCTGGAAGAAGCCACAAGAGAAGATTGTGGATTGACATGGAGAGCAGAGTGGCTATCTCCCACCAATGACTGACCCCTTGAAAGAGGAGGGCGGACTGGCTGTGGCAGAGCTGTGATTTCTGATGATGATGCATCTGTTTTATCTCGAGTCAGATTTAGCGGGCTCTGGTTAGAGGCTGAAGGACTAAAACTGGCAGGTCCAGGGGCAAACAGTGGATTCTGATTAGATGTGGCTGAAGGTGGTTGGGAGACACAACCACCTTGTCCTTGTGAAGCTAATCTCACAGGTGGGGTAGTTTCCCTAAGGCTACTTTGACTGGCTGGTTGGGTAAGGGTATTTGGGGGAATCACATTAGACAGTGGGGGAGCAATCAACACAGGCTGATGCAGAGAATCAGATACCACAAGAGATGCATAGCCCAGGTTGCCTTGAGAGTCATTTGGCTTGGCCTCACTCACCTTTGGTGGATTCTCGAGATTTTCTGAGTTTTGCTGTGATGTTGGTTGAACTCTCTGGGGAGGATGGAGATCCAGTGGACCATCCTCTGGAGGCTGGATGACATCACTGCTAGGTTCTCGTAAGGGGGCTAAGACTGTTGGTGCGGCAGGGGCCAGCAGGATGTTAGCACCCAAGCTAGTGGGATCATTTTGAGCCCACAGTGTAGTGGCAGGACTCTCACAGGGCCGATTGGCCCCATAAGCTCGGGATGAAGGTCGGGAGTGAGAATGAACAACTGGATGGGTCAAATGAGGGACACCTCCTCCAGCCACAGTAGGTAGGGGGTTTCCTGGGCCATAAATGTTTTCCATATTGTCTGGTGGCTGTTCGAGGTTGCCAGGCGTGGAATCTGCACCACCTTCCACAACCATATTTGCCCTATCAACTTCAACAGGACGCACACCAACACCATGTGAGCGCACTGGTTCAAAAGAACTGTTTGCACTGGCCTGAAAGATACCAGTTGGCTTGGGGGGACTCGGGGTGGGAGCCCATATTTGCTCTGGGCAATTTTGCTGTGCACCCATATCTCCTGCAGGTGAAGTATCAATCTGCTCAAAGTAGCCTCCAGCTGCAGCAGGCAGATGAGCATCATCAGCAAGACGAGGGCTTTCCTGCTGAATAAAAGTCCCCACTACTCCCTGGTGGCGTCGGGTACCAGTTCCACTTCCATGACTCATATTGCTGTAGTTGGATGAAACGCTGGCAGATCTCATTGGTCTAGGAACAGAATCTGGTGTCTCCAGGTTAGGCCCTGTTTCAAACAGGTCTACTCCATGGGCAGTAATTGCAGCTGGACTGCCATGAGTTTCACTAGGTAATACTTCCTGATTTGGGACATATTCCAAATTCTCTACATGGTCATACTGAGAGTCAGGGGGCTTCTGGCTATTTCCTTGTGATGTATGATTATCGTCATTCATGTAGGGTAAGTGCAAGTGATCTTGCAAGGGAGCTCCTTGGAAATCAAAAGGTACATCTACATGGCCACTGTGTGCTTGAGGGGCAACTTGTGGGTTGCTGTTATGCTGAAAGGATCCTAGAATACCATTCACTGCCCTTTTGGCCTCTCCAGCCAATGTTTCCTCATTTTCCACATCATTGTCTTTGAAGAACATTGAGAGTGTACCAGATTCCTGTGAGTAAGGAGCAGATGAAGGGGCACACACAGGAGCAGGAAGAGGGGCTGAGGTTGGGCCAGGGGCTGGGCCAGGCCCAATCCCAGGGCCAGGCCCAGGCCCAGGCCCAGGGTTTAATGCAAGGTGAGTGGTAGAATCAGGCCGGGGATGAGTTCCCATCTGATGATAGCCTGAGTCCTGTGAAGGCTGGTTGAACCATGAGTCCTGGGGAGCTGAGCTCTGGCTGAAATAGCTCTGTGTTTGGGGATGGGAATTAAATGCTGGGGGTAAGTTTGGGTCAGTCCATTGAGAACTAGAAGTCATTCCGGGGTTCTGGTGAGGAAGAGGAAGTGGGACCTGGGGGTGTCCTGGCTGTATTGGAGGAGTGGGGGTATTGTGATGGGGTGATGGTGTGTGTGTAGGATACATCTGGGACTGGGGAGGTACATTAAAATGTTGTGGTGGAGGGTCACTAGTGGGCTGGAAATAGTTCTGAACTGATGGAGGGCGACTTCCATGATCAGGTACCCAGTGAGAAGAGGAAGTGACAGGAGGCACTGGCTGGAAGGGCACAGATAGAGGAGGGGGTTGTCCTTGAAATTCTTGGTTAAAAGTTGTCTGACTAGGTGCAGGGGTTGTGGCCTCATGTGGTGGCTCTGCAGCCATGGATGGTGTATGCTCTCTTGAATTAAAATAAATGTGCTCTGTATGAGAGGATGCATATCCAGCAGGACCCGGCGCCGGCAAAACACCAGGGGACACTGTACTGTGAGGGTTAAACAAAGTCACCCCTGGCAGAGAGGATGGTGGGGGACCAGGAGGAGTAGCTGAGGCTGCATCTTGCAGTGGCTGTGGTTGTGGAGGCAGCCCAGAGCCACCTTGTGAATAAATGTTATTAGGTGGAGTTTGCATGGGCAGAGGGTTGCTGTTGGGAACTGTTGGGAGAGCCCCTGCAGCCATAGGGGTAGGAGCTCTGACAAAAGCAAAAGGGTCTGTCATGGGTTGAGTAGTTGGGGGGAGTGTGGCAGCAGCAGCTGTATGCTTGTGAGGCCTGGTCCTGCGGAACATATTGGGCCCACCAGAAGGGGGAGGGCCAGAAGTTCCTGGTGGTCCAGTCCGAGGAGGCGGCTGCATGGCTGCAGAGTTAACAGGTCCAAGGACCAGTGATATCAGTGAAGATAGAAGTCAGATGTAGCTGTGTAGAGAAAGGAGGGAGTGGTTAACATAAAGCTAATTCACTCTGATGGACCTTACCACACCTTTATTTGTGAAATCATCTAGGTTCCTATTTATCCAAACTGTACAACGTGGCATTTCAACATGTGATGTAAACCGAAGGCAACCACTGAAACTGTAACAACTGAATATATTCCAGCATTACAATAAGCCATTGTAGTTAAACAATTTTACTTTTGTTTGAAAGCTTGTCCATTATTTGCTGTTAAAACAAATGTAACACATAAAACAATGTGCATGGACTATTTGTAAAACTAGTACATCAATACATTACAGAAATGCAACTATCAATTTTCCATTTAAATTAAAAGCTATCTTTTACAACACTACAGGCAAAACACTTATTCACTATTGAGACAAAAATGAGCTGCTTAACTTCATTCATATAGAGCTACTTTTAACAGCACCTGACATCACAGTCAATGATACATTTGTTACTTTTACACAAGCAAGACAACACAGTGCCACTGAGGTTTTGGTATAAATGAAAAAAAATCCATCTACACAAAAATTTATGCTGTCAATGAATCATGGCATTAACTAGCTCACAAAAAGATTACAAGTAAGTCATCTTGATCATTTGTGTAGAGGCTTTTTGTCTTAGGATACTGACAGATTTTCACAGAATTCCAAACTGGCAATTGACAAAGCATCTGTCAGTGGGGTAGTAAAGTGAGCTAACGCACTGACACAGAGCTCGTGACATTGTATAAAGGAAGATCATTTAAAGTCAAAACAACGGTAGATAGTGCAGACAGTCTTCGCCGGATAGCTCAGCGATATCAACGTGACCTCGGATCTTTAAAAGCGCCTCGAGTTAATTTGACAAGGACCGTGGCAACATTGTAAGCTAACGTTAGCTCCCCCGATATGAAACAAAACTAGCAGTAATACACTTTGCCCACTAAGCTAATCGCTAACGACTTTCCATCTTTTACGTAGCCGACACTTGTTGAAATACTACTTACTACCTAACCATTTCAGACCGGATTGATCGTAAACTTTCAGATTAAGGTAATTTCTGTCCGAGCGAATGTCTGGAGTGCTTGGCTCAGTGGCTAACAGTAACGCTACATTGCTGATTACGTTACGAAACGCCATACACAGCAAAACACTGATAGCCAAAGTGGCTTAGTTTTGGCCAGAGTAAGGAATTTTAATAATTAACCGCGAGTAAACGAACTCTTGTCTTAGTATATACTAGATGCTGACAGGTGCACACGTCGAGTAGTCAACATTACAGGTCACTGGCCACTCTCCGAACATAGTTTAACAGGTTCAGAGCCTGCTCAGCTAGCGTTAGCATTGTTGCTTAGTTAGCATCACTGGCTAAATAGCCTAAGATAACTTAATGGGTAACAAAATAGTGGCTGCGATAGACACTAGAGCAACATGTTCACAGTACTACACAGTATAAAGCATGTTATATATTTACTCTTACCCGCTGTAGGAAATGTGTACAGATAAATAAATTCTTACAAATGTGTAGGACAGTGAGTCTGACACACAGCCACCATCTTCAGTGAACACATCCTACTAGGCTACGTGTACAAGCAGCGTCACGGGCCAAACACCATAGCGTCACCAGGGGGCGGAGCCACGCACAAGTTAATAATCTGCACTCATTTATCAGTGATAGTTTTTTGGTTTGTTTTTTTTAATAATATAATATTTTGACCTGCTAGATGGGGTTGTTAATAGAATACAGGAAGAGATCAGTGTGAATTTTCTGGATTTGAATAAGGGGAAGACTACAGGCTGAAGTGTGGTCTAATGACAAACAGGCAGTATAATGAGCATAAGTAAGTTGTGTACGGGATAAGAATTAGCCCCGATAATTTACACCAGCCATTATCAAATAAAATGTGATTACAGTAATGGCTGTGGTTGATAGGTATCTGTTGTGTTAGTTTGTTAAGGGCGGTTTTTTTTGTTTTGGTTTTTTTTTTGTGTTGTGAATTTGTGCCCATTTGTGGATATTGATATGTATATGTTATAGAAATGTGAAGACCTGAATTATTTTTTAAAAATTATTATTTGATGACTTGACTTAAAATACCAATTTCTACTTTTTTAGTATGTTTGTTTTTTGTTTTGTTTTTTTATGCACTGATTAGTTCTTTAAATTTGACTTTATTTTATCTTGTTTTGAGTCAATGGATAGTTGAGTTTAAAGATAAGCTTTGTTGTGCTATTGTGCATGGTGTATGAGAAGGACACACTGCCCAAGTGTCAGACAGAGTAAGAGAAGCAACAACCCAGATGTACTGTGTGCTTGCTTAAAACAGGCTCCATATAGGAGGTACATGTGACTTTTTGGTCCAAATTCTGTATATGTCTTACTGAGCTCACTGAGATACAGACTACTATCCTCTCTCATTCACTACAGTACATAAGCATAATCCAAACAAAATAAAATCCACATATCAGACCACTATTAATAAAAAAAAAAAAAGTATTTTCATGGGAATAGAGTAATCCCAATGTGAAAAAAAAGTATTTTCCACAGCCTAAATAAATAGTGTAAAACAAATAAGTGAAATGTGCATAACAGAGTGCAGTAGAAGACAATGAATTTGGTCCACTAGGAGGCACTGTGGTGTTGTATTTCTAATACAAGGTCGCCATGAGTTGATCATGTTAAAAAATGCCTTGTATCATTTGGATTCATGACAAGTAAGTTTTAATACTAAATGCTCTCCTGGTACTCACAAATAAAATTTTAATCTAAAGTTTATTTAAATAATTGCTAAAATTAAAAAACAGATTGAAAGAATTAACAGATTTAAACCTGTTTAATAAAAAAGAAAAATAATAACTCAACGTATGAAGCTGAGATATCTGTTCACCTTGAAGGACTTTTTACGTCATCATACTTTAGCTTAAAAAGACACAAAAAAGTGTGTGTGTGTATACACACATATATTCATTAGATTTTTATGTGACTAACAGTTCCACATATCAAACTTTCTCAAATCCACCTCCTGTTAAAAGGAAATTGAAGAAAATTCCACTTTGTAACATTGTCATAATACAACAGAAACAAGTGAAACCACAAATGTACACATGTATAATTGACATCTCGTTCACACACCTCCTTTTCCTTTACTTTCGCTCAGACTTGTCAACCGAAACCTACCCTCCCCCTTAGAGTGTGTGTGGAGACTGTAAGGCCAATGTGACAAGTTAGAACAGACCTTCACGTCTGACTGTTGTTGGCTTGTCATGAAGTTACATCTTCTCAGTGCAGGGTCAAGGTTTGTTGAGAAATCTAACTTGAACACTGAGAAGGTTTGTAGCTGCTCATAATGTAATGACTGATTATGTAACGACAGAGTTTACAACTGAGTAGCTTGTGATATGGGTCTGAATGAATTCAAGCAGATCAAATCTCTCCTTTACCAGCTGTTATTGTTTCAAAAGTAGTATATCGTGTCCATACTCTGATAAGTGCACATCAGAAAGAAAACAGTATTGTATCACATGTCTTACCAAGTGATACTAACTAGATATTCTAGTTTGTTTGTTTCTTTTTTTTTAACATTTGAATAAACCCTCACACTAGTCATTTTCTGTTCTGTGTGACCAAACTTTAAATACATCCAAAATTGTTTGAATAGTAACATACAACATAAGTAAATGGCATGTTAATCTAAAACTGGAGATACAAACAGTAACTGAAGTTGCTCTTTTGTGTGTGATATGTATGAACTTTATGCGTACACCCTTTTTTAAACTCATATCCCACAGTAAAACAACATCTCCACTCCCCCATCACCACCACCTGTTTACTTCTAAAAGCACACCACAACCACATAGCTCAGTCTTCATTTTTTGATGTTTCATCCTACTTTAGCTTCATGTGATTGAGCCAGATTTTTTTTATGTGAACAAGCCAAGACAAACGTGGTACTTAACTATTTTTAACACATGAGAGCAGCTGCCTGAATAGACATTGCAAACTACTGTAGTGATGCCTTATAACAGAGCTGATAAAAACATACAGTGCTTAAGAAATGTATTAGACCACCTGTCATGAAAACAAGAAAACCTAAATAACTTCATAGTTTATCAAAAATTCAAATGAACAATTTTGTTGTTATTCATTAAGAAAAATAACCAATTGGAATAACAAAATAGTCCTTGTTGACAAACAATAACCAAAAATATCAATATTTCCACCTTTGGTGCAGATAACAGTTTACATTCTTGCCTCCATTGTTTTTATGTAGTTTTGCACAAGAATGCCAGTTGATAACTGGAATTGTGCAACTTCATAAAAAATAGTCATTTGCTGTTGCATTTCCCTTTGCATTTCTGGAAAATATTAAATTTGAAAATGTATGGATAGCAACAATAGTTCTATTTTAGCATTAAAGATATGGTTTGGATACAAAGATCTGTCATACACTGGTGGATGAACCATTATAGAAACACAAAAAGATATTTAGGTAAACAGAAATTTATCAATTACAGCAACAGTGGAAAACACCTTATACTGGGGGGGGGGGGGGGGGTACATTTGGTAAGCACTCATGCAAGTGTTGCAAACCTCTTCCCTTTTGCTGTTGTTGTTGGCCACTCGGCAGTATCTGCATCATTTCTAAGGGTGGGCTTACACTGCTTATTTGCCCTCAGAGACGTCTATCTGCCCTGTCATTAAAGTTGTGTTTACACGCAAACTGATGAGAGTGGTTAGTGTTTGGTTAACCACTGTCTGAAGTCCTGATAGGCTCCCTTGATATCAGTCTCACTCCTGTGGTTTGTTAATAGGGTTAGGGTCTCTGAACAATGCTCAACGGATGGAGCTTACTTGAGGCATTGTTTTCCTTGCTGAGACATGTACGTATGCTCATGCCCAGCTTCCAGGTTTGGCAGGTGTGTGAGGATGGAGATAGGTCAGGACTGAGATAACTTCTTAACTTTTTTTTGTGTGTGGTCAGAGGAAGGAAGAAATAATGCATGAGCAACTCACACATGCACACATTTTGAAAAAGAATGATAGAAAGATTGCAAGGGCAGGTGTGGGCTTGGGTTTATAACTTTGGAAGGGAAAGATCAGGGTGATGATAGAGCACCTCCTATCAGAGAATCTCAAAATAAACCAGTGTTGAGCAAAGATAGCTTACATGAGAAATCCATTCTCATCCCACCACTTATAATATTTCATGAATTTGCATTTGCAGGAGCCCAAAACAGCTGTTGTTATTTTATAGAATCTGGAATGATACCTGAAAAAATTTGCATACAGAATTTCAGGACAGGTTTTCAAAGCTCAGGCATCAAACGGGTTACAACACCTTCAGGCCATGGAAACACAGCCAGTTGGTGGCTTCATATCCCAGGTGATTAAACAGCAGCAAATTTACCTTGCCAAGTGACACACAGATCAAAAGCACAATAGGACAGCCCTGCATAAGCACTGATTCACTATAAGATTAGTATTTCAGTTGATACAGAGGGGGATGAGTCTATATTTATAATAATAATGTGTGTGATAGTGAAAAGGAATAGTAATAGTAAGACTGACAGACTGAAGAACACTAATTAAGTTACACTAACTGTGCAGTATCACATTTAACCATCAGTTACCACTAGATGCAATTATCACATTGTAGAATTAGGGATAATTTTGTTTTCCTCTTGATTAAAGTGAGAGTTGTGGGAATGGAGGATAGTGGTAGAAAGTAATGTTTTTATAAGTGGAAGATGGATTGTTTTACAAGCTGCAGAGGGAGCGTCTGAGGGTGGAAGGGACAGGCAGAGAGGGGGGAGTGCAGACGTCACATCTGTTGCTGCCACTCCCTAGGGGGCCCAGGAGCATGGGAACCTTCAGCAGCTCCAATGGTTGCAACAGGCTTTGCAAAGTGCTGTTCATTTATCAATTTAAAAAGGTAAATGAAGTTATAAATGGCTCTGACTGCATTGTGTTTGAGTGAAAAGGGATTGATACAGAGCAGAACCCAGGGCCACGTTGTGAGATAAAATAAACTTTCCGGGGTTAGTCTTGGGAAAATAAAAGCAGCTGTCATCAGTATTTTGTGCATGCGGCATGTTCTGTCAATGTAAATACAGGGAATAAAAGTATCTCCTGAATCTGGGGCTTCCTGTCTGTGGCTTGCGGCCTGCATGATGCTCAGGTTGCCAAAAGCGGTATTGAGTTACCCTCACTCTCATGTCCTGTTGTGGCCCCCCAGAATGGTGACCACCATACTTTAATAAGCCATTTCACAGGGGTCACATCTCCTTTCTCCATGGCGTCAGCTGGGTCGTCCAATTCACCCTCCTCACCCCTTCCTCACCCGGGCTCCCCCGTTGGCATGTGTTCAGCCCAGCGTTGTTTACTGGACTGAGCATTTAGAGGGGTTAGCGTTTCACCATGGCAGCTGTTGGCACCATGTGCCTCCCCCTCGGGCGGCTGGCCGACAGCACGCAGACCACCGCTTCACACACCCTCCAGCATCCCCCTGAGGACCTTCCCCTCCTTCCTCTCACCCCTGCATTTGGCCTTGGTTGAAACTACCAGTAGCCTTGATCGAGTATCAGATACCAGTTTAATGTGAAGACACAGCTCTGGATTTAATTGATGGCTCCTGGCTGTAATTCATTGGCCACCACCAAAGAAGAATTTTGTAGATGTAAATTCAGAGTAAACTAGGAGCGCAGATGATATCAGTATCTACATCCGTCTGACATATGAAGACTTTATTCACTGTTGTGCAGCAGCTACAGTAACGTCACGTCTGTCATTAGCAGGATTAAGGGCTCTGGTCTGTGCATGTACAATGTCACCTGTCTAACTGATTGGTCTGACAAGTGGAACAACCTTCCTGATAAAGATTCAGCACATTAAAATCTAGCTGTTCAGGGATACCAAAAATATCATTACTATTTTTTAATTAAACATCTTTGTTGAGGTCTTGATTCTAATTGGTCAGTGACCCCTTTCAGTGGTTTGTTATTTCTGTGTAACAGCCCGATCAGAAAATACAATGGATTTAATGGAGAATAGCATTTTATTTAAGGGAACAACTAAAATCAGTTTCGCATCATTTCTAAGATAGTCTGTCATCTAACAGTAAAATGCTAATTAATAGCAGAATATCAGGGTTTTTTTGGAACATTATTGATTTTTTTTTTTTTTTGTAAATAGAAATGCTGAAGTGGGACAATGGAGGATGTCCACATTGTTCAGAATGTGTAAGGCCCTGTCTATCCTCAGTCTAATTATAAGTTGGGTAATTTACATCAAATACTCATCATGACAGTTCATGACCCTCAAATGAAGCAATTATTCCTAACTTATGAGAAATTAGCATAAACATGGTCTGTGTCAAATACGCATTATAATTCTTATGATCTTGAGATTTTTTTTTAATCCTCTCCAAAATTGGGAAACAGGCTTTTAAACTATGTGCTCCCCACACTTTACATAGAATATTTTGTTAAAGTTGAACAGACTGATCCCATTTGCTGACTTTAAGGCCTGTGTGAGTGGACTGGAAAAGAATAGTGTCAGTGTACATATGTTTTTTGTCTGGGTGGGGTATGATTTATATTGTGTATGTGTCATATGTCTGTGTTTTATATCTATGTTTTGCTATAGCCCAGAGTGTCCATGGTAAAGAAAATGGATTACTGTTGTTGGCCTAACCCTCTATAAATAAAGTAGAAATGAAAAAAGTGATTCAGTATCCGGATGTTTGAAGTAAATACCTGAAGATGTGGTTGTGATCATGTAGTGTGATCCACATGTGGCAATTATGATCCCCAATTAAATGTGATTGCTCCCGTTGTATAACAGGAAAAGCTGGGATGCAGAAAGTGAGACATGTAGAATTATAGACTTATAAGAAGAAAAACGGACCCAGTGAAGTGTGTCGGTGTCTTATCACTTATCTCTGTGACATTCTTCAACAGGCTGCAGATTGGATTTCACTCACTAATTGGCCTATAAACCAGTCAGCAATGTCTGACTGCTTACCTTCCGCGTGATTAAAAGTGACCGTCATGAAAGAGACAAACCAGAGAGGCCAACAAACAAACACACAAATGAAACAATGAACCCTCTTGGACACATACTCCGAGATGCTAACATGTCTTCATAAGCTTTCACCTGCCCCCATGTATATCTATGATTGGCAGATGGTTGTGTTTTTGGAGAGACAGGGGAGATGGTGAATGTTGGTAATCTCTCGTCCCACCCCATAGTGTCTAGTGAGTCTTGGGAGAGTGGTGGTGTAGAGGAGCAAGGTCAGGGTGACAGTTGTCAGATCGTCCATACCATTTGGATGGAAAGTGATACCACAGACAGCTGAGGCCGCTTCTGTCACTCTCAGGGTTAATTTGGAGCGTCTTAACATTCGCTTTACTTTGCACGGATTTGTAATGAACCTGGAAGGGAGAGGGGGGTCCTTCTGTGTCTTCTTTCCTCTCCTTACCCCCCCCCCCACACACACTTATGTAGACGCACGCACATCATGAATTATAGCCCCCCATCTCAAGGCCACAGAGAAATTCCAGAGGTCGTCTTGTAACCACAGAGTCATGCGGTGCCCATAACTCTTGCAATTATATTCACTGTAGCAAGGCCTGACACCCTCCTGCATACATAACATACATCCCCCACCCCACCCATGCACTCATCAGTCTTGGTGAGGGTGCCTTGGTAAATATTTACCATGCTCATCCTGCATACGAAGAGAGCACTAGTATCACAGATCACACAGTCCTCAGAGTTGGGGGCCAAACTAGTCATTCAGTGGATTTCAATTAAAACAATTTAATGATTTGCTTATCTCATGAACCCATATTTTATTCACAATAACACACAAAAACTATATTTTTAAACTGATGAAATTTAGTCAAATATGGCAAATGTTTATGGCTCATATTACGGGGGGAGCATCTTAGAGAAGGTACAGGAGGGGGGCTCCTGGACAGTGTGTGTATATGTTTGTGTTTGTGTTTATGCATATTCTGTGTGTCTATTTATACATGTGGGCTGCTGGGTGTTTTCTTTATTTGTTAGTTCATTTTGTCTTTTTCATTTTGAAACTGACTAAAAACATGTTAAAACTAATAAAAATTTCAATGACAAAAAAAAAAAAAAAAAATTACAGAATTTACAATTTCAAGTGATAAAACCATCATTTTGAATTTGACGGTCGTAACATGTCTCCTAAAAGTAGCAGCCGGAACAACAGAAAGCTGGAAAAATAAGTAGCACTGGAAAGAAATATCAAGAAAAAGATTATGGAACTAATTAGGTTAAGTCAGTGATATGATGGGGTATAAAAAGAACATCTTAGAGAGGTTCTCAGATGTAAAGATGGGCCAAGGAGGAAAATCTGCTAAAAACCTGTAGAAACAATAGAAAAGAATGTTCCTGGAAATTTAAATAGTGAAAAATTTGAAAAACTCGTCATCTACAGCGCAAATAAAATCAAAAGATTTGGAGAATCTGGAAAAATGAGACAAAGCTTCAAGTCAGTATTGGATTTCTGTGATCTTCAGACCCTCAGGTGGAGCCTCATTAAAATTACATATGATTCTATAATGGAAACTGGTGTATTGATCATCACATACAGTGAAATCCTTGTAATAATCACTTTAGTGTGTGTGTGTGTGTGTGTGTGTGTGTGTGTGTGTGTGTGTGTGTGTGTGTGTGTGTTGAAAAGAACACTTTCAAAATGACCTTCTACTGTTGTGTTTCATTGTCAGTAAAATACAGGTATTTGACATTTTAAAAGTTTCATATAAAGTCATAGTTGTATGACTTTTTCCGATAAACAACAAAACCTACATTAAAATCATCCACATCCTCATTAAAGATCAGTGGAACATTTATGTAGTTTTAGAAGTTTGATTTGGTTTTGTGACAAGCAGTGTCCAGTATTAAAGTGCATTATTGTCTCCATCTGTACCTGAGTGTGAACAACAGTTAATATGTTAAAATGTTTTAAATTAAAATGTCACAAACAGACAAAATGTACAGTGCACTGGCTTTATCGAGGGATTTTGGTATTTTTAGCCACCACTGTAGGTCAGGGAGAGGTAAAAACAGAGTGCTATAATCTACATCTTCAACACTAGACACCACAAAACATTTCCCTATCACCCTTTAAAACACAGTTCCTGCTCAAAATGCTGGTGATTACCAAGGAACTGCATCTGAATATAACATTTTTTTGGAAGCTCATATAACAGGTGAGTATCCATGTTTTCACATAGGAACATACTAGTGATGGAAATGCAATTCTGTTTTCCTTCTGAAAGCAGAAAAGTGTTGTAATTTAACTGTGAGAAGTAAGTAAGAAAAAGTAATCAAATGTACGAAGGTATATTTCTTCAGTGACATAATTAAACGACCCGTGTTACTAATTACAATATATAGGGTCATTATTGTGGTAATCGGTTATACTTCATGACATTAGCTGTCCTATATCAGAGGTATAAGTGAACAGAGCATTCATGGAGTTTAGTTCTAACTCACATGATGCTATACATGACAGAACTCTTTTAAATCTGGACACAAACCTTGGACTGTATATAAAGATAGACATCATTATACATAGTCTATAGGACATGATGGGGCAGGCTAACCCAGCTGTTTCATCAGCTTCAGCCTTTAGACAACATGAGTTGATGGGGAGCTGTAGACTTATATTTTTATCCTGTGGGTCAAAGGTGAACAGGGTATTGTTTTCACTCATGTCCGTGATAATAATAATTCACTGACAGATATATTAGTCTTTTAGCCTAGTAAGCTAGCCCGCCTCGAGTGGCAAAAAATATTTTTTTGCCTGAATCGTTGGTCTAGGCACACTCCATAGAGCCTCAGCCAAATTAACCGATCCAATCACAACGCTCCATCTGTGTAGCGAGATTGTAGGGCGGGCTTAGCACAATGACGGACAGGGTTAGATTGCAGAAGAAGTACGATGGCTATGGCTACGGAACAGCAGTCGTTTGATTTGGCTTTATCATTTATTTTGGAAGAGTTGCACTTGGGCTTCTCTTTGAAAGCCGAGCACGAAGAAGCACTGAAGTCTTTTCTTTTAAAGAAAGATGTATTTGCTGTTTTGCCGACTGGCTACGGCAAAAGTCTTAT
>JAQQZY010000005.1:30828675-30856221 GCA_030068375.1 Ostorhinchus rueppellii
CCCCCCCCCCCCCCCCCCCCCCCCCCCCCCCCCCCCCCCGGAAGGAAAGTGGGAGGAACTTTTCACGTTGCATCTAGATTTCATTGAGAACTCGGAAGGCACCAGGTTAACATCTATGAAGTGAGTCCTCTTGGAGTGATTTCTCATCTGTGCTGGATTTTCTTTTTTTTCCCACCTTCTTTTTCCAGAGGATATATTTATTTCTTTCCCCCCCCCAAAGCCGCTCTATCTGGAGTATACAACCAAACTGTGGATCTATGCGAACCCTACGTGGGAGTTCACGACGTTTGTGAAGTTGAAGAGGAGGAATGTATCGTTTCTTTGTGAAACTAACATTTCTGATTCCAGCGATCGTCATCTCACAAGGTAAAATGTGTGAAATAAAAGATCCCATTGTAGTTTGTTGCTGGTGGGGAATCAGAGCGCGCAGAAAGAAGAGCCCACATTTACAGACACTTTGAAGAAGTCAGTGAACACACAACAGCTTTATTTGTTTAATCAGAGCTTGGCTTCTGTTAACAGCCCTTTAGGTTCAATCGGAGACATTAGGGATTCTGTTAAACTCTCTTTAAGTGTTTCTGGACTTATTGGAAGGAGCTGTTGCCAGGTCATGGGGAGGATTTCACCACAAGTGCAGCTGCGGTGCGTCGGTCTCCTGACTCCGCAAGTGTGCACCTTTCAAAAGTTTTCCCCTCTTCTTACACAAGTTAACTGTTTGTTTTGTCCGCACTGTCCTTGCATTCATTGTGTAATGGATCTTAAACTCAAATGCAATGCAACAGTTATGACCTAAATACACTTTTAGACTCATGATATTGGTCAGATTTTCTTGCAGACTGACTTTATTATTACTTTGAATTAAAACTCAATCCTTTCAAGAAGGAGCAACTTCATGAAATGTCCTGAAGATGGGTTTAAAATGTCAGAATAGAAGAAGAAGATGAAGAAGAAGTTGATGCGTGTGTTTGGGACGCGAGGAGGAGGAGAAGGCGGGGGTGCACCTTTTGTCTGCGTGCTGTGGGAGAGTGTTGCGAGTGGGGGGTGGGAGGGTGGGGGAGCTGCTGTTGTCTCCGTCTGCCGGTAAACAATGCCCGAGGAGGGTGTTTTATGGCTCGTGCTGGACTCTGATTTCTTTTGTTCCACATCTGAGCCCCGCAGCTGCTGCGCGCTTTCCCCGCAAAAAAGCGTGCCCCCCACTCCAACCCCCTCCATCCTCACCCCCCTCCCCTTCCAAAAAGCCACGCACCCACGCGCTCTGGCCTCCTCACCGGTGTCCCCGACAGTGTGTTGCCCCCACAGTATCCCCCACGGACACTTTGTGTAACAAATCAATTAAATATCAGGAAACGCGTGTATGAATTAAAATACATTCCACTGAAGAAAGACATACAGTAAATAACACTGATGAATAATTTAATCTATGTTTAACTTAATCCCACCAGGAAACAGATCACATGCAGTGGAAAACTCAAATTTACTGTTGACTTCAAGTAACTTTTCATGTGTTCTACAGGTCTGAAATGCTCCCTACCCACTGAATCATGTCTAAACGGAGGAAGATGTGAAGCCACCTCAAATGGAAATGGAGAGTGCAAGTAAGTAAAAACACCAACATGATGCAGTAGATGCAGATTTTACCGAAGCCTCAGCATCCCTTTATGTGTTTTTTGTGGTGTTTTGGAGGTTTGTACGTATTTTACATAGTGCAGTGTTGGGGAAGTATCAATGCTTAGAGGTGCTTTTGGGTTACGAAGAAAAGGGGCCACATATCCCCCCATTTTCATTCCAGCTTTTGAGCGGGCCCTGTGCCCAGCAACCGGAGGCCCTTGAGGTTCCTCTCTGGGCTGCTGTTTCCCTCTCGTACCCCTGTAGGAGCTGGAGTATACTCTGGGAGGCTGCACACATTCCTTTAATAGAAAAGAGTTAAAAGAAGATGAAAAGTAGAGAAAAAAAGAAAAGAAAGCCCAGTTCCAGAGTAGTAGAGAGGTTGAGAGAGAGAAGGGTGGCTGGACAAAAGCCCACCCCCCCACCATTACCATCATTAATGAATGCAAGACCCCTTCACAAGCAAAGTGAGAGGACGCGTCCAGTCCTAAATCTTGTTTTTCTGCTCTTTCATGGGCGACAGCTGGGGCTCGCCCGCCGCCCGTCACCCATTGTCCTGTAGTCAGAATAATGCTGTGTGACTAATCTGAGTGGGGCTTCCCATCATGCCACAGCCACCCCAATCACCACAACACACACCAGACCCTTGCCATAACCCCCTCCAACCCCCTTCTAACCCTCAACCACCACCACCACCACTACCTCCCCCCTCCACCCAAAAGGCTTGTCTCCTCCGCTCCACCCCCACACCTTGCCCGTTTGTGATCTCCATTAGAAAGCCAGATGGCTGTGAAATGTAATTGGATTGGACGTCGAGAGAGTGAGATTAATTGGAATTAAGTGCAGAAATTTCAAGGCAAACAAGTGGGAACAGACAGAGAGGCAGATTGTGGGTATTTGTTTAGGCTGTTGTTAATAGTTTGAATATGTTAACGTGCTGACATATTCCCTTTAAGTGACCTACATGTGTGTAATGGGTGATTTCATCTCATGTTCTTGTGCAAAAACAACAACAAAAAAATCACAATAGTGTTTTTACGAAAGGTTTTCTTGAGGATAAAACTTCGAAATTGACAACGTTTTGGGAAATGAGACCATCATTGTGTTTCTTTAAATTGTTAGATGCTGCTCATGTGACAAGATGCTCAAAGGTGGCCTGTTCTACCCTCAGGGCATGCGGTCATGGCAGGCGCTCTTCTCGTCTGTGGGGACAAGGGGGAGCTATTGAAGAGTCACTAGCCCAGGGCCACCAATTCACAATATCTAATCTGCACTCCCCAGCCTTTCCAAACCCCCCCACCCCCACTCAGACCCCTGCACGTGTGCATATACTCAGTCCCAGAAACGTCCCTCTAGCCTCCTCCTTTACAAAGCTGTTATTGTGGTCTCCATCTCTGCTCTGTCCAATTAAAAACAGACAGGATAAGAGCATCACTTCAGCCACCCACACACTCGCTCTCTTCCTCGGCTTTTCCTCTCATTAATCATTCATCCTAGTCAAGCCAAGCGGCCATTAGTCACAGCATCATCTGCATCTCCAGGGTCAGAGTGTAGCGTCTGTATCTGTACTGATGTCAGTAGGATGAGGACATTCCTTAATGATTCGACCATTAACTGGAGGTGGAATGACAGTGAACTTTAAGACTCAAGACTCAAATCAGCTTTAATGTCAAAACAAAATATAATTATCCAAATCTCTTTTTAGTAGCATGAGAGAGATCATTCATTCAAGCTTTATTAAGGACACATAAACTAGGTCCATAGGATAAGATAAAATAAAAAGAATTAAAAGAAAAAGAAATAGTATAGAGTCATACTTTGCTTATACATAAAGACTTGTTCGCCAGTGAGACCACATTTTCGATGTAAAAAAATGTAAAGATCAAATATATAAAAAGGTAAATAGGGTACAATAAAATTACCATAAAATCTCACATAACAACTGTAATGTGGAGAAGGAAAAAACACATTATGCATCTTATTTCTATAGCCTTAAAAACTTATGAGCTGAATGTCTGATGCTAACAAACAGCTAACCTGCACAAACTCAAATAAATAAATCTGAATAAAGAATGAATTAATCATTAAATACATAATTGAAGTTCAAACTAATCTGTAACATCTATAGGAGTGATGATTTTTATTCCTTCTGAACAAATGGAAGTATTCCCAGTTTATAAACATAAAGTTGTGTCTCCATCTTTTGTAAAATATGCTATTGATGGTTAATATATTTTTTACATTGGTGAGAATTTTGCTTTGTAACCACTTCCACAAAAGCAGTGGTGATGGAGCTGGAAAGTACACAAGGGAAACTGCTTTTTTAGAGTAATACAGAAGCTGCTCCTGTTATGACCAAAAGGTCATGCCCCAAATTCAGTCTACAGCTTTGATTTGCATTTCCCATCACGAAAGGTAAATTGAAGTGCAGAAGTAAAAGAAATTAAGCCCACATACATGCACAGATCTCAAAGATGACATTCGGGGTATTGTGGTTTTTCACTATAGTGCAAGCACATACAGTGGCACAGATTTTAAGTCGTAGATTGTTTTAAATCCTCTTTCAGCACGGTTCCCACGGTTATGAGAACAGAGAGTGAAATCACATGTTGGCATAGAGAACAAGGTTAGGCTTGGTGTAAACTATGGTAATCAGATGTCTTATGGATGGGTTTACATGGGATTATGTCTGTGTTCAGACAAAATTGATGTATGTTTTTGCCCCTTCCTGCAGACAAGATTAATATCCATCCTTCCGGGTTGTAAAAAAATAACATCAAACATGCACAAGCAATTTAAATGTATGTGTTTGTGTTGAAGATGTTATGTTGAGGTTTTTTTTTTCCAGACAGATCTTCTCAATCAGAATGATTACTTCAGTGTTGGGGAGATCAGATTCTTGTGTAGACTTTGAGATATTTAGTTGTTGTGGTACTAGACACATCGAAACAACGACAAGCCGCTGTAATGGGGAAGCACTCGGTTATGATTCTGTGAAGTAAGAGGTTATCTGCAGGTCTGGGGCTTCCTGTTTCCCATGGTGCTCAAGTCATCTCGTTATGTAGGCAGCTTAAAAAAAAAAAAAAAAAACATGTAAGGGCAAAGCAACGTGTGAGTCAAATTTAGATTCCATTTGTGAGACAGTAATGAGGGCATGGGGGAGTTGAAAGGTTGCTGCCCTCTCCCCTTTGCATGACTGCCCTGACTCAATGCTGCTTTGCTGAAATAGACACTGTTTTGGTCTGAGGTGATGTTAATAATAAACTCAGGAAAAAAAAAACGTCTCAACTGTCTCGCTACATGTCTGACATGCTACAAGACGTTGCACAGAAATAGACTTGACAGAAAATGGACTGAAAGTCTATAGTGGCTGGTGCGATCAGACCTCTGCGACCTTACACAGAGCTGTCCAGTTTTGCATATTGATGATAAAATGTCTCGCCCGTGAAGACTAGTCTAGAGGGAGTGCAGGACCACTAAAAAGATGCCCTGCTCTGCCTTAAGGAATGCTGCTCTTCATTTGTCCTCCTATAGGATTACCGGCAGGTCTCTGTTAAAGCTCAGCTCCATGTTGGCTTAAGTGAATCAGGAACATATAAGTGCATTACTTGGTCAAGTGTGCCTGCTGGTGTTGGGCTTTTATTGGGGTTTAAGCTCTAAGGCAGCCACTCCCCTGGTTGAGCCCATTCCCAAAATGCCAGGGCCCCTGTAATATAGCAGTGAATAAGTTAGGAAGGCCTTCTGGGAGAAGAACCTAAGCTCAGACCTCATATCCCCCCCCCCAGTTTTTCAAAAGCACTGTGTGAGATGGATAAATAATTGTGTTTGATGAAGCCTACTGGTGGAAATGACTTGCAGGTGCCAGTTTTAAAAGTGAACTGTTTACATTAGAAAACTTTTCATGCGTAACTTGCATTCATCATCACTGTGGTTTTACAGTTATATACATTATGACCAGGCAGTGATTGAGATCCTGTGTGTCTGGAGATCCTCAGAGCAGAGTGATCAAAGCTGAGTTGTCAGGGCACAAAGATAAGATGCTATTTTGTTGTAGTGGGTGCTGAAAGTTCCCATGCACAAGGGCAAGCTGTCAAATGTAGAAACAATGTTTTGCATATGCCATGTAAAGAGTAAATGGACTAAATGATTAATGCTTTGTACATGTTTCCATATAGTTGTTTTCGGAAATGTTATCAGTTAGGGCAGATCGGTTCTCTCATTCTGTCGAGACTCCCTGTTGCAGTTTTTATGAAAAGACCCACTGGTGGAAAAAGGAAGGTGACTTATAGAGACTGTTCACGTCCAAATAGAATGTTGTTGTTGTATATTATGTTTCCACCCTATTAATAGTAATCCGAGTAACGGACTTCAGGCTATAAAGGTGGATGTGCTGTCACTGATAACCATCAAAACAAGTCAAGTGGCAGGCAGGTGTTCTTCCTGGTTTGTCTGAGAGGGTGAACATCTCCCTGTACAGCTGATGAAATGAATCTGACACTTGTATCAATAGTTGAGTGTATCATTTCCAGTAATAAGGTGAATCAACTCCTGTTTATTTGTATGGTACAGTTAAGATGTGTAAAATAATACGGCGACCCAAAGTGCTGTACAATTATCAGACAAATAAAGCTGCAAGGACAAAATGCCCTAACTGAAATTGAACTGAACTTAATCCACAGATAATTTTTTTTTCCTAATCTTAATTCTTAATCTAACAGATTTTAGAAATGTTTTACACTGTTGGTTTTAGATGGTGTGTGTGTATTTTTTTTTTTTTATATTATTTATTACTTGTGAAATGCACTTTGAGGATTGCACTCTCAATTTCGTTGTTCTGTGTTGGACAATGACAATAAAGACATTCAAATTGAAACCAAAATAAAGCTATTTAACCCTAGAAGCAATGATGGTAAAGTAATGACTGTATTGTTTGGTTTTTTGTACATGAATATGACATTGATTAGAGACACCGGATACCAGAATGTGACCCACTCCTTTGACAAAATAGAAACAGGAAATGCTTCTGTAATATCAAGTGTGTTTGTTCATTAGTTATTTTCGAAGTAGTTTAGTATTTGTAGAAGCAACCGGTCTTTGCCAGTTCTGTTATAAATGCATTGAGTCTGATTAAGTGTGAGTCTAGAGCCTCAGAAGTCCACCACATCTCTCATTTCCTCCACTGTTCTGTTCGTGATCTTACAGATTATACTAACAGATGTGTAGCCCCAGGGGTCAGACCTTGGCTAATGATTAGACACAAGGAAGGGGAACATCAGCTAACTGGAGAAAATGAGTAAAAATGAAAAGGACAAAAACAAAGAGCAACTTAATATTGAAGAGGGCAGTAGGGGAATGTGAAAGGAGAGAAGAGATGATCCTGTGATGCCTTCATAAACACGATGAAAGGAAACACTGAGAGTATAAAAGCCACACTTACATAAACACAATTACTGTACACTTGCCCTCAGTCATTTACATAACTTTTTCCACAGCGGTGGCATTTCCATCACACAGTGGGACTGGTTTTGTGTCGGATGATAAAGTCACCCCCAGAGTGGCAGATGGTAGATCAGGCCCAGCAGGGGAGAGAGAAGAGAGGGGAAGAGAAGGCAAAAAGGCTGTCCCACAGTCACAAAAGTGTTTGGGGGTCAGAGGTCGGGGAAGCATCTGCTCTGGCCTGAGGGGACATTGCATCGCCGGGAGAGACCTGTTGCCGTGGTGTGTGCTGCTCTGCCTTTCAGCATGTGGGTGGATCTTTATCTCAGACTGCTCTGACTTCAGGACAAAGGGGATCTATTACAGTTAGTTAGCGAGGGTTGACTCACACACACATGAGCGCACACATGCACATTATTTATGGCATGTGTGCTTCATTATACACAGCGAAACCCAGGTAGGATTTTAGACCAAAACAGTAAATTCCCCCGCTGTAGGTTTTCATGCTGAAGTGAAATGAGCAGCAGGGGAAACTTCAAAGCTACCTCAAATGCTTTTACAATCTTCTGCCAATTGCCACTGTCTGGGCTCCCTGTGGGGCGCATGGGACTGTTAAAAACTCCCTGATTGGTCTCACCTAACTAAGTCAACAAAGGAGTTTTTAGCAGTCCTGTGTGACATAAGGGAAACGCTGTAAAAAGCAAACTACTGGGAGCTGTAAAAAGTCCACAAAGGAGAAAAACAAGAGCTGCGAAGAGTAGAATGTAGGCTGACATAGAAGAAGGGAGGAGAAACTGGAAGGAGAGAGAAGTCAATGTTGAGTCGAATTAGGGGAATGAAAAAGAGGAACAGGTAAGGAAGGGAGGAATTAGGAAGAAATGGGATTGTGGAACAGAGAGTGGTGGTGATGATTGGGGGGGAGGGGGGGGGGGTGCAGAAGAGACAGAAGTTGCAACAGCTGACTTCACATGGGTCCTTTATGTCCCAGGAGAAGAGGTTGGCTTGTCAGCACCCCCATCTGACAAGGGGACAGAGGGGAGGGAGGGATGAGGGATAAGGGGAGGATGAAGAGGAGAAAAGAGGAGGGGGCGGAGGAGGAGTCCTGTCCAACAGCTGCCTTCATTAACATGCGCACCTGCTCCCTGTGGAGATTCTAGGAGACCAACAGATGCCCTCCCTTACACATAAACCCTCACACAAGCCCCCAATTCAAATATAAACATTTCTGCTTACTTTAAACGTGACAGGCATATGTACAAGTATGTATCGACCGACATAGGGTGATCAAAAGAGCTCTGAAATCAGCACAAATATTCCCCTCTTTGTCAGCTTTAGCCCTCAAAGTCTGTTGGAGTTCCTTGTAATGAGGTTGTAAAAGCTATGTGACTGTAGCAGCGTCTTTCCACGGTGATAGTCTGGATTGAAGGGGAGCAATCAGGGGGGCTTAGGGCCTGAATGCAGCGCTTCATATGAAACATCCAGAGGCGGCACTGTCTCCCTTGATCTCTAGGGCCATTTTGGATATGTGTGGACAGCGTGAGGGCGAAAGGTAGATGGGAACAGGCTAATATGGCTAGACTGTTTGGTGGTGTCTGTTGTCCTAGCAGAATGTGTTTTTAAGGTTCATAGGGAGTCTAATCCAGAGGGACACACTAGAACAACATACTCTCCCCGTCTCGCTGCAATGGGACTTTACTAGGCGGGAAACTAAGTCTGCTTCCCCTATGCTGTAACCACCCCCCTCTACTTATTCCCCTTTTTTTTCCAACTAATTCTTCCCGTACCTTGATTTAAAGAGTAAAATGTTTTCTGATCATTGCTTCTACCCCTTTCCAGGTGTCCCAGAGATTACGTAGGTAACAGGTGCCAGTACCCAAGCCCATGCAGCCCTTCACCTTGCCGAAATGGAGGCGAGTGTCGGCCTGTTTCCCATGGCAACACATTTGATTTCCGTTGTGTGTGCCGCTTGGGGTTCAGTGACCGCCTGTGCCTGACGCCAACCAACCACGCTTGCATGAGCTCCCCCTGTCGCAACGGAGGAACCTGCGAGCTTATGACCCTGAGTGCGTACCGCTGCCGCTGCCCACCTGGATGGTCAGGTATGTAGCTCAAATTCTGTTCATCACTTCATCATCCTGGTTCTTTCTACTTTCCTTTATTTCACTGTGAACCATATTGATTGACATTCTCTTGCTGGATTTTTTCAAGGCAAAAACTGTGATACAGCCAACCCCTGCGCTTCAAATCCATGTGCCAACGGCGGCCAGTGCTCAGCCTATGAATCCACTTTCATCTGCACGTGCCCACCAGCCTTCCACGGTCAGACCTGCAAACAGGATGTCAACGAATGCGCTCAGACTCCCTCTCCCTGTCGTAACGGTGGGGTTTGTGTAAATGAGGTTGGCTCATACCACTGCCGCTGCCCTCAAGAATACACTGGCCAGCACTGTGAGACCCCCTACATGCCATGCAGTCCCTCACCATGCCAAAATGGAGGCACTTGTGTTCAGAAGGGAGACACCACCTATGATTGTAGCTGCCTACCAGGTATTATAAACACATACGCTTTCAACACTAATTACACATGCAGAACAATAGGTATTGACTTTTTTATTGACATATGGGGTTGTGCAGGACTGGTGTAGTAACCAAAATGGGCACTTTTGTTTCCCGATTACATCAGTTGACCTACAATCCTGTCTGTTTGTTTTGCAAAATCTAACTGGGTAGTGTAAGCATCTTTTAGTGTGCCCCCTTCCCCCATGTCTCTGCCAGCCTCTGTTGGCAGGATGCAGTCACACAGACGTTTCCTTCTGATAATCACCAGTGAGCCCCCTCCACACCGGGGACACATACATACACATCAATGTATATGTAACCACACCCTATTCATGAGGTCACACACACACACACACACAAATCTTGTTTTTCAGCAAAGTGTGACCGGTCTGTTTGCCATCTTGTGTTGGCACCCAAAACCAGTGCAGTGTTATGTAAAAGTTAAGTTAATGTTGGATAATTGTGGTTACTGCAGCTGTGGAGAAACGTTTTTCCTCCGAACCATCAAAGGATACTGCACGAAGCACATATGCATTTCAGATTGTTTCTGGAAAACAAACAACATTTTACCTCAATTGCAATCTGATGTTGTGACACCAGTACAGAACTGTTTGGTTATGCAGATGAATGAGGGACATTGTGGTGTTTTGTGTTAAAGTTTAACCCATGCTGTGCAACTCACATGGGTGTCCGTACTGGAATGCAGCTAGATAGCGAAGCTGCACAGGCACCTGCAGAGTCTGCCTGATAGTTAATCAGACTATTGTGACTGTAAAACACCCACGCCAGCCTTTGATGTTTGGAGATGGGACAAGCTGCACTGTCATCCACACAGCATTAAAACAATCTGCCACGAGGACATGGAGAGCTTATCTTTAGTGCACTATGATAAGAAAAGGGAAGGGAGAATCTGATTATTAACCAAAAGGAAATGTTGCCAAATTTTTCCATGCCTTTGTTCCTCTCCGCTTTTTCACTTATTGTCTTTTTTATTGCTTTTTTCCTATTCATCAGGCTTCACAGGTCCACACTGTGAACATAACATCGACGATTGCCCAGGCCATAACTGTCAGAATGGTGGCGTGTGTGTGGATGGAGTGAACACGTATAATTGCCAGTGTCCACCTCATTTCACAGGTGAAGTTGATTTGCCCATTGCACTACCTATGCCCCATCTTCTAAATTTCCTCTGAAGTGTATTAAAGTTGTACTCACATAGTACTTATGCTCCTTTTAGGTCAATACTGCACAGAGAATGTGGACGAATGTGAATTGATGCCCAATGCTTGCCAGAATGGAGGGACCTGCCACGACACTCATGGTAGCTATCACTGCGTCTGCGTCAACGGCTGGACAGGAGACGACTGCAGCGAGAACATCGATGACTGTGCCAGTGCAGCTTGTTACCACGGTGCTACCTGCCATGACCGTGTCGCCTCATTCTTCTGCGAGTGTCCACATGGGCGTACAGGTACGATTAAGTGTGACACACTATACATACTGTCCAATGGAATTCAATGCAGTGATACAATCTGACAAACACCTGTTGTTGTCACGTTTGTAGGTTTGCTGTGCCACCTTGACGATGCCTGCATCAGCAACCCATGCCAAAAAGGATCCAACTGTGACACCAACCCAGTCAATGGCAAGGCTATATGTACCTGCCCCCCAGGTTACACCGGATCAGCCTGCAACTTAGACATTGATGAGTGTTCCCTCGGTAAGTCAAGAAACCTTCTGTTTGAAAGCCTACTGTTCTTCTGGGTATGTTACAACTAATTTGGGATGTATTGTGCACTTTGAATGTTTTAGGGGCCAATCCTTGTGAACACGGTGGCCGCTGCCTCAACACAAAAGGGTCTTTCCAGTGTAAATGTCTCCAGGGATATGAAGGACCTCGTTGTGAGATGGATGTCAATGAATGCATGTCTAATCCTTGCCATAATGATGCCACCTGCCTGGATCAGATTGGAGGTTTTCATTGCATCTGTATGCCAGGTAAGAACTTTAGCTTCTATTTAAAGGTTCAAAGGGTAAAGTTAAAAGCATCCATCTGTTTTCTCGGCGTTTGTTTAAAGTTTTTAGCCTGTCAGGGTGGTGACCAGTGCTGGATGAGAAGTATTGATTTATTAAGAACTGTTTTATTTTGCGCTTCTGTCTAATTTCAGGATATGAAGGTGTGTTCTGCCACATCAACACAGATGAGTGTGCCAGCCAGCCTTGTTTCAACAATGGCAAATGTGTTGACAAGATCAACTCCTTTCACTGCGAGTGCCCCAAAGGTGAGAATACCTTCAGAAAGGGGAGAGGTGATAAAGTAATGACAGAAATAGTTGGCCTTTAACCCTTTGTGCCTCTTCTAACCACTTTTGGTAAGGCATTGGGTGGCAGAGAAGAGGCTATATAAGTGGATCATTAACTTATTGTCAATGAGCATAACATGCTCTGGTTCACAGACTGAACGTCAATGATTCACTACTTCTAATAGTGTCATTTAAGGTTTGGATGAATAGGACATAACAGATTAGGTTGCAGGACCATTAACATATTTGGCGGGCATGAGGGTTTGTGTTAGTGCTTAAAGCGCCAAAACTGGGGGCAGGGATTGGTTTATGGCCAGTAAGCTGAAGCCTATTGTGCTTGGCTTGAAAGAAAGATTTTCGTGCACAGTTAGAGCAGAAGAAGGGGGGGGTGTGTGTTAGTGGAATGGTTCGTTAGTCAGTGTACCTCAGACTACTACTTGAGATGCAAATTAGTTTTTCTGCCTTCCATTTTTCACATTCCTTTGCACACTGCAGGCATGATTTATTTGAAATATTTGAAAGATTTTACATATGTTTTGGAGCTGATTTAAATGTTTTATTTTATTCTCCAGGTTTTTCTGGTAATCTGTGTCAAGTGGACATTGATGAATGTGCCAGTACACCCTGCAAAAATGGAGCTAAATGCACTGATGGTCCCAACAAATACACTTGTGAATGTGCAGAAGGTACACTAAAGATTTGATGCTTCCAGATTTTTATCCTTTTCTTTACTTCTGCTTCTTGTTACTGTGCAAGTGTTTAATATTTTCTATCTTCTTGTTCAGGCTATACAGGGCAGCACTGTGAGATAGACATCAATGAGTGCTACTCTGATCCCTGCCACTATGGCACCTGTAAAGATGGACTGGCCTCCTTCACATGCTACTGCCGTCCTGGCTACACTGGCCGCCTGTGTGAGACCAACATCAATGAGTGTCTAAGCCAACCGTGCAAGAATGGTGGAACCTGCCAGGACAGAGAGAACACGTACATCTGTTCCTGTCCCAAAGGAACTGCAGGTCAGTCCCCTGACTGAAGGTATTTTAAAGGTTTAAATGGGCTTTTAGAGGACACATGTGAATTTTCCTTGTTTCTTATACTTATTAATATCCCACTCTACAGGTTTTAATTGTGAGGTGAACCTTGATGACTGTAAGAGCAAGCCTTGTGACTACGGAAGGTGCATTGATAAAATCAACGGCTATGAGTGTGCATGCGAGCCAGGCTACACAGGTGAGTGCTGGGTGGAGTTTACAGGTGCAAGGGGATGGTCCCCAGAGAATAGGGAGGGGCAGGTAAGACAGGTGGCTGGCGGGTCCACTCCTGTAGAACAATAGTGTCAGATGGCCTGTGTGGGATTGGGCGGAGGTGAGGGGGGGCGGAAACAGAAAGGAACACAGTCCCCAACCTGATACACACAAAAACATGCACACAAAGCGCTAACTTTGTTTGCCATTTGAAAAGACTTGTGACGTGGAGCCTGGAAAGAGTCTGTAAGGTGATACTTTAAAAGGAAAAGAGTCTGCCCTTTAATCACATATCTGATGTTTATTTGTGCGACAAATCCTACTCATATATCAGATTGAATTGGTTTCACTTCACTTACTTTACTGACACACGTCTACCTGTGACAATACAAAGTATAAACTGAAGGAGGTAAAGTTTGATCAAATATATTCCAAGTGGACCACTCTGTTTTCCCTCCCCTTAATGGCCCAGTAGAGCCGGTTCTGACCGGTAGTGGCAGTGTCATTATGCTAAGAGGGAGCAGGAAGGAATAAGTGTGTGTGTGCATGCTGCTGTGCATCCCTCCTCCTCCCCACCATCTTTTTGTGCTGATGGGGTGAGTGTGGAGGGCATGGCGGGACTGAGACACAGAGGGACAGAGGACTATTGTAAATGAAGATCAGGCAGTTGAGCCCCTCCCCTCCTGATTGATGAAGAGCAGAAGAGGGAGCTGGCTAGGGGATCAGAGGGGGGTTTAATTGTTACTCAGCGGTGTGTGAAATGGGTCTGGCCTTCTGTCCCTGTAAACAGCCGTGGGTGAGGTTAGTTCTCCCTGGATGGGGGGTGGGGGGAAGAGTGTGTGAATAGGGTGAGCAGCTACAGCCCCCCCACCCATACATGCACACACCTCCTCTCCTGGCTTCACCTCCCCCTCTCAGATCCAGCTGAAACCCTCCTTCTGCCTATTCAACAGGCCCCCATTCAATCAATAGAGGAGAACCAAAAGGGCCTCCAGGGGCCGCCAGGCTAGGCACACATTGGAGCTGCTAAAGCCTCTGTCGACTGAACGCTGAGGGAGTCTTTAGTGTTAGCTCTGCCTATTGTCCAAAAGCAACAAAGTGCACCTCAGCTAGCAGCACATAAAGACTCAAAGGATGCCACACCAGAGAGTAAAGGGTCCAGCTGTGGGCCCTTAATAATGGCCACTGAAGATATTTTTACTCTGCATTTTTCAAAATCATTTTCAATGATACGTTTGTCAACAGTATGCCATATATTTATTAAGGTCTGTGACTCAGGAGGTTCAGCAGTCTTGGGGGCTTTTATACTTATTACTATTTCAGTCTGTCCTAGAGTAAAATATGTTAAATTTGTGATACGTTTGGATGGCAATCTGCCCAGTGTCAGCTCTCCTACTCGTGTGTGTGAATCAGTGAATGAGTAACACATTGTCGAGCACTTCAAGAATCTGTGAGGCTACTGTGACATATAAATGCAGTCCTTTGTATTATAAGATTAATTAAACTGAATTCCTGACTCATTTGTCTACAGGAGCAATGTGTAACATCAACATTGATGACTGTGCCATCAACCCATGTCACAATGGTGGAACGTGTATTGATGGCATCAACAGCTTCACTTGCCTCTGCCCAGAAGGCTACAACGATGCCACCTGTTTGTCACAGGTGGATGAATGTGGTAGCAACCCCTGCATCCACGGCCGGTGTCAGGATCTCATCAATGGGTAAATGTTCTGGACAAAACAAAGACAGAAAATTAATTTTAAAAAGGTATATTTAGAAACTGACCTATAATTTTATTTGCATTAAAGCTACAAATGTACCTGTGACTCTGGATGGAGTGGTCCAAACTGTGACATCAATAACAATGAGTGCGAGTCCAACCCATGCATGAATGGTGGAACCTGCAAGGACATGACCAGCGGATACCACTGCACATGCAGAGCAGGGTTCACTGGTCAGTTATCTCTTTCTAACTTCTCTTGTATTTCCTTTTGCTCATTGAGAGTGGGTGTGACTTCAGTTCACTTATTTCTAACACTAGTGTGTTTCCTAATTCGACCTCTGTAGGACCTAACTGCCAAACTAACATCAATGAGTGCGCCTCCAACCCATGCCTCAACCAAGGCACCTGCATTGATGATGTGGCTGGATACAAGTGCAACTGTTTGCTGCCCTACACTGGTATGATGCGTAGCTACTTTATTTTCATACTATTGTTTTGGGGTAGGCCTATTCCTGGGCAGCTGCTGACTCTGCTGTTTCTGCACCTAAAAAGTAAAGCCTTCTGGTGTCTACACAGAAGTCTTATCATGAACTATCCTGTGTTGTTTTAGAAAACATCGCCCAATGCCCACTAATGGCAATGTCTGTATTTGGTATCACTGCGTGGAAAGAGTAGCCTTTCTGCTTTGCAGGGATAACAACAGTGTGTATGTGTGTGTTTTGGAATAACATACCATCGTCGCTAATATAAGCAGGAGAGCTGGAGCCTGCTCCAAGCCTTATTCCCACTTCCGCCATGTCCTGTTTCCTGTCTGTGATCACGCAATAACAGGAAACAGGAAGGGCCTTCCTGTTTGGCCAAGTCGTCATGGAAATGGATAAGGAAGTAGGGCGGAAACTAGGACTGAAAAACTGACGTTACTGTTTTTATTTTCTTTATTTCTATTTTTTATTGGTTTTACAGCACTGGGGAATAACATTTTTTTTTTATTTTGGAACTTTTTGTAAAAATATATGCCACCCTTAGCCCATGTAAGCTAAACACTGACATTTTCTCCCCTCTCCCCACTACCAGGTGATAACTGTGAGATCCTGCTGGCTCCCTGCAGCCCCAGACCCTGCAAAAATGGTGGAGTTTGTAAGGAGGCTGAAGACTACCAAAGTTTTTCCTGCATCTGCCCTGAAGGATGGCAAGGTATCCATCTATGTGACTTTGTTTAATCGATCAAGTAGTGTCTATCAATATAAACATCTGTATACTGTATAAACTGACCAAATCTCTTTCAATTTAGGTCAAACATGTGAGATTGACATCAACGAGTGTGTGAAGAGCCCATGTCGCAATGGCGCTCTGTGCCATAACACCATGGGTGGTTACCAGTGCAAATGCCAGCCAGGTTACACCGGCCAGAAGTGTGAAACTGATATTGATGACTGTAAACCAAGTAAGGAAACACTGTGGTTTTTAAAGTTCCCATGGTTTCAGTGTTTTTAAATATTTCTAGAAACCTGTGGTTCCTTCTCTCATCTCATTTGTACTTTTTTGCCTTTCAGATCCCTGCAGTAATGGTGGTCTGTGCCGTGATGGCATCAACTCTTTCACATGCACCTGTCTGCCTGGTTTCCGTGGTGGCCGATGTGAACAAGACATAAATGAGTGCGAGAGTAACCCCTGCAAAAATGGGGCCAACTGTACAGATTGTGTCAACAGCTATACCTGCACCTGCCCACCTGGCTTCAGTGGCATCAACTGTGAGATCAACACCAATGACTGCACTGACAGGTACAGTCTCACCCTGTCAACATGTTATTTTGTGTTAGATCCTCCTTGATAATTACCCAGAAACATTATAATGGTACTTGATCTTCTTAAATATTTATATTTTCTTTAGCTCTTGCTTCAACGGTGGCACCTGTGTGGATGGAATCAATGCCTTTACCTGCTTGTGTTTACCTGGATTCACGGGGAGCTACTGTCAGTATGATATCAATGAGTGTGACTCCAAACCGTGCTTAAATGGAGGCACTTGCCTTGATAGTTATGGGACGTACAAGTGCACCTGTCCTCATGGTTACACTGGAGTTAACTGTCAGGTAAACAAAAATCATGTTTTTTTAAAGTTGTAGAAAAACTGTGATGTGTTGGTTTCATGCATTTGCTTTACTTCTTTATTGGATGCATTGTTAATAATTTTCTGTTTTCCTGTTAGAATCTCGTGCGCTGGTGTGACTCCTCCCCATGTAAAAATGGAGGCTCGTGCTGGCAGCAGGGAGCCTCATACACCTGCCAGTGTCAGACTGGATGGACTGGCCTCTACTGTGACATTCCTAGTGTGTCCTGTGAAGTTGCTGCCAAACAGCAAGGTAGATTTCCCAGTCAAAAGCTGCATAGTTTGTTATGTATAAGGCCTGTGAAATATATACTCTAAGTGCTTTATTATCCTTAATGTCAGGTGTGGAGGTGGTTCAACTGTGCAGGAACTCAGGCCAGTGTTTGGATGCTGGGAACACACACTACTGCCGCTGCCAGGCAGGCTACACTGGGAGTTACTGCCAGGAACAAGTGGACGAGTGCTCACCCAACCCCTGCCAGAACGGAGCCACATGCACTGATTATCTAGGAGGCTACAGCTGTGAGGTATGGGATACAGGAAGTGACTTTATTTTCCACTGGGTTTCAGAAATAATTGATAATGTGAATTTTCTGAGCTCTGATGAGTCCTGATGAGAATAATGTGCATTTTAGTATTGATTTTACAGATATTTATTTCCTTTTCTCTTAGTGTCTCCCTGGTTACCATGGTGTAAACTGCTCAAAAGAGATCAATGAGTGTCAGTCCCAGCCCTGTCAGAATGGAGGCACCTGCATCGACCTCATCAACACATACAAATGCTCCTGTCCTAGGGGAACTCAAGGTGGGTACAGTATCTGCTTCACACATTTACAAACAGATCATCACAAAAACAGTATATTTTGCTAAAGAAACTAAACTAACTTTTGTGTTTTCTGTAGGTGTGCACTGTGAGATTAATTTGGATGACTGTAACCCCTCCACTGACCCACTGACCAATGAGCCCAAATGTTTCAACAACGGTAAATGTGTGGACCGCATTGGAGGCTATCAGTGTGTGTGCCCCCCGGGCTACGTTGGCGAACGCTGTGAAGGAGATGTCAATGAGTGTTTGTCAGACCCCTGTGATCCCAGAGGGTCCTACAACTGCATCCAGCTCACCAACAGCTACCGGTGTGAATGCCGGACTGGATACACAGGTATAGACATGCATCTAACATACAGTTACATATGTTGAGGATGCAGTGTTTATCCCTTTCATGCATAGTGGTCACTCCAGTGGACAGCTTTTCAAAGGTGTTCTCCTGTAAATTTATGGATTTTATTGTTTGAGTTCCATATCAGCCAACAGAGTGGAGGCTTATGCATCATTCCAAATACTGTAATTCATATCTCTACTGTAACTTTGGTGTTCTAGATAAACCTGATCTGTAGTGACATAGTTGAGTGTAAAAAAATAAAATTAAATTTAAAAAAAAATTTATTTGCATATTATCTCCATGCAGGTATGTTAAAATGTGAGAACACATCAGATTAGCAGCATTGAAAATATTTTTATTTCATACTTTCCACATTGTATATCAGTAAATATATGTTTTCTTGTTTGTAAAATTAAACACATGGTTTTGTAACTGTTAATAGGTTCTTAAAAAATCCATCACATTGTTTTTTTTTCATACCCAAAAAGGAATAAAAACACTCAGGAAAAAAAAAAAATCTTCATTAAGGTTCTCATTATTCATTCATGAAAGGCGTTAAATGGTCACAGGATGCACCTTAAACATATTCTGCTTGTGTGCTGCAGGTCAAAGATGTGATAAGGTGTTTGATGGATGCAAAGGAAGACCCTGCAGAAATGGAGGGACATGTGCTGTAGCAAGTAACACACCCCATGGTTTCATCTGCAAATGCCCACCTGTAAGTATATCTGTGTTTTCTCTTTAGACTACTACCTTTTTCAATACCTTTTGCTATTTCATTGAATTTATTAATTTATTTTGCTCATGGTTATGCATTTCATCTGCAAAACATTCAGTAATCATCAAGTGAACAAACATATACATACCCATGCTCGAAAAGGAGCAGGATGAAGAAAATCTTATATTTCCTGCCCTCTTCTAAATAATAATAGCCTTAATCCATGGGTGTCAGACTCATGTTAGTTCAGGGCCCACATACAGCCTGATATGGTATAAAGTGGGCCAGACCAGTACAATAATATAAATTATGTCAACTCCAAAGTTTTCTCTATGTTTTTGAGAGAAAAAAGTGAAATTCTGTCATAAAAATGTTGACATCAACAAACCGTACCTGAACATCACATGAACAAATATGAAACAGAAAATTTTGAAGAAAAATAAGTGTAATTTTACCAATATTTAGCTTCAGTTTATCATTTATTCATGTTCATCACAACTTACAGATCACAGTGGATCTACAAAAACACACTAATATAGAATATCATTAAAATTCCACATACTTCTATTAAAACATTTCAGGTTGTTCACATTTTTTTTGTAAAAGGCTAGTCTGTATATGTAAACATTTTTGTGTAATTTTACTTTTTTTTTTACACTAAAACAAAGAGAAAAAAAATTGCAGTTTTCATTATTTTTAGTTTATTTTGATAGTATTTTACTGGTTATGACCCACTTTAGATTGAACTTTTGATTGAAAAATGACTTTAACGTCCCTGATTGTTCGTGTCATCAGTGTCATTTTTACATTTTACACATTCATCCCAGGAGCCAGATTGGACCCTTTGGTGGGCCAGTTTTGGCCCCCGGGCCACATGTTTGGCACCTGTGCCTTAACAGCTAGTTAGCTATACACAACTAGCTATAAAGTCATACTGTATCAAGTCAAACAAATCAAATTAATTCTTTCAAAGATAATACAAAATGAATACAAAACCAAGTGCAAACTACATGTCAAAGAAGTACAAAACTTAAGTACATATATACCTGATGAAATGATGCAAAAGGATTATACTATATATTTTTCATAAATTGTATTGCAAAGTCATAACCGCTGCACATTTCTGTCCCTCCAGGGTTTCACTGGATCCTCTTGCGAGTATGATTCTCGCTCTTGTGGGAGTCTGAATTGCAGGAACGGAGGAACTTGTGTGTCCGGTCATTTAGGCCCACGCTGCTTGTGTCCAGCAGCCTTCACTGGGCCTGAATGCCAGACTCCCACTGACAGCCTCTGCATCTCCAACCCCTGCTACAATGGTGGAACATGCCAGATCACCTCAGACGCACCTTTCTTCCACTGCAGCTGCCCCAGCAATTTCAACGGCCTGCTATGTCACATCCTGGACTACTCCTTCACCGGAGGATTTGGCCGCGACATTACCCCTCCTCCGGAAGTGGAGGTGAGCTGTGAGATTCCTCAGTGTGACGAGTGGGCGGGGAACCACATCTGTGACTCGCTGTGCAACAACCACGCCTGCGGATGGGACGGCGGAGACTGCTCACTCAACTTTGATGATCCTTGGCAAAATTGCTCTGCGGCTTTGCAGTGCTGGCGCTACTTCAATGATGGGAAGTGTGATGGTCAATGCAACAGCCCAGGGTGTCTTTATGACGGCTTTGACTGCCAAGGACAGGAAGGACAATGCAAGTAAGTTTGCAAAACAGATAAATTTAGAATCGTGTACAGAAGAAATGCACTCGGGTTGTTCTTTTTTAAAATCAGAATACTAACAAAGTCTTTTTCTTTTCCTCTAGCCCTCTGTATGACCAGTACTGTAAAGACCACTATGCAGATGGTCACTGTGATCAGGGTTGCAACAATGCAGAATGTGAATGGGACGGTCTGGACTGTGCCAACAACATGCCGGAAAAACTTGCCGATGGTCACTTGGTTCTGGTGGTCCACATTCCCCCAGAACAGCTTAAAAACCGCTCTTCAGCCTTCCTCAGAGAACTCAGCAGCGTTCTTCACACTAATGTGGTCTTCCGTCGTGATGCCAAAGGAGAACCGATGATCTTCCCTTATTATGGCAACGAACAGGATCTGGTTAAACACAATGTACTGAAGCGCTCCACAGATGGCTGGTCTGATTGGGCCTCAGTGCCAGCTAATGTTCTGAATCAAGTGACAGAGAGTGTGTCTTCTGTGGTCAGCCCACGGAAACGTAGAGAACTGGACCCTTTGCAAGTCAAAGGGTATGTGCAACTCAAATATCCTGATCTATTTTTAGTAAAGGAACATATTTGCCTTTTTTAGGTTAATGATGTGAAGCTTAATATTTCCAACCCCTCTCTTCTTGTAGCTCTGTGGTGTACCTGGAGATTGACAACCGTCAGTGTTATCAGCAGTCGAGCGAATGCTTCCAAAGTGCCACTGATGTAGCTGCATTTCTTGGTGCACTGGCCTCCAGTGGGAATCTCAATGTCCCCTATATTGAGGCTGTTACAAGTATGTAATGTACATCTGGCCTCTCCATTATTTTTAGGCTTTCAGTGAGAAAGATATTGCAGCTTTGAAATTTTCATTAGTTTTTTTTGCCTTTCAGTTTATTCTTAGATAGTTTTATGTGTGCATAATTACACTTTTATTCTCATTTTGAGGAATTAACTACTTTTTTTCAGATATTGTGAGTAAAACTTTCATCGATAGAAACTAAAAATAATATGATGAAAGAATGCATGGCCTTTAGCTTGGATTATCTATTGTAGTTAACTATCATAATTATTATTTTTTTTACTGCCATCTGAAGTTTTGGTTTTAGTTTAACTATAATAACCCTGCTTTGTCATTTCAGGTGTGAGACCCACTCCCTCCGGCTCAGAGCTCTACCCCATGTATGTTGTGTTTCTGGGCCTGGCTGCTCTTGGTTTCGTCTGCCTTGGTGTTCTGGTGTCCCGTAAGCGTCGACGTGAGCATGGCCAGCTTTGGTTCCCCGAAGGATTCAAAGTGTCTGAACCCAAAAAGAAACGCAGGGAGCCGGTTGGAGAGGATTCCGTTGGTTTAAAGTAAGTCAGCTTTTAAACTAGAGCATGAAAGTGGTAACGGTTTAAAGTTTCATGTTGTGTATTGCACTGTGTGGTGTATGGGATGCCTTGTAACTAATCTGGCTCTTTTCAACAGGCCTATGAAAAACTCTGACATTAACCTTATGGATGACAATCAAAATGAATGGGGTGATGAGGATCCAGACTGCAGGCGTTTCAGGGTAAGAGGATGATTAAATTTTTTTTTAGGAGTGTAATTCAATATACTGTGCTGTTCTCAACCATTTTCACGTGTGCTGATGATACATTGGCTGTGTCTTGCAGTTTGAGGAGCAGGCCATGCTGGACTTGAGTGATCATACAGACCACAGGAAATGGACTCAGCAGCATCTGGATGCAGCTGACCTACGCATCGCATCCATCGCTCCTACTCCTCCTCAGGGAGAGATAGAGAATGACTGTATGGATGTCAATGTCAGAGGACCAGGTGTGTGCAAGCATTATTTTATATCATAAAGGTTATAATCTGTAGCGGAGGTGTCAAACATATGGCTTGTGGGCCAGGACATTAAAAGTAAAGACAAACAGACTCAAAAACAACTTTTATGCTCATGCCATTAAGGCACTTCATATGGAGTGTGTGAGTCCTGTGGCCTAAGTACAATATTTATGGAGTACAATATGACATATGTGCAGTATAACCTCAGGGTGGGTAAATGAAATTTCATGCTCAGGGACTGTGAGGTGAATGTTGTGCATATGTCACTGTGTTCTTTTTATCCCCATATTTATTACTTTTTATGTTTTATATCTTGATTATTTTATTGTCCTTATGTATGTGTCAAGATAGGTGTGCGTATGTACGTGTGTATGTGAATATCTTTGTATGTGGGTATGCATATGTACACATGTATATAGATGTATATGTGTGCGTGAGTATGTGTATGTGGAGGTATGTCTGTATGTATATGTTTTTATTTTTATATATATATTTTATGTATATTTTATTATTGCACCTTCAAACGATTGCACCCTTAAATTTCGTTGTACTTGTGCGATGACAATAAAGGCATTCTATTCTATTCTATTCTATTCTATTCTATTCTATTTATTCCATTCTATTCTAGCCTGCAGGATGAATTTACAAGGTGCAATTACACTGAAGATACTAACAGTCAAGGGTGTCAAACTTGTTTTACTTTAGGTTCCACATACAGGTTAATTGCGATCTCACGTAAAACAATAGCATAATATTTAGAAATAAGGACTTTAAATTTTTGTCTTGATTTAATGTGAAAAAAACCCCCATTAAATCTTAAAAATATTTAGATTTACAAACATACTTTAACAATAAAATGTGAATAATCTGAAATGTCTAAAGAAAATTAAGTGCAATTTGTAAATGTAATGCCTGTTGAGAAATGTTTTATGCCTTTGTAGAATCAATTTGTAATACACATGTATAAATGATAAGTTGAGACATAATATTGTTAAAATTGCACTTATTTTTCTGAATAAATTTCAGTTTTTTCAAGTTGAGTTTTCATTATTTATTGGCTATTATACTAGTATTTTACTGGTCCAGCACACTTGAGATCAAATTAGGCTGTATGCACCCCCGAAAGAAAATGAGTTCCCTGATCAATAGGTATCAATATAATCTGTATGTTTTATGACCTGCCACAAACACCATCACTGGTAACTCACTGTATATTCCTCTCCTTCCTCTTTCAGATGGTTTCACTCCGCTGATGATCGCTTCCTGCAGCGGTGGAGGACTCGAGACTGGTACCAGTGAGGAAGAAGAGGATCCTTCAGCAGAAATCATCTCTGACTTTATTTACCAGGGTGCCAACCTCCACAACCAGACTGACCGTACAGGTGAGACTGCGCTCCACTTGGCTGCTCGGTACGCCCGCTCGGATGCTGCCAAACGCCTCCTGGAGTCCAGCGCTGATGCTAACGTTCAGGATAACATGGGCCGCACTCCACTTCATGCTGCTGTGGCTGCAGATGCACAGGGAGTGTTCCAGGTAAGCATGTTTTTATGATTTTTTTTTTTTTTTTGGACAATTTTGCAGGAAATTTTTACTAAAGTCTATGTTCCTTCAGATTTTAATTCGCAACCGTGCCACTGATCTTGACGCCCGCATGCATGATGGGACAACTCCGCTGATTCTGGCTGCCCGTTTGGCGGTTGAAGGCATGGTTGATGAGCTAATCAACTGCCACGCTGATGCCAATGCCACTGATGATTCTGGTAATTATTGTTTTATCAAATGATTATCCCTGGGGTCTGCAAAGTCCAAAATCTCTCTTGGACTGAGCTTGGTTGTTTTGTAATTCGCCTCCTCTCATTTCTTTTCCTTTCTCCACAGGTAAATCTGCTCTTCACTGGGCTGCAGCTGTAAACAACGTAGAGGCTGCTCTGGTGTTGCTAAAAAATGGTGCCAACAAAGACATGCAAGATAACAAGGTACGTGAATTCATTTATTCAAGAATTATTTATACTTGAGAGTTCAAAGAAACAACAAAAAAGACATGCATACTCTACCTACAATTGAAATTCTGCTCCAACTTTTAATTCCAGATGATAATTTAAGAAAATAAAATTAGTTAAAATAATAATATCAGTTTAATAATGTGACCATGTTTGTCATTTCCATAACCAGCCGTATAAAATGGTTGGTAACAGTGTATGTTTCTGTATTTTTAGGAAGAGACGCCACTGTTCCTTGCGGCCCGTGAAGGAAGCTTTGAGACAGCCAAGGTCCTACTGGAGCACTTTGCCAATCGTGAGATCACTGACCACCTCGATCAGCTGCCCAGAGACATTGCACATGAGCGCATGCACCATGACATCGTGCGTCTGCTGGATGAGTACAATGTGGTTCGGAGTCCTGGGCTCCACAATGCCCCATTGAGCAACTCCAGCCTCTCCCCACCTCTCTGCTCCCCCAATGACTATCTAAGCAACCTTAAGCCAACGCTTTCTGTCAAGAAGGTTCGTAAACTTAGCTCCGGTAAAGGAGGTAAAGATGGAAACAAAGATAATAAGGTTAAGAAGAAAAAGTCACTGGATGGGAAGGGCAACTTGTTGGACACGTCAGCAGTTCTGTCCCCGGTTGACTCCCTTGAGTCACCTCATGGCTACCTATCTGATGTGGCGTCACCTCCGATGACTTCACCTTTCCAGCAGTCCCCACCCATGTCACTCAATCACCTCCAGGGCAATGGAGACTCCCATATCGGTCAAATGAGCATGTCTTTTGACCCTAACCCACCCCGTCTCTCCCACCTGCCCGTGGCCAGCCCCGGCAGTCAGGGTTCTACATCCATAGGGGGCAGCAGAGGAGGCCAGTGTGACTGGGTCTCCAGGATGCACCCAGGTGTAGGCCAGCAGGGAAGCTTTGCCCAGGGCCCTCCCATCTCCCACAATATGATGGGTGCTCTGCATGGCGTCAGCACTGCCGCTCTGTCTCAGATGATGGGTTACCAAGGTCTCCAGACCAGCCACCTCGGTTCGTCTGCACACTTGATGCAGCAGGCTCACTCACGGCTCCAGCACCAGAACTCCAACTCCACTACAGCCGGACAACCGCTCAACCAGAGCTTCCCCAGCGTTGAGCTGAGTGGTTCTGACATGCAGCAGAACAACAGCTCAGGTCGCTCAATGCCTATCCACACGGTGATGCCCCAGGAGACCCAAATCCTCGGCACCCAGTTTCTCACCCCTCCTTCCCAGCACAGCTATTCCGGCCCTATGGACAACACACCTAACCACCAGCTGCAGGTGCCCGACCACCCGTTTCTAACTCCCTCCCCTGGATCCCCCGATCAGTGGTCCAGCTCCTCCCCACATTCCAACATGTCTGATTGGTCGGAGGGCATCTCCAGCCCACCTACAAGTATCCACTCACAGATGAATCTGATCCCAGACCAGTTTAAGTAGAGACTTGTAAACTGGACAGAACTCTTAGTGATTGAAAAAAATATATCTATACAAACTCCATACAGAAAGAGAGTGATGAACCTGTCACACAACGCTCCTTTTTGTTATCAGTTTTTATACTAACGATAAAAACAGTTTTAGTATTTTGTATTTATTTATGTGCTTTTTTGATCTGAAATATAAAGAAGATGCTTTTATATTTATGTTTTTTATTTTTTGATTTGTTGTGTATGGAAAGAGTAGAAGCAGTTTTAAAGGGAGTGTATATCAGAGAAAAAGCCTCCTAGATGTGTACACTTGCTATTTATTTGTGTCTTGTGTTGCTATTCACTGGATTTATTTTATTTTTTGACCATCAGTCTTCACAAGTAATTTTTTTTTTGCCTTTGCATTATGTTGTACAAAGAATTTTTCAACTTTTATAGAATATTTTGGAATTATTTCAGTATTAATTAATTATATTTTAACCTCCTTTGTCTTTTTAAGTGAGACAGGTTTTGTTACTGAACTACATTTCACCAAGTCTTATCACTGAGTCTGTATTAGATAATGATCAAATCTCAGTATAATTTTCAAGTATCACCTTACATCATGTTGCTTGCTACGCTGTACTCTCCTGCAGAAATGTAAAACAGTGATTAATGTTGAAAACCTGGGACCTGAAAACACAAAACAGTGCACACTATCAGTAAATATCCCTTATCAGTTGAGAGATGCTTTTATAAAAATGTGTGTCTAAATCTACCTGAGCCTATTGTTGTCGAATAATGGTCTGGGTCAGTGCTGATTAAATGATTTGTGATCATTTATGATATTGTTTCATATTTATCTCAAATCACTAATTATGGTTACCATGTTTAACCTGTTGTGTGTTAAATCGCAGACCTGTTGTAGAGTTATGAAATGTTACATTTGCCACAACTTAAAATAGTGCCAGTGTGATTTTTTGTTTTTCCTAAGAAAAGCAATGTATTTGTGAGATTTCTTGTTTAAAAAAAAAAAAATATCTTCAAGGTGGAGAATGTTTGGAAAAGAAACGGGGACCTTTGTGTGCTTAATGACATCGCCTGCACTTTGTGAAGAGTGTATTTTAAGGTGTCTAAATGTCATGTTTTATAAACTAATCCAGAGATAAAGATGATTTTAAGAAGAGTTGTAATTCAAAATCAATGTTCATGCAAAGTTGTAGTTTGCAAAGAAGTATTTCCTGATTAAAAATGTTTTGTAAAAATGGTCTTGATTCAATAAATGATACTGTTAAGCTTTAATTTGTCTTCCTCTGTCATTTTTATTAGATTTTTCAGAATTAATATATGTCTGACAGTACATAAACATCACTGTACATGACCCCAACTGGTCAAGGCAGATGACCTTTGTCCAGGAGTCAGGGTCTGCTCGAGGTTTCTGCCTGTTAAAAGGAAGTTTTTCCTCACTACTGTCACCAGTCACATGTGTTTGTTCCTGGAGGATTCTGATTGGTTCTGTAAGTTGGCTTGAGAGCCTGGTTTTGACCAGGTCTATATGTAAAGTGTCATGAGATAAGTTTTGTTATAATTTAGTGTTATATACATAAAATGTGATTGATTGATTGCAAGATTGATTGACTGACTGATTGACTGACTGACTGACTGACTGACTGATTGATTGATTGATTGATTGATTGATTGATTGATTGATTGATTGATT